>CM040434.1:19705584-20941542 GCA_022702705.1 Papilionanthe hookeriana x Papilionanthe teres | reverse complement strand
CTACACAAATTTAACTTATACAACAAAGTTTAAATGTCTTACACAACATAATAATCAAAATACATAAACTAAACAACTAAACAAACATTAAAATCCAAAACTATATCCTCATCTCCTTATTCAGCAAGTGGAGTAGGCTGGTAGTGGGTATAACGGGGGCACTCAGGAAATATAACATCAAGCTCTCCTCTCCGATAACGATTCTCAGCATCATAGTAGGTTATCTCAAATTCAGAATGCCTCTGGAGATAATCACTGTCATAATCATGCCTCCGCTCTAATCCTCCAATTCGTTGATCAATATGCTCCAATTTTTCTTCAATCTTTTCAAAAATTTTCCGCTGCAGAGTCGTTTCATTCATAAAATCATAAAGGGTGGGAGAACTATAGGTAGGAGGGAGAACTATAGGTGCATAGCTCCTAGTCCCAGATCTCCATCCTTAGTGGGATTCATAAGTCTTTATATTATCCTAGGTAATGGGTTTCATAGGTCAACCCATTCCTCATCATCTCTCGCCTCTACTCCAGACAATTGACAGAGTGCATAAATTAGATCAGGATGTCCTAGTCCTCCTCCACTTTCACTTTTTTGCAATGGCTAATACATTTTTATAAATAATACTCCCCACATTTATACTTCAGTGGTTCTGAATACAAAAATTCAGAACTACTCTATCTCTTGTGACTTCACTATGGTGATAAGTGGGTAGAAAAGTAGAGCAAATAAAATAATGCCAAGCCTTAGAGGTTGCATTTAACATAGAAAGGGGGAAGTTTACCAGTTCACGCTCCTTAATTTTCCAAGTCCCTTTCCCATCAGTGAGAAAGTTAATCACCTCCTCCAGCGGTCCTTCCATTGTTTTGAATGTATCGTAGTCACTGGTATGAAGATCTTGTACTTTGTAGAAAGAATTTATTCGTGCAGCATTAAAATCGACTAAAAATCCTCTAACCTTTGTAGGCTCATCCTCTATTTGGGTCAAATTGGCATAAAACTCTTTTATGACTTCAACTGCAACATTATTTGTCGTATAACAGAAATTTTCCCATCTTCTCTCTATGATCGTTTGTTCCACTTCTCCTCCCGGATTCTTAAAAACTTTATCTTGATTGCATTTTCTTGCTTTGATATTAAAGTTGTATCTTGATTGAGCTTTAGCATTCACGAATCATGTCTCATCAAAATCTAGTCACCTCTTATGTCGTGGAGCCATTTATCGATCTATCAAATTTACAAAAATCTCAACTAAATTCCAAAATAATAATAGAATGACTTCCAAAGGTGACTTAAAATAATTTAAAATGAATTCCATGGATTTCTTCCAACTATTTTCTTCATATTTCAATTTTTTTCAAAATCCCCAAATGTAGAAGAAATACACGGTGAAAATCAAAACTTTTTGCATGGGAGTGAAGCTCTTACCAAGGGAAGATAAAATCCGATGTCAAAATGTATTGAAATTGCTCCAAATTCAAGATCTCTCATGCCCTAGGTCGGTTTTTTTGAAGTTTTGAGGAAGGGGACGATGAATAGTGACGGTTGACCGGTCAAATAAAAGTGTTTTTCGGGATCTCGCCGTCAGCGGGAAAAATCTCGCCGTTGGCGAGCTAATTAATTCAAATAGGCTTAAGTCTCTAGAAAAAGTCACTGTCGGCAGCGTCGATCTCGTTGTCGGCGGGATTTTTTAGAAATTAATATTTTTAATATTTTATGATGTTTTCACTTCATTTTAAACCTCGTTAATGTCCGATCAATCAATTAAATATATTTTACGTGATTAGATACTATTTTAACTCAATTAAATTCACACAACACAAAACATCACAAATTTTATATAAAATCCAAGTGTTTACAATATTCATACACCACATTACTAACAAGGTGATTTTACAAACTTAACACACCAAATTCAGCGTCGCAATCCAAACCACAATACTCAAAACGCTGAATATAAAAAAACAACACATAATCTCATCTATACTGAGATCAAATTTAAAATCTAAAATATCAAAAGTGCAAATTACATAAAAAGTAAATTCAAACTAACTCAACACATAATGTCTTCTACTCGTCAGGGTCTGTACTAAACTCATCTTTAATATCTCCGATAGAAAATAAATGAACGTATAGATTGTAGAAAGGCCTGTAAGGAAATTCTTCTGTAGAATCTTCTTCAATCCATCCTTTCTTTCTCAAAATCCGTATGAAACTAGCCTCAAGATGTCCAGAATGATTGAAGTGTTCCTTCATCTTCCAATCAATATGATCAAATAAATCAGAGATGTTATTAATTGAATTCATCACGTTTTGTACCTCTTTATTCCAATCCGTTGAGTTTCCGTATGATCAGATTTGTTTTATCAGTAAATGGTCTGATTGAAAGAGAATTTTGAGATGCTTGATCCGTAATAATGGTTGTTTCATTATCGTTATCCAGAGTAGGAAACATATCAGTTGGATCTAAGTGTTTCCAAGGCAACGATACCTTTTCCTGTGCTTCATATGAAACTTGGTACTGACTGCATAGTGCAAAAATTGTTGAAGGATGTCCAAGCCCATAAATTGATCCATGAACAATCAGGCTGATCCCCGATAGATATAAGTGCAACGGTTGCCAAAAACTTGACTTCGCTGGATAAAAGTGCGTTAATGATTTAAAATATGAAAATTATGATTTTATAATATGGGATACTACGCAAGTATACGTATCGTTTATCAAGTAATATAGGACTTTCTAATTAAGCCCCGAGATATCAAACCCACAGGGAAAAGTTGAAAATCTTTAAAGGAATTTAGAAAATTGTCTTTTTACTTTCTTTAATTGTTTTTGAAATAGTATGTCTTGATTTTGAAAAGTTTTAGAAAGTTGATTTGTCTTTTGAAATTTTCTTAATAAAATGCTAAGCAATGAAAGTAAAGACTTCAATAACTAATAACACTCGATGTAAAAATACTATTAACTAAAATATCTTTTTCTTTCCTTTCATGAAGTAGTAATAATTTTTAAAGTATTGTTGTGGAAGTATTTAAATTTTGTTGTGACAAATAGAAGCAAATGTGTTCTTTACCCTTACATGGTTCTATAAAGAACATAGGTTAATTTGAAATTTATATTATTTTGAACATGGTTAGGCAGGGAAGATACCAGTCTCTCACTCTAGAGTTCCCTCGATTCTCACAACCTGGGGGCTAACTTCTCATAACAAAACTCAAAACTTCAAACCAAATTAGGGGGTTTTAGCTCGTCACTCTAAAATCCTCTAATTTTACTCCCTTCTATAAAAAAGATCTTCTAATATTACATTCACTTATATGGACTACAGTTCTCACCCATATAATTGCATGTGATTCCTACTAACTTTAATGAGATAATATAACATTGGATCTTACATAATCTCTAGAAATTTTACAACTTAATAGGCCAAATTAAGAAGTAAACAAAGTTCTCAGAATCAATCTTCACAACTTCTTCCAACTTTTAAACACTGATACTTTTCACAACAATTCTCTCTAAATTAATTACTTCTCCATTTTAAGAAAGAAAAAGATAAAGTAAACTACTCAAAATGCATTGAAAAAATATAAAAACACATTGATTTGAAATTAAAAACGATAAGAATAATAATAAACGAAAGCAAGTATTAATAAACAAAATAAAAGAAAACACTTATCTGAAAATCCTTTCCACAAGACTAAGGAAGTTCCTCTGAAACTTTGACTCTTCGCTAAACCACTCCTCAGAGCAAGTCTCCAAACTCCGATGACTCGAATACGTACTTCGGACTTCAATAAAAACTAAACTAAAAGAAAGAAAAGAAGTAGGAGAAGAACTCTTAACTCTGACCCTTTTCTCCTTTCTACTCTCTACTTCTACTCTAAATAAAAACTTAAAATGCAGTGGAAGAATCTCCTAAATTCCACTCATCGAAATACAGTGAAGAGCCTCTTCAATTCTTCACTTCTTCACTTCTAGGACTCTCTTTAAATAGTGAACCAAAAGGTGCCTTGGTGTCTCTTCAAAATGTGTCCGGATTCGATGTATCTACTAAGGAACGCACCCCTTCATTCAAATTTGCCGCCCAAAGGAAGTTATGGACGTTACCACCAAGAGTTGCATCCATTCCCTTTTGAATTTGGTGCCAAATCTAATTAAAGTTCTATTTATAACCGTGGAGGCTAAGCGCCAGGCCCAGCGGCGCTTAGCCGCCAGTGTCAAATTTTTTATTTTTCAGTTTTTGGTCCAAATTTGATACAATTTTGCTCATTTCATCATGACCATCTATTTTCATCATACCTGCAAGAAAAACACAAAATACCTTCCATTAAAGTGCAATATCATTAAAAATAAGTATAAAAATGTGCATAAAAATACTATATATTTTAGGTGTATCAAAATCCCTCAAACTTAAAATGTTACTTGTCCTCAAGTGACAGTTAATCTCATAAAACATTTTAGCATGCAAATTATGTAATGAGTTTCTTAGGAAGATAACAAAATTTTGTTCTAGAAATGGAATAGTCCAATTTAGAAAAAATTTTAATAATTAAAACTAACTTAAAGTTTAGAAAGTTCTTAAGTAAAAGAAAATGATAAATATAAGTCTCTATCTATTTCCGAAATATTTGTAGATTTTTCAAAATATAAGATTCAAACATTTATTTTTCTGACTTAAAAATCTTTATTTGAAAAATAGTTTTACTTACTATATTACAACTTTTAGCTTTAGATTTTCTCTGATCTTATATCTTAAACTTTAGGTATGAAACCAATTTTTGATTAGGCCCTTAAATCCTCAAGCTTCTCCTCCCTTTTCATATACTATTTTTCACTTTTTCTCTTCTCTTTTTTTTATAAGGTAAGGATTACTATATCTGGATAGGCCTTTAATGATTTTGAATTCTACCCTTCCATTTAAAATAAAGGTTAGATATACACCTTTCACTTAAAAATCATAATAATAGTATTTGAAAATTACTCTTCAATAAAATAAATTTAAGCTTTGAAGAATAAAAATCAAATCTTCTATTTATCCAAAAATACAAAATTTCTTACTAAAAGATAGTTTAAATTTATTTAACACCTCTTCATTAAGAAAATTTTAACTTTAAGTTTTTCATGATTACTATAAATTTTAACTTAATTCTTTTATTCATTTCTATATTCAAAATTTTATTCCCCTAATATAACTTCATGTACATAATTGTTCTCAATCAAAAATAAGATTTATTTTAAGTATTCTTGAGAATCAAATAATATTATAGGTTTTTGAAAATCTTTGTTTTTAAAATCCTCCCCCCCCAAACTTTAAAATTTTAATTAAGATAAAACATTTAAGCATAAGGAATGATACAGGGGTAAAAAATTAAAAACTGACATAACATGCTTGCAGGAATTTTTAATATCCTAATATGCAAGTATAACAATTTAAATAACAGGAGTAACATGAAATCAAATTTAGTTTTTCAAAACATTTTTTTATTCTTTTTATAATAAGAAAAGTAAAAATTTTAGAAGACTTCTACAGTAGTGGAGGTTTTCAAAACAAATACACACCAACTAAAATAAAACACTGATAGAGATAACAAATAATAGTGGAATTTGAAGAATTTTAAACATGTAGTTTTCCTAAGTAGAAGTTCCTAATAGTGGTTTATAATCTCCTAACAGTTTTTGAATTAAAGTACACACTATTAAAAACTCTGACATAACATACACATAAAAAACATTTACAATTACACACTACCACACAGCAACATATAAATCCATAATAAAACAACAACAATACTTGAATATGCATAACGTATAAATAGTACAACTACAATCTGCATACTATCAAGGTTTACATCACAATACAATTATCAAACAAAATATTAGATGAAGCATACAAAAACACAACACAATAACTAAAACAAACACACATACAACTACTCTTCATCCTCATCATCATCATCATCTTGCTCGTTCCAATCTCTGGATGACACATAAGGTATATAAAATGGATGAGGTGGCATCTCAGCACTCTGATCTCCTCTAATTAGTCTATCCAAATATTGCTGATAATTCTCCTCATATTCATCATGTTTTACAATATATCTCTCAACATTATCCAGCTTACCATCCATATCTCTCACATGCTCTCGAGTAAGACTCACTTTTTTCAAAATCTTTCTTAATAAACCAGTCTGTGAATCAGTAGATGACGAAGCACGTGAAGTAGAAGCACGAGAAGTAGAAGCAACAGAAGCAAAAGCAGTAGAAGCCCTAACAAATCCTCCTCTCCAACCAAACTCTGAATGTACAGTGTAAGCACCAACGTTTACACTAGTAATTGGTCTCAATGGCTGAAGTACCTCTTCCCAGGTTTCAAACTTTACTTCAGATATTTCACAAAGTGAATGAATCAAGGAAGGAAATCCCATACCTACAGTCGTGGTTGATCTAGCACAGTTCAAAACATAATAATAAATTATACTTCCAATATCAATCGGCTTCCCATGCTGAATACAATGGTTCAACACTGCTCTTTCTCTCGTCACTTCACTAGTGTGACTTGAAGGTAACAATTTAGATGAGATAAAATAATGCCATGCCTTAGAAATGACATTCAATTTGGAAGCAGGAAAGTTCACTCTTCTATCATTTGTAATTTTCCATAATCCTCTTCCATCAGTCAGAAACTCCATAATCTCATCTAATTATCCTTCCGAAGGATGGTAGTTAGAATAAAAACAAAACATATCAGGAGGTAGTCCATAAAAGGTATTGATTGCACTCGAAGAAAAGTTTACTTCATGCCTCCTAACCATCACCTAATTTTCCTCTGCAGCAGGTAAATTTGCATAAAATTCTCTTACCACAGAAACAACAGCAACAACGGAGAAGCAATAGTAATTCTGTCAGTTTCTTCTTGCAATCATATCTTCAATCACCTCTCCTGTCTTACTAAACACTCACTCAGGAATCAACTTACGTGATTGCAATGCATCGAAGTTTCGTTCCTCAGCCCTCAAACTAACAAATTTGTCAGAATCAAACTTCATCTTATCTCAAGCATGCTTTAACTTTGGAGCCATCTCTAAAAATTCACGAAAAATTCACCATAAATTTCAAAATCAAACTAAACTTGCTAAATTATATTCCAAAAGATATTTTCACTAAATCCAACCAATTTATCAAGCTTTTCCTCTAATTTTCACCATGAATAGTGATTTTAAGATTTTCCATAATGTACTCAAAATACATGGTGAAAATTAAAATTTTTTATTAGGAGTAGTGCTCTTACCTCAAGAAATCCAAATCTAATAATTTTTGTTGAGATCGGCTCTTAAATGATCCACAATATGATACCCTAGGCTCCTCTTTCACGGTAAAGCAAAGGTTGAAGACGATGGGACGGTTGAAAATGACAATTTTTGAGTTTTTAACTTTCAGGAATCAATTTTCACGAACTGGCGCCTAACCTCAAACTATCGGCGCTTGGCCGCGAAATTTGGCACATAAGCGCCGGCATTCTGGCGCTTAACCGCCAGTACCCAAATTTTTATAATTAAGGTATAAGCACTAAATCACTTTGTTAATTACCCTTAATTAGTCCACAATAATTAATTCTCCCACATAAGTCCTCTAATACTCCAAATCAAAGTTTAATAACTATTGATTCCACACAAATTTCACAAAACACAAACTTATATTCAAATAAACGTAACATTTAATACAACACTAGAATTTCTATCCAAACATAAAGGATAAAATTCTCAAAATACAAGACACTATAATCTTAAACTGATAAGTGTCCATCTCTAAGATGTACCCAACACATCATCAGGCATATATAAAAATACTAAACACTCCAAACATGAACTCACAAGAACACTAACATAACACATTAAGACACTAAACAGATACAAACAAAACACATTTAATTTCACTCTCCATTAGGCGGAATATAACCAGGACCACTATTATTCTCATTTGACCCTTCAAGAATGTAGATTTGATAGAACGGGCGATCATTGCTCATTCTTATATCATCTTCTTCAATCCATTTACTTTTCACGAACATCGCTTTATCTATTTCTTCCACATACCTCGAATGATTGAATTGCATCTTGAGTTGCCATCCCATGTGATCCAGATGTAAGGTAATATCATTGATTTTTGCTTCTATTGAAGTCACTCGGGCTTCAATTTTTGCAATCATCTCTGCTATACCTTGAATACTAATAGCCAGATATCCATTAAATAACTCCTTAGCACTATCAATAATGAAATTACTTTTATCAGAATCTTGCTTCTTCTTCATCTCGTTCTCCCAGGAAGACATGGTGCTCTTCAAAATTTTCTTCTTAGACTTCAGAAATGAAATTTGGACTTAGGGTAAGTGTTTCAATCATGTCTAGTCCTTTTTATAGACTTGGGAGATGCTAGAATATATCCCTAGACGTTTAGAATCTTCTAAATAACTCCCATAACTTCTCCCCCACGATCTAGGCTTCTAGATCCACATTTTTCAAGTTTTTTTTATAACTGTGGCGCCTAAACGCTAACTAGTCGGCGCTTAGCCGCCAGTGCACATTTTAGCACAGGTCCGCTAAGTGTCCAAATTTTCATTCTGACTTCACTAAATTATCAATTAAGGTCGAATAAACTCTACTTAAGTTTAAAAACTCCAAATTACTACCATTAAAGACATAAAAACAAACCAAATAAAGCAAACAAAACACACAAAACAGACATAAAGCAAAACACACCGATAAATATGGGTTGCCTCCCACAAAGCGCTTGTTTTAACGTCTTCAGCCTGACATACCCAGAACTCATTCTAAGTGACCCAACATTAAATTCTCATCAGATTTAGATTTATTGACTGAAAAATATGGTTTAAGTCTATGTCCGTTAACTTTAAATATTTTTCCAGTCTTAGGATCTTGAATATCTACAACTCCATAAGAATAAACTTTTATCACAATGAATGAACCCATCCACCTGGACTTAAGTTTTCCAGAAAATATTCTCAATCTAGCATTATACAACAAAACTTGTTGTCCTGGTACAAGATTTTTGGTAAGAATCTTCCGATCATGCCATAACTTCATCTTTTCCTTATAAATCTTAGCATTTTCATAAGATTCATTCCTTATTTCTTCAAGCTCATTCAATTGCAATAATCTTTTTTCAGCAGCATCTTTCAAATTATAATTGAACTCTTTAATAGCCCAATAAGCTTTATGCTCAAGTTCAAAAGGTAAATGACAAGCTTTTCCAAAAATCAGCCTATATGGGGACATTCCTATAGATGTTCTGTAAGCGGTCCTATAGGCCCACAAAGCATAATCTAGTTTAATGGACCAATCCTTTCTATTTGGATTAACAGCTTTTTCCAATATTCTTTTAATTTCACGATTGGATAATTCAACCAAACCACTTGTCTGCAGATGATAAGTAGTAGCAATGCGATGATTAATATGATATTTCTTTGCTAACTTCCCAATAATCGCATTTCTAAAATGACTTCCTCCATCAGTTATGATTACTCTTGGTATTCCAAATCTGCAAAATATATTCTTTTCTAAAAACTTTGCAACACTTTGAGCATCACATCGAGGTAAAGCAATAACTTCAATCCATTTGGAAACATAATCTACTGCTATCAAAATATACACATTTCCGAATGATGGTGTAAATGGTCCCATAAAATCTAATCCCCAAACATCAAATATTTCAACTTCCAACATATAATGGAGGGGCATCTCATTTCTTGAAATATTGCCTACACGCTGACATCTATCACAATTTTTAATATAATCATTCACATCCTTAAAATTGTAGGCCAATAAAATCTTGATTGTAATATTTTATATGCAGTTTTATCACTTCCAAAATGTCCCCCATAATCAGAATCATGACATTTTTGAATAATTTCATAAGTCTCTTCCAAAGGTACACATCTTCGAATTATAAGATCCTTTCCTTGTTTATATAAAAATGGGTCATCCAAAAAATAATTCTTAGCATCGAACGTAAATTTCTTCTTTTCATGATATGTCAAACCATAGGGTATAATATTATTAACAATAAAGTTTACTATGTCTCGCATACCATGGAACATTCCTTTCTTTAACAATGGAATGCAGTTTTTCATCGGGAAAATATTCATTAATTTCTTCAATATCACAGAGAGATTTTTCAATTTCAAGCATGGACAAATGATCAACAATATGATTATCAGAACCCTTCCTATCTACTATTTCAAAATCAAATTCTTGCAAAAGAAGAATCCATCTTATAAGTCTCGGTTTTGCATCATTTTTCTTCATTAAGTATTTGATAGCAGAATGATCAGTATGCACAACACATTTAGTTCCAATTAAATATGATCGAAGTTTATCAAAGGCAAATACTATAGCTAATAACTCATTCTCAGTAGTGGTATAATTAATTTGAGCTTCATTAAGAGTTTTACTAGTATAATAAATTACTTTGAAAATTTTATCATATTTCTGACCCAAAACAACACTAATAGCATAATCACTAGCATCACACATTAATTCAAAAGGTTTTTCCCAATTTGGTGAAATTATTACGAGTGCAGTGATTAATTTTTCTTTTAATGTTTCAAAGGCTTTACGGCAGTTATCATCAAAATTAAAAATTGCATCCTTTTCCAGTAAATGACATAAAGGTTTTGTAATTTTTGAAAAGTCTTTAATGTAACGCTTGTAGAATCCAACATGTCCTAAAAAACTTCTAATTCCCCTTACATTGGTTGGACAAGGTAAATTAGATATAACTTGAATTTTTGCAGGATCTACCTCCAAACCTTTTTCTGAAATCCGATGTCCCAAAACAATTCCTCCTGCTACCATAAATTGGTAATTTTCCCAATTAAGGTCCAAATTAGTTTCTTCACAGCGTTTTAGAACTTTAGATAGATGTTCTAAACATGATTCAAATGAAATTCCAAACACTGAAAAGTCATCTATAAAAATTTCAATCCCTTTTTCAATTAAATCACAAAAAATAACCATCATACATATCTGAAATGTAGCAGGGGCATTACATAAACCAAAGGGCATTCTTCTAAAAGCAAACGTACCATAAGGACTGGTAAACATAGTTTTCTCTTGATCCTCAGGAGCAATTTGAATTTGGTGGTAACCAGTATATCCATCTAGAAAACAAAAGTATTTATACCCAGCCAGTTTATTCAACATTTGATCTAGAAAAGGGAGTGGAAAATGATCTTTCCTTGTGGCAAGGTTTAATTTTCTATAATCAATGCATATTTGCCACCCTGTAACTTATCTTGTTGGTATCATTTCATTCTTTTCATTAACGATCACGATTACTCCTCATTTCTTAGGAACACAAGTGAATAGGACTAACCCATGCACTATCCGAAATAGGGTAGATAATTCCAAGCATCCAACCACTTTAAAATTTCTTTCTTAACAACTTCTTTCATAATAGGATTTAATCTCCTTTGGGGATCAGCCCGCGGTTTGCAATTATCTTCCATAAGAATTCTGTGCATACAAATTGAAGGACTGATTCCTTTAATATCAACAATTGTCCATCCAAAGGTTTTCTTGTACTTCTTCAAAATTTCAAGTAAACTCTCTTCTTCTTTTTTAGTTAATTGAGAAGAAATTATAACATGTAAGGTTGAGGATTCACCTAAAAAAGCGTACTTCAAATTTTCAGGAAGCATTTTTAGCTCAAGTTCAGGAGGTTTTTCAATTGATGGACCATAAGATTTATCTTTCTCAGTCATATCCAACAATTCAAAATTTTCATGAACATACTTTAAATCTTCCTCTTGAAAATCTTCAAAATCAAATAACTCCTCTTCTTGCTTATATTCAAATTCTTCTCTTTCAACATTCTCTTCATAAGTTGATTTGAAAAGACATTCACTTAAATAATCAATAACATCCATCCTATAAGACTCATCTTCTTTACCTATTGAAGGATATTTCATCAATTTTGAAATATTAAATGTAACAGTCTGATCATTAACCCTCATTGTTAATTCCCCTTTTAGCACATCTATCATGGCTCTGCCTATAGCTAGAAAAGGTCTCCCCAAAATTATGGGTATCTCTTTATCTTCCTCCATATCTAACATAATGAAATCCACAGGAAAAATAAATTTATCCACTTTTACCAAAGCATCTTCTATAACTCCTTTAGGATATGTGATCGAACGATCTGATAATTGCAAAGTTACAGTTGTTGGGGTTATTTCTCCTAGTCCCAGTTTTTTGAATATTGATAGAGGCATAAGGTTAAAACTTGCACCCAAATCACATAAAGCTTTTCCACAGAATCTTTCTCCGATTGCACATGGAATTGTGAAACTACCAGGATCTTTAAGTTTTTCAGGAGGTTTTTTCTGAATTATCGCACTGCACTCCTCACTAAGTGCAACAATCTCATTTTCTTCAAACTTCCTCTTTTTATTAAGAATATCCTTCATAAATTTCGCATAGCTTGGCATTTGTTCTAGGGCTTCAACAAATGGAATATTAATGGTAAGCTTCTTTAATATCTCTAAGAATTTTGAAAATTGCTTATCCAACTTTTGTTGAGGAAGTCTCTGAGGAAATGGAGGTGGTGGTTTTTTTAAATCAATCTTAGGTGGAGAAATAGGTCTTTCAAAACCTTTTGGAGCGTCCTCTTTAGGTCTTTCAATCTTTTCTTTCTCTACTTCAGTTTCTTTTTAAACTCTACCTTCCAATTCTTTCCACTTCTCAGTTGAATTGTTTTCACTTGTTCTTTATTATTTTCTCTTGGATTCACTTCAGTATTACTTGGAAGCATTCCTTGGGATCTATTACTTAAGGCATTTGCAATTTGTCCCAATTGATTTTCAATATTTCAGATGGTTGCTCCATGAATTTGTAATTGATTTCCCATATGTGATACTACTTCTTTCATAGACAACTTCTTCTCCTTAAATTGTAAAGCATTGTTATAACCTGAAGGATAAGTTAATCTATTATTATTATTACCTTGGTTATTCCAATTTCCCAATGGGTTTACTTGGGTGTTCCCCCATTGTTGATTAACTCCACCCTGATTATTGTTATTCCAGTTAAAATTTGGTTGATTCTTCCAACCTATGTTATAATAATTGGAATATGGGTTGTTACGTTTGATTATAGCATTCACAGTTTCTGGTGAAGAATAAGAATCAACCATTTGGCCTAATGAATTTTCTTCAATCATGAGATTTGGCTGAGAAAAATTCATCCCAAATTGGTCTATCTTCCTTGATACAACAGCAACTTGATTTGTTAACATTGTAAAAGCATCATTTTCATAAACACTGGCTACCTTTTTAGGATTTAACCTTTCAGAAGGCCATTGAAAATTATTAGTAGTCATTTCTTCAATTAAAGCATAAGCATCATAAAATGGTCTAAACATTAATGATCCACCAACAGCAGCATCGATGATTGATCTAAGAGATCCAACTAATCCATTATAAAATACTTGAATTATTAACCAATCTGGTATCACATGATGTGGACATTTCCTGAGGAGATCTTTAAATCTTTCCCATGCTTCATATATTGATTCCCCTTCAAACTGACAAAAAGATGTTATATCATTTCTCAACTTAGCAGTCTTAGATGGTGGAAAATATTTAGCAAGGAATTTTTGTGACAGTTCACCCCAAGTTTTAATTGATCCAAGTGCTAACGAATGTAACCATATTTTAGCTTTATCCCCTAGTGAGAAAGGAAAAAGTCTAAGTCTAATAGCATCATCCGAAACACCATCATATTTAAAAGTAGCACACAACTCTAGAAAATTAGCAAGATGCAAATTAGGATCTTCAGTTGTTGCTCCCCCAAACTGATTATTAGACACCATTTGAATAATAGCAGGTTTAAGCTCAAAAGAATTAGCAGCTACAGCAAGGTTTTGAATACTCGCACGAAGTTCATCTACTGTAGGGTTAATATAATCTCTTAAAGGTCTTAATTCTTGATGGAGGCCAACATTTTGATCTTGATGATTTGCCATTTCTTGAATATTTTTTTCTTTTTCTGTATTTTTAATTTTTTTTATTTTTCTGATAGTTCTTTCTAATTCAGAATCGTAAGGCACAAGTTCTTCAGAACCTGAACTACGCATACAACAATAAAACAAAATAAAACACAATACACTAACAAAACCAAAGAAAAGTAAAGATTTTAAATTTCTTAATTCTCTTTAAAATGCAATTTAATTAATTTTCTCCGGCAACGGCGCCAAAAACTTGATCCCCGATAGATATAAGTGCAACGGTTGCCAAAAACTTGACTCCGCTGGATATAAGTGCGTTGATGATTTAAGATATGAAAATTATGATTTTATAATATAGGATACTACGCAAGTATACGTATCGTTTATCAAGTAATATAGGACTTTCTGATTAAGCCCCGAGATATCGAACCCACAGGGAAAAGTTGAAAATCTTTAAAGGAATTTAGAAAATTATCTTTTTACTTTCTTTAATTCTTTTCTAAATAATATGTCTTGATTTTGAATTGCTTTAGAAAGTTGATTTGTCTTTTGAAATTTTCTTAATAAAATGCTAAGCAATGAAAGTAAAGGTTTCAATAACTAATAACACTGGATGTAAAAATACTATTAACTAAAATATCTTTTTCTTTCCTTTCATGAAGTAGTAATAATTCTTAAAGTATAGTTGTGGAAGTATTTAAATTTTGTTGTGACAGATAGAAGCAAATGTGTTCTTTACCCTTACATGGTTCTATAAAGAACATAGGTTAATTTGAAATTTATATTATTTTGAACATGGTAAGGCAGGGAAGATACCAATCTCTCACTCTAGAGTTCCCTCGATTCCCACCACCTGGGGGCTAACTTCTCTCAACAAAACTCAAAACTTCAAACCAAATTAGGGGATTTTAGCCTGTCACTCTAAAATCCTCTAATTTTACTCCCTTCTATAAAAAAATATCTTTTGATATTACGTTCACTTATATGGACTACAGTTCTCACCCATATAATTGCATGTGATACCTACTAACTTTAATGAGATAATACCGCATTAGATCTTACATAATCTTAAGAAATTTTACAACTTAACAGGCCAAATTAAGAAGTAAACAAAGTTTTCAGAATCAATCTTTACAACTTCTTCCAACTTTTAAACACTGATACTTTCCACAACAATTCTCTTTAAATTAATTACTTCTTCATTTTAAGAAAGAAAAAGATAAAGTAAACTACTCAGAATGCATTGAAAAAATATAAAAACACATTGATTTTAAATTAAAAACGATAAGAAAAATAATAAACGAAAGCAAGTATTGATAAACAAAATAAAAGAAAACGCTTATCTGAAAATCCTTTCCACAATACTAAGGAAGTTCCTCTGAAACTTTGACTCTTCGTTAAACTACTCCTCAGAGCAAGGCTCCAAACTCCGATGACTCAGAATACAGACTTCAGACTTCAATAAAAACTAAACTAAAAGAAAGAAAATAAGTGGGAGAAGAACTCTTAACTCCGACCCTTCTCTCGTTTCTACTCTCTACTACTCTAAATAAAAACTTAAAATGCAGTGGAAGAATCTCCTAAATTCCACTCTTCAAAATATAGTGAAGTGCCTCTTCAATTCTTCACTTCTTCACTTCTAAGACTCTCTTTAAATAGTGAACCAAAAGGTGCCTTGGTGTCTCTTCAAAATGTGTCCATATTTGATGTATCTAACAAGCAACGCACCCCTTCATTCAAATTTGCCGCTCAAAGGAAGTTATGGACGTTACCACCAAGAGTTGCATCCATTCCCTTTTGAATTTGGCGCCAAATCTAATTAAAGTTCGATTTATAACTGTGGTGACTAAGCGCCGGCCCAGCGGCGCTTATCCGCCAGTGCCAAATTTTTTATTTTTCATTTTTTTGCTCCAAATTTGATCCAATTTTGTTCCTTTCATCATGACCATCTATTTTCATCCTACCTTTAAGAAAAACACAAAATACCTTCCATTAAAGTGCAATATCATTAAAAATAGGTATTAAAATGTGCTTAAAAATATTATATATTTTAGGTGTATCACAGGCCTAAAGCAGACTTCACAATAATTGAACCAATATCGATAGGTAATCTTGCTTGAATACAATAATTCAGAATCGCACACTCCTTAGAAACTTTATTTACCCTCATAGTGGGTAATAATTTTGAAGAAATAAAGAAGTGTCGGTGTTTAGAGATGGGGTTTAGAAGTGATGTAGAAAAGCTAACATATCTGTCTTCTCTTGTTTCCCAATCTTCTGCTTCATCAGTCAAATATCGATAGATCTCATTCATATTATTTCTTGTAGGGACAAAGTTGGAATAGTGGCAAACGGGTTTTTTCTCAAATGATTATAACTCATTAATTCTAGGAGTGAAAGTTACCCATCTGCCTCGCACATAGACATTTCCGTTGTTGATTCCGTGAAGATTGGAGTAGAATTATTTTACTATAGGGATGACTACTGCAGAAGTTGTATAGCATAATACCTCCCAACGTCGTCGCACAATCATCTCCTCAATAGGCATTGTCGAATTCTCCACTCCTCTATTCACGAATCCTCTTTCTTTGATCAGTCTCTTTTTCATCATTACTTTGTTGAAGATTCGCTGGGCCTCATAACTGAAAAATTTTCTTCGATTGAACACTCGAGATCTAGTGATTTCAAGGTAATTGGATGCCATAATGATGAGTTTTTGTGGAGTTTCAAATCATTTTTACGAAGTAAATGGTTTAGAATTCGAGTTCTAGGTGTTTTTAAAGAGGTAAAACACTTAGAATTATCAAAAACCATCAAAATAACTCCCTAAACCGTTCATTCACCAATCTCATCGTCTGCGACAACGATCTCGCCATCAGCGGGATTCTTAAATAATATAAACTGAATTTTGGCGGGCAGAACTCACTGTCGGCGGTGTCGATCTCACCGTCGGCTGCTAAGACAAAATTTGCCCAGTTTCGCTCTGGTCTAAATGCTTTCCAAATTTTTCTATGGATCCAATATTGTGATGATTACAAAGATAAATATGAGTAGTAGAATTCATTTTATATCATAATTAATAATAAATCAAATAAATATACAATCATTACACATAAATAAAGATAACTATGGGTTGCCTCTCATAAAGCGCTTGGTTTAACGTCGTCAGCCCGACCTATTCTAGTTATTCATCAGGTTGACTGAGCATTAAAACCTCTTTAAAATTTGGTCATTTTCGTTCAAAATATGGTTTTAATCTGTGTCCATTTACTTTAAATCTTTGTCCAGTCTTTTGATCTTCAATTTCTACAGCTTCGTATGTAAATATTTGAGTTATAGTGAAAGGTCCTAACCATCGAGATTTCAATTTCCCAGGAATTAATTTCAATCTTGTATTATAAAGCAAAACTTCTTATCCTGGTTTAAAATGTTTTTGGTTAATCTTCCGATCATGCCATAATTTCATCTTCTCCTTATAAATTCTATCATTATTATATGATTCATTCCTTAATTCTTCTAATTCATTCATCTGCAACAATCTCTTCTCACCAGCATCTTTTAAATTATAATTAAATTCTTTAATCGCCCAATACGCTTTATGCTCTAATTCAACTGGTAAGTGACAAGGTTTTCCATAAATAAGTCTGTAAGGAGTCATTCCAATCGGGGTTTTATAAGCAGTCATGTATGCCCATAATGCAGTGTCTAGTCTTGTAGATCAATCTAATCTACTAGGGTTTATAGTTTTTTTTAGAATTCGTTTAATTTCTCGATTAGAAACTTCAGCTAATCCACTGGTTTGTGGATGATAAGCAGTCGATATTTTATGAATAATGTTGAATTTTTCTATGAATTTCTGAATGTATTTATTCCTAAAATGGGATCCTCCGTCAGTGATAATCACTCTCGGCATTCTGTATCTTGTGAAAATGTTTTTCATTAAAAATTTTGAAACACTCTTAGCATCACAACGAGGTAAGGCTTGTGGTTCAATCCATTTAGAAACATAATCAACATCAACTAATATATATGAGTTTCCAAATGAAGGAATAAATGGTCTCATGAAATCTAATCTCCAAACATCAAAAATTTCAACTTCTAAAATAAAATTCAGAGGCATTTCATTTCTTTTAGAAATATTACCTACTCTTCAGCATTTATCACAAGTTTTGATATATCTATAAACATCTTTAAGAAGAGTAAGCTAATAAAATCCAGATTGTGAAATTTTATAAGAAGTTTTATCAGTTCCAAAATGTCCTCCAAATTCAGAATCGTGACATTTTTGAATGATCTGTTCAGTTTCTTCATAAGGCACACATCTTCTAATAATTAGATTCTTACATTGTTTGTATAAATATGGTTCATCCCAAAAATACGTTTTAGCATTGTGAATGAATTTCTTCTGTTGTCGCAGAGTTAGCATGGATGGTAAAATATCACTTACAATGTAATTAACTATATCAGCATACCATGGTATTTTTCACTCATTTATATTATAAAGTTGTTCGTCAGGAAAACTGTCTCTAATTTCATTATCAGTGTCAGATAATTCATTATATTCTAGTCTCGACAAATGATTTGCAATTTGATTTTCAGTTCCCTTTCTATTAATTATTTCAAAATCAAATTATTGCATCAGTAATATCCATATGATTAATCTTGGTTTGGTATCCTTCTTTTGCATTAAATATTTAATAGTCGAGTGATCAGTATGCACAATACATTTAGTTCCAATTAAATAAGATCTAAATTTATCAAAAGCATATACAATTGCTAATAATTCTTTTTCTGTAATTGTATAGTTAATTTCAACATGATTGAGAGTTTTACTAGCATAGTATATGACTTTAAAAATTTTATCATACCTTTGACCAAGAACAGCTCCTATAGCATAATCACTAGCATCACACATAAGTTCAAATGGTTTCTCCCAATCAGATGAAACTATTATAGGTGTTGTGATTAATTTATCTTTTAATAATTCAAAAGCATTTAGGCATTCTTTAGTGAATTCAAATTTCTTGTCCTTTTCTAAAAGTTGGCATAGAGGCTTAACAATTTTTGAAAAATCTTTTATGTAGCGTCTGTAAAATCCGGCATGTCCAAGAAAACTTCGTACCATCTCACTGTAGTAGGAGGTGGCAATTTAGCTATAACTTGAATTTTTGCAGGGTCTACTTCCATACCATTTTTCGAAATTTTATGCCCTAATGCAATTCCTCCTGCAACCATAAATTAACATTTCTCCCAATTTAGAACTAAGTTAGTTTTTTTGCATAACTCCAAAACTTTTTCAAGTTGATCCAAGCATGTTTCAAATGATGTTCCAAATATAGAGAATCATCCATAAATATTTCTATTCCATCATCAATTAATTTACTAAATATAGACATCATACATCTCTGGAATGTTGCAGGTGTAGTACATAGTCCAAAAGGCATCCTTCGAAAAGCAAATGTTCCATAAGGACTCGTAAATGTAGTTTTCTCTTAATCCTTAGGAGCAATAGGAATTTGATGATAGCTAGTATATCCATTTAAAAAATAAAAGTAGTTTTGTCCAGCTAGTCTATCCAACATTTGGTCTAGAAATAGTAAAGGGAAGTGATCTTTCCTGGTGGCTGCATTTAATTTTTTATAATCAATACATTCACGTCATCCAATAACTTGTCTTATAGGTATTAAATCATTATTTTCATTAGCTTCGACAGTCACTCCTCCTTTCTTAGGAACACAGTGAATTGGGCTTACCCAAGCACTGTCCGAAATAGGATATATAATACCATTGTCTAACCATTTTAATAATTCTTTCTTGACTACATCTTTCATTATTGGGTTTAATCTCCTTTGGGGATCAACTCTTGGTTTATGTTCATTATCCAAAATAATTTTGTGCATACAGATTGAATGATTGATTCCTTTAATATTTGCTAAGGTCCAACTGAAAGCTTTCTTATACTTTTTTAATGTGTCCAAAATTTTTTGCTCTTGTGATTCTTTTAATTCTGCCAATATAATAATTAGTAAAGTTAAAGAGTTTCCTAAAAATGCATACTTCAAATGAGTAGGTAAAATTTTTAACTCAAGTTCAGGAGGTTTAATAATCGACGGAACTATATTATTTTCAGCTTTTTCCGTAATATCCAACATCTCAAATCTTTCTTGTATATAATCTAATTTTTCATTGTCTGTTTCTTCAATTAATTTTGTATTTTTTATTTCTGGTTTATCTTCAAAGTATTCTTTAAAATGTTCATTTCGTAGATGTTCAAGAACTTCCATTCGAAAACATTCATCATCTTTTTCTATAGCAAGATATTTCATTGATTTTGCTATGTTGAAAGTTACTTCTTGATCATTTACTCTCATAGTTAATTCTCCTTTTTGAACGTCAATCATAGCTTTTCTAGTAGCTAAGAATGGTCTCCCTAAAATTATAGGTATTTCTTTATCATCCTCCATATCTAAAACAATAAAATCCACAGGAAAGATAAATTTATCCACTTTTACTAACACATCTTCAATAACTCGCTTAGGATATGTCACTGAACGATCAGCTAACTGAAGACTTACTGAAGTAGGTGAGACTTCTCCCAATCCTAATCTTTTAAAAATTGATAGAGGCATAAGATTGATGCTGGCTCCCAAGTCACATAAAACTTTTCCATAAAATTTTTCTCCAATAGCACAAGGTATAGTGAAACTACCAGGATCCTTTAATTTCTCAGGAACCATTTTCTGAATAATTGCACTACACTCTTCACTAAGTGCAACTGTTTCATTGTCTGTGAACTTTCTCTTCTTGTTTAAAATATCTTTCATAAACTTCACATAATTGGGCATTTGTTCTAATGCTTCTACAAAAGGAATGTTCACCGTTAATTTCTTCAGGATTTCAAGAAATTTAGAACATTACTTATCCTTTTCATGTTACTTTAATCGCTGAGGAAATGGTGGTAGTGGTTTCTCTACAGGTATTAGTGGATATTCTAAATTTCGATCTTGCTGATCCGTTTGTTTTTCAGTTTCCACTTTTTCTTTTTCACTTTCCGTTTCTTTTTGTAATCTTGTTTCTAACTATTTTCCACTTCCTAACCGTATCGCTTTGATTTGCTCTTTTCCTTGAACTTTAGGATTTATTTCCACATTACTAGGAAAAGTTTCAGGAATTCTATTATTAAGTGCAGTAGCGATATGTCCAAGTTGAGTTTCAATATTGTTAATTGCAGTTCCTTGATTTTGTAATTAGTTCCCTTGAATTTGTAGCTGATTTACTTGATTCTACAAATGTTGGCCCATATTTATTATTAATTCTTTCATAGATAACTTCTTTTCCTTAAGTTGAGAGTTATTATTAAATCCAGGTGGATAAAAAGGTTTATAATTAGAATTTCCTTGGTTAGATGGATTTCTTAATGGGTTTACTGAGTTGTTCATCCATTGTTGATTAGCAGAGTTGTTATTCTAATTAAAACTTGGATGGTTCTTCCAACCAAGGTTGTAATAATTTGCATAAGGATTATTAGGTCTATTATTAATAGCATTTAAAGTTTCATATGAAGTTTGAGCATCTATAAGTTGTCCAGATGAATTTTCTTCTATTATAATAGGAGAATAATTCATCCCAAAATGATCTAATTTCTTAGATATAACAACAATCTAAGAAGCTAACATAGATATTGCATCAGAGTCATAAATACTAGATATTTTTTTAAGATTTAACCTTTCAGAAGGCCATTGAAAATTGTTGGTAGCCATTTCTTCAATTAATGAATAAGCCTCATCAAATGGTTTTGAAATTAATGAACCTCCAGCAGTAGCATCTATAATAGATCTAAGAGATCCTATTAATCCATTATAAAAAGTTTGAATAATTAACAAATCTGGTAACACATGATGTGGACATTTCCTAAGAAGATCTTTAAATCATTCCCAAGCTTCGTATATTGATTCTCCATCAAACTGACTAAAGGATGTTATGTCATTTCTAAGTTTCACAGTTTTTGAAGGAGGAAAGTATTTGGATAGAAATTTTTATGACAATTCTCCCCAAGTTCTAATAGATCCAGGTGCTAACGAATTTAACCACATCTTAGCCTTATCCCTTAAAGAAAAAGGAAAAAGCCTAAGTCTAACAGTATTATTAGATACTCCGTCATATTTAAAAGTAGCAAAAAGTTCCAAAAAACTAGCAAAATGTAAATTAGGATCTTCGTTTGATGAACCACTAAATTGATTATTCTATATCATTTGGATAATTGCAGGTTTAAGCTCAAATGAATTAGCCGCTACATCAAGATTTTGGATAGTTAAGTGAATTTCATCTAATGTAGGGTTAGCGTAATCTCTTAAAGGTCTTGGTTGATTTGTATTTTTAATTGCTGGATTATTTTCCATTTGATTTAAATTTATAATTTTTTTTTGTTTTCTAATTCTTTTAGTAGTGCGCTCTAATTCTGAATCGTAAGGTATTAAACTTTCAGTTTCAAATTTACGCATACACAGCTTAAGTAGATTTTAAAATAGTCCATTACTCTAGTAATTATCTTTAATAATTATTTTTTTTAATTACCTTAATAATTACTTTATTTCCCTGGGAACGGCGCCAAAAACTTGACAACAACGGTGGCACTCACAAGGTGGATATGTTTGCGGAGCTTTATAACTATATAAGTGTTTAACAGAGTAAAAATAATAAATGTGCCCCTTTTTATCAACGTAAGTATACGTATCGTTCAAGTAATAAAGGGCTCTAATGGAGTCCTAGATATTGATCCCACAGAGAAGTTTAGAGATTAAGAACTAATTTCAGCAGATGCAATTACTATCTAGTATACGGAAATAAAAAACGCTTATACTAAACTCCATTACTTAATGGAAGATTGCATTTTAGAAAAAGTATCTTTCTCCTTGTTAAGAGAATTAAGTAAATGGATAATTAATTTAGTTAGAATTATATTGTGTCAAATAGGAGCATTCCTATTCTTTACCCTTTGGTCCAGGCATAAAGAACATTGACTAATCCTATGCTTGGTTACTGAATCTGCGTGCTAAGTTGGGAGGATACCGGCTGCCACTTCGGAGCTTCCACGTTCCCCTCGCCTGAGGGCTAACATCTACACTTCAGCTCCCAAACGATAGGACCAAATTTGAATATTTTAGTCTGTCACACTAAAATATCCAATTCTACGCCCGATAAATAATATTTCCCTATTTATTTACACCCTCCTTTCAAGGTTTTTGATTTCCTTGAATTTTGGAAGTAATCTTCACTATAGTTGATAATTCAACATATTTTAACAGTCAATTGGCCAAATTGAAAGTAAATTAAGATTTAAGTAAAAGATTATCATAATTTTTATTTTATTTAATATTTAAGGCACAACTAATTCGATTTTCCATTTCACAAAATCTCAACAACAAGGAGAAAGACAGAGAAAACTACTCAGAATGCATAGGAAGAATAACACAAAACTTGGATTTCATTTAAAGCTATAAAACAATAAACAAATACTTATCTCAAATTTTCTCCCCAAGTAGACTCGTTGAAGTTCTTCTGACTCTTGCTTCTTGTACAACACACTCAATTAAACTTACTAATGAACTCTCTAAAACACACTCACACACTACAGACTCTCTAGACTCCGATTAAGACACACACACCAAAAGAACACACACATTTTCGGCCTAAATCTGTCTCTATTTAAAGAGGGAGAAATATTTCTAAAGGTTGCTTAAGCACCTCTTCAAAAAGCATCCAGATTCATTGAGCATTTGCTTGAACTGACCTACTCACCGTCGGCGGGTTCGATGGCGCCGTCGGCGGGCTTCTAAAACATTGGCCAACTACTAAGGCTCGCTGTCAGCGGGCTCGATCTCACTGTCGGCGGCCTATTCCTCGTCGTCGGCGGGATAGTTCAATTTTCATCTCTTTTAGTCCTTTTTGTTCCAGATTCACTTCTTTTCGATCTTTTTTATCCCATTACCTATAATTCTTCATACCTGTAATAAAACATAGAAAAAACTTTCTTTAAAGTGCAATTTCATATAAAATTGGTATGAATTTCTCAATATATTTTCCTGTGATCAATTATTCAACTAATTTCTCAATTCTTATATTCCTAAAATGAGATCCTCCATCAATAATGACTACTCTCGGCATTCCATATCTTGTAAAAGTATGATTGATTAAAAATATTGAAGCACTCCGAGCATTACATCGAGGTAAAGTTATAGCTTCAGTCCACTTTAAAACATAGTCTACTGCAATTAATATATATAAAATTTCAATCGAATGTATAAATCACATAAAATCTAATCCCCAAACATAAAAAATTTCAACTTCCAAAGTAAAATTCAAGGGTATTTAATTTCTTTTTGAAATATTACGTACTCGTTGACATCGATCACATGTTTTTATATATATATATATATATATATATATATATATATATATATATATATATATATATATATATATATATATATATATATATATATATAGTTGACGATAAAATACAGATTGTAAAATTTTATGAGCAGTTCTATCAATTCCAAAATGATCTCTAAATTCAAAATCATGACATTTTTGAATAATTTCTTTAATTTCTTCAAAGGTCACACATCTCTGAATAACTAAATCTTTACACTCTTTGAATAAAAGGGTCGCCCCAAAAGTAAAATTTTGCATCATAGATAAATTTTCTCTCTTATTGTTTTGTCAATCCATATGGTAAAACACCACTAACAATCTAATTCACAATATCAACATACCACGATATTTTTCATTCTTTAACAATTTATAGTTGTTCATCAGGAAAAGTTTCGTTAATTTCTCTTTCAAGATCAATTATAACCTAGAAAAATGATCAGTTGATTATCAATTCCCTTCCTATCGACTACCCCAAAATCAAATACTTCCCTCAGAAGTATCCATCTAATTAATCTTGGTTTTGTATCCTTCATTTGCATCAAATATTTTATAGCAGAGTGATGTATATGCACAACACATTTAGTTCTAATTAGATATGACCTAAACTTATCAAAAGCATAAACAATTGCTAGTAACACTTTTTTAGTAGTGATATAATTAATTTGAGCATCATTTAAACTCTTACTAGCATAATATATAATTTTAAAAAAAATTTCATATCTCTACCCTAAAATAGCTCCAATTTCATAATAACTTGCATCACACATTAGCTCGAATGGTTTCTCCCAATCAGGTTAAACAATTATAGGGGCAGTGATTAATTTTTCATTTAACAGTTCAAAAGCATTAAGACACTCTTGATTAAAATCAAATTTTGCATCTTTTTCTAAAAATAAGCATAAAGGCTTAGTAATTTTTTAAAAATCTTTTATATAAAGCCTGTTAAAACCAGCATGTCCTAAAAAAATTCTAACCTCTCTCACAATAGTTGGAGGAGGTAGTTTAATAATAACTTAAATTTTTGTTGGATCTACTTCCATGTCATTTTCAGACGTTTTATGCCCAATTACAGTTCCTCCTACAACCATGAATTGACATTTTTTCCAACTTAATACTAAATTCATCTTTTCACATCGTTCTAGAACATTATCTAAATGATTTAGACATGATTCGAATGAAGTTCCAAACATAAAAAAAATCATCCATAAAAACTTCTATTTCTTTTTCAATTAAACCACTAAAAATTAACATCATGCATCTTTGAAATGTTGCAGTTGCATGTGCATTACATAAATCAAAGGGCATTCATCGAAAAGTAAAAGTACCATAAGGACTAGTAAATGTTGTCTTCTCTTGATCCTCAAAAGCAATAAAAATTTGATGATAACCGGTATATCCATCTAATAAGTAAAAATATTTGTGCCCAGCTAACCTATCCAACATTTGGTCCAAAAAGGGTAAAGTAAAGTGATCCTTCCTAGTGGCAAAATTTAACTTTCGATAACCAATGCAGATTTGCCAACCAGTGACTTGTCTTGATGGTATTAATTTATTATTCTCATTTGTTACAACAGTCACACTCCCTTTCTTAAGAACACAGTGAATTGGACTTACCCAAGCACCATCTAAAATAAGATATATTATTCCAGCATCTAACCATTTTAAAATTTCTTTCTTAACAACTTCCTTCATCACAGGATTTAATTTACTTTGAGGATCGGCTTTAGGTTCGTGATGTTCCAATAAAATTATATGCATACAAATCGAAGGAATGATTCTTTTGATATCAGCTAATGTCCATCCAATGACTTTTTTGTATCTTCTTTAAAGTTTTAAACAACTTTTGTTCTTGTTTCAGTTAAGTCTGACGATATAATAACCGGTGATGTGGATAAATATCCTATAAAGGCATATTTTAAATGTATAGAAAGTATTTTCATTTCAAGTTCAGGAGGTTTCAAAATCAAAGGAATAAGATTTTATTATTATCTTCAGTATTTAATAGTTCAAATTGTTCTTGAACATAATCTAATTCTTCATTACTCACTTCTATGGATTCATCTTGAATTATATCCTCATCTTCATGCTCCAAATGTCCTTCTTCATTTTTCTTTTCAAATGTATCTGTGAAATAATCATTACTTAAATAATCAATAATTTCCATTCTAAAGCATTCATCATCTCTTCCTTTTGCTGGGTATCTAATTGATTTTGATATATTAAATTTAACTTCTTGATCACATACTCTCATTGTTAATTATCCTTTTTGTACATCTATCAAAGCTCTTACAGTGCTAAGAAATGGTCTCCCTAAAATGATAGGAATTTCTTTATCCTCCTCCATATCTAACACAATAAGATCTACAGGAAAGATAAATTTATCAACTTTTACCAATACATATTCTATAACTCCTTTAAGATATGTAATTGAACAATCAACAAACTGAAGAATTACAGTAGTAGGGGAAATTTCTCCTAAACAAAACCTTCTGAAAATGGGTAGAGGCATAAGATTAATACTGGCTCCCAAATCACATAAAGCTTTACCAAAAAATCTTTCTCCAATAGCACAAGAAATAGTAAAACTTCCAGGATCTTTAAGTTTTTCAGGAAGCTTTTTTTGAATTATTGCGCTACACTCCTCACTAAGTGCAACAGTATCATTATCTGTAAACTTTCTTTTTTTATTAAGTATATCCTTCATTTTCGGTCGCCAAATCGGTTGGGTGTTTAATTTATATAGATATATATAGATGTTTGGAAAATATCTTTTTTAATTTTAAAATATGAAATCAAACTAATCTCATACATGCAGTAGTTTAAAGCACTTCACTACAAGTCATGTATTTATCCTGAAGAATGGATATATTGCTTGGTGGTGAGGCTGGATAAAATAAACTAAAGACATATGATATCCATTTGGTTTGTGAACCACTTATGTTGGCCGACAACTTCCCATATCTAATATGGAGCAACTAGATATGGTTTATACTAATCTGGGGTCTTAAAGTTTCCTATAAAGAAAAACCCCTATAGTTAATTACATCTTAGATAACCGAGGTCACCTAAGAAAACTCTTGATTTAGACCAGGTAATATTGTATTCATGACTTCCAAAGGGTAGGATCTTCAAGAAAATGTGGTAATAAGAAATTCAATGGGTGAGTGGCTCAAGTTTAGAACAGTTATTATGGGAATCCAAAGGAAAAGAAAGCTAGGGAAAAACATAGATCCAAAAGAAATCTTGGTGTTTTCCTAAATTATCCTATGGTTTGGCTTCAATTTGATTAAAAAAAAATTAGTGTTTAGTCCTGTCAATTTTACTATTTAGGGCTTTCATTCACTTGATACCGATCATGTGAATAGCTTGAAATATAAGAGGATTTACGTCATATCCAATGAAGACCTTGAAACCTAAGATGATTTAGGGTTTATATTGCATGGTGTGCGAAGGCCTAAAGGAATAAGGTGGGGATTTAGGCAGCACTGAGCAAGCTACTTTGAAGTCTTATGGCTTGTTGTTTATTTTTAAAGAGTTCTGCAGTTGAAGATGGTCATGCTGCCCACAATGTATGCTCCAAGCTCCTCGTTGTAGGTTTAGTCTTAGAAGTGTCAGATTGAAGAGATGAGAAAAGTGCCATCTTTTGGAAACTTTTTAAATTGAGGTGTCTTAATGTCTTATTAGGGGGATATTTAAGTTAATTATAGCGACACCGGTTAAGATCCCACAATTCCCTCTTTTCGGCACCATTATTTTCTTCGGATTCACTTAGTCCAGATGAATTTACCAAATTCAACCAAATGAATTTAGTACTTTCATTCAGACCGTGAGAAATCTCGTTAGCAACCATAGGTTACCTCCTCCGAGAAATTCCAGATTAATGATCCATAAAAAAATACATATTTTTATGCCTTGATTTTATCAATTTCTAAGGATATTATGCTTTAATGAAAGGTATTTTTGTGTTTTTGGATGTAGGTGATGTAAAAAGGTCCAAAAAAGGAAAAAGGGTGAAAAAGGAGCAAAAAGGAGCAAAAATGAAGCAAAATACAAGAATTATCAAAAATTATGGCCTGGCGCCTAGGCGCCAGAAGTTGGCGCCTACGCGCCAGACTCGATACAGAAACTGTCAAGTTTTTGACGACTTTTGGACGGTTAATTTGACGGAGTAAGCGGTTATTGGACATTCTAGAAGACTGGCAGTTGTTCCTTGATAATAGGACATGTGATACATTGCATTTGGACGCTTTAAAATGGTTTTAATCGCGAAGAGGTGCGAGCCAAAGTGAAGAGGTGCGAAGAACTGGACGCAGTGTCCGGCGTCTAGGCACCAGACAGACCTTCTAGAAGATTCATTGAATTTGTACATGTTTTGAAGAGGTGCCTCAAGGCAACCCTTGAAGCCTATAAATAGGAGTCCACTCCTTCAGAAAAACGTACCCCAATTGTAACCCCTATCTCTTAGCCACTTTAGGATCTCTCATCCTTAGAGAGAGAAATAGAGAGAGAAATTTAGGGCCACATTTATTTAGTTTAGTGAGTTTATTTTCAAGTTGTTGCATCTGGAGTTCATTACACTGTGGAGTCAGTAGGAATCAGAAGATCTGTAGAAGGAATATTTGAGATAAGTATTTTATTTTTGATTCAAAATTTATTTATTATGTTTTGTTGTTTTTATTCAATGTGTTCTGAGTAGTTAGTTTACTTTCTTCCTTCAATTATGAAAAGATAAATAAGATAATATAAAATTTGATGGAGAATTGAAAATCAAAATATTTTCAAAACATTGTGATGATATTAATACCTGACCATTTAAATTGTTAAAACCTGTTGAAGAGTTTTGAGACCTAGAAGGAGAAGAACTCTTAACTTGTAGAGTTCATATGAATCCTTGGGTAGTCGAAGGCCATGCGCGGGCTATTCATGGTGAAGTGCAAATAAATAGAAAGATAATATTTAAAGGGCGTAGAATTGATAAGTTTTTAGAGTGACAGACTAAATTCTTATAATTTAATTTATAGATAAGGAAAGGGTCACTAGTAGGGCCGACCATAGCCACCCTTGGACATCTAGTAGTGTGAGCCTAGATTAACCCATTCTACTAACAATACATCCGGACCTGATCTGTAGATTAGCCAATGTTCTTTGCGCCTAGATCAAAAGTTAAACAATAGGAATGCTTCTATTTGGCACAATACCATAATGTAGATTCTCCAATGAATATTAAATTATCTTAAAAATCTTGGATTAATTGAAAGGAAGAAAGTTGTTTGTTTTATATTGTTTTCACAAAATCATTTTCTTATTATTGTTTTCTTTACCTGCATCTAGTAAATTAAAATTAATTTATAGTTAGATTAAAATACAAAAAGATTTTGAAATACAATATTTAAAAATTTATTACCATTTTTTCCCTGTGGGATCGATACTAGGGTCTTTGTTTCAAAGCCCTTTATTACTTGAAACGATACGTATACTTGCGTAGTACCCAAAAAGTATATAAAATATTTTTCCTTTAAAATTATATTTTGCTATATAAACATATATTTAAAAAGTATTAATCACTATCGGCCTAGCATTCAGTAGCAATCAAGTTTTATTTTATGATATTGTCGTAAATTAAAATTTGGTACACATCTATATAGCAAGTTATTCCGGGTCAAGTGTTTCGCACCTTTGCCAGCCGTTGTCAGGGAATCGAAGGTACAATTTATAGATTTTTAAATATTATATTTCCAAAAACATAAAAAAATATAATAATATAAAAATAAATAAAAATATAAAAATAAAATAAAAAAATTTTTATTCCTTGCTTTATTTTTTTATGTGTAGTTTTGGTTCTGAAGGATTAATACCTTTAGATTCTGAACTAGAAAGAACAATTAGAAAAATTAAAAAGGGAAAACAAATTCAAAAATTTCAAGAAATGGCTACTTTACAAACTCCAATTGAACTTAATGATCAAAATATTTATAAACTATTAAGGGATTATGCTAACCCTACAGTTGATGAACTTCATAGTAGTATTCAAATACCCACTGTAGAAGCTAATTCTTTTGAACTTAAACCGTCTATTATTCAAATGGTGCAGAACAATCAATTTGGTGGAACACCAAATGAGGATCCAAATTTACACCTGGTTAGTTTTTTAGAACTTTGTGCTACCTTTAAATATAACAATGTCTCTGATGATGCTATTAGACTTAGACTCTTTCCTTTTTCCTTAAGAGATAAAGCAAAGATGTGGTTAAACTCATTAGCAACTGGTTCTATTAAAACATGGGCTGAAATGACAAAAAAATTCCTTGCTAAATATTTTCCTCCTTCTAAAACTGCTAAATTAAGAAATGATATTACTTCGTTTAGTCAATTTGATGGGGAGACAATATATGAAACTTGGGAAAGATTTAAAGAACTATTAAGAAAATGTCCTCATCATGCTTTACCTGATTGGTTAATTATTCAAACATTTTACAATGGATTAATTGGATCTTTAAAATCAATTATTGATGCTTGCTGCTTGGAGGTTCTTTAATGTCTAAATCATTTGAAGAAGCTTACACTTTAATTGAAGAAATGGCTAATAACAATTTTCAATGGCCTTCCGAAAGGATTAATCCTAAAAAGATGGAAAGTATTCACGATAATGAAGCCTTTTCTATCCTAGCATCACAAGTAGCAGCAATGTCTAAAAAATTAGATAATTTTTCAATTAATATTTCACATAATAACTCTGCTAATATTGAAGATTCTCAAACTATTGAAACTTTACAAGCTATTGCAAGTAAAAATAATCCTTATTCAAATTATTATAATCCTGGGTGGAAAAATCATCCTAATTTTAACAAGAATAATTCCCAACAACAATGGGGTAATAATCAATCTCATCCCATTGGAAATTGGAATAATCAAGTTAATCCAAATTATAAACCTCCTGGATTTAATAATCAACAGGAAAAGTTATCAATAGAAGAATTAATTTTACAAATGAATAATCAATTACAAAATCAAAATACTGTTATTCGTAATATTAAAAATCAAATAGGGCAAATTGCTACTTTAATTAATAACAGACTTGTAGGAACACTTCCTAGTAATGTTGAATTTAATCTAAAGGAAACTGGAAAAGAACATGAACATGTTAAGGTTGTGCAACTTAGAAGTGGAAAGGAATTAAAAGAAAGAATGCAGAATGAAATTGAAAAGGAGATTGAGGTCGAAGAGATTGAAAAACCTAAATAAACTCTCTCTCCTAGTCAAGATCAGACTGTTATACCTATTAATGTGGAAGTTGAAAAACCACCATCACCTTTTCCTCAAAGACTTAAACAGCAGAAACTTGATCATCAATTTTCTAAGTTCTTTTAAATTTTTAAGAAACTTACTATTAACATACCTTTTGCTGAAGCTTTGGAACAAATGCCAACTTATGCAAAATTTATGAAGGATATTTTAAGCAAGAAATGAAAATTTGAAGCTTTTGAAACTGTTGCATTAAGTGAAGAATGCGAGTGCTAATAATTCAAAAGAAATTACTCGAAAAGCTTAAGGATCCTGGAAGTTTCACTATACCCTGTGCTATTGGAGAAAAATTTTGTGGAAAAGCTTTATGTGATTTAGGAGCATGTATTAATCTCATGCCATTTTCTATCTTTCGAAGATTGAATTTAAGAGAGATTACTCCCACCACTGTAACCCTTCAGTTAGCTGATAGATCTATCACTTATCCTAAAGGAGTTATAGAGGATGTCCTTGTTAAAGTGGATAAAATTTATCTTCCCTGTAGATTTCATCGTACTTGATATGGAAGAAGATAAAGAGATACCTATTATTTTAGGGAGACCTTTTCTAGCTACCGGATGAGCTATGATTAATGTGCAAAAGGGAGAATTAACCATGAGAGTTAATGATCAAGAGATTAAATTCAATGTTCTTAAATCAATGAAGTACCCTGATAAAGAGAGATGTTATCGAATGGATATAATTGATTATTTAATTGAAAAACATTATCAAGAAAAATGTAAAGTCATTTCTGAAGAAAAATTTGAATTTTTAACTGATGAAAATGAAGAAGTAAAAGAAGAAGAGATTCATTTTATTAAAGATAACTGGGAAACTTTAGACATAACTCAAAATGATATACTTTTACCATCAATTAAAAAAGCCCCTGAACTGGAATTAAAAATGTTACCTTCACATTTAAAAGATGCGTTTCTTGGAAATTCATTAACTTTACTCGTTATTATTTCTTCGAACCGAGTAAAGATCAAGAAGAAAATTACTTAGGTGTGTTAAAGAATTATAAGAAAGCTTTTGGTTGGACTATTGCTGATATAAGAGGAATAAGCCCTTCCATTTCTATGCATAGAATTTTAATGGAAGAAAATTTTAAACCTACTATTGAACCGCAAAGAAGATTAAATCCTATCATAAAAGAGGTTGTTAAAAAAGAAATTGTTAAGTGGTTAAATGCTGGTATTATTTATCCTATTTTGGATAGTCAATGGGTAAGTCCTATTCATTGTGTTACGAAGAAAGGAGGTGTAACTGTCATTGTTAATGATAAAAATGAACTAATTCCTACAAGATAAGTTACTGGATGGCGAATTTGTATTGATTATAGGAAATTAAATAACGCCACTAAAAAGGATCATTTTCCTTTACCTTTCTTGGATCAAATGCTCGATAAACTAGCTGGACACCCATATTTCTGTTTTCTGGATGGATATTCTGGTTATCATCAATTACTTATTGCTCCTGAGGACCAAGAGAAAATAACATTTACAAGTCCTTATGGAACCTTTGGTTTTAGAAGAATGCCTTTTGGTTTATGTAATGCACCTGCAATTTTTCAAAGATGTATGATGTCAATATTTTGTGATTTGTTTGACAAAGGAATTGAAATATTCATGGACGATTTTTCAGTTTTTGGAACTTCTTTTGAATCTTGTTTGGAAAACATTTCCAAAGTTCTGAAATATGTGAAGAAACAAACTTAGTTCTTAACTGGGAAAAATGTCAAATCATGGTCACAGAAGGCATTGTACTTGGTCACAAAGTTTCACAAAAAGGGATGGAAGTAGATCAAGCAAAAGTGAAAATTATTATTGAATTGCAACCACCTACTATTGTTACTGATGTGAGAAGTTTTCTAGGTCATGTTGGATTTTATAGAAGATACATAAAGGTTTTTTCTAAAATTGCTAAACCTCTTTGTCATTTATTAAAAAAAGATGTGAAATTTGAATTTAACAAAGAATGTATTAATGCTTTTAATATTCTAAAAGAAAAACTAATAACTGCACCTATCATTGTTGCACCTAATTGGAAAAAATCTTTTGAATTAATGTGTGATGCAAGTGATTTTGCAATTGGAGCTGTATTAGGACAAAAGTATGAGAAGGTTTTCAAAGTTGTATATTATGCTAGTAAAACTCTCACCGAAACACAAAGAAATTACACTACCACTGAGAAGGAGCTTCTAGCTATAGTATATGCCTTTGATAAATTTAGACCTTATCTTCTTGGTACTAAATGCATAGTTCATACTGATCGGTATGCTATTAAATATCTAATATCTAAGAAGGATTCTAAACCTAGACTGATAAGATGGGTTTTACTTCTACAAGAATTTGATTTTCAAATAGTAGATAGAAAAGGAACTGAAAACCAAATTGCTGATCATTTTTCTAGAATAAAAAATGATAATATTTCGAAGAACATATAAATGAGAAATTTCCGATGAATCTTTATATGTTATTCAAGGATGCAAAACACCTTGGTATGTCGATATTGTTAACTATTTAGTTAGCAATATTTTACCTTATGAATTGGATAACAAATTTATTAAGAAATTTAAATATGATGCTAAATCTTATATTTGGGAAGATCCTCATTTATTTAAAATTGGAAGAGATTCTATAATTCGAAGATGTGTACCTTATGAGGAAACTTTTGCTATTATTCAAAAATGTCATGATTCCGATTTTGGAGGACACTTTGGCATAGATAAAACTGCATTTATTTAAATTCTGGATTTTATTGGCCTACCTTATTTAAAGATGTGAGACATTATGTGAAAAAATGTGATCGATGTCAAAGGATGGGAAATATATCTAGGAAGGATGAAATGCCTTTAAACTATATATTGGAAGTTGAAATTTTTGATATATGGGGTTTAGACTTTATGGGACCATTTGTTCCATCATCTAGAAAAATTTATATTTTATTATTAGTTGATTATGTTTCAAAGTGGATTGAAGCTGTTGCTTTACCAAACTGTGATTCCAAAAGTGTTACTAAATTCTTAAAGAAAATGGTATTTTCAAGATTTGGAATGCCTAAGGTAATTATCACTGATGGTGGAAGTCATTTCAGGAATATAAGAATTCAATCATTACTACAAAAATTTGGAATCAAACATAGAATTGCAACTGCTTATCACCCACAAACAAGTGGAATGGTTGAAGTATCAAACAGAGAAATTAAAAGAATTTTAGAGAAGATTGTTAATCCTAAAAGAACTGATTGGGTTGATAGACTTGATTCTGTATTATGGGCTTATAGAACAGCTTATAAGACATCAATAGAAATGTCACCTTACCGGTTAATTTATGGTAAACATTGTCGCTTACATATTGAACTTGAACATAAAGCTTATTGGGCGATAAAGGAGTTTAATTTTAATTTGAATGAAGCAGGAGAAAAGCGATTATTGCAATTGAATGAGATGGAAGATATAAGAAATGAATCATATGAAAATGCAAGGATTTATAAAGAGAAAATGAAGATGTTACATGATAAGAAAATTTCAGGAAAAATTTTTGAGCCTGGACAAGAAGTATTACTGTTTAATTCTCGTTTAAAACTTTTTCCTAAAAAATTAAGATCTAAATGGATTGGACCCTATATAATTGCGAAAGTATACCATTATGGAGCTGTGGATATTAAAGACCCCAAAACAGGAAAAATTTTTAAAGTAAATGGATTAAGATTGAAGCCTTATTTGGGAGATATTAAAATGATTTATGAAGAGGCTTATGAATTGAGTCAACCTGATTAAAGATTTACTTAAGTCGGGCTGACGACGTTAAACCAAGCGCTTTATGGGAGGCAACCCATAATTATCTTTTGTTTTGAGTATTTTTATGTTTTTAATGTAAGTTTATGCCTCGATCTTGACTAATTTTATATTACTTCAGAAAAATTTGATGTTTATAAGTCTTTGTTGACTTAAGCTGAAGATTATTTTGAAGTATGTAAGATTTAGAAATTGGATCACTCTATTCTAAATATGAGTAAAAAGGAGATCAAGTTAACCTTCATTATGATTGCTTATAATTTGTGTTATTGAGTCTAGATTACTCTTACCAGTATAATTTATCTATCTTGGAGAACAAAACTTTGAAATTTGACGATTAGGTGAAACGGAGTTGAACATAGTTCCGGCGCCTAGGCGCCAAGATTCAGCGCCTAAGCGCCTGAGTTAAACTATGTATCAATAGGTCTGATGCCTAGGCACCAGATTTGGTGCCTAAGTGCCACGGTTACTGGGTCGTGCCAAAAAACGAAAATTTTTAGTTTTTCACACGATTTTCACCTATAAATCAACCCATCTTCATCCCTAACCATCAAGCAATCAAAGCTACGTCCATTACACTTCATTCTTGAGAGATTTGAGAAATTTTTGAAGAAATGGAAGGAAGAAATCATGGAGAAGAGGCTAGGGATAAGGTCTCAAAGGATCCACAACCCTACTTCAATGGTTTCATCGCGGTAAGTTTAGAGAAAATTTCTAGTCGTTTGGATAAGTTTGAATCGGAGTTTAAAAGCATTGGAGATCGCCTTCATGAGATGTTTCATCAGATTGAACATCTAGAATGGCAGATGAAACTTCAACTTGATCATTTTGAGGCTTATCAAGATGCTCAAGTTGAAATGTATGCAAAGAACAAGTGGATTGACGAAAAGACAGCTACTGATTTCCCGAGAGCGTTAGTGTTCTTTCCAAGCGGAATACACAATTTCCCTTGTGAAGATTAGAGTATTCTGGTAATGAGATCATTATTATCTAGTTTGTTGAGTCGTTGTATCGATGTAGTGAATCGATTGTATTTGTGTATTGCTTTCATGTTCAATTGTGTGTTGTTTTTGCTTAGAAATTGTTGTGTTTGATTGTGTATTAGGAATTTAAATCAAGTATGATACTTATCTAGAATATATTGAGCCAATATTGAAGATTATAAATGGAATTTAGTGAAGTTTGATTTAAACTTTATGTTTGATTGGTGGATTTAATATTTAATATTTAATATTTAAAGTTTTTGGAAAATATTTTGGAAGTTAGAAACTGAAGCCCTACTCTAATGTGAGTAATTGGAAGTTGAATTTATGAATTTTGGTGTAAAATTAAATTTAAAAATAATTTTTTGTGAAAGGCGAGTCTGGCGCCTAGGCGCCAGAATTCGGCGCCTAAGCGCCGGTTCGGCCTGTACCCAAAAAACTCCTTAAATACCCCCAAAAGCCATTATCGACGCCTAAGCCTTCTTCTTCCTCCATTTTTCGTGAAAATCAGCTTTTAGAATCCATTTTGAGGTCAAAACATCAAGGATTTGGGCGCGAAACCACTCGATTTCTTCGTCTCAAGGTCAGATCTATACTTTAAACCATTTATTTTTTATTTTCACCATATATTTCCCTAGGTTTTGCTAAGAACCAAAATTTTAAAAAAAATTTTGATTTTTAGTGATTTCTTTGGATTTTTAAACTTATTTTAAGTTTTCTAAACTTAAAAAGAGTTTAAATTTTTTATTCCTAAATTTGTTCTTGTTTTCTTTCACATTTAGATGGCTCCGAAATCTAAACGCGGGAAGGCACGAGATAACTTCGATAGCAGTAAATTTTCTACTGCGGCTGCGTATTTTCGATTCCACGAATTTGCGGCGTCGAGGAAGTTCATTTCAGAATGAAGTTTCTATCATCCGGGGAGATGATTGAAAACACTATCGTTGCACACAACTGGCAACGATTCTGTTATTTCATTGCTGTTGCTGTTATCCCTATAGTTCGAGAGTTTTATGCGAATTTTCTTGATGCCAAAGATTATGAAGTTTTTGTCAGAGGTGTCGGAGTAGGATTTACTCCTGAAAGAATCAATGTATTTTATGACCTGCCACCGACTATAGAGTGCCACTATTCCGGATTATCTCCATCTGAAGGAGATTTGGATATGATCATTGCTTATGTGATCGACGGTACTCGGATCTTGGAAGATCGAGAACGAAAAAGGGTAAACTTCAAATCCTCCAAGTTAAATGGTATTTCTAAAGCATGGCACTATTTTATTTCTGCAAGATTGTTACCTTCTAACCACCTGAGTGAAGTGACTAGAGATCGAGAGATCTTAAACTACTGCATTCAGGAAAGGAAGCCTATTGATGTCGGTAGTTTTATTTATGATTCTGTGGATTCTACTGCGAGATCTAGTACATCTGTTGGACTGGGATTCCCATCTCTGATTTATTCATTATGTATTAGCAATGGAGTCACTGCAGATATTTCAGAGGAAAGGTTGAAGACTACTAAGCCGATTGGTCAGGAGAACATTAGCATATATGATAGTCTTCGAGGGAAGAAATAGACTGCTCCTTCTTCTTCTACACCCACTCCAGGTAGAACTTCTACTTCCCGACCTTCTACTTCTGCTGAGCCACCATCGAGTTTCTGGGAGTCAATGCATGATCAATTTATAGAGCAACAACAGGAGTTATTTCAAACTCACTGCAGGGTTGATACTATTGATAGGAAACTTGATCATTTATCTGATTATACCCAGAGGAAGAGTAGCTATGATGCTGAGTATAATGAATCCCTCGTCGATTTCCGAAGGGTGAGCATGATGTTAGTTTCCTTACTTTTCCTAGTTTCACACCATTTGTTGATCCTAAGGATGTTGAGTTTTCCTTTGGTAACGATGATGATGATGAGGCTACAGCCAGTGACTAGTAGTTGATAAATCTCTATGTTGTGCTACTTTGTTGTTAGTTTCTTTTGTTTGGTTTGTTGGTTTGTTTGATGTTTGATGTATGTTGATTTGTTATGTACCTTTGTGGATTGATTAGTGTTAAGATTTTGTTGTTAGAATATTCTTAGTATATTGTGTTTGAGACTGAGATTAGAGTTAATTTATGATATGTTTGTTTCGATCTATCTTGTTTAGTAATTAGTAATTTTGCTCTTCTTTTATTTTGTTTTAAATTTAGTATAATCATAAAAGTTAGCCTGCTTAATTTTTATATCTGCTTCAATTTTATCTTTATTATTCATAAAAGCATGAGTAGAAGTAAATTTTTCCTTTTAAGATCATTTTTACATACTTATAAAAATTCCTTTTTAAAATTATGATTTTCTTTCTCTCATACTTTTAAATTTTCATGGTATACCAAAACTTAAGTTTGGGGGAAGGGAAAATACATTTAAATTTAAATTTTATTTGTCCTTAAAGAGCTAATATTTTCTTAAATAAAAACTTTTTAACATAACTTAAGGAATGAAGAATCTATTTAAGATCACTTTTATTTTTGAAATTATAAACAATTTAGTGAACTTAATCAAAATTTTAATAACTTTGATTAATTTTAAGAATAGAATTATTTAACTTAAAGAAGAATAAGATTAAGGAATTTTTCTATTCATGGTAGAAATAATGGAATTTTAGAAGTATTAAGTAATAAAAAATTATCACTTGAAAAAAGAAAAGATTGAAAATCTTTTTTAATTTTTATTCATGTTATAATAATTAAGTGGAAATGTATAAGTTTTGAAAATATAAGTTAAGGATAGTGAAGTTCAAAATCATTAACAGGCTATCCAGATATAGTAATCCTCTCTCTATATATATATATATAAAGAGAGAAGAGAGGAGAAGCTTGAGGAAATGCCTAATAAAAGTTTGGCTTCACTTGAATTATCTTATAGAAGAAAAATTAGTTACATATTTTACTTAATTTTTATGCATGAATCTTTATTTAGGAAAGGTTTTTCAATAAGATCTTTTTCTTGTAAATAATCTATGAGATCTTAATATAATAAACTTCTATTATTTTCAAAATGGATAAAAAAATTTTTGAAATCTTATGATTTGGTAGTTGAATATTCTTTAAATTCTTAAAATTAAACCTAGTTAGTGAAATTGGGTTAATAATTTACTAAAGACTTTATAAAATCAAAAAATATAAGGAATCTTAAATATTTATCTTTTATTGCAAAGGTTATACATTTTATATAGTAAAAAGGGTTACTTGAGGATAAGTAACATTTAAGTTTGGGGGATTTTGATCCATGAAAAAAAATACCTACTTTTATGCCTTGATTTTTATCAATTTCTAAGGATATTATGCTTTAATGAAAGGAATTTTTGTGTTTTTGGATGTAGGTGATGTAAAAAGGTCCAAAAAAGGAAAAAGGGTGAAAAAGGAGCAAAAATGAGCAAAAATAGAGCAAAATACAAGAATTATCAAAAATTATAGCCTGGCGCTAGGCGCCTACGCGCTAGACTCGATACAGAAACTGTCAAGTTTTTGACGACTTTTGGACGGTTATTTTGACGGAGTAAGCGGTTATTGGACATTCTAGAAGACTGACAGTTGTTCCTTGATAATAGGACATGTGATACATTGCATTTGGACGCTCCAAAACGGTTTTAATCGCGAAGAGGTGCGAGCCAAAGTGAAGAGGTGCGAAGAACTGGACGCGGTGTCTGGCGCCTAGGCGCCAGACAGACCTTCTAGAAGATTCATTGAATTTGGACATGTTTTGAAGAGGTGCCTCAAGGCAACCCTTGAAACCTATAAATAGGAGTCCACTCCTTCAGAAAAACGTGCCCCCATTGTAACCCCTATCTCTTAGCCACTTTAGGATCTCTCATCCTTAGAGAGAGAAATAGAGAGAGAAATTTAGGGCCACTGTTATTTAGTTTAGTGAGTTTATTTTTAAGTTGTTGCATCTGGAGTTCATTACACTGTGGAGTCAGTAGGAATCAGAAGATCTGTAGAAGGAATATTTGAGATAAGTATTTTATTTTTTATTGAAAATTTATTTATTATGTTTTGCTGTTTTTATTCAATGTGTTCTGAGTAGTTAATTTACTTTCTTCCTTCAATTATGAAAAGATAAATAAGATAATATAAAATTCGATGGAGAATTGAAAATCAAAATATTTTCAAAACATTGTGATGATATTAATACCTGATCTTACTTTACTTTTTAAATTGGCCATTTAAATTGTTAAAACTTGTTGAAGAGTTTTAAGACCTAGAAGGAGAAGAACTTTTAACTTGTAGATGTCACATGAATCCTTGGGTAGTCGAAGGCCATGCGCGGGCTATTCAAGATGAAGTGCAAATAAATAGGAAGATAAGATTTAAAGGGCGTAGAATTGATAAGTTTTTAGAGTGACAGACTAAATTCTTATAATTTGATTTATAGATAAGGAAAGCGTCACTAGTAGGGCCGACCATAGCCACCCTTGGACATCTAGTAGTGTGAGCCTAGATTAACCAATCTACTAACAATACATCCGGACCTGATCTGTAGATTAGCCAATGTTCTTTGCGCCTGGATCAAAGGGTAAAGAATATGAATGTTTCTATTTGGCACAATACCATAATATAGATTCTCCAATGAATATTAAATTATCTTAAAAATCTTGGATTAATTGAAAGGAAGAAAGTTGTTTGTTTTATATTGTTTTCACAAAATCATTTTCTTATTATTGTTTTCCTTACCTGCATCTAATAAATTAAAAGTAATTTATAGTTAGATTAAAATACAAAAAGATTTTGAAATACAATATTTAAAAATTTATTACCATTTTTTCCCCGTGGGATCGATACTGAGGTCTTTGTTTCAAAGCCCTTTATTACTTGAAACGATATGTATACTTGCGTAGTACCCAAAAAGTATATAAAATATTTTTCCTTTAAAATAATATTTTGCTATATAAACATATATTTAAAAAGTATTAATCACTATCGGCCTAGCATTCAGTTGCAATCAAGTTTTATTTTATGCTATTGCCGTAAATTAAAATTTGGTACACATCTATATAGCAAGTTATTCCGGGTCAAGTGTTTCGCACCTTTGCCAGAAATTAAATTTTCTAGCAGGTAACAAATTCTTGTATTTGGAAATACAAAAATCGGGTCAATCAACCAAAGAGACATTTTAATATAGTTACAATTATGGTTTTGGTTTTGTTTGTGATTAAATTTTAAGTTATCTTATATTTAGATTGTTGTTGCGGTGAGTTTTATCTTTATTTTGTTTTAATTTTCAATTTTGGTTTTGGTTTTGGTTTTGGTTTTATGGCTATACTAAAAGTATTGGTTTTGACATGCAAGGTGACCTTGTTTTTTAGCATGCAATTTTGTAAGCAGAAACAGTACGAGAAAGTAAATGAAAGTAAATTGCAGTGCAATAAAATAAAGCATACCTGACATTTCTTCTCATTCCTTCACGTGAAAGTTTAGCCGTGCAATGCATATATATAATTTTGCGAGAATTGAAACATGCTTATAAGAAAAAATTGAGCAAGCCTATAGATAGGTTCGTCACGGGCCTATCGAGTTCTATATCATAAATTGTTGGGTTGTATTGGTTTTCTTTTTTTTTTTTTTGTACGGATGATTCTTTAAGGAAAGCATAATAAATTTAATTGTCCTCTGAGATATCCAAAAGACTATGAGAAAAGTCCAGGATCATATTCCCGTCAACTCACCATCTTTTAAAAAGTCCCAAGTTCACTTAAACTTATTGTGTTGCTTAATGATCCATCCTATCAATACCCTTAATGCTCAATGAATATTGATGTTTCAATTTGTCCCTATGAATAAGGTAATTATCACATATCATTTCATTCGGTAAATTATATAGGTGAAGGTCCCTTAAGGGGCAAGCTTGTTCATTATAAGATAGAGCTTAGCTTATTTTAGAAGTGAACTTGTAGAGTTTGAAATTGTGTAAAGTTAATCAAGTTTGTTTTTTCTTCTAAGCCTCATTAATCATATTTGATGAAGTTTAGCTCACTACCAAGCCCTCAAGACTTTAGTGGGTATATTTGCAATTTTTAAGAAAAGTTGAATATACGAATGTGATTCTCATCAGGGTATTGCATTATCATTTCGAAACCAATTATGGGGTATTGAATTAGTGAATTATTGACTTCCAAGGTCAACCCTTAACTTTAAGGATCATTTAATTTTTATTGTCTTCGAAATTAAAGTAATTTTGGAATTGTCAATTTATTCTTATATGTGACGAATGTGGGATTGGTTTCTACCACTTACCCCTTTATGTTTCAATCATTTAATCATGCTAATTAGGATCATTCATTGTCTATTTTCCACTTTAATTAAGCCTAAATATTTGTTAAGGCCAAATCTTTAAAATTACAATTTTAACCCTGAGGACCTAACACTTCATAATTTATCAAATTTAATGCAAATGACTTTGGAATCTTTATGGTACCCTACTCATGGGTCAATTAAAACATTATAGGAGAAAATATAATTTTTCAAATTTTAACTTAATTTATTTAATTATTTTAATGCAAAAATAGAGATTTTCAAAGATAATTTTATAACTTAGATAAAACACATGGCCTAGCCCTAGGAAAATTACTGAAGGTTCACCTAGGTCAGAAAACCACGTGGGCCAAATTTCTTGATTGTTTGACTTTTAATTTAAATATTAAAATTACTTTTATGTTTTGGGGTATTAATTAAATATAATATAAGTTGAAAATTAGATTTTTTTTATTTTTCTTAAATCTCTCTAAGGTCAGGGATCACAGAGAAACAAATTTCACATTTTTATGATTTATATTTCAATTATTAGAATTATTTTAGTGAGAAATTAAAAAAAAATCATTTTTTTTAAATTATTATAGGCCTTTAAAATTCAATATCTTTGTTTAGAAAATTAGGAAAGTTATCCCAATTGCTCCTAAATGATCAAGAGATAATTTAGAACATTTCCATAAATTTTATTAATTTTATGATTTTTGTGAATTTTTAATTACTTTAAATATTAAAATATTAAAAATAGCTTTAAAAATGTAAATTTTATTTTAATTCAAATTTTATTTTTCTTATATTCCTCTGTTCATAGAGAACCCCCAAGCCCAATTTTATGACTTTTTTATTTATATTTTAATTACTATAATTATTCTTAGTGTTAAAATTACTATTTTCACTTAAAAAATCAAATTTAATGGGTTAATTAACTTCAATTCACTTGAAACTTTTATGGGGAGTTTCTTGTATTTAAATTATAGTAGAAAATAATTTTTAGGTCATTTACATGCTTAATTTATCCTATTAATTTTTTTTAGTCTTAGGGTTTAATGGCCATTAGGAATATTTTCATGGGGTTAACTCATGTTAAATTTTTCCTAGGGCTCTCTGACCACAGGGAACCTACCAGAGTAGATTTTATATTTTTTCTGACAAAAACACTAACTTGTATAATTATTTTACCAAAATAGTGACCATAGGCTTGAAAATTAGGGATCTCTTCATAGGGAACCCCCTTGACTTTGAAAAAATGAGGGAAGATCCCCATGATAGAGAAATCAAAACCCCCAAGGATTAAATCATGGTAAAATGTCTAAGTGATTGGAGGATCAAAAGACTCAATACTGTATTTAATTAATTAAAAATCACACATGCATCAAATAAGTCTAAAACTATTTCCACATTGTTCTCCTCTGTTCACTTAGCAAGAAGGTATTTTTATTTTAATTTTCTGATTTTTCTACACCAAGTTATAGACTTTTGAAGTTAGACTGATTTAATTAATTAATTTAAATCCTATTTTTCTACTTAAGTGATGTAGTGCCAACGCAACCTCGACAGCTCCGAACAGCGCACACGTCGTCTTTTGGTTAGGTGCCGCCTTCTGACTCAGCGCCACGCGGCTGTCGGCATATTTTTAGGTCGTGTTGTAATTTAGAAAAAGGGATCGCCTAACAGAAATTGTCGGTGAATTTTAGATTTTAAATTTAATTTTAATATATAGGTAATTTAGAATGTAGTATTTGATTTTAAAAATAATTTTTAAATTTAAAAATTTGAAGATATGAAATCAAACTGATCTCACATCCCAAATAGTTTATATAAACGAGCACCGCATCACAAACCGTGTATCTATCCGAAGAATAGACACACTGCTTGATGATGGGGCTCGATTAAATAAACTAGAAGATTTGTGACGTCCTTTTGGTCTGCGAACCAATTTTATAAGCCGACAAAGTCCCCTGCTTAATATAAAGGAATTAAACAGGGTTTATATTACTCCGGTTCTTAAAGTTCCCTATAAGGGCAAGCCCCTATAGTTAATTACATCTTAAATGATGGGAATCATTTAAGAAAAACTCTCGATAATGATCAGTGGTTTTGCTTTCAAGAATTTCAAAGTTTAAGGTTTTCAAAGGATTGAGTTTTGGAAATTTCAATAGGGATTAGCTCAAATTCGGAACAGTTTATTTTGGGAATCCAATAGAAAAGGGGTAGGAGAAGCTGAGGATCCAAGAAAAATCTTGGCAACTTCCCAAACTATCCTATTATTTGGCTTCAATTTGAAAGAATTATTCAATGTTTCCATCCTGCCAATTTTAATTAATTAGGACTTATATTTGCATTACATGATCATGCAAATAGCCTTGAAGATGTGAGGGTTTATGTCGTACCAAACAACTACCTCGGAGTCCTAAGACCGGTTAGGGCTTAATTTACATAACATTATTATGTAAAAGCCTAACGAAAAGTTGAGGATTTATGTTGCACTAGGCAAACTACCTCGAAGTCCTATGGCTTGGTTATTTAATTCTAAAAATGTTTTTGCTGAAGTAGATTCGAGTTTTGCTGGCCGTGCTGTCCACCATGCTCCGAGCTCCTTGTTGTTGCAGAGGTTTTAGTTTTAGAAGAAGAAAATCAGAAGGTGAGAGAAGTGTTCTGGTTTAGAAAAAGTCTTATGTTCAAGTGTTTTTAATATTTTAATTAAAACAAATCTTAAAGTTGTTTAAACAGAACCGATTAAGATCCCACGGTTCCGTCATCCCGGCACCGTTATTTTCATCGAATTCACTTAGTCCAGATGAATTTGCTAAACTCAACCGAATGAGTTCCACACTTTCATTTAGACCGTGGGAAATCCTGTTAGCAACACTCGGGTTACATCATCCGAGGTATTCCCGATCATTCAACGAGACGTTTTAATTTAGTTGCAATTGTAGTTTTGTTGTCTCGTTTGTGATTAAATTTTGAGTTGTTTTATATTTTGGAATGTTGTGGCGGTGAATTTTTATCTTGTGGTGACTTTTAATTTAGTTTTGGTTTCGGTTCGGTGGACTATCCTAAAGGTTTTGGTTTTCATGCAACGAGTCTTGTTTAACATGCAAGGAAAAGTAAAATACAATACACGTAAGTAAATTGCAATAAAATAAAAGCATACCTGGAGAGTCTTCCCATCATCCCAAGCTGCACTTAAGACGCATGTTAAGGTATTTAAATATTTTAACAAGTACCTGGGTAAAGCTAAGAGAAGGGTTTTGGTTGTCTACCAAATTCCTAATCCTATTGCTAGTTATCTCCTATGACGTCTAGGTTGTTGTGTTTTATTTAAGGATGATTTTCTTCATCAAAGAACAATTAAATTCAATTGTTCTTCTAAAACATCCCATCATATTGAGGAAGTGCTTAGGACGAGTCCTAAACATCTTTTCAATACTTCTGGGATTATTTTGAGTCCAAGTAAATTTTATCATATTGATGAATCAATCATCCAAGGATTTTTATTTTTATTTTGTTTCTTGCTCAGTGAACTTAGGACATTTTAATATCTCATGTGTGACGTGACATTTCACTTAATACTCTATTTAAGAGTTATAATAATTAAAACCTTTAAGGGCAAGTCGGGTTGTTGAGAATTTTAATCATTCTTAATTTAAAGTTTGAGTTAATGATTTAAAGTAATTTAATTATGAGGTTTAAGTTTGGAATAGTGTTCAAATTATTTTAGATTTAATTTAAATCTTTACACTTTCAATTATCTTAGTATTTCATATTGATGTTTACATTTTACATTTTCTTAGATAGAAAGAGGTTTTGATTGAATTATATTTTATTTATTATACTTATTTTGATTTTTAGAGTATTAATTAATTTTAAAATAAAAAAAGGTTAAAAAATAGATTTTATATTTTTCTTAAATTTCTCTGACCTCAAGGAATCCAGAGAAACAAATTTTATAATTTTCTGATTTTTCTTTGATTTATTAGAATTATTTTAGTGAAGAAGGTTAAAAATTCATTTTTTAATATTAAAAATTACATTAAGCCTTTAAAATTCAATATCTTATCATAGGGACTTAGGAAAAATATTTGGTTTGTTCCTAAATGATTAGAAGTCAAAATGTGACATTTTTATGATTTTTAATATTTTTTTGATTTTTATTATTTTTTTAATTATTGAAATATTAAAATATTGTGAAAAATCAACTTTTTTTAGAAAATTCCAATTTTAATTTTCCTGAACTCCCCTAATATCAGAGAAGCTTCAAAACCATTTTTGTGAATTTTTGAAAATTATTTTTGGAGTTTTGAATTTTTAAAGTTCCATTTTGCTTATGAGGCTTAATTAATCCATTTGGTGGGGTTAATCAAGTCCAATTGATTTCAAAATTTTATGTAAGGTTCCTCTGACCCTAAAGAGCAATGGAGAATTATTTTCAAGTCAATTTGATGTGTGGTTAACCCTAGTTAATTCAAATTCAATTTTAGGGGTTTAGGCCAATTAAGGTTATTATGAATGAATCAACTCAAAATGCATTTTTCATAGGGTCCCTTGGTCCTAAGAAACATCACCAAATTTTCCTAGAATTTATTTTACAACATGCTAATTACTAGAATTAAAATACCTAAAACAGTGACATGAACTTGAAAAATCAATAACTCTTCACAAAGATGGCCTCTGACCTTGAAAAATTCAGGGAATGTTCCCAAGATCAGAGGCTTCAAAAGCCCTATGGTCTCATGCCATGGTGAATTGTCTATGCAAATGGAGAATCAAAACATTGGAAACAGTAAATAAATTATTAAAAAAAATACTCATCCAATTAATTTGATTTCTTTTCCACATTATTCTCCTCTATTCACTGAGTAAATGGGTATTTTTATTTTATATATGTGATTTTTATATGCAAAGATATGAATTTTTGAAGTTCTGGTATTTAAATAATTCAAAAATATCCTAATTTTCTACTTATCCGACTCGGCGCGGCGTCATCCTACGGCGAATCGAAAGCCCACGCATCGCTCTGTGATTCGGCGCCGCCATCTGACTCAGCGCTCCAGGGGCCTGCGGTTCACGTAACATTCCGCTGTCCGGCTTGATCTCGACCGTCCGCTCGATACACGCGCGATCCAACGGCTCCTGGTCATCGTCTACTACTGGTGGGCACCCATGACCGTCCACACTCAAACCCTAATATCTCTCTTGATTCTCAATGGATTTTCGAGTTCTTATGCTCTATGGATTCGTCTTGAAGAGACGAACACATCCATACAGTTTATAAGCTATGAAATTAACTTAAATAAAATGGGGAATCGCTGGAAGCTCGGGAGGTAGAATGAGTTCATACCTTTGCTCAGAGAAGTGAAGCTTTGATCTGAGGGTTGTGTCACCTTCGATTGAGTCCAAGCAAGCTCCAGATGAAGTCTTTGGCTTTGGGGAATTGTCTAAGTATGAAAGTGTCCACAGCCGATCACAAAGCTTGGAGGCTGGAAGCAATGGCTGGCCTGGTGAGGGGGCTTTTGTTGGGGAAATTCTCCTCTTGGTCTGGTGAAGGTGTAGGGTCAATCAATTTGAAGATTGGCTCACTGTGGTGAAGTGTCCTGTTTTTTAGGTGGATTTTCAACTCAGAATTTGAGCTCTGTTAATAGGGTTTAGGGCAAAGGCACACTGAGGATCAACTGCTCTGGGTTAGGAGAAGGTCCTGGAGCAATTTTGACAGAGTTTTCTCAAGGTTTGGTTCATCACCTTCTTTGGCCGAGAGGTAAGTGGGTTTAAATAGAGGTGGCTGGAGGGCCTCCCAGGGGGGTTTAATGGCTTGGATCAACTGCCTTGGCTAAGGGAAGAACAGCTGCAATGGCCATTGGGCATGGGACAGCTCAGCAAGTTCAAATTGAATTTTTGATTCAAATTAAGCCTCTCGGCATGGTGGTTTCCGGCCGTTGTGGTGGCTGGCCGGCCAAGCATGGGTCACCCTCAGGGTCAGGGAGGTCAGTACTTGAGTTTGGTGCCAACAATTGGCTTTGGACATGTGTAAAGGAGTTGAATCAAAGTGGAAGGGGGAAGGGACCATTTTGGGCTTGGTTTGGTCAAAGGCATGGATTTGGATTTGGTGCACCCACCAAGGCCTGATTTGGGCTGAAGGGAATCATATGGCTCACTCGAATTGGAGTGGAGAAGTCTCCATCCATGGTGAGGTGGCTAAGCATGGTTTAGTGTGTATCATGGATGAGGTTAAAAAGGCTTAAGGAAGGCTTAAGAAAGGGCCCCTCCATTTTCCATAAATGACATGGTGAGGTCGTCAAGACTTTCATGGCTTCATATGGCTTGTAAATGGCTCACATTTGGCTTGCATTCGACTCTGAAAAGGTTGGCTTGTTTCATGAAAAAGGGTTTTTAGAAATTTTTGGCATTTAGGGGTAATTTGGCATGTGGCTTGATTTGGAATGGCTTGATTATTGATTTAGGACTTAGGAATGATTTCAATTAAAGGTATGATGAGAATAATTTGTCATGTGGGCTTTGGATTGATTTTGGGCTTTTTGAAATGGTTTTGGATGGGCATTTAAAGTGGTTTAAGGAAGTGTGCTTTTGGATTTAAAATAAATTTGGGATGAAAATTTTGTAAAGGATTGTGTCAAATAAATGTTGCAATTGGTTTAGGCATGTGTCATGAGTGGTTTGGAATCAATTTGGTGTGATTTGGAATAGAATTGGGTTGAATTTGGGCTTTTTAGTTAAAGGGGCCAAAGTGGGTCAAATTGGGCTAACTTGGACTAAGGTTGGGAAAATGTTGGATTTGATGTAAAATTAATGTTGGGAATTGTTTATGGGAGTGTTACAAAGAGTTCTCAACTTTGGTTGGGCTCTAATTTTGGGATTTGGGCCCATTTGGGTAAGGTTTGGGCTTAGGTCAATTTAAGGGATTTTCGTTTTGGGTTAGGTTTGGGTGGAGTTTAGGTTCAAATTTTGGGCAAATCAAGTTAGTGTTTTGTTTGTGGGGATGTTAGGAAGGTTTTAGAAAAGATTTGGACCAGTTGGGGTTGAATTGGACTAGGTTTGGGCTAGGTTTAGGTCATGGGCCAAAATTGGGCCTTAAGCCCCAAATTAGAATTGGATCCAAATTTTAATCAAATTGGCCTTGGATTTGGTCTAAATTGATATTAGGGATATTTAATTGGAGTTTAGAATTGAATTAGACCAAAATTGAGGTCAGTTGGGGTGGTTTGGCTTGACATTGGTTTCACTTGGGTTTAAAATGGGTCAAATTGGGGGTTTTGGTAAAAGTGGGGTAAATGGGCAAAATTGGCCCATAGTGTAGTTGAACAAAATAAAATTGGGAATATTTGGGATTTTCTTAAATTTTATGGGAATTTTTAGAATTTTTGGATTTTTGGGGTAAAAGGGTATTTTGGTAATTTTGGGGGGTTTTAGGGGAATTTTTGGAAATTTTGGTTTTTTGGCCAAAGATAGTCAATTTGAGTGGTGGGAAGTATTTGGGATTAATTTTGAGGAATCTTGGGTAATTTAGGTAATTTTGCAAATTTTGGGTCATTTCAAGGGTATTTAGTAGGTTTGGCGGGTCCGGGGCCCTGGGGGTCAAAAACTGAAATTTTGGAAAAATGAATATTTATCAAGTTTGAGTGAAATGGAATCATTTTGGTTAAGCCATGAAGCCATATTAAGCCAATATGAGCCATGAGAGGACTCATTTGAGGTATTCACTATGTTGTTCCTAACCCTCTTAGCCAGGGGCTTAGGGGTTAAGGACCATCCATATGAATTACCTGCATGAGTCGTGAAGTCAAGTTGGGTGAGAATGTGGTTTTAGGACTTGGGATGTGTGTGAGAGTGTGGTGTATGTGCAAGTCAACCCTCACTGTGCCGAGCATACAGGGTATTCTTAAGGCCAAAAGTCCTATAGGAACTCATCCTTTAAACCTCCACATTCGATTTCAACCCTCTAGGTGATTAGTGGTCCACAATCAAGCCTGTTGGGTTTGCAGGGAGTCAAGAAGTAGTTTGAATTTCTAAATGGTGGGTTCCATTTCTAGTCCTCTAATATTAGTCAAAGGAAAAGCATAAGGTTAGATCCTAAGTACTAAAGAGAGAAGCAAAAGACCTCACCAAAATTGAGGTCAACAGCGGCCCGTGCTTTATGAATCATCTCCCCATCCGGCGCATTCCTAGCCGCCCACCGAATACACACGCGATCAAATGGCTGTGGGTCATCGTCTTCACCTAGTTCATCCCAAGCACCGTCCATCTTCCAGACCTAATATCTCAGCATAGACTCAACCAAATCGAGTGCGGTTTGTTTCTATGGACTCATCCGACCTAGAAAATCCTATCCATACAGTTTATATAGTACATAATACAGTATACATGTATGGAGAATGAAGAATAGCTCGGGAGAAGGTGGGAGCTTAATACCTTGATCTGAGAAGGATGGATCCAATCAAATGAGTTTCACACCTTCGTTGGGACCTCGCGAAGCTCCTTCAAGTGCCAATTTGAACTCTCCTTGGGCTTAGGTATAAACTTGATCAAGGCTGATTTGGGGGGCTGATCCAACTCTAGGCTAGAGGCTCTCTGTGATGGGGCTTTGATGTGGGAACTTCTTCTCTTGCTCTGGTGATGGTGTGGGTAAGTTTAATTTGAGTTCTGTGAAGTTTTGAGAGGTGTCCTATTCTGGGGTGAATTTTGAGCTCTGAAATTGAGCTCATGCAGTGGGTTTGAATGGCTAAGGACAGTAGGCTTGCACTCAGTGGGTCTTGGAGAAGCTTGGGGAAAAATTGGGCAAATTCTCCCTAAGCTAATTGTGTTTCTCCTTCTTTGGCCATGAGGGAGAGGGGTTTAAATAGCCATGACTGGAGCCGAGCTAGGGCTTGACAATGGGTGCACTAAGCTGTTTAGGTGGAGTGTTCAACAGATGCAATGGCCAATCAGAGTTGGACAAGCTATGTGGGTGAATTTGGGTTTAGGATTGAAATTGGAGAGAATTGGTGTCAATTGGGTGGACATTGGAGGTAATTTAGGTTCTTTAGGCTTAAAGGGGCAATTAGGGGCCTTTAGTCAAAATGGGTCAATTTGGTCAACTTGGTTCAAGTAAAGTGGTTTAAATTGATTTTGGAGACATTTGTGATGATTTTGGATTTTTTGGGGAATTTTTGGACTTGGATGGGTATTTTGGTCATTTTGGGTATTTTGGGGGTATTTCAGGAATTTTAGTAAATTTGAGGTGTTTTGGGTATTTTGAGTGGTGAGGAATGTTTTAGGATAACTTTTGGAGAAATTTGGGTAATTTTGGGCAATTTTGGTCAAAATTAAGGTTTAAGGGTAATTTGGTGGAGTCTATGGGTAAGGTGTCAAAGGTTGGAATTTTTGGCAAAATTGGGGTTGAATGAGAATGATAATCCATTTGAGTCATGGACCAAGAGAGATCCCCACTTTGGATCCTCCATTTGTTAGTTCTAACCCAAACCCAAACCTACGGCCAAGAGCTTAGGGAACCACCCACATGAGTCTTCCAAAAGATCAAGGGATCAAACCTCAGGGATTTTGGTATGTTTGGTTTAGGGTTGTGACATAGTGTGTGAGAGTGTAATGTGCAGGTGTGTGTGTGCTAGCTCCAGACCAACCAGGGTCAGTCCTAAGGCTTGACCACTCTATAGGGAACTCCTCTTGAGCTTCCTGATGCTTGGTCTCATTCTCCTAAATACTTAGAGGTTTAACTTTAAGAATTTTGAAACTCCAAGTGAAGCAAAGAAGTGTTTTGAATTTCTAAAGGGGGGAGGGCTCTATCACTAATCTTCTAAAATAGCCATCAAGAGGGTCCTATGGTTAGACCCTAGGCTATTCTAAAGAAAGACTAGACCAAAACAAAAGTGTGGTCAACAAATGGACCCTCAATGGGAGTGGTGTGCCGGACAAGCACACCCCACATATTGGTGTTGACCGATGAGATCAACAAAACCAACACAACTGTCAGAGTCAGCACACTCAAAATAGTAGATAGAATTCAGCGAGAAAGTATCCACTGGGATTATTTGGTAGAAAGTTCCAAACCCGAGCACTCTCGCTGAGGAAAGCAAGGGAAACAACTTCAATTGGAGCTATGAATTTCAAGCTTCCAAATTCTAAAGGAGTCTGATCTGATTTGAACTTGAAATTTGAAATGAAAATTAGAATTAGGATTTGATTTTATTTTTGAATTTTGAATTTGAATTTGATTTTAGGCTTTATGGAATTTATGGAAATTTGAGTTTATGAAATTTCAAATTTGTGAAATTTTCACTTCCATTTTAAGAGTTTTAATTTCATGGGAGCCTTTGAGTTTAAGTGAGTGCAGAGGGAGAGTCAAAATTTAGGTACCGACCTCGAAAGGGGGAATCAAAATTTAAGTACTGTTCCAGAAGGATGAGAACTGGAATTTAGGTACCAGTCTCAGAAATGAGAATCAAAGTTTGGGTACCGACCTCAAAATATCATGAATGCGGGAAATATCTTGGAAAGGGTGCAAAAATTTAGGGAAATTTGAAGGAATCAAATGATGAAGCTCCAACCCGAAAATATTGTGGAAGGTAGAAAATATCTCGGAATAAAGCTCCGACCCAAAAATATCGTGGAAGGCAGAAAATATCTCGGAAAGGATGCAAAAATTTAGGGAAATTGAACGAATCAGACGATGAAGCTCCGATCCAGAAATATCATGGAAGGCGGAAAATATCTTGGAAAGGAAGTGGAAATTTGGGGAAATTTGACGGAATCAGACGACAAAGCTCCGACCCTAAAATATTGTGGAAGGCTGAAAAATATCTCGGAAAGGATACAAAAATTTGGGGAAATTTGACGGAATTGGACGAAAAAGCTCTGACCCTGAAATATCGTAGAATGTGAAAAAAAATCTCAGAAAGGATGCGGAAATTTAGGGAAATTTGACGAAATAGGACGACAAAGCTCCGATTCTAAAATATTGTGGAAGGTGGAAAATATCTTGAAAAGGATGCAGAAATTTAAGAAAATTGAAGGAATCTTGAGAAGGAAAGCTCAAGGACTCCATCCAATCCAAGGGGTGACTAGAAGGAATCAGAATTTAGGTACTGATCCCGGGATTTCATGTGAAAAGACTTAGAGAAATTTGATGTTGACTTTCGAAGAAAGTAGAATTGTGTAAGTCGACCAAGACTCGTAGCCATTGCTAGATTTGTAGAATTTTGTGACATTTTGAATTTGTGGGAGGTGACGTTGTGTAAAGTGCCAAAATTTGTGAAGTGCTTTTGGAAATGTAAAATCTGAGAATGAATGCAGAGACTCGGAGTTTCAAAAAAGAGTTAGCTTATCATTTGCTTTCAATTTATTGTTTTTAATTTGTTTTATTTCATTTAAATTGGGGATATCCAATTTCAGATTCGATTTTCTTTTCTTTTATTTTATTTTAACTTTTTCTATTTGTTATTATTTTCTTTTTAATCTTCTCTTGTATCGTTCTTTGTTCTTTTTAATTTGGGACCGGTATGCGGTCCTATGCTTATTGACCATTGTGACAAAAGAAACATCTCTGAAAAACTCGATGAGCTAAAATAGAAATATTCACTAATTTTGCTGAAAGTAGTAGTATAAATGATCACATGCTGACAAGCATCCAAAAGTAGATCGAGCATACATAGCTGGACAAAACTGACATATCACATCATGCTGGTACAAAAAGCGGTAACAACTGCCATGAACTGGTGCAGGAGGTAGCAGAACTCTGCCGTCTGAGGCTGCCCCAAGAACAAGCCAAACTACCAAGGTTACGCTCCAGAACAAAAGTCCCCTCGCGAACACCCGGAGGTACTACTGCATAGTGGCTAGGGATGAAGGTTTTCCAACTCTTGATCTGGATCATAGTAGAACAGTGCCTTATCCGCATTCATTCTTCTAAAAGTAATTGAAACTCTTCATCCTGTGACTCCCTGGGGCGCAGTGCTTCGCAAGGTCTGTCCCATTTCTTTTTAGCACTAACACTGATCCAACTGGTATAGGGATCTTGGCGGAACCTCGGAACACTCCTAGCCCAACAATCTGAATCTCTCGACCGAACAATACATTGCTTTCACTTATAAATGAGACCGTGCATAAAGGCATCACAAAATGGTGGTCGATATGAGGTGGGATGCAGTCCCCATCCTCATAGATGTTTATAATGCAAATGTTAGGAATACAGTCTGCAGGTAGTGCGTGCCACTCGACCATTCTCTTTATCATTTTCTTAATTTGCGGCGGCATCGAATCCACCTCATCATGCTGTAGAATCCCTGGGGAATTACCCTGTCGATATTTTGTGAAGTTATAGCAGCACCCACACTGAATGGTAATCCTGCTCTTTCCTCTCTTCCATTTTTTCGGCTCTGTGTATGTCCTTTCCTTCAGACGGCCTGCTCTACCCAAATCTCGAAGGCTGAAAAGACAATCCAAAATTTCTCTTTGTCATTCCTTGAAAATACATTTGTACAAAGCTCGAGGCCATCCAGAATATTGACGAATCTTCCTTGGATTTCCTCATAATGCTTGAATTCTTTCTTTCTGACTCTTCTGATTTTGGCCATCACGTAGTCTGGGACTCCTTGCTGCAGTGGTGGCATAACGAACTGTGGTACGTAAGGCTCTACATCAGGATGCTATCTGCTTCTGAGTAGCATTGAGGCTACTGCATACACCTCAAACGTGACGTACTCCTCCAACTATATAACATGGCACTACGGGCATTCTGAAAATGCCCCTGTGACAAAAGGTTGTCTGGGTAGACTCGAGCTGCAAGTCGAACACCCGGTAAAGATCTCTTCCATCGGATCTCATGCCAGCGCAGGGTCCTCAGTAGTCGTCTCTGACTCTGTCTCTGTGCACGGTGAGCTGTCATCAATTACCTTCATCTTTGGCTTATAAAATTCCTCTGGAATAGGCGGTAGCTCGCCGACTAACTCCCCAGCCTGTCTCCTTTCCATCTTGTCCAAGAGTTGACGCTTGCAGTGATTTGCATTTCTTCTCTTTGTGCTCGCCAACAGTGCATCTGGAACCCTTTCAGCTGTAGCAGCGACAAGACCACCTTCTTGAGTAGTGATCATGGTGGGATCTGACTATATCTCCTTACAGGGAGGTGTGAGTCAACAAAACCTCCAGTGCCTCTGTTTCCCGATGTCTGTCGAGTCTCTCTGCGACTAATTTTCATCACTGATTTCATATTCGTGACCTCTTCATGACTGACCGCGTCTAAGAGAGGGTTCGACGTAAACCTAGGAGTAATCCAAGTTGAAGTTGATCACAATTTCTACAAGTGTTTTTTTCTTTTCGGAGCGCAATGTTCAAGTCGTCTTTGAAAGCAAATACCAACTTGCGATCTGACACTTCCTATACAAGAAAACAGGGGAAAATGTTAGTGGTTGGTACTTTGCATGAACAAGAACAATAAAAAACTTATTATTATTTATTTAGCAATTTTTGTAATTCTTTTGATGTTATTGTCTTATTTAATATAATTTTACAAAATTTGGCATTAGAAATTTAACAAGCATATTTTATCTTGTGAGAAAATTTATTTTATTTCGTTCAACTTTATTTTATTACAAAATTTAGACCCAGTCACAGACATTGGCCACATATTTTATTTAGGAACAATCATCCTCTCTCAGAATTTCTTTACGTTGCATAGTACTTCTTCAGGTAACATGCATTTATCGGCAACATAAGTCTATCCCATTGAGTATCCACCAGCTGGTACGACTCGTCGGAGTAAACCTTCTCCACCATCAATGGTCCCTCCCAGGTTGGTTCAAATTTTTCACCTATCTTACGATGTGCAAGAATAGGCCTTCTGAGAACAAGAACAAGGTCACTGACTTTGAATGACCTCGGGTGAACCAATTAATCGTGGGCTTAAATCATCTTCTCTTGATAGAGTTCCAAGTTCTGCTATGCGACCAATCTTTTCCCTTCAAGACTTTCCAACTCTGCAAGTCGAAGTTTGGCATTATCTTCTATTGTAACCTAATTGGCGACGATAATCCTGAGCGACGGTAGCTGAACCTCTAATGGAAGCACTGCCTCGGACCCGTACACAAGTGCATAAGGTGTAGACTGCGTTGGTGTTCTGACTGCTGTCCTGTATGCCCATAACGCCTCTAGTAACTTCTTGTGCCATCCTCTTTTATTGTCGTCGAGCATTTTCTTCAAAATCTACATGAGTTTCTTGTTAAAGGCTTCTGCCAAGCCATTTTCTTAGGGGTAGTAGATGGTAGAATATCACCAATCTATCCCATGTCATCTGACGAAGTTGTTGATTTTGGTACTCTTAAAAATGGACCCATTATCTGAAATGATTTTGCGTGGTACACCAAAGCGGTAGACGATCCAATTTTTGAAAAAATGTAGATTGCACTGCACTGTAACTTCTCGTAACAGAAATGCCTCTACCTGTTTAGTAAAGTAATCCATAGCTAAGAGTATGAATCTGTGTCCTTTAGAAGATGGATGGTCTATCGGACCCACTATATCTGTGCCCCAACACTCAAATGACCACGATGCGATCGGGGGGTGCAAAACATTCGGAGGTTGGTGCAAGACCACTCCATGCATGACATTTTTTAGCTGTGTCCATACAATCTGTCATCATTACTGGCCAATAGTATCCATGTCGTTTGATCTTCATTTTCATCTTTGGCCCAGACTGGTGTGCTCCACACAATCTGGCATGTACTTCTTTGATGATTTTTGCACTTCTGTTCTGCTCAGACATCTCAGCCACATATGATCGAATGATCATCTATACAGAACGTTGTCGATTAAGGCATATGACAGAGCCCTCTTCTGAATATATTGCTGACTTGTTTTCTCGCAGTTTTCCTGTTTGCATATATTCTATCAACAGTTGACGCCAATCTTCTGTATCATCTACCACAGTAGTTGTTATCTCATCTTTCCCGAACTACTACAAACTGTCGAGGTCGATCTATGACAAAACCTGACATCCTTGTACTGTAATGTCTATGGAATATTTGAGTGGACAAGCCAATTCTTTATCAAGCTTAGCTAAAGCATCCGCATGGGCATTGTCTGCTCGAGGAATCTAGTAGAATGTCACACTTGGAATCTGTTCTAGCAATTTCATCATGTCTCAGTGATACTCTTCTAATTTTGGCTTCAGAATCTTATACTGTCCTGCCACTTGCTGAAAGAAGAGTTGTGAGTCGCCATAAATGACAATGTCTATTATTTCATTAGTATTGCTAATTCCAAATCGGTAATAAGTGCTTCATATTCTGATTCATTATTGGTGCATGGTTTTGTCAAGTGGTAGGAGAATCTTAGCACTCCCTGATCCAGTGTCACAAAGATCAGACCAATTCCTGTCTTGCCTAGTATCATTTTTTGTTATCCTTTATCTCTTACGCGATGACGCTCCATCGAAGTACATCTCCCAATGTCTAACACTTAGTTGTTCCACTTGCAGTATCTGCTCGTCTGGTAGTTCGTCGCTGAGAGGGGACCCAGCTGGCAGTGGGTGCACTGCAAGAAAGTCTATAAGAAGCTGCCCTTTGATAGCGTGAAGGGGCACAAAAGCTATATCAAATTGCAATAAAATCATCTACCACCTTGCTAAACGCCTGGAAAGTGTTGGTTGGGTCATCAAATATTGCAACAGATTAACTTTCGAAATCAGGTTAACCTTATGAGTCAACATATAATGTCTAAGCTTTTGAGCAGCGAAAACCAAAGCTAGACAGTGTTTCTCAATAGGAGGATACTTTACTTTCGCCGGTATTAGATGTCGACTCAAGTAGTAGAGTGTGTTATCCTTACCCTCATCATTGACTTAGGAGAACAAGGCTCCGAGAGACTCGTCTAAAGCCATGGTATAAAGTATCAACTGTCTACCCAGGATATGGGCTTCTAAAACAGGAGGTTTCGTCAGGTATCATTTAATATCCTCGAAAGCCCGTTGGCACGGATTTCGCCAAAAGAATTTGGCATCCTTTTGAAGTAAATTTGAAAAGGTTAGACACCTTCCTGACATATTAGATATAAAGTGTCTTAGGTATGCCAATTTACCTTGAAAAGAACGTAATTGTTTCAAGGCTTTGGGAGGAGGCATTTCTAAGATAACTTTAATCTTATTTGGGCCGATTTCGATTCCCCGATAACGAACAACAAATCCTAGAAATTTCTAGAAGGTAATGCCAAAAGCGCACTTTAAGGGATTCAACTTGAGATTGTATTGCTATAATCGTTCAAATAGATCCTCAAATCATACAAAGGGCTTTCCTTCACTTTTCTCTTGACAAAAAGATTGTCCACGTAACACTCAACTTGGTTGTGGATAAGGTCATCGAAGATCTTCGTCATTGCTCTTTGATATGTAGCTCTGGCATTCTTCAGTCTGAATGGCATTACAGTGTAACAGTAAATTCCAATCAGAGTTTTGAATGTTGTAAGCGTTGCGTCTTCTGAAGCCATCTTGATTTGGTTGTAGCCTGACGATCCATCCATAAATGAGAAGATCTCATATGTCGATGCAATGTCCACCAATAGTTCCAGTATTGGTAATGGGAACTCATCCTTTGGATATGCTTTGTTTAATTCCCTGAAGTCCACACACACTTAAATCTGTCCATTTTTCTTTTTCCTCGGTACTACACTGGCTAACTACATGGGATTGTTCTTCTCGCACAAAGTTAGCGTTTATCAATTTCTTCACCTAGGATGTGACTTGTTGTTCTATTTCAAGGCGCATTCTTCTAGGAGCTTGCTTTACTGGTGTTATACTTTAAGCCACTCTGAGCCTGTAAACTGCAACCTCTGGAGATAATTCAAGCATTTCATCGTAACTCCAGGCAAAACAATCTCCACATTCTGATAATAGCTTGATCAGATCCGTAGATTCCGCTTCATTGAGTAGTGAACTTATAAAAGTTGGTCAGGGCTGCTCCTCAGTCCTAAGGTTTATTTCCTTCAATTTATCCACTGTTGATTTAATCTCTTCTTCAAACTCTGGCAGAGCATCATCTATTGGTTGATCTTCAAGTCCATCTTGAATATCAAGGCAATGTTCTTCTGACTGGCTAGAACAACCATGCAAAATTCCGAATCATCGACCGGTTCAATTGTTCCAAACCCAAGACCTTCTTTCGAATTGAGTTTCTTTCCTATTACATTCCATAATTTTTCAAATGATTGTAATTTATCTTTAAGTATTTACTTCGGCACATATCCTTGTTGGATTAATTTTTATACACATGGCAAGAAGTAACCAAAAGGTAATTCCATTAATTCATTAGAATCGTTTTCTTCGAGAATTACACAAGGTTCACAAGAAGAAGAAGAAACTCAGTAAAACTTGATTGATTTAAAGCTGTCATTAAAAACTTCCTTGACCTTCATACTCTCGTTCTTCAAAAAATGGATCAAACTTAGGGTCATGGGTTAAACATAATGGTTAATCCTATCGTATATTGACTCATATTCATTCTTCTGTGTATCTTCCAAATAGATCTTGAACTGAGGCTTCTTCTGATTTATCATTATTGTTTATTTTTTGAATTTATCCTCCTCAGAGCTTCCCTCTATGTTGATGCTGATCGTTGGCTTCTTCCGTTCAACAATCTGGTGAGTTCTTCCTTGCCCACGTCCCTGACCCTGATCTCGGATGCGTGGGCTAAAAGAACATCCACCAACTCCTTGCGAATGAGTGGTGGGAGATTTTTGAAGCGGAGTTGAATGATCATGTACTTGTGATTCTTCTAAATCTTCAACTTTTCTTATCACTTCTCTGGAGCAAAATGTCCTCCTTGGTAGAGCGTAGTAGGCGGCGTCTTCGTGAATGCCTACCTCATGTATCAAGAGCAGTTGTAAGTCTCTCTTGATGCAATGTTCTTATCCATATATGTAATATTTGATGCATTGTGTAGCGACGATGGGACCGTATTATACTTATGAAGCCACGGTCAACCAAGCAGTGTGTTGAATGAAGTATTTATGTCGATGACATGGAATTTTGTGGTTGTTACTAGATCTCTAATTTTCATTTGTAGGGATATAGATCCGAGTGCTCTTTCTCCATTATGATTGAATCCTCTTAACATCATCTAATTTTTAGTGAGTTATCACGCGTCAATATCCAAGTAAGTTAACGTTCGTAGACTCATTATGTTAAGCGACGCTCTAGGATCTACTAACACTCTGAAAAACACAAATCTGCCGATGATGACCGAAATGTAGAGCGGACGGTTGTGGTCGGCGGTACCGAGTAGCAATTCTTCATCGGTGAAAGTTACGCCAGGCAACAAACTCCATCCAAGGTTATGCTCGCCAACTGTGCTAAACAAATGTCTGGATCAAGTAGAGTCTCGACAAGATTTTCTCTCATCTCCTTTGACAGGATCAGAGTGTCGTAAATGCTTAGTTTGACCAGCAACTGCTTGAGATGAGCTAGTACATTGTAATCTACTTTATTTAAATTTCCAATCTCATTTTGAATCTGTACTTCTTCTGCTGCTGGGGATAATTCTTCTTGAGTAACTATGTGCTTTCCTTTCTCCACTGGAACTGTTCTTAGCGGTAGCACATTTCCACTTCTGAGATTCACTTTCGTTATCTCTTCCTCCTCTGGACTTGGAGGTTCTAATTGATGTTATAACTGAATCTTCTGGCACTGTTTCTGTATCCGAAAAGTCAAAGTTGATGGCAAGTGGAGTTCCTTTGCACTCAAGGACTTGCCCCTCACTTCCCACGCTGTCGTAACTGGTGTTGTTGATATCTTCTTTATTTTCGTTAACTCTCTCATCGGGAACTAGTACGATTTGATGATCATTTTGGAAATTGAAATTGGGGATAGATAGGTTGTGATTAGTTATGTCATCACTATAGACAATAAGAACGTAGCTAAAATCATCACTCTTATAATTATAATACCCTAGAGGTGTGAAGAGGAAATTATATAGAGTTAACGGTTCGAGGGGTTTCTCCCTCAAATCCAAGACAACCAATCTAACAGGGTCAGCCTCTATCCTAGCCTTCGTGCTATCCATCTTCGTCTCGTCCAGGACATCCTTCTTCTTTATCTTCAGTTGTGGTGGTTTCTCCGGTGTAATCTCCATCTTTAGCCTAAGAGGTGGCAGACTCCGTGCAGCAGCTTGTTCTGAGGTGGTCTGTATCTAATCTAGTATATTCTTAGAAGACTTGATCCAAATCATGCTCCATCCTTCTTCGTCGGCATATAGATCTATCGGGTAGAATGGCTCGGCCGAAATCATATTTACGGAACCTCTTTCAGGTTCTTTTAAATACTCTTTCAGTATCGTTATATTTTCTTCTTTGTAATTCTTCTCGAGCCAAGCCTTAAAGCTGAAGCATTCTTCTATCGTGTGTATGAGTAACCTGTGGTATGGAAAAAAGTTGGGATGGTCTTTCTTGTTCATCTCTTCAAGTTTCTTTGGCTCGAGCAATCTAAATTTAGGCTTCTTCATCAAGTTTCTGGACATTTTTGTTATAGCCTCATCCTTGAAGGAGAAGTTACTGCGTAGCCATTCTGAAATAACCGGACCCTGTCATCCGTCTGTCTTGTACAATCTCTGCTGCTGATCAGATTGATTACTCTGCTGTAAACAGGGTTGACCATACTGTTGAGATTGATCTATCTTGTAAGTGACTATGCTGAGGCGATCGAGCTTGTCTTCTTCGTGCGATCGCTTAACCTAAATCCTCATCAGTTGTTTCTCTTCGTCGACTGTTGCCACTACACCAGATCTTTTCTCATATGCTTTGACCGGTCTCATTTTCCCTGCTTTCTTAGTCGGCTCCATATGCTTAACCTCCTCTTGTAAACATTTGGCATTACTGAGTAGCTTCTCAAAGGACTTAATAGTAAGACCCTTAAGCATGAAGGCCACCGAACCATGGATACTCTTGAGCAGTATCTTAATAGCGAGTTGTTCTTATAGCTGAGGGTTACACTTCATGCTAAGATTCCTCCATCTCAGAATGTATTTCACTAGAGTCTTGTCGAGTTTCTGCCAATCCACTACAAGATCTCCTATAGTGACGTGATGTTGTGCACCGACGAATCTCTTCACAAACATGTTCTCCATTTGATGCAAATGTCTTTACTGATCCATTTGGTATTTTTGCATACCAATCAAAAGCCATCCCTGACAAGCTAATGAAAACTATCGGAACAACAATGCTTCATTTCCTCATGTGTTTCAACAACTGGCTCTGAAATGTACTATGTGTGAGGGTTTCCTGTCGAACATCCTGAAAGTTGGAGGCACAAAATCTTTGGGTAAGGCACAGCATTGAACTCCTCTGGGTAGGGCCTACCCTTTGAAACTGATGCCCCGCCTTTAAACTGAGCCAAGGCCTCCCGAACCTGCTGTTCAATCATCTGCTTGATATCTTTTTTCCAGTGGACTCAGAGCTGAATCATTCTTTGGATTTTTGATGTGTATAATCTCGGGCTGGTTAACTTTCGGAGATGTGCTGGTCGTGACTGCGACTGTCCGTGTAGTGTGGCCATCATGGTCATGGATGCGATCATCTCATCCATCTTCTTTTCCAGATGACCGATTTGTTCATCTCTTGTCAAAATGGACCTCTGAAGCTCATCCGCGGCATTCTCCTCAATAAGAGCATCGCGTGCAGATGTCGTGCACCAAGTCTCGACGACATTGTTATCCATAACTTCCTCTTCTATGTAATTTGATAGGTTGTAATCTTCATTATTGACATCTAGTCCTCGTTATCTTGCTAATTCTGAAATCTCTACTTTGAGCTTTCAAACTTTATCATCGACAGCTTTCTCTGTAATCAATTTCAGGTCTGTAGGCCTCCCTCGATTGTCACTTCTCTCTACAACTGGCTCAGAAGCAACGACGGTAGTGGCAATGGGAAAATTAGACTCATGATCCATTTTGTAATCCACAAAATTCTCAGAGTGTACCGGTGAAACGACCTTCGGTAACCACACTTTTCTCTTAAGAGTTGGTGCCTTGAGACGGAGTGTCTCGGTGGGGACATCAGAGTGGTGAGGGGAAGTGTGCTCCTTAAGGTGTAGACCATGTACAAAGGTAAACAATCCTCTCTTGCTCTTCTTCTTCTGAAATTCCTTATAATCGTCGGCAGACGGTACTCTCGGACCCAGTCGATACTTAACTGATCTACGCACTACGGGTATCGAAGTGTCAGTAGTAGTATTTGTAGTGGCGACATTAACATGCCTCCCCAAACGGTGTCTAACGAAAACTCGGTCTTTCCTTCCTCATAATCTCATTTTTGATTTTGGGGGATATGACACATCCCATCCTGTTTAGGAGATTGGCAACGGAACATCCTTCTTTCTCAGCTAATCTCTGGAAAAGTGTGCTGACTCGGGTGACGGGTGTGGGCCTCTCCCTCACCTCATCATGACCATGTGGTGACGGTAGAGTAGCAGCAATCCTGTGGAGACTCTCATCTCCAGTGGTGTCAACCAACAGGTGGAACCCACTCCCTCGAAGGAGAGGAGAGGTCTCTAGTAAACCGAGTTCCTCCTGTTGAGGAATCTCATTAATCACTGGCAAACTTGTAGCTTGTGCCCTGACAGCCTTGAGGATCTTACGCCTCGGTTTCTCCTTTGAGACCTAGTCAGTGGTAGAACTCTAGAGCTGGAACAAATCTCAAAAACTGATAGTTGGGCAAGGAAAGCATTATCGAAATCTTCTTCATACATAATTTCCTTCCCTTTGGCAGACAGGGAAGTAGGTGTGGCGACGGCAAAACCAGTAGCTGTAGGGGTAACAACTCTCATAGGTACGGAGATGACTGACCTGACGAGGGTGATAGCAACCTTCACCTTCTTAGCAGAAAGGAAGTCATGGTGGGAATTCAGGTCAAACTCGGTAGACTGGTCTTGAATTTTAGGGGCAGCAACTTTCACAATGACAAACAGGGCTTTTCCCAGCACAACTTCGAACTCACTAAAGGCGGTCCTGAACTGGATCATTGGAGTGGCAAGACTGGCCTCACGAGAAGTGCGTAAGTTGCAAGAGATTGTAAGCGTCGGGGTCCACATCGTAACTGTTGAAAGAAAATTTCTAAAAGTTAGTGAAGGCCTAAACCCTTTATAATCATAGTGTAAACACTACAAAAAAGGTTGTTCTGTGAACTTGGCATAATTTACTTTTAAATGTTCTATTCCAACTTTGATTTCTATGTATGTTTGTTAAAAGGAGTCTTTAAAATTTAAGGAAAGATGGTTTAATTTGCCAGTAGCAAAATTGAGCCCGGGAAGTGATCTACCTCAAAAAATACCCATTTTTATGCCTTATTTATGATTCAATTCTTAAGGATATTATGCTTTAATGAAAGGTATTTTTATGTTTTTGGATGTAGATGATTTAAAAAGAGTCCAAGAAAGAAAAAGAATGAAAAAGAAGCAAAAATGGAGCTTATGAAGTAAAATTTTGGAATTATTGGCCTGGCGCCTAGGCGCCAGAATCCGGCGCCTAAGCACCAGTTCGATACAGACGCTGTCAAGTTTTTTTGATGACTTTAGGTAGGTTTTTTTATCGTGTTAAGCGGTTATTGGAGCTTCTAGAAAACTGGAAGTTACTCCTAATATATAGGACATGTGATACAATATATTTGGACACAAGGAAACGGTCTGGATCTCGAAGAGGTGCGACCCAAAGTGAAGGGGTGCTAAAGACCTGGTCACAGAGTCCGGCGCCTAGGCACCAGATCCTGTGCCTAGGCATGACAGTTACCTTCTAGAAGATACATTGAATTTGGACAAATTTTGAAGAGGTGCATTAAGCAACCCCTAGTCAAATTCAGAGCTCTATAAATAGGAGCCCATTCTACAGAGAAAATCACACCCAAACCCCTCCTCTTAGTACACATACCCATTTTAGCATCTTCTCTCTCCTCTCTAGTTTTATTTAGTCTCTTCCATACCTAGGGTGTCACTTTATTTTGTATCTTGTGAGTTTATTTTGAGTGTTTATTGTGTGTTCTTGTTGTTGGAGTCTTTCATCATTGCTTTGGAGTCAGTAGAAGTTAGCGGATCACTTGAAGGAACACTTCGAGATAAGTATTTGTACTTTGGTTCAAAGTTTTATAAATATGTTTTGTTTGTTGTTTCAATGTATTGAGTAGTTAGTTATCTTTCTCCTTTCAAACTATGAAAAGATTATAAATTAATTAAATTTTGTAGGAGAATAAAATATAAAATATTTTAAGACATTGTGATGATATTAATACACGATCTTAGTTTACTTTTAAATTGGTCATTTAATTTGTTAAAACACTGTTGAAGAATTTTGAGACCTATCCGGAGATAAATTCTTAACTAGTAGATATCACATGAATCCTTAGGTAATCGCAGTCATATGCGGATTGTTTAAGGTGAAGTGCAAATAAATAGGAGATAATATTTATTGGGCGTAAAATTAATTAGTATTTCGAGTGACAGACTAAATTCTAATAATTTAGTTTATAGAAAGGTAACGGGTCACTGGTAGGGCCGACCATAGCCACCCTTGGACGTCTAGTAGTGTGAGCCTAGATTAACCCATTCTACTAATAAAACATCATGAGCTCTATCATAGATTAGTCGATGTTCTTTGCACTTAGACGAAAGGGTAAAGAATAAGAATGTTTCTATTTGGCACAATACCATAATCTTAATTCCCTAGAAAAGATAATCACTCTATAATTCTTCGATTAGTTAAAAAAGGAGAAAATTATTTTTATACTTTCATTGAATTTTAATTACTGCTTACTTTACTTTACTGTTTACTGCTTACTTGCTTTTAGTAAAAATTGTTAGTAAATTAAATTTGAATATATATATATATATATATATATATATATATATATATATATATATATATATATATATATATATTACATTTGAAAATTCCAAAATATTATTAATATTTCTTATTTTTAATAAATTCACTATCCCGTGGGATTGATAACTAGGACTCCACTTAGAGCCCTGTATTACTTGAATGATACGTAAACTTGCGTTTAAATTTGTGAATATTACAATAATTATTATAAAATGTAATATAAATTAATAAAATTAAACCTCACACATCAAGTTTTTGAAGCCAATTGCTAGAAATTAAATATTCTAAAAAGTGGTATCAAATTCTTGTATTTTAAAGCATATATAAAGTCGCATCGCATCAAGTTTTTGGCATCGTTGCCAAGGATAGGATAGGATAGGATAGAATAGAATAAAATAAAAAGTAAAAAAGAAAAGAATATAAAATATAAACAAACAAAACAAAAATAAAATAAAACAAAAATATTTTAAATTTTTATGCGTAGTTTTGGACTTGAAGGACTACTACCTTTTGATTCTGAATTAGAAAGAACAATTAAAAGAATTAAAAAAAGAAAATAAATTTCAAAATATCAAAAAATGGCTAACTTACATAATAATAATCAAAATCCAATCGAAATTAATGAACAAAATATTTATAAACCATTAAGGGAATATGCAAACCCTACAGCTGATGAACTTCATGTTAGTATTCAAATTACAGCTGTAGATGCTAATTCTTTTGAGCTTAAACCTTATATTATTCAAATGGTTCAAAACAATCAATTTGGAGGAACACCTAATGAGGATCCAAATTTATAGCTTGCTAGTTTTTTAGAGCTTTGTGCTACCTTTAAATATAATAATGTTTCTGATGATGCAATTAGGCTTAGAATCTTTCCTTTTTCCTTAAAAGATAAAGCAAAGATGTGGCTTAATTCATTAGCAACTTGTTTTATTAAAACATGGGCAGATATGACACAAATATTCCTTGCTAAATATCTTCCTCCTTCTAAAACTGCTAAATTGAGAAATGATATTACTTCATTTACGCAATTTGACGGAGAAACAATTTATGAAGCTTGGGAAAGATTTAAAGAACTATTAAGAAAATGTCTTCATCATGCTTTACCAGATTGGTTAATTATTCAAACATTTTATAATGGACTTATTGGATCACTTAGATCTATTATTGATGCTGCTGGTGGTGGTTCTTTAATGGCTAAGACATTTGAAGAAGCCTGCACCTTAATTGAAGAAATGGCTAATAACAATTTCAATGACCTTCTAAAAGGGTTAATTCTAAAAGAATGGCTAGTATTCATGATAATGAAGCCTTTTCTATTTTAGTTTCACAAGTGGCTGCGATATCTAAGAAATTAGATACTTTTGCTATTAATATATCGCATGTAAGTAATGATAATTCTGCAAATTCTGATGATTCTCAAACAATGGAAACTTTGCAAGCTATTGCTAGTAAAACTAATAACCCTTATTCTAATTATTATAATCCTGGTAGGAAAAATCATCCTAATTTTAATTGGAGTAATGGACATCAAGTTAATCCAAATTGGAACAATCAAGGAAATTCAAATTATAGACCAACTTATCCTCGTGGTTATAACAATCAGCAGAAAAAGTTGCCTGTAGAAGAATTGATCTTGCAACTAAGCAATCAGCTACAAAGTCAAAATACTGTTATTCGTAATACTGAGAATCAGATGGATCAAATCGCTAATTTCATTAGTTACAGACCTCAAGGAACACTGCCTAGCAATGTCGAGATTAATCCTAAAGGATCTGGAAAAGAACATGAACAAGAAAAAGCTGTACAACTCAGAAGTGGAAAGGAATTAAAAGAGAAAACACGGAATGAGATTGAAAAAGAGAAAGAAGTTGAAGAGATTGAAAAACCTAAAGATACCCTTTCTCCAAGTAAAGATCAGATTGTTGTACCTATTGAAGTGGAAGTTGAAAGACCACCACCACCTTTTCCTCAAAGACTTAAACAATAGAAGTTTGACCATCAATTTTCTAAGTTCTTCAAAATTTTTAAGAAACTTACTATCAACATTCCTTTTGTTGAAGCTTTGGAGAAAATGCCAAGCTATGCAAAATTTATGAAAGATATTTTAAGCAGGAAGAGAAAATTTGAAGCTTATGAAACTGTTGCATTAAGTGAAGAATGTAGTGTAACAATTCAGAAGAAATTACCTCAGAAACTTAAAGATCCTGGAAGTTTCACTATACCATGTGCTATTGGAGAAAAATTCTGTCGAAAAGCCTTATGTGATTTAGGAGCTAGTATTAATCTTATGCCATTTTCAATCTTTCGAAGGTTAGATTTAGGAGAGATTTCTCCGACCACTGTAACTCTTCAGTTAGATGATCGATCAATCACTTATCCTAAAGGAGTCATAGAGGATGTTCATGTTAAGGTAGATAAATTTATCTTCCCTGTGAATTTCATTGTTCTAGATATAGAAGAAGATAAAGAAATACCTATCATTTTAGGGAGACCTTTTCTAGCTATCGGTCGAGCTATGATTGATGTGGAAAAAGGAGAATTAGCAATGAGAGTTAATGATCAAGAGATAACATTCAATGTTCTGAAATCAATGAGGTATCCTGATAAAGAAAAATGCTATAGAATGGATATTTTTAATTATATAATTGAAAAGCATTACTAAGAAAAATGTAAGATCATTTCTAATGATAAAGATAAATAATCTATGTTATATAACGAGTCATTAAATGAAGAAAATTTATTTGAAGAAACTCATTATATTCATGAAAATTGAGAAATTTTAGACACAACTAAAAATGATATACTTTTACCCTCAATTGAAAAAGCCCATGAACTAGAATTAAAAACGTTACCTGCACATTTAAAGTATGCATTTCTTGGAGATTCATTAACTTTACCTGTAATAATATCTTCAGAATAAAGCAAAGATCAAGAAGAGAAATTAATAGGAGTTTTGAAGAATTATAAGAAAGCTTTTGGTTGGACTATTGCAGATATAAAAGGAATAAGCCCTTCAATCTGTATGCATACAATTTTAATGGAAGAAAATTGTAAACCCACTATTGAACCTCAAAGAAGATTAAATCCAATTATGAAAAAGGTTGTCAAGAAAGAGATTTTGAAATGGTTAGATGCTGGAATTATTTATCCTATTTCGGATAGCCAATGGGTAAGTCATATTCATTGTGTTTCGAAGAAAGGAGTAACAATCATTGTTAATGAAAAAATGAATTAATCCCAACAACACAAGTTAATGGATGGCGAATTTGCATTGATTATCGAAAATTAAACAATGCCACTAGAAAGGATCATATTCCTTTACCTTTCTTGGATCAAATGCTGGATAAACTAGCTGGACACTCATATTTCTGTTTTCTAAATGGATATTCTGGTTATCATCAATTACCCGTTGCTCATGAGGATCAAGAAAAGACAACATTTACAAGTCCTTATGGAACGTTTGCCTTTAGAAGAATGCCTTTCGTTTTATGCAATGCACCTGCAACTTTTTAAAGATGTATGATGTCAATATTCTGTGATTTGATTGATAAAGGAATTAAAGTATTTATGGACAATTTTTCAGTTTTTGGAACTTCTTTTGAATCTTGCTTGGAAAATATAATGAAAATTTTGAAGAGATGTGAAGAAACAAATTTAGTTCTAAACTGGGAAAAATGTCAATTTATGGTCACATAAGGCATTGTACTTGGACATAAAGTTTCACAAATAAGGATGGAAGTGGATCAAGCAAAAGTGAAAATTATTACTGAACTGTAACTACCTACTATAGTTACTGATGTGAGAAGTTTTTTGGGTCATGCTGGATTTTATAGGAGATATATAAAGAATTTTTCTAAAATTGCTAAACCTCTTTGCCATTTATTAGAAAAAGAAGCTAAATTTGAATTTAATGAAGATTGTCTGAATGCGTTCAATATTCTGAAAGAAAAATTAATCACTGCACCTGTCATTGTTGCACCTGATTGGAATAAACCTTTTGAATTAATGTGTGATGCAAGTGATTATGCAATCGAAGCTGTATTAGGACAAAAATATGAGAAAATTTTCAAAGTTATATACTATGCTAGCAAAACTCTTAATGAAACTCAAATATTACACTACTACTAAAAAAGAGGTTTTAGCAATAGTATATTCCTTTGATAAATTTAGACCATATCTTCTTGGAACAAAATGTATCGTACACACTGATCATTCTGCTATTGAGTATTTAATGTCTAAAAAGGGTGCTAAACCTAGATTGATCAGATGGGTTTTACTCTTACAAGAATTTGATTTTGAAATTGTGAACATAAGAGGAACTGACAACCAAATTGTTGATCATTTATCAAGAATCAAAAATAATAATGAGAAGATTTATGAAGAAAAGATAAATGAGAAATTCCCGGATGAGAAATTATATGTCATTCAAGGATTACAAATGTCTTGGTATGTAGATATAGTTAATTACTTGGTTAGCAATATTTTACCATATGGGATGAATAGTAAATACATTAAGAAATTCAAGAATGATTGTAAATCATATATTTGGGAAGATCCTCATTTATTTAAATTAGGAAGAGATTCTGTGATTTGAAGATGTGTACCTTATGAAGAAACTTTTGCAATTATTCAAAAATGTCACGATTCTGAATTTGGAGGACACTTTGGAGTGGATAAAACTGCATTTAAAATTTTAAATTCTGGATTTTATTAGCCTACTTTATTTAAAGATGTTGGATATTATGTGAAAACTTGTGATCGATGTCAAAGAATGGGAAATATATCCAGAAAAGATGAAATGCCTCTAAACTTTAAATTAGAAATCGAAATTTTTGGCGTATGGGGTTTAGACTTTATGGGACCTTTCGTACCATCAGCTGGAAAGATTTATATTTTATTAGCAGTTGATTATGTTTCAAAGTGGATCGAAGTTGTAGCTTTACCTAACTGTGATTCCAAAAGTGTTTCGAAATTTTTAAAGAAAATGATTTTTACAAGATTTGGAATGTCCAGGATAATTATCACAGATGGGGGAAGTCATTTCAGAAATATAAGAATTCAATCATTGCTCAAAAAATTTAGAATTAAACATAAAATTGTAACTGCTTATCATCCTCAAACAAGTGGAATGGCTGAAGTGTCAAATAGAGAAATTAAAAGAATATTAGAAAAGACTGTTAATCCTAAAAGAACTGGCTGGTTTGATAGACTTGATTCTGCATTATGGGCTTATAGAATAGCTTATAAGACACCTATCGGAATGTCACCTTATCGGTTAATTTATGGTAAACATTGTCACATACCTGTTGAACTGGAGCATATGCTTATTGGGCAATAAAGGAGTTCAATTATAATTTCAATACTGTAGGAAGAAAACGATTATTACAACTGAATGAAATGGAAGAGATAAGAAATGAGTCTTATGAGAATGCAAGAATTTATAAGGAAAGAATGAAGAAATTGCATGACAAAATGATTTCAAGAAAAATATTCGAGCCTGAATAAGAAGTATTATTATTTAATGCTCGTTTAAAACTTTTCCCTCGAAAATTAAAATCTAAATAGATGAGACCATTTATAATTGAGAAAGTATACCCTTATGGAGCTGTGGATATTAAAGATCCATAAACTGAAAAAGTATTTAAAGTTAACGGATTAAGACTGAAGCCTTAAATGGGAGAAATAAAATTAAATTACAAAGAGGCTTATGAGCTGAGTCTACCAGATTAATTCAGTTAATTAGGTCGGGCTGACGAAGTCAAACCAAGCACTTTGTGGGAGGCAACCAATATTTATTAGTTTGAGTTTAATTATTATTGTAAGGTTATGCCTTGGTCTTGACTAAATTTATATATAATTTCTGAAAATAGAAGGCTAACAAGTCTGTATTGGCTTAAGCTAAACATTTTCTTGAAGTATATAGAATTTGGACTTGGACCACTCCATGTCAAATGTGAGTAAAAAGGAGATCAAGTTAACCTTCATTTGTGATTGTTTGTGATTTGAATTTTTCGTAATAGTGTTTGTGTGTGGATCACACTCATTTATTAGACCTATTTTTATGATAAAAACTTTGCAAAATTTGACGATAGGCGAATCGAAGTCGATCGAGGTTCCGGCGCCTAGGCGCCAAAAGTTGGCGCCTAAGCGCCAGAGTGGCCTGCGTATTGATGATCCGGCGCCTAAGCGCCGCGGCTACAGATCGTGGAAAAACTGAAATTCTTCAGTTTTTCACACGAAATATCTTTAAATATAGCCTATTTTTCATCCTCAATCCCATAGAAACACTTAATTCAACCAGAGCAATCCATTTTGGAGGAGTTAAGAAGGATTTGGAGGCAATGGATAGAGGAAATCATGGAAATGAGGTAAGGGACAAATCTCCTAAAGATCCTCAGCCTTATTTCAATGGTTTTATTGTTATTAGTTTGGAGAAAATGTTTAGTTGATTGGATAAGATTGAAGCAGAACTTCAAAGTATTGGTAATCGTCTCCATGAGATGTACCACCAATACAAACACTTGGAATGACAAACCAAACTTCAATCTGATCATATGGCTGCCTATCATGACACTCAAGTAGAAATGTACGCGAAGAACAAGTGGATCAATGAAAAGACGGCTTTGAAATTTCCAAGGGTGTTGATGTTCTATCCCTTCGGTCCTAGTGAACTTCATTGCGAAAGAGATGGTAATTGAAGATCGGTGTTAAATAGATCCTATATGTGTTTTAGGTGTGATCGAGTCTTGTTTTAGTTTGTTGAATATCTAATTTGTGTGTTTGCTTAATTGTTCAATGTGTGTTGTTGGATTTGAATGTTTGCTTTGAATATTTTGTTGTTTGTGTTATTTATAAAACGATGAACCTTAATACAGTCTTGTACTGAAAGTTGTTTAGTTTGGAATGGATGTTAGGATTTAGAATTGAAGAATTTGGATACATTTTTTATGGATCTATACTATCATTTTAATTTGATTGTGAAAATATTTGGAGGATATAAATGGATTAATACTCTCATAAGAGTAATTAGGAGTCAAATTTGATGAGATTTGGTGGAAAATATTTAATTTAAATTGAATTTTTGGAAAGGCGAGTCTGGCGCCTAGGTGTTAGAATTTGACGCCTAGGCGCCGGTTCGACCTGAACCCGAAAACTCATCTTCTTAAACCTCCCCCCCCCAAGCCATTTTTTACGCCTAAGCTTCCTTCTCCACTATTTTTCACAATAATACCACCTAGAAATCCCATTTAAAGCCGTATTTTCAAGTTTTTGAGCTTGAAATCACCTGATTGCTTCATCTCAAGGTCAGATCTACATTCTAAACTCATTATTTTTAATTTTCACCATGGATTTTGCTCTCATAAAGAAAAACCAAAATTTTGAGAAAATTTTTAATTTTTTATGGTTAAATTCATGAATTTTTAAGCTTTTTCAAGTTTGAAAAGCTTAAATTAGTTTATTTTCCTAGATCCGTTGAATTTATTTCGCATTTTTATTTTCACGTTTAGATGGAACTCAAATCTAAGCGAGGAAAGGAACGAGAAAATTTTGATCGTAGCAACTTTGTCACTGCTGCTGCACACTTCCGATACAATGATTTTGCTACGAATCAGAAATTTTTCTCGAAGCGAAGTTTTTATAATCCTTGAAGAAGAATTGAGGAGACAATCTTTGTGCTCAACTGGCAACGATTCTGCTATTTCACTGTTGTTGTCGTTATCCCGGTTGTTAGAGAGTTTTATGCTAATTTCGTGGATGCGGAAGAATACGAGATTTTCGTTCGAGGAGTTGGAGTAGGATTCACTCTTGAAAGCATCAATATTTCCTATAGCCTGCCACCAAACATAGAGTGTTATTACTCAGGATTATCTCCATCTGAGGGAGATTTGGATATGATCATTGCCTACCTGACTGATAGTACTGGAGCCTAGATGATTCGCAACGTAAAAAGGGTAAATTTTTCATCTTCTAAGCTTAATGGTGTTTCAAAGGCATTGCACTACTTTATTTCTGCTCGTCTCCTTCCATCTAATCATCTGAGAAAAGTTACCAAAGATAGAGCTATTCTCAACTACTACATTCAAGAGAGGAAATCTATTGATGTATGGAGCATTATTTATGATTCTGTAGAGCCTACTGCTCGTTCTAGCACTTCTATTGGACTTGGTTTTCCATCTCTGATTTATTCTCTATGTCAAAGTGCTGGAGTAGTTGCTGAGCTTTCCGAGGAAAAGCACAAGTCGACAAAGCCTATAGGAAGAGAAAGCATCAGCATTTATGATCGACTGCAAGGTAAGAGTTCTACTGCACCTGCTGGTTCATTACCTACTTCAGGTAGAGCTTCTACTTCTAGACCATCTACTTCTGCTGAGCTATCATCTACTTTTTGGGAAACCAAGCATGATCAGTTTATAGAGCAGCAGCATGAGTTATTCTTAACTCACTGTAGAGTAGATACGATAGATAAGAAGATTGATCATCTTTCTGAGTATACACAAAGAAAGAGTGATTACGATGATGAGTATTCAGAGTCTTTAGTGAGATTTCTGAAAGGTGAGCACGATGTTCAGTTCCCTACTTGTCCCAGATTTTCACCATATGTTGATCCTAAGGATATGGAGTTTTCTTTTGGTGATGACGATGATGAAGCTACAGACAGTGATTAGTAGCTTGACTTATCTCTAGAGATTGTTGATTTTGTTTTTAATGTATTTTCTTGTTTCTTGTGATGTTTAATGTATTTATGTGAACTTTTTATGTTAAAACTGTTTTAAAATTATCTGATGTGTATTTAAGACTGAAATGTGAATGAATTTCTATAAAATTTTATTTCTGTTTCAGCCTACTGTTTAGTGTTCATGAGTAGTTAGTAAATTTGCATGTTCGATATATATATATATATATATATATATATATATATATATATATATATATATATATATATATATATATATATATATATATAAAGATTTATTTTTAAAAATTAAATCCTGCTTCTGCAAAACTTTTCTATATATGCTTAATCATTTATGTTATATTCATTTTGATAGAAGTTAGTTTATCCTTACTACATCATTACTGTACTTAGATTAATTCCTGTTTATTTCTTTCTCTCATGCTTTAGAAAATTTCATGATTCATATTTATACTAAAGCTGAAGTTTGGGGGAAGGGAAAACATTTATCAAATTTAAATATTATTTATCCTTAAAGAACTAATATTTTCTTTAAAAATATATTAACATAACATAAGGAATGAAAAATCTGTTTAAGATTACCTAAATTTTTGAATTTATAAATAATTTAGTAAACTTAACTAAAACTTCAAAAATTTTGGTTGATTTAAGAATATAATTATTTAGCTTAAAGAATAATAAGATCAAAAAATTTTCTATTTATAGTAAAGAGAATTGTATTTTTGAAATACTAAGGAATCAAGATTATTGCTTGAAAAAGAAAAGGTTGAAATAAGATTTGAAAATTAATAAATTATTAATGTCATATTCATTAAGTAAGAATGTATAAGTTTTTGAAAATAAGTTAAGGATAGTGAAGTTCAAAATCATTAACAGGCTATCCAAAAATGGTGATCCTCACTTCAAAAAAAATGGGGATTGAAAAACAATCCAGAAAAAAAAAAGAAGAAAACAAAGTGAGGAGAAGCTTGAGGAAATGCCTAATCAAAAATTGGCTTCACTTGAATTATCTTATAAGAAGAAGACTGATTACATTTTTAACTTAATTTCTATGTGCATATATTTTTACTAGAAAAATATTTCATGAAAATATTTTTCTTGTAAATACTCTATGAGACCTTGATATGATAAACTACAATTATTCTTGAAATAGATGAAAAATTGAAAGTCTTATGATTTGATAGTTAAATATTCTTAAATTTTTAAAATTAAACTTAATTAGTGAAATTTAGTTAATGATTTGTTAAAGCATTTATAAAACCAAAAATTACAAGGAATCTTAAACATTTTTACTTCATTCCAAATGTTATCTATTTTATGTAATTAAAAGGGTTACTTGAGGACAAGTAACGTTTAATTTCGGGGGAATTTGATCTACCAAAAAAAATACCCATTTTTATGCCTTATTTATGATTCAATTCTTAAGGATATTATGCTTTAATGAAAGGTATTTTTATGTTTTTGGATGTAGATGATTTAAAAAGAATCCAAGAAAGAAAAAGAAGGAAAAAGGAGAAAAAATGGAGCAAAAATGGAGCTTATGGAGCAAAATTTTGGAAATATTGGCCTGGCGCCAGAATCCGGCGCCTAAGCGCCAGTTCGATACAGACGCTGTCAAGTTTTTTTGATGACTTTGGGCAGCTATTTTGACGGTGTTAAGCGGTTATTGGAGCTTCTAGAAGACTGGAAGTTACTCCTAATCTATAGGACATGTGATACAATGTATTTGGACACAAGAAAACGGTCTGGATCGCGAAGAGGTGCTACCTAAAGTGAAGGGGTGCGAAAGACTTGGTCACGGAGTACGGCGCCTAGGTGCGACAGTTACCTTCTAGAAGATACATTGAATTTGGACAAATTTTGAAGAGGTACCGTAAGCAATCCCTGGTCAAATTCAGATCTCTCTAAATAGGGGCCCATTCTACAAAGAAAATCGCACCAAAACCCCCCTCTTAGTACACATACCCATTTTAGCATCTTCTCTCTCCTCTCTAGTTTTATTTAGTCTCTTCCATACTTAGGGTGTCAGTTTATTTTGTATCTAGTGAGTTTATTTTGAGTGTTTATTGTGTGTTATTGATGTTGGAGTCTTTCATCATTGCTTTGGTGTCAGTAGAAGTCAGCAGATCACTTGAAGGAACACTTCAGATAAGTATTTGTACTTTGGTTCAAAGTTTTAGAAATATATTTTGTTGTGTTATTTCAATGTGTTTTGAGTAGTTAGTTATCTTTCTCCTTTCAACTATGAAAAGATTATAAATTAATTAAATTTTGTAGGAGAATTAAATATAAAATATTTTAAAACGTTGTGATGATATTAATATCTGATCTTAGTTTACTTTTTAAAATGACCATTTAATTTATTAAAACCTGTTGAAGAATTTTGAGACCTATCCGGAGATAATTTCTTAACTAGTAGATATCACATGAATCCTTAGGTAATCGCAGGCTATACGCGGATTGTTTAAGGTGAAGTACAAATAAATAAGAAGATAATATTTATTGGGCATAAAATTATTAGTATCTAGAGTGACAGACTAAATTCTAATAATTTGGTTTATAGAAAGGTAACGGGTCACTGGTAGGGCCGACCAAAGCCACCCTTGGATGCTAGTAGTGTGAGCCTAGATTAACCCATTCTACTAATAAAACATCCTGAGCCTATCTATAGATTAGTCAATGTTCTTTGCACCTAGACCAAAGGGTAAAAAATAGGAATGCTTCTATTTGGCACAGTATCATAATCTTAATTCTCTACAAAAGATAATTACTCTATAATTCTTGGATTAGTTGAAAAAGGACAAAGTTGTTTTTATACTTACATTGAATTTTAATTACTGATTACTTTACTTTACTACTTACTGCTTACTTGCTTTTAGTAAAAATTATTAGTAAATTAAATTTGAATATATATATATATATATATATATATATATATATATTGCATTTGAAAATTCCAAAATATTACTAATATTTCTTACTTTTTATAAATTCACTATCCCTGTATTACTTGAACGATATGTATACTTGCATTTAAAATTGTGACTTTTACAATAATTATTATAAAATCTAAATATAAATTAATAAAAGTAAACCTCACACATCAAGTTTTTGAAGCCAATTGCTAGAAATTAAATATTCTAAAAAGTGGTATCAAATTCTTGTATTTTAAAGCATATATAAAGTCGCATCGCATCAGGAAGCACAAAGAGAAAGAGAAGTATGGGACCCCGTCCGGGATCCTCTCCACAACATACATTGTTCTAGTGAAACTTGTTCACCAACACACCTATTAGGGGTCGACCCCACAAAATCAAGAAAAATCCTAAAGATTCTTGAACCCCTCTGTTGAAGGATGGTTAAACAGACGGTTTTAAAATCGAGGAGAGTCAATCGTACTTTCTGAAGAAAGAAATGAGTAAAAGTATGTCAAAGGAAGAAGGGTAATCTGGCTCATGAGCGACATGAATGCATTACCGATGTATGAATAAAACATTTCCTAATCTTAATGTAGAGAGAAACGTATCCCCAGCGGATTCGCCAGAAAATTGTCGGTCGCTAAATCGGTTAGGAGTTTAATTGTTATAGATATATATAGATGTTTGGAAAATATCATTTTTTAATTTTAAAATATGAAATCAAACCAATATCATATATGTAGTAGTTTAAATATTCAAGCACTTCACTAAAAGCCATGTATCTATCTCGAATAATGGAAACATTTCATGGTGATGAGGTTGGATCAAATAAACTAAAGACTTACGACATCCATTTATTCTGCCAACCATTTATGTTGACCAACAACTTCCTCTATCTAATATGAAGTAACTAGACAAAGTTTGTATTAATCTAGGGTCTTAAAGTTTCCTATAAAAGCAAACCTTTATAGTTAATTACATCTTAGATAACCGAGGTAACCTAAGAAAATTCTTGATTTAGACCAGGAAATATTGTATTCATGACTTCCAAAGGGTAGGATCTTCAAGAAAATGTGGTAATAGGAAATCCAATGGGTGAGTAGCTTAAGTTTAGAACAGTTATTATAGGAATCCAAAGGAAAAGAAGGCTAGAGGAAAGACACAAATCCTAGAGAAATCTTGGTTTTTTTCCCAAACTATCATATGGTTTGGCTTCAATTTGATAAAAAAAACATAATGTTTAATTCTGTCAATTTTATTATTTAGGGCTTACATTCACTTGATACTGATCATGTGAATAGCCTGGAAGATAAGAGGATTTACGTCATATCCGATGAAGACCTAGGAACCTAATATTGCATGGTGTGCAAATGCCTAAAGGAATAAGGTGAAGATTTAGGCTGCACTGGGCAAGCTACCTCGAAGTCCTATGGCTTGTTGTTTATTTTTAAGGAGTTTTACTATTGATGATGGTTGTGTGCCCACCAGTTATGCTCCAAGCTCCTCGCTGCATGTTTAGTTTTAGAACTGTCGGATTGAAGAGATGAGAAAAGTGTCATGTTTTGGAAACTTTTTAAATTGAGGTGTCTTAATGTCTTATTAGGGGAATATTTAAGTTAATTATAGCGACACCGGTTAGGATCCCACTGTTCCCTCGCTCCGACATCACTATTTTCTTCAAATTCACTTAATCTAGATGAATTTACCAAATTTAACCGAATGAATTTAGTACTTTCATTCATACCATGGGAAATCTTGTTAGCAACCGTAGGTTGCCTCCTCTAAGGGATTCCTGGTCATTCAAATAGACGTTTTAATTGTGTTACAATTATGGTTTTGGTTTTGTTTGTGATTAAATTTTGAATTGTCTTATATTTTGACTATTGTGGTGGTGAATTTTATCTTTGTCTTGTTTTAATTTTCAATTTTAGTTTTGGTTTTGGTTTTGTGGCTATCCTAAAAGGTTTGGTTTTGACATGCAGGGTGACCTTGTTGTTTAACATGCAATTTTGTAAGTAGAAAAGGTACGAGAAAGTAAATGAAAGTAAATTGCAGTGCAATAAAATAAAGCATACCTGACATTTCTTCTCGTTCCTTCACCTAAAAGTTTAGCCTTACAATGCATATATATATAATTTTGCGGGAATTGAAACATGCTTATAAGAAAAAATTGAGCAAGTCTATAGATAGGTTCGTAATGGGCCTACCGAGTCCTATATCATAACTTGGTGGATCCTATTGGTTTTTTTTTGTACGGATGATTCTTTAATGAAAGCATAATAAGTTTAATCGTCCTCCGAGATATCTGAAAGACTATGAGAAAAGTCCAGGACCATATTCCCGTCGACTTATCATCTTTTGAAACTTATTGTGTTGCTTAATGATCTATCCCATCAATACCCTTAATGCTCAATGAATAGTGATGTTTCAATTATCCCTAAGAATAGGGTAATTTTCACATATCATTTCATTCGGTAAATTATACCGGTGAAGGTCCCTTAAGGGGCAAACTTGTCCATTATAAGACAGAGCTTATCTTATTTTAGAAGTGGACTTGTAGTGTTTGAAAAGTGTGTAAAGGTAATCAAGTTTTTTTTCTTCTAAACCTCATTAATCATATTTGATGAAGCTTAGCTCACTACTAAGCCCTTAAGACTTTAGTGGGTATATTTGTAATTTTTAAGAAAAGTTGAATATACGAGTGTGATTCTGATTGGGGTATTGCATTATTATTTGGACACCAATTAGAGGGTATTGAATTAGTGAATTATTAACTTCCAAGGTCAACCCCAAACCTCAAGGATCATTTAATTTTTATTATCTTCCAAATTAAAGTAATTATGGAAATTATCAATTTATTCTTTAATGTGACGAATGTATGATTGGTTCTACCACTTACCCCATTATGTTTTAATCATTTAATCATGTTAATTAGGATCATTCATTGCCCATTTCCCACTTTAATTAAGCCTAAATATTGGTTAAGGCCAAATCTTCAAAATTACAATTTTGCACATAAGGACCTAACACTTCATAATTTATCAAATTTAATGCAAATGAATTTGGAATCTTTATGGTACCCTGCTCATAAGTTAATTAAAACATCAAAGGAGAAAATATTAATTTTCTCGATTTAATTTAATTTATATAATTATTTTAATGCAAAATAGGGATTTTCAAATATTAATTTTATAACTTGGACAACACACATGACCTAGCCCTAGGAAAATTATTGGATGTTTACCCAGGTTAGAGAACATTGGGCCAAATTTCATGATTTTTTGACATTGAATTTAATTATTAAAATTACTTTATTGTTTGGTGTATTAATTAAATATAAAATATAATTTAAGTTAAAAATTAGGTTTTATAGTTTTCTTAAATCTCTCCGAGGTCAAGGATCCTAGAGAAACAAATTTCATATTTTTTATGATTTACATTTTAATTATTAGAATTATTTTAGTGACAAATTAAAGAACATTGATTTTTTCTTTTAAAAAAATTTATTTTAGGCCTTTAAAATTCAATATCTTTATTTAGAAAATTAAGAAAGTTATCTCAACTATTGTTAAATGATCAAGAGACAATTTAGAACATTTCCATAAATTTAATCAATTTTATGATTTTTCTGAATTTTTAACTACTTTAAATATTAAAATATTCAAAACTTAAAAATGTAAATTTTATTTTAATTCAAATTTTATTTTTTTTATATTTCTCTATTCATGGAGAACCCCCAAGACCGACTTTATGACTTTTTGAGTTATATTTTAATTACTATAATTATTTTTCGTGTCAAAATTACCATTTTCACTTAAAAAATCAATTTAGTGGGTTAATTAACTTCAATTCACTTGAAATTTGTATGGGGAGTTCCCCTGTCTTTAAATTACATTGGAGAATAATTTTTAGGCCATTTACATGTTTACTTTATCCTATTAAACTTTTTTTAGTTTTAGGGTTTAATGGCCATTAGAAATATTTTCAAGGGGTTAACTAATGTTAAATTTTTCCTAGGGTCCTCTGACCTTAAGGAACCTACTAGAGAAGATTTTATATTTTTCTAACCAAAACACTAATTTTTATAATTATTTTACCAAAACAGAGACCATAGGCTTGAAAATTAAGGATCTCTTCACAGGGATCCATTAGGGATCTCTTCATAGGGATCCCCCCTGACTTTGGAAAAATCAGGAAAGGTCCCCTATGATAGAGAGATCAAAACCCCCAAAGATCAAGTCATGGTGAAATGTCTAAGTGAATGGAGAATCAAAAGACTCAATATTTTATTTAATTAATTAAAAATCACACATGCATCAAATAATCTTGAAACCATCTCCACATTGTTCTTCCCTATTCAGTGAGCAAGAGGGTATTTTTATTTTAATTTTCTGATTTTTCTACACCAAGTTTGGATTTTTTAAGTTAGACTGATTTAATTAATTAATTTAAATCCTATTTTTCTATTTAAGTGACGCAGCGCCAGCGCAACTTCGGCAGCTCGGAACAGTGCACGTGTCCTCTTCTGGTTGGGCACCCCCTTCAAACTCAGCACTACGCGACCGCGCATTATAAATTGTCTCCCCATCCGGCGCAATCCTAGCCGCCCACCGAATACACGTGCGATCCAACTACTGTGGGTCATCGTCTTCACCTGGTTTATCCCTAGCACTTTCCATCTTCATACGTAATATCTCAGCCTAGACTCAACCAAATCGAGTGTGATTTGTTTCTTTGGACTCATCTGACCTAGATGAACCATCCATACGGTTTATACGGTACAAAATACAATATACATGCATGAAAAATGAAGAATAGCTCGGGAGAAGGTGAGAGCTTAATGCCTTGATCTGAGAAGGATGGCTCTAATCAAACGAGTTCTACACCTTCGTTGGGACCTTGCGAAGCTCCTCTAAGTGCCAATTTGAACTCTCCTTGGCCTAGGTATAAACTTGATCAAGGCCGATTTGGGGGGCTAATCTAACTCTAGCCTGGAGGCTCTCTGTGATGAGGCTTTGATGTGGGAACTTCTTCTCTTGCTCTGGTGATGGTGTGGGTAAGTTTAATTTGAGTTCTGTGAAGTTTTGAGAGGTGTCATGTTCTAGGGTGAATTTTGATCTTTGAATTTGAGCTTAGGCAGTGGGTTTGAATGGCTAAGGACAGTGGGCTTGCACTCAATGGGTCTTGGAGAAGCTCAGGGAACAATTGGGCAGTGTCTTCCCAAGTTAATCGTGTCTATCCTTCTTTGGCAGTGAGGGGGAGGGGTTTAAATAGCCATAGCTTGAGTTGAGCTTAGGACTTGGCAATGGGTGCACTGAGCTGCTTAGGTGGAGTGCTGAACAACTGCAGTGGCCAATCAGAGTTGAACAAACTATGTGGTTGAATTTGGGTTTACGATTGATAGTAGGGAGAATTAGGGTCAATTAAGTGGACATTGGAGGTAATTTGGGTACTTTAGGCTTAAAGGGGCAACTTGGGGATTTTGTTCAAAATGGGTCCATTTGGTTAAATTGGGTCAAGTAAAGTGGTTTAAATTTATTTTTTTAGACATTTGGGATGATTTCAATTTTTTTAGGAATTTTTGGATTTAAAGGGGTATTTTGGTCATTTTGGGTATTTCGATGGTATTTTGGGAATTTTGGTAAATTTGAGGTTTTTTGGGTATTTTGAGTGATGAGGAATGTTTTGGGATGCTTTTTGGAGAAATTTGGGTAATTTTGGGATTTTTGGTCAAAATTAGGTTCTAAGGGCAATTTGGTAATTTGGTGGAGTTTAGGGTAAGGTGTCAAAGGTTGGAATTTTTGGCAAAATTGGAGTTGAATGAGAATGATAACCCATTTAAGCTATTGACCAAGAAAAATCCCCACTTTGGAACCTCAATGTGTTGGTTCTAACCCAAACCCTAGCCTAGGGCTAAGAGCTTAAGGAACCACCCACATGAGTCTTCCAAAAGAGCAGGGGATCAAACCTCAGGGAATTTGATATGTTTAGTTTAGGGTTGTGAGGTAGTGTGTGAGCGTGTAATGTGTAGGTGTGTTTATGCTAGCTCCAGACCAACCAGGGTCAGTCCTAAGGCTTGACCACTCTATAGGGAACTCCTCTTGAGCTTCCTGATGCTTAGTCTGATCCTCCTAAGTACATAGAGGTTAGAATTTAAGCATTTAGAAACTCTAAGTGATGCAAAGAAGTGTTTTGAATTTCTACAAGGGGGAAGGGCTCTATCACTGATCTTCTAAGATAGTCATCAAGAGAGTCATATGGCTAGACCCTATGCTATTCTAAAGAAAGACTAGACCTCAACAAAAGTGAGGTCCACATTCATAAACTTCACATAGCTTGGCATTTGTTCCAAGGCTTCAACAAATGGAATGTTTATAGTTAATTTCTTCAATATTTCTAAGAATTTTGTAAATTGATTATCTTTGTTATGTTGTTTCGATCTTTGAGGAAATGGAGGTGGTGGTCTTTATAGAGTAATTTTCATTGGTTTAATAGGATATTGGCTAGACTTTTCATTTTTTCACCCTTCTTTCTGAACTTCAATCTCTTTTTGAACTTTTGTTTCTAATTCTATTCCACTTCTCAGTTAAATAGCCTTAATTTGCTATTTATTCTGATCTTTAGGATTAACTTCAACATTACTTGGCAAAGTTTTTGGAGGTCCATTGCTAAGTGCAGTAGCCATATGTGCCAACTAATTTTCCATATTTTTAATTGCACATTCTTGGCTCTGTAATTGATTTCCCATTTGCAATACTAATTCTTCCATTGACAAATTCTTCTCCTTAATTTGTGAATTGCTATTAAAACTCGGAGGATAATAAGGTATATGTTAGTATTTTCCTGGTTGTTTGTATTTCCCAATGGGTTTACGGGATTGTTCCCCCATTGTGGATTTACAGCATTATAGTTATTATTATTCCAACTTAAATTAGAGTGATTTTTTCCAACCAAAATTATAATAATTTGAATAGGGATTATTAGTTTGGTTATTTTTTGCTTTTAAAGTTTCATATGATGATTCAGAATTTATCATTTGTCCCAATGAATTTTCCTTAAGCACACGAGGTGTCTGAGAATAATTTATTCCATATTCATCTATCTTCTTTGATAATGCAGCAATTTGAGAAGCCATAATAGATAGTACATCAGAGACGTGAACACTAGCTGCTTTTTTTTAGTTACCCTTTCAGATGGTCATTGAAAATTATTAGTAGTCATCTCTCCAATTAAATAATATGCTTCATCAACTGGTTTTGACATTAATGATCCACCAACATCAGCGTCAATTATAGATCTAAGAGATCCATCTAATCCATTATAAAAAGGTTGAATTATTAACCAATCTGGTAACGCATGGTGTGGACGCTTCCTACGGAGATCTTTAAATCATCTCAAGCTTCATATATTGATTCTCCTTCAAACTGACAAAAAGATGTGATATCGTTTCTATGTTTAGCAGTTCTTGATAGTGATAAATATTTAGATAAAAATTTTTGTGATAATTCTCCTCAAGTTCTGATAAATCCATTTGTTAAAGAGTTTAACCACATCTTAGCTTTATCCCTTAATGAAAAAGAAAAAAGTCTAAGCATAACGGCATCATTCGACACTTCATCATATTTAAATGTAGCACACAAATCTAGAAAACTAACAAGATGTAAGTTATGATGTTCATTCGGTATTCCCCCAAACTGATTATTTTGTACGATCTGGATAATAGCAGGTTTAAGCTAAAATGAATTAGCAGCTACAGCAGGATTTTGAATACTCAAATGAATTTCATCTACTGTAGAATTAACATAATCTCTTAAAGGTCTCTAATGATGTTCATTTTCAATTCCTTGATTATGCAAGTTTTTAGCCATTTTGTTCAAATTTTCAATTATTTTTTGTTATTTTCGAATTTTTCCAATAGTTCTTTCTAATTCTGAATCGTAGGGTACTAAACCTTCAAATCTTAAACTATGTATATACAAACACAATAAGCAATTAAAATAAACAAACACACTAAAATATAAAAATATTTATTATACTACAATATAAGTTTTTCAGTTCAAACAAAGTCTTCTAAATTATAAAGTAATTTACTGTTACTCCACGGCAAAGGCGCCAAAAACTTGGTGCGCCCATAGTGTGTGTTGTTTTTCTACGTGTTTTATGTCAATTTATTTATTTTGAAACAGCTAGTATAAAAAATTGAAATATTATAAAATATAGATAATAGTTCACACAGTATGGTTTTTTTTTTTTACGCAAGTGCACGCTCAAGTAATAAATGACTCTAATGGAGTTCTAAGTATTAATCCCACAAGGAGGCGGAAATTCTTATGATTATAACGTAAAACACAATATTCAAACTATAAAAACTTAAAAAAGAAAAGCAAGTCGAAAGTAAGTATTATGTATGCTAATGAAATTTGGCTAAAAGAATTAAGTAACTAAGCTATTTCTAAACTTCAAAGTTAAATTTACTATGACTAAACAAAGCATTGTGACAGAGTTCAAATTAAAGAAAGCATCATTCTCCTTTACAATGTGTTTATGGTTAATGAAGTAATTAAAATTGTTTATACTTATATAAAATTGTATTGTACCAAATAAGAGTAATTATATTGTTTACCATCTGTCGAGAACATTGGCTAATCTAGAGTTTGTCCTTAAATCCGTGGTTAGGCTGAGAGGATATTGGCTCTCACTCCAGAGCTCCTACTTCCCTCTCACCTGGGGGCTAACAATGTTGCTTTAGTTTTCAAATAACTGGACCAACTTGGGATATTAGTCTGTCACCCTAAAATCTCCAATTCTACGCCCATCGAAATATATTCCCAATTTATTTGCACTCAACCCCATGGACTACATTCTCATCCATGAAATTAAATGTGACTCTCACCTTGTTGTAGAAAGCATAGTCCTATCGGATCATATATTTCTCAACAAATTTTTACATTTCAATTAGCCTGATCGAAATGTAAATGAAGATCAGAGTTCGAATCATCAAAATTTATTGACATTTAAAACCTTGCACAACAATTTAATTCTTCATAAAACCATATCTCATTGTAGGGAGAAGGACAAAGAAGATTACTCAAAATTCATGAGAAATATACAATAAAACATGGATTTTATATATAAAAATAACTTTACAAAACATAAAAGAAAAGAACACAACTTATCTCAAACTCCTCCTCAAGAAAATCCCGTGAAATGCCCTTGAAGCACTTTATCTCTATACAATCACACTCAATTCTCTCTTAGAAATGTAATAAACAAGAAACCTTTCACCTTCCCTCTCCTCTTACAGCTCTAGAATAAAATCCACTCCACACAAAACCTAACCCTAGACCACAAGACTCACTTGACTCCCCATACACTAACTCCACACTCACTCTAAGACTCGTGACAACCTAACAAGCACACCACACACCTCCTAAAGTGGTGCCTGCCCCTCTCTAAATGAATTCAAAAATCCCTCTTTTTTCTCAAGAGACACACCTCTTCATAATAAGAGACATATCCTTTCATCCAAAAGACATATCACTTCATTTAAAAGCTTTCCTCAAGTGACTAGATACATTGAACCACTCCATAGTACGTTTGAATTACTTGGAGCCTTCTAGAACATCTCAGAAATAGTTAAAAACATCAAAAAATCGTCTAAATCCATCTATGGCACCTCTGGTGCCTGTTTTCTGGAATGGAGGGCTCCCCTCTGGATTATGTCGCTTCTGGCGCCGTTCTGGTGCCTCTTCTTTGGATTTTGGCACCTCTGGCACCAAAATGCTGAAATTTTGCATTTTGACTCCAAATTTCTTCCTTTCTGCTCATTTTTGTTCAAATGCCTAAAATCAATAAACCTGCAACAAAACATCAAAATATCTTTCTTTAAAGTGCAATATCACCAAATTTAAGCATAAAATGTAAAAATAAATTGCACATTTTTTGGTATATCAGAGAGCTTGTAAATCATTTTTGTTCATGAATGGGAAATGAAAATTTTTAGACAGTCGTACCTTAGACTCTTCCTTTTTTTTGTCTTTATATTTTTCATATATATACCTAAGTTGGTTGATCTGAAGTTCTATAAATAGAGGTGTGGGTCCCTTATTTTTTTCTTGATCAATGATATTTTTCTTTCTTCCTTCCTTTGGTCGGTTCAAGGTGAACTTATGCAGATTGGAAGCCTAAAAATTACCAAGTCGAAAATCATGCTTGACCTCCTGACATTGAAATGTACTATTATCAATTTGTTTTTGATGGGAAGCCCACCGACTCCCCATTTTGTTGATGTTTCTTCGGCTTTGGAGGGTGAGAGGATGGATGAGGAGGTTCCGGAACCAATCAACCTAACCTCTATAGATAATCCACTTATGGATGCTAATGACTCACGCTTGTGAACATGACCATATCATATCTTCAAAAAAAAAAAATCTTTTTGTAAAGCATGGCAGATTTGCTTATCTGAGTTGGTCGTCACTCGCGGAGAGTTTCTAACAAAAAAAGAGAACTTCTTCTTTATAGCCAAAAGGATGAAATTTGGTTATACTTCAACGCGGGCAAAAGCCAAAGTGCCAGATATATAGATTGAATCACAATTTTAGAGGAAGAAAACATCAAGCTAAAGGACCATGACCATGTCCCCTTTTTGGAATAGGAGGAGATTGGTTCGGATATGGCCCTCAAAATGTGTTGAGAACATAATGAAATGAAGGTCTATCGATTCCAGGTTCAGCACAACCAAGGCATCTTGATGATGAGTATTTCGTTTCTGCTGGGAGATTTATTTTAGATAGGCTTCTTCGGTCTGGTTGCATTTTTCCAGACGACGATAAGAAAAAAATTACCTTCACATTTTTTTATTACGATTTGTAATTAACTGTATTATATATGTATCTAATTTTTTAACATATTGAGACACATTTTTTTGTAAACCAACTCAACTTATGAAAAGAAGGAAAGCATTTATTTTACGTGTTTTATGTACCTTGAGTTTACTTTTTTTATTTTATACGCCACATCGACCACTCATAGTGAGGAGAACCTGCTTGACCATGATGATGCCTACTAAGAACTAAATTTAATCAGCTATCGTATTGAGTCATCTTGTGAGGATAACAGAAAAACTAATAAAAATCAATATCATTGAATCCAAACGAATAAGTGTGATTATAAAGATTTAATGACTCATCTGATATGACCTCACCCCTCCTAAGTATTACACCACCCATGTCTTGGCGGTCGCTCAGTTGAGTAGTCATCTTGGACGGGTTGCACCTTATACTATACATATTAAGCAATTTTTATTGTACTATTTACAAGGGTAATAGTTTAAACTTGCTACTGGGTTGATTCACACACTGCCCATCATAAATCTCTTCAAGTGTATGTAGGAAATGGTCATTAGAGCATAACCTTTTCTGAGCTATGAGATATGATTTTTTATGAGGCATAAGCGTTGTAGGTCTGATCTTGTGCAATCTTTTGATCGGATGTCAAGCGTCATTGTCAATGTTTTGTGAGATTTTACCAATTAAATGTATTTGTTATTGTCAGTTTTGTCACTCGTGTGGAACCACCATCAGGGGGTTGTTTCAAGTTCCCCGAGTATCGACCGGACTCGACGATCCCTTGCATGAATTTTCTAAGTTTTCGAGTATCGGTCAGCCTTAGGATCATATGCATGATTAGAAAAAAAAAAGTTTACCCATCCATTTTTATTAAATTGATAAAAAATTACAAAGGTAAGAATGACAGCACATTTGTATCTATTAATACAATTTTTTTCTAAGAAATAGAATATTTTAAAGTCATCCCCACTCCACATCTAAAGCACCCCCTTTCCCATGTAATTCTTTAGTTACTACACTCTAGGAGTGACCTGCTTATCGATGATGAATGATCCTGTCCATGTCTAGTCAAACTTCCCAATAGCTTGTCCTCACGCAGTTGGGTCAACTTTTTCAGCATGAGATCTCCAAAGGTGAAGACCTTCTCTCGAACATGCTTGATGCAGTATTGAGACATCTATCTCTTTACCTCTTACTACCTAAGGGTTGAGCCAATTCATTTCTCCTATGTAAGGTCGAGCACAAATATTACTTCTTCATCATTAATACCCTACCACTCAGCCAAATTTGCTTCATCGAATATCGATGCTAACCCCACTCTCTGACTACTAGTTATATTCAAACGACAACACCACCTCCATTTTGTGTGAAAGTATAAATAGGGTTTTTCTAATCACCATAGAAGGTGTCACTCGAACTTCCCAAAAAATAGATGTTAGAACATCTGCAAAATTTCCTTTAACTCTTTCAAACTTTCTGCTTAGCAAGTTTAGGAAGATTTTGTTTGTTTATTTGGTTTGGTCAATCGTTCGAGGATAGTGGATGAATGAAAACTTCAAGTTAATCCCTTAACTCTGATGAAAGTTCTTCACCCCTTAATCGAAAAATTGTGTTCCATTGTCTGTGACAATTAGGAGTGGTAGCCCATATTGACAAATTAGATCATATCATATGAAGTTTTGAATGACCATTGTAGTGATACGAGTGAGCAATTTTAGCTTCAATCCACTTTGATAAGTAAATCTATAGCAACGAGAAGGAATTTTTGTTAGCCTTGCAATGGGGGCAATGGTCAAGAATATTAGGTCCCTAGAAGGTGAACGGTCAGGGACTGACAATGAGTTGTTTTTTTGTGAGTCAACTGAAGTTGTAGCACTGCGTACTTTTCATATTTTTCACATCTCCTTGAGAATTCCTTAGTATCATTTTTGCGGTGTTAACCAAAAATATCCTTATGGATGTACTTGTTGTATTAAAGCCTTCCCCCAAAGTGGCTCTCTTATTCTCATGAATGTAGCTATAGGAGAACATCTTCTACATCATCTTCTTTGATGCATCTCAAGTACAATGAGGTGATTGACAACAACTATTAGCCGTTCTCTCATGAGGCTCATCTTGTCGATCAGCAATCTGAGGAGGATATTCCTAGAGCTACCCATGTTGAATAGGATGTTATAGATCTGATAGTTGACAGTCGGCGTGGTCACAATGATTACATCACTGTAGGAATTAGACTTAGGGGGAAAGTATCCACTGGTGAAGACTATGAGAGGATGTGACATTTATTTGGGCACGAAGGAAGTGCACATAGCTCTCTCAACCAAAGCCTCTTCGGGCTAGCAGGGCGAGATGAGTCTCCGTCTCCCCAAAAGATGCAAGAACTATGCCAGCGATACGGATTGTATGGACCCAGATTGGCACGTCTAATATTTCCTCAATTAAAGCCTTCCCTTTTCCTTGGGTCGTTGCACATGGTGCCACAAATTCCTTCAATTTTGTTGACTTCATTAACTCTTTGATTAGGCTCCAGATGTATTAGAAGTCCTCTGTATCGTGTCTGCAGAGATGCTGATATGTAAAGTGTTCCTTGGGATCCTATAGGTAAGCTCTGGTCTTTATCTGATGTGCTCTCTAATATTTATTTTTCATGGCATGTACTATCTCGACCAATGAGACACTTAATAGAGTTGGTTTGGATGTTTCATGGTTGGGTAAAGGGTCATACCAAGTCAGACACTGGTCAAGATTCGGGCCCGACTCTCTCAAGGATGCGTTCTATTAGTTGCCCTAAAATCATGGGGCTGACGAGCTTCTTCATAACAAGGACAGAAGGAAAGAAATTATTTGTATCTCATTTTTCACCCTTCGCATTGGGTAGTCCTCTTCTGTGAGTGATGGGTGGAGAATTCCACTTTGGAGGTCGTAGGTTTAGATTTAATACTCCTCAATTGATATATAGTTGTTGGTCAGCTCCAATAATTGGCTAATGTCTTCGGCCACTACAGGCCCAACGAATATCAGAAGGGTCCTTCCTTCAGCCCTTGAGCTATAATGGGCAACCACAGGTTTCATCTCTCGCACTTCAAACATCTCCATTTAGAAGTGGGTGATGAATAAACTTAGGTTCTCGTTCTGCCCCTAGTGGATCTGCAGGAGGGCGTACGAGTTCTTCTGAGGCTTCCAAACACTAAAAAATTACACCATAGATATCTGCTTAACATTGGCTAATGATGTAATTACTCTTGCTGGTAATCTGATGAACCACCTGAGGGATGACTCCGTTATTGTGGTAAAAAAAAGATGGAATTTCAACATGTTAGTCATTCTCAACGATCAAAATCGACTCAAATGAGGCTATGTGGCTGGTCAAATCAGACCACCCTTGTAAGCTTCCAATACTAAGATTTTGAATCATTCTAGAAGCTCAATTTTAGAGAAGTGTCATGAGAATGTATTCTCAGGACAACGGAACACCTCAATACCGCCAAATAGATTTCAATTGATTGGTACCGACCTAGCACTATCAAAGTACTCAAAGTCGCCTTCCCTCTTCATGGTTGGGCAACTATTTTGTCACTGGGCACCAGACATTAATCTTGGGGCTGTTGATTTCTGTATTGAGTCAAGCACCTCAGATGACTTCCAACATCTTCAACTCCTAGATTTGTTGGGCCATAAATTCTCCATTGCTCTCCATGTTGCCTGTGTCTCGGTTATGAAGTTCTTCTCCTTGGCTAGTCCTCTTCTTTTTTATGGCATGAGTCATGCTCAACACAAATTTTACTTTGTTGAATCCAAATTTATTTGCAAATCACACCCAATGAATAGTGTAAATAAGGAGAGATAGAGAGAGATAGAGAGAGAGAACTATGATCTTTATTTGATGTGCTCTTTAACATTTATTTTGTATGGCATGTACTATCTCGAGCAATAAGACTCTTAATAGAGTTAGTTTGGGTGTTTCGTGGTTAGGTAGAGGGTGCTTGTCATACAAAGTCGAACGCTGGTCAGGATTCAAGCCTGACTCTCTCAGTGATATGTTCTATTGGTTGCCCTAAAATCTTGGGGCGGTTAAGCTTCTTCATAATAAGGACAGAAGGAAGGACATGATTTGTATCTCATTTTTCACCCTTTGCCTTGGGTAGTCCTCTTCTACGAGTTATAGGTGGAGAATTCTACTTTGGAGGTGGTGGGATTAGATTTATACTCCTCGACTGATATATAGTTGTTGGCCAGCTCCAATAAATGGCTAACGTCTTCACCCGCTACAGGCCAACGAATAACGGAAATGTCCTTCCTTCAGCCTGTGAGCTATAATGGGCAACCGCGGGTTTCCGTTCCCACACTTCAAACATCTCCTTTAGAAGTGGGCGATGAATAAACTCAGGCTCTACCTCTATCATTGATGGATCTGCAGAAGGGTCTACGAGTTCTTCTGAGGCTTAAAATTGCACAACAAAAATCCGCTTAAAATCGGCTAATGATGCAATAACTCTTGGTGGTAATAGGAAGAACCACCTAAGGGAAGACTCCCTCAGTGTAGTAAATAAAAGATGGAATTTCAACATGCCGTCATTCTCAGCGATCAAATTCGACTCAAATGAGGCTATGTAGTTGGTCAGATCATGCTGCACCTTGTAAGCTTCTAATACTAGGATTTTGAATCATTCTGGAAGTTCAGTTTCAAAGAATTGTCATGAGAAAGTATTCTCAGGCCAACAGAGCACCTCAATACCGCCAAATAGATTTCAATTGGTCGGTATCGACCTAGAACTAACAAAGTACTCAAAGTCGCCTTCTCTCTTCATGGGTGGGGAGCTCTTTTGTCACTGGGCACTAGGCTTTAATCTCGGGGCTGTTGATTTCTTTCTCGGGATAAGCACCTCAAATGACTTCAAACATATGATCCTTCAACTCTGGATTTGTTGGGCCAGAAATTCTCTGGTGCTCTCCATATTGTCGGTGTCTCTGTTATGAAGTTCTTCTCCTTGGGCTACTCTTGTTTGTGGCATGAATCACGCTCACCGCAAATTTTACGATGTTAAATCCAAATTTGTCCTCAAATCATCTAAGGAATAGTGTAAATAAAGAGAGAGAGAGAGAGAGAGAGAGAAGGAAGAACAGTAATCAATTGTGTCTTCTTCACAAAATGTTTCCTCTAATTATATGGGAGAAGTTATAATTATGATATTACATATTTTCCCTATTTGAAAAAAAGTTTGTATTAAGAAAATTATTATATTTTACATGTATGAGCTTATCAACTGACTGTTTTCATGCTCAGTTGGCTAATCTTAGTTGGCTTCGAGTCGACTAGATCAGCCAGATCGGGTGAACTTGGTCAATCTGAGTTGATTAGCAAATCTAGCCTGGTTATTAATCATTGATCCCTAATGAAAAGCCTTTATGACATCCATGGGTTAGTTGGAGATACTATAGAACTATATCTTCCCTTGGATCGACTCTATTGTAAGGTAGGCTGCATATCGAGACATCGTTCTTGTAGTAGTTGGCTCGTATGCTCTTTCGTCTCATTTCTAGCCGAATGTCCCATACTTAGGTCATATGATCGTCTTCTTGTTCGCCTCATGGTCTAGTCAGCTTTGATCTTGTTGACTTGACTCATATGACTTCGTTCGATCTGTCAAGTGGACCTCAAAATCTCCTAGTAGTAGGCCAACTTTTGTTGCTCTATTTCCTTATGGACCATTGAATCTCTTTAAGATTAGTGCTACCACTTTTGTGTTGTAGAAAATTGATGTAAAATTGGTTCATAACTAGTATTGTCAGAATAGCAAGTTTGATCAAAATTTTTACACCTAAAAAACTGTAATTGCTCTAAAGCACCAAATGTGTATAGCCCAAAAAATGACTATAAAGGACATGCAACTCTGCATACCTAACATATAAAAAAATTATGACAAAATAAACATACATAGATTTATGTAACCTAAACAAATTATTCTAAAATTGAGTGTTATGCATGTAAAACTTTGTTCAAAAATTAAAATACTAACATCAGTATGTCATCTTGCTTGTTGAAGGCCATTGGAAGGAAAAAAATTTGCGTCTATCAACCGTACGCAGAGATTCGTACGTAAAAAAGTGCACGGGGGTTATACAGGGGTTACAAGGGGGTTAAAAGGGCGTTATAACCTCCTTGTACCTCCCGTGTAACTCACTTGTAACCCGCGCTTCTATTTCATCCATTTGTACACGGGAGTTACACGGGATGTACAAGAGGGTTATAACCCTCTTGTAACCCCCGTGTAACTCCCGTATACTTTTTTTACGGACGCATCTCTACGTACGGTTGACGGACACAAATGTTTTCCCGTTGGAAGAGAGGTTACGAGAGACTTGCACGTGCCACAATAAGCAAATATATTTCATCATTTTTTAAAAAATATTTAATTATCATTAGTACGTATGTATGCTTCTATTTACATAGAAAAGTGCATAACTCAGTGTATAGGAATTTTAGCTAAAAAGCACAGATTAACTATAAAACGAGACTAGCTTATAAGACATACAGCAAAACATCCTGCAGCTGAAAAAAGAGGGACCTTTACATATGTAGCACCCAATTCTTATGTATTAGCTTATCAATCATTTAAAATTTAATTTTTATATTCTTATATTTTCAGTATAGATTAAGTGATCTGCAGGTAAAAATTAAAATTTAGGTGGTCGATATGTTAATACATGAGAATTGGGTGGTACATATGTAAAAATTAATATTGGCAAAAACTTCGCTTCCTCAGGGAGACAAAACACTAAAGGCAACGGCTATCAGCTCATTTGACAAAAGAAAACCTTCTGGATCACTTAGCCTGAAAAAGGCAATTCTCCTCCCCAACCAGCCATCACCATTCAACTCCAAATCGAATTCCTCAAAGTTGATAGCTTTCCTCTTCTCATCCATGGCGACCACATGCCCACTCTCCAAATGCGGCCTCCACGCCCTGCACAGAGACAGCACCACTGACTCCCCAAAGCACTTTTCAAGCCCCTTAAGATCCAATCCTCTCGCAGTCCTCAAAGAAAGCATCACCAAATCCATGGCCGTTTCCTTGTCCCCCACAATGGTGGTGTTGCCCTTCGCTGCCACGCTTCCGGCTTCCAGCTCGTTTACGAACTCTTCATACTCTTTCAGTCTTCTGGGTCTTGAGAACCGGACTCCATTAATGTAGCTTGCTGAACCCAGGCCGAAGCCGTAGAAAGCTTGGTTCTGCCAGTAGGTGAGGTTGTGCCTGCACTCATGGCCGGGCTTGCAGTAGCTGCTGATCTCGTAGTGCTCATAGCCGGCATTTTTTAGTGTTTCTGATGCCATCTTGTATAGGTCTGAAGATTGGGATTCTGAGGGTAAAGGGAACTCGCCAGGGGTGTATCTGTTAATGGAAGGTGCAGATTCAGCAATGAATAAGTGAAACAGCAATATCTGAAATTGCCATTTCCATGAATCATAAATGTGAATTCAAGTTCAGGGGATAAATATCTGAAAGCTGGGATGAATTTTATGAACAGGTAAATTCATTCCATTTGGGTGTAAATGGGCAACAAAGAAAATTTCAGTCCAGTTATTAAAGGGTGTTGACTGGTAGGTGTATTTTTGGTTGAATGCATTAAAATTATATTCTATGAGAATACTCGAGTCATACAATTGTCCTGTGAATTACAGGATGTAAAGCACTTGACCGCTTTCTAAGTGATTATAATGGAGCTTTCTTTAGAGGAAATGCAGATTAATGAGATTATAATAGGGTCATAATTTTTCCAAAATATTAGTTTTTCTTTCTTTTTTTCTCCAAAAAGAATTTTCTAATCAACTGATTCAATCATCAAAAAACTCAGTCTGAACTCTCAATTACACTCCATTCTAAGGGAGACCATTTTAGATCAATTTTGTATAATCAGAGGTTAAATTAAAGAAATATGATACTCTGAGACTAAGGGCTAGTTTGGGGTAGCTTATTGGTGTGCGCCGCCGCACCGTTTGAAAAGCACGTTCGATCCACGTTTTGGAACCGCACCTAAACGTCATTTTGGAATTCCTTAATAGCCGGGGACGCAAGATCGACACTGCGTCCCGCGTCTTCCTTCTCGCGTTAGGGTCCATTTTCCTCCCGTGCCCTTCTCTGCTCCTCCTCGCCCTCGCCCTCGCCCTCACCCTCGCTGATCTCAAGCATGCTCTTCCATCTGCTCCTTCTCGCCGCTCGTTGCTCGTCGTTTCGTCGCTCGCTGCTCGTTCCTCCTTCCTTCGCCTAGGGCTCGTTTCGCACTCATATGAGGCTTGTTTTCAAATCAACCCTCACTTTCACCTGGCTGCAGCATCCTGTGGAAAAACGGACATCAACAGTCCGAAGTTAGGTTTTCGTCGCAGTTTATTACTCGAAACCTCTAGTAGTGATGATATGGTCCATCTTGATAAATGGTTAATTATCTTGCCTAAATATGCGGGTTTTAAATCCTACAATTTGTGGAATTTATAGGCCTTAATTTCACAAAATTGAGGTCACCTATGCATGAGATTATGCTTGGTACAGGGTTAAAACTTGTGTTCTTCTCCTTTGTCCCCATCTTTAATATTCTCTGTTGGATTCCTATGCAAGAAAAAGGAAACATTCTTCATTGGATTTCTGTCTTATCTATTATTTTGCTCATACAATTCTGTTGCAACCAACATAACTAAACAGAGACGGAATGGTCATTTATCCAGCAACAGCTGCAAATAAATTGTTCTAAATAAGCTCCCTCAAACAACAAGTCGAACTATCTTGATAATCTGCAGATTGTCAGGATAATCTGCTTATCAACAAATTATAAATAATCTACAGCTACCAAAAACTAACCCTAAGGGTTCGTTTGGGCAGTTGTAGCTTAATAATAAGATGATGTCTGTGCCACGACGATGATCACGTGAAAGACATTGCGAATAAGTTAAGCAGTACTATTTATTTTTGCGGTTAGAACAACAGCGTACTGAAATTGTTTCTGGATAAATAACTATTTAGCCACTTGTATAACGAATGTTTGCATGTAGTTTATCTATAATATATTTCATTCTTTAGAAGCAAAAATTCACTGCAGAACAGTACAAAAAAATACACATCACTTAACAGTATTAAGATTATTAAAAATAAGAAAAAAACTATAAAATAACATTTAATAATATGATAATTTTATTTTTAAAATACAGACGGCGTATAATTCACTAGGGATACTCTCCATGCCCGATCACTCTCGGCGATGAAATCTTTCAGTCTATCTGCTCACAGAGAAAAGACAGTTCTTCGTGATTTTCCGCAGGCACCTGTAAAACTATCTCTCGTAGCTATGTGGCTGACGTGAAATTAACAGGAAACTTTGAAGTCCATAATAGCACTACAATCCTCGGGAGATACTAGAAATCCTTGAGCACATCTTTCCTGGATGTTTTAAAAGTCATCTTATTAGACATAGCACAAGTAAAACTTGATAAAATAAGTGGTGTAAGGTTTCAGAGAACTCAGTATATCAACCAACGAATCTGTCACTGCAAAAATAAAGAAGACCTTATAAAAAAAGGGTTTTTGGTTGTCATTAACCTACGTAATACCAAGCACATGTGTGTCACATATGTATATCACAAAAACCTCCACACATACATCTTTTAACAAATTCGACACTATCTTTTATCCATTTTACAAATTCTCACTGAAATATCCAACTAATGTTAAAATCTCAACCCAAATTCAACACCTACACAGCACCCGAAATATTGCTATTAACAAATCCAACAATAACGTTCATCCATTTTTCAAATTCCCACTGAAATATCCAAAATCATATTTTAAAATCCCAACCAATATTCAACACATATACAGCACCTGAAATATTGCTATTAACAAATTCAGCACCAACTTCAAAACAATTTTCAAATTTCCCACTGAAATATAAAAATTCATAAAAAAATCAAAACTCACTGCAAAGCAATAAACCATTCACAGCAAAGATATCGAGAAGCACTGCTTAGAGTATGTAATATTCCAATAAAACCAAAACCAAAACAAATAGATCAAATCCACAAACCGAACATATCACATACAAGACACCTGAAGCATTGCTAAAAACAAAAGCATCAAAAATCCAAAGCTCATCGCAAAGCACCAATTCGAGCAACATTGCCAACTAAAATCACAATTCACAATGCGTCAAAAGCATTAACCAAAACCATTATTGATGCAACATGAAGCATCGAAACCTCCAAACCAAGCATATCGAACCGAAAACCACCAAACTAAGCAAACATAGATATCAGAAAGAGGAAACTAATAATCATAATGCACACAAATACACAAAAAAGATAGATATTGCAGGAGGTGCAGAACAAAGAAAAGAGGTAGAATAGAAAATATCACAAAGCCAGTAATGCACATAACCACCTGGCCGAGCCGGAGAAGAGAAGGGAGAGGGGAAGAGAGAATACAAACCTCACCGCAATAACCACCAGCTGAAAAAAGTAATCCATCACACACAACGCAGAGTGCACAAACCACCAAAAATCGAGTGAAAGAAAAGAGAGAAGAGAGAGAAGAATGTAAACCCTAAACCCTTAAAATAACAAGCAAGAGACGTTGGCCGCGGGGTCAAACCCGTGGCTGTGTTTTATCTAAATTTTTTAAGAACGTCGCCGCGATGTCTTTTCTAAACACACGAAACGGCATTTTTGTGATGCGCCGCGCAAATAACATCGCGCCAAACGGACCCAAAATTGATCTCATAAAATATATATATGGAGACTTACAGCAACAACAACAAAGCCGTAATCCCACTAAGTGGGGTCGGCTACATGAATCATTTTTCTCCATTGTGTCCTATTTAGTGTCATATTTTCAAATAAATACAACAGCAACAACAAAGCCTTAATCCCACTGAGTGGGGTCGGCTACATGAATCCTTTTTCTCCATTGCGTCCTATTTAGTGTCAAATTTTCGTTTAATTCTAATATATTTTCAAATAAATATGGAAAAAAATAAAGCACAGTGACTTATCACACAAAATAGATCTGGAGTCTTATTTGGATTTTTAAATCTGGAAAAAAATAAAGCTTGGTGATTTGCATTACAACATAAATGTTATTTCAAACCAAAAAAAAAACTAAAATTTAAGGAAAAAATTTATGTCAAGATGACACTGAAAATCATTGAAATTACCTTAAGATTTGTGCTCTCTCTTTCTTTGTATGTGTGTGTGTGTGTGTGTGAAAAATTATTATTAAACTAGCTGAAAAGCAAATCCAATGGTTTTCACATATAAGATTTATAATTCATAAATTTTTGCTAAATTACAGCTTAATGTTTATCTTTGACTGAATGTATTTTTAAGCACCCGAATGCAGTAAAATCTCACAAAACGAATATGTTTGCAATGACACAAATTTACAATTCATGTCTCCACAAAAGTAAGACTTAAGTTGAGATAAGGATAAAGTCCTAAGCCTGTGAGCTCTTGAGAATATTTGATCCACCCACTTCCATGAATTGCAAGGACGATAAAACTTGAACAATTTTCCAGTGATCATAATAAAGCTTTTGATGAAGATAATACACATAAATGAGATTACAATCGAGTCCAAAAGTTTTTCAGACAATTTTTTTTTCAGAGCATTTTCTAAATCATCTTATACATCCAAAAACGAGTTCCTTTAAGTGACAGAAAAGCTGAAATATTAAGTGGGCCTCATGGGTTCAATGGAGCAAGCCCACTAGCCTTGCATGTAAGGGTCTGATGCTCACCAGATCAATCATATTCGTTATTCGTATCTTTGGAAGTGATAATATACAGAGCTCCTTATCGCTCAGAAGGATCACGCATGTACCTGTGAAATACATTAACATTCTTGCGAGTTCCTCAGAATGAGTTTATCAAGTCCTAATCCTCAAACAAGTTCCTCAACTAGCTTACAATGCCCAATTCTTATTCCAAACTCACCCGAGCAGGTTGAACCTTCGCACCTAACTCGTCGACAACTATCTGGCTACACCACCGAGCTTGAGGAGCGGTTATTCAAGATAAAAGGAACAGCACAATATCTTCATTTTTTAACAGCATGGTAATCCACATCAACGGTCTTGTCAACAACAAGTCTCATCAGGCTCCGTACAAGACAACCAATAACCTAATTTTATGATTCATTCTTTAGACTTCTGCATGGATACATAGGCTCCATATCATATAAATAAAAAGAAAAAAAGAAAATTGGAGATATAATCTAACAATTCTGGACCCTTAAAAAAACTCTCTTAGTATGTCTCTCTCTAAAAATCTCTCAGCTTCTTCTAACTCATTTCTCAACGTCTCTCCTGGATTGTACGAGTTCACGAATTATTAGAGATCTCGCAGCCTAAAGGGATTCAACATCCTCAAAGGAACGGTAAGTGTAAAACTCATTAATAGGATCAAATGAGAAGATCTACTATTTCAAGGAGAAATCAAGAACAATGATGGATTGTACCGGAGAATTCGTTATGAAGCAAGTGAACGAACTTAGAGAAAAAATGAATAAGAGGATATAAGAACTAAGACAAGAGGCGTTCATAACCCATTCTAGAAACCGTTTAAGAAGTCATACAAGATCTTCAAGTTCAGTGGCGAAAAGGCCAGAACAACAAAGGAAATAACCACCTAGAGAAGAGGCATCATGTGAGTACCTCCGAAGTACGTCAGCCATTCCTGCGAATTCCTCAGAACAAGTTTATTAATCTTTAATCTTCAAGTGGTTTCTTACAGTCAAGTTAGCTCATATTGCCTGAGCTTTTTATTCCCAACTCGCATGAGCTGGTTGGACCTTCCCACCAAACTCATCGAAAACTACCTGACTACACTACCGAGCACGGCGGGCAATTCATTGAGACAAAAGGAAGAGAACTTTAGTCTAGCAGCATATATAGCATCATTTATTAACAGCATGACAATCCAAACCAGCAATCTTATCGACGAGTTTGCTCAAGCTCTAACCTATACAGTCTATAACATAGTTTTATATGTTATTCTTTAAACACTTATGCGGGTACATAGGCTTCATATCTTATAAATAAAAAGAAAAAGAGAAGATGGGAGATGTACCTATCAATTTTGAACCATGAAAAAACTTTTTGATTATCTCTCTCTCTCTCTCTCTCTCTCTCTCTCTCTCTCTCTCTCTGTTAAAATCTCTCTACTTCTTCTCTCGTTCCTCAACGTCTCTTCAGGATTATATCAGTTCATGAATTATACGGGATCATATGTCCCAAAGGGATTCAACACATCTAATCCAATCAAACAACTTTACCGGAATAACTATGAATAATCAAAATAAAGACCTAACGTAACCAATTCCAAACCAAATAGCTCAATAAATTTTGGCCATTTAGATACACAGCCCAATTCTTATGTAATCCCATATCTCACATCTAACTTTACATTATACATTTATACCATCCAAATCTTCCATATCATATCCAAAAAGCATTTTTAACTTTCAAAAAGTGAAAAAATACACCTTTCCATGCATAGATAAGATGGCATGTTTGAGAAAATTGAGGTTTAGGTGTTAGACATGCAAATACATAAGAATTGAGTGATATGTATGTAAATCTTCCTAAAAATTTATAAGCAAATTCACTTACAGCTGCGCAAACTTGGTCCCCTGTTCCACCTGCAAATCATAAACCGAAACATGCTGCGGCCCAGCAGACACAGCAAGACGCAAACTTTCCTCCCACATCTCCTCAGTCTGCCTCGGGAGCGATGATATAAGATCCAAACTCCAGCTCCTAAGCCCACAACAACCGCTAACCAATTCAATCGCCTCATCCACCTCTCTCCGCCCATGCGCCCTCCCGCATTCCCGCAGCAACTCCTCCTGAAAAGCCTGCACACCAAGCGAGACTCTTGTCACCCCTACCACCCCCACCATCTCCTCCAGCCCTGCCGCATCAAACGTTCCCGGATCCATCTCAATGGACACCTCAACGTCAGCCGCGAACTCGCCAAATTTCGTGCGGATTCCATCTAGCACGGATGCGATGAGCCGAGGAGAGACGAGGGACGGGGTGCCGCCGCCAAAAAAGATGGTTTTGATTGGTGGATGATGGGACGAAAAGGGCTCGGTGGCGCGAATCTCGCGGAGGAGGAGGCGGATGTAGGAGGAGATGCGGGGATCTTCGTCCAAGTGGCGAGAGGAGGTACCGAGGGCGATGATGGGGAAGTCGCAATAGTGGCAGCGTCGGCGGCAGAAAGGGAGGTGGAGATAGATGGAGGAGGGAGGCGTTTGGGGAGCGATGGAGTGGGGGAAACTGGTTGAGGAATTTCGACAAAGAGCTGGTGGGCGTGGGTTGGAGAAATGCTTCAGCGGAAGCAGGGAGATGGGATGTGGTTTGGATTTGAAGGGGAGTGAAAAAGGAGTAAAGAGGAATTGGAGAGCCGTTGCGCGAGGCATCTGCAGACTGCAGTAGAAGGCGTAGTTTTGATGAGGATGAGCACTCATGAACGAGCCCTCTTTAGCACCGTTCGCGTGGCGGGTCTAGTGGGTTTTGGCCGGAGCCATATCAGGATTCAGGAGTGCAAAAATTGGGATTCAGGCCTGCAAAAATTGTTAGTTCAACTCCAGCAGGAATTTGGAGAAATACTTGCGTGAGAGTATGCCAGCAATTCTTCGTGCATATTTCACAGTAAATTTTGAGTAACTCTTCAATAACTTAATAATAATCCTGATTAATACTTAAAACGGAACCACGAAGATTACTCGGGAGGTATTGAGGTGTTATGTCAGCGTTATTGGATTAATACTAATAACCTCATAAAACCCCCAAATTACACCTAAAAAATATGAAAGTGAAACTGCAAAAATTATTGGTGGGTTATTGGAGTTAATACCCCCAATAACCTCACAAAGGTTATTGAGAGAAGTATGCACCCAGAAATACATGTGTATTCCGTAAGTAAATATTGGGGAGAATATTTAGGCTATGTATGTTCAATAATAATAATCAATTGTTTTGTATATTACACTTATCTAAAATAAATTTAAATCCTCATTTATGAATTCATTTATAAATATAGGCTCTTCTATGATAAAAATATCCAGTCATCTACTTTCTCTCCAATTGTACTTTAAATTATATCTCTTTGTGATGGATTCCCTATAATGAGTTATAGATAAATGTACTTGGATCTTCTTTTGAGACTTCTAGCTAATGTAAACTAAATTTTGTAAATTTGTTTTAATCTCCTCATCATTCTAATCTTTGAGTCTAGGAAGCACCTAATATTTCTTATCAAAAGTCACATGTATTAAGCCTTTTATAGTCAAACTCTTTTTGTTAAAAATTCTATAGATCTTATTAAAATTTGAGGGACCAAGAAATATATATTAATTATCAAATTTTCTTAAGCACTTTTTCATATTTCTTCTCTTTAAGATTTCATATGTTATTTTCTTAATGATTGGCCTAATGTTTATTTTATTTATTACATAAGAGGTTATGCTCATTGCTTCAACTACAAAATATTTAATTCTTTTTACTATTACAAAAATATAAAATTTATTTTTAAATTTCCTCTGTGATCGCTTTTAATAGTCACAATTGATAGTCTATGATTAAAATTAACTTTACAAATTTTGTAAATTTAGTGATTGCATCATTTTTGTTGGCTATAAATATTTATCACTTAAATCTAGAGTAATCATCAACTATGATATACTCATATTTATTTCTCATTAAATAATGGGATTTATAAGTCTAACTAAGCTCATATGAAATAATTCATTGGCTTAGAAGTGGTCATCTAGTTTATTGATCTAAAAGATGTGTGTATTTTTTTTTTTACTTGATGGATAATTAGCACAAAGAAGTCCTTAAGTAATTTGGCTTGGGCAAACCATTTGATAACTCACATTAGATAAATAATTTAGATGGAGTATGCATGCTTGCATGAGAAAATTATATGTCATAGCTATGGGTTATCATAATATGCAATTAATCACATTAAGATATTAGCAACTAATCTATTAAATTCAAGCCCATGTATATTTTTGTACTAATCATTAAGGTAAACTTCATCATTTTATTTAATTTAATAATAAACTAAAAAAAAGTAAATAGTATAAGTATTATAACACAATTGACTAATTCTTATCAGATTATGCCTCAACCCATGAATTATTAAGACCTTCAAATGATGTGGGAACTAAATTGTATAGTGTTAACTCCAATGATATTTATCTTGTTAGTGTCTCTTATTAATATGTTATCTCCCTCCTTTGGTTACAACAAATTGAAAAATATGTGATTTCTCATCATATGCTTCAAGCATTTACCATCCAAGTGACATTTACCTTCATTGGACTTCAATCTATTAGTTTGTTGCTTTAAGCTTATAGGTAAGGCTGTGAAATTGGCTCGAAGATCATATATTGCTCAAAATCGAATCAAAACTTTGCTCGGATCAAAATCAGCTTCAAATATTTAAGTCAAACTACTTGTCAAATAAAAAAAAGTAAATTTATTTCAATCTTATTTTGATCTAGCCGCAGATCAGATTGAAGTATAAAATTAATTTGTGAGATAAGGAATAGACAGTGAATCGCATTTCATGAATGTCATATATAATAATTATATTCGTTGTTTGTCTTCTTCACACTGCCCGAAGCCCCAACTTTCTTTCATTCCTTCGCTTGCTCTCGCTTCGCCTCTTCCCTCTTGCAAGTCGCATCTCTCCTTAATGGCTAATACCTAAACTTTGGTCGTTTCGTCCTCTCTCTCACTCTCTGCAACTCTGCTGGTTGTCCTTTTCCTCTCTCAAGTCTCATCTAGCTCTCTCGTAATCAACTTTTTTCTGTAACAAAGTGATCAATAGTTTGGAAGCGATGCTGTGGTTTTCTATCAACATTTCTTTATTGTGCAGTTCTGAGCCACTGTGGTATATTTCTATTAGTGATCAACTTTTTTTGCATTAAATTCACAGTGCAGTTTTTTCTGTCTTCTGATGTGCAGTTCTTGCCCAAGCATTAAGCATTGAGAACTAGGAGATGTTTCATTATTTGCTAGCCGATTTTAAGCAGGATTTATAAATGATTTACACTAAAACCTACCGAACAACTAAAGAGGCATCTCTTAATCCTATAAATCACTTGGCTTCTTGCATGTTTGTTATAGCTTAGCTCCTAACCAACATAAATGACTCGTTGGAACGTTGTTCCATTAACGCTTTTATGAAGATTGGCCGTCCAACTTTAAGTTAAGCTGACTTCTAGTCATAAACTTTCATAAATTATTATTAACACTTTGATTGTTATAATTTATTTTTCTTTTACTTTTCCAAATTTTCTGTCCATAATTTGATGTCCTTCATATTATAGGGCACAAGCAGTTTGATTTTTACGAACTATACTAAATTTTCAATTTTTGTTTTCTTCTTTTGCGGAATGCATAAAAAGTTTTGCAATTGCACTTTTCTCACCAATAAGATGATATGTACATGATATGATTTCTAAGAGTTTAAAGTTTATGTTTTCTTCATTGTTCAACATTAACAGTACTATTATTTAGATATTGATTTTGAGTCTTGGATTTTTTGCCCTAATTCATATTTTTTTATTGTTGACAATGAATGTGTGCTACACTTGTTTCTTATTTGATGATATGGATAGATGTTTTATTCATTCAGTTGTATTTTTTGGTGAATCAATGGTGTAAGCCCAACCACATACACTCAACCGATTATTTGTAATGCTGGTTTATCTTATGTTTTTCATTTTTTTGGTTGTGGTGTCAATTGATCATTAAGATAATAATACAAGGTTAAATTCAAATTTTCAAATCTAACGAACTTGTCAGATAACTTTGGACGGAGTTGGCTACATAAGCCTAAGAAAATTTTTGAGCTCGGATGTGAAACTTATGAAAGTTCAAGAGTCTTTTCGATAGTTGTTTTAACTGTTAGATTTGAGGGTATATGGATATATGCAAATACAAAAGTTAGGATACTAAAAATGCATTTTCTTTACTGGGTGGAACTGTTTGCGTTTCACAGATATTTGATTAAATGCCTTGAGTTTTATTTAAGGCATAGTTGTTTTCACTTTCCAAATGTTTCTTCAAGGCACAGTTGCTGCACTTGCCTTGCACTTTTTTATTATTGTTTGGCATAGTTTTACAGTTGCAATTACTTTTCAATTTTCTATTATTGCTCCGCAATTTAGCATAGAAATGTTCAATGGGAATGGAAACTATACTTCTTAAAGTGTGATAAGTTGATGAGCATTTGCATATATACCACTCAATTCCTATTTATTCACATAGTTCTATTTAAAATGCCTAATGGGTACATTTACATAAATATAACTTTATCACTATCAAGTTTTATTTTCTTAGAGTTTTAAAGGATTATTTGACCATGAAAGCCATCAAGATCCAAGAATCATATTATTTAGCTTTTATATGTAATTTTTATATTCTATATTTATAATTGCCAATTGTAATTTATAAATTTGTAATTTCAATTATGATTATAATGGTACAAATAATATCAATTTATTTTGTTTTCTTCATATTATTAAATAATATTTATTCAGATGAAGTGCTCATGATGTTTTTCGAGGCGGCTCGAGCAGTGTTTCGAGCTGGATCGAATAGAGTTTCGAACCGGATCGAATAGTATTTTGAACCGGCTCGAGCAGCACTTCGAGCCGGCTTGATCCAGCTCACGAGCCAAAAATTACAGTCGAGTGGCTCGTTTACAATTCGAGCCGACTAGAAAATTGTTTGGTTTCAAGCCAGCCGAATCGAAACTTACTAGAATCAATCCACAAGTCGATTTCGATCCAGTTAAAAAAATTTCGATCTGATTTCAAGTTGGCTCTGAATCGACTCGAAATTGGATCGTTCACAACCCTTCTCATAGGTGGTATGAGTGAAGTGGTAAAACTATGTAGAAAAAATCTTAGCTATTTGTGCATATATGAGCCTAAAAATACTTAAGGACAAGCTAGCCTGAAGTGACAAGAATTATTGTATTTAAAACAAATTTGTATCGCTTTCCATTCACATAAATGTAAATTATGATTTATTCAAAAGCTATGACAAAAAATATTAGTTATGTATTTTAAAATATCAAAATATTCTCGCTAATTAATGTATTTATAATGTCATATCATCATTGTCAATATAACTAATTTTCAAAGAATTATTGTATTTATAATGTCATATTATATTATTTACCTCTTTTATGTTATCCTATTCTTCTTCTCTTGAAATAACTTTTTGCTTATGTGCTACTAAAAAATCATATGAATGGTCAATATTAATGGAACTTAAATTTCTAGCTTCATAGTTATCTTGGTCCTATTCTTTTGGCAAAAATTACAAGTCTTAATTACATATTCTTAATCAAAGTGCTCTTCACCAAGTGCATGAAGTCCACTAAAATTTTTGGTGAATTATTTGAATATCTCCATAATATTCTCCTAATGTATCATTCCGAATAATTTATATTCTTGCACTAAAATATTAATTTGTGTTCATTTTCTTATGTATTTCTTTATAGAAGATGACCACTTCATCCTAAATCTTCTTTCATCTTCTCAAATTGTAAATCTTCGTATAAACATTATATTTAAAGTACAGTACGATGCATTCACTCTTTTATCATTAAGTAAACATAAACCTAATTTTAGAGGAGCCTATTTTTCCATAGAATTTGGAATCACTTTAACTTGCAATGGTGAAAAGGTTAAGCTTTTGGACTTTTATAATCCTTTAGTTCTAAATACACATATTAAATGACAATAACTACATCACTATTCTATAATTTCTTTAAGTAGAAAAAATATGATAGAAAAATGATAGTCATGTTATGTAGTTTCTTTATTTAATTTAATGGTGTTACAATAAAAATACTTATTTTAAAGTTCAAACTGTATATTTCTTTTGGATTTCCCTTTTGATATTAAAGCCAAAAATTATAGCATTGAGATATAAAAAATGAATGTCTTTTTGAGTTATTAAAAAATAATTAAAATGTTAAGTATTTCTCAACTGTAGTCTGAATAACAAGAAAATTAAAAAAATAAATGAGGAGTATATATATATATTAAGAGTAAATAACTATTATTTAGCCTTATATATAAATACTTTTGCTATATTTATATATATATTAAATATCAAATTTCAATAGAAAGTTAAATTTATAATGCCAAATAACTATAGAAATGTGTATATGGTTTTTATGTGATTAGTTAGGTATTCAGCACACATAAGATTACTCGTACAGCCTATATTAAAATAAACTATTACACATTCACTAGATGGAGAAGTCTTTTCATCGCTCTTCACCTTGACATATCCTCTCTTCTATTAAAATAATATATTTATATTTCTTCTTATCAAATGTACATTTTCACTATTTATTCTACTAGAATACTTAAATAAAAATATAAGATAACAATGACAATAGAATAAAAGAGAAAATATATTTTTACGCATAGATACAAGTGTGCTCAAGGAAACCAAGCTAAACATTAATAAAATCTCAAGAGATTGCATCATGTTCAAGAAAACTAGCTCTTCTTCCTTTAAATAATATTTTTATTAGAATTTTCTTAGAGGAAAATACTTTGCAAAGATCTAACTCCCTAAGAGAATATTTATATTATGTTTCTTAAGTTTTAATTAATTAATAAAAAAACAGTAAATTAAGTTTTTTTAGCATTTATTCCAACAATCATAATTTAAAAATAATGTACTTAATGGTGTTGATTAAATCTTAAATGAGTAGGAATCATCATTAAAGATTTTAGATTTTAAAATTTGCGGAGGCTCATAAAATTGCTTCTCAAACCCATAATATTTTGTAGAGACCCATTATAATTATTTTTATAGATCTTAATTTTATGAATTCATACAATGCCTTGCAATACTCTAAGGAGATTCACAATAACTTTGTGAATACTCACAAATTTTTGTGAATTCTTATTTTTCATATTTTATTTTTTTATTATTTTGGTTCAAAAGATTTATATTGAATTTATTAAAATCTCTCTTTAAATAACCATTTATAAGATCCCGAATATTACAAGGAAAAAATTACTTTACTAAGAATGTAGTTTTATACTTCTAGGATGACACATAATTTTTAATTTGCTCAAATTAAATTAATCTTCCTTTGCTTGATTCCCAATAAGGCCTTCAATATTTTATGTTTTATGATTTTTAAATATAAAAGAAACAATATATCTACCAATACTTTAGCATAAATTTTCATGTGTCTTATGATGATGGAGTATATCTACAAATACTTAATTTAAAAAAAAATACCCAACAATTTTCAATTTCGTCGGTGTAATTTGTGATCATCAATATTTATATGATACTATGAACTAATCAGGTCAACATTTTAGGTAATTGTTGAAAATAAATCATTATCTCTCAATATTTAATTTTTGGCTAGGACATCTATCGTTTAAGATGGAGTTGAGGTCGTCACTTTTTCTTTTTTAGATTATGAGAGAATGTTTATGAGAGTTATAAAAATGATGGAGGTGTCTTGGGGTTAAGAAAGGAGAGTATATAGGGTTAAGTGATCTTTATGCGAAAGAGATGGGAATCTTGTCAGAGCGGGGAAGAGTAAGAGTTGAAAAAGTAATTAAGGAGTCACCAAGACCCAAAAATATAAGCCGCCAAGCATCATGAATGAGTATAGATACCACCATTGCTTTTCATACAAATATTGGACAAGAAAAAGATTTTTTTTTCAATGAAATCAAAAGTAAAAAATAAATTTTTCTTTGTAAGCCTTTCTCAAGATTACACAAGTTTGGAATGTATTTTGAGCTAGTATAGTATTATTACATTGATTGATGACTTATCTTAATGGTAATGAGAAACAAATTTAAAAAAAAAATTATAGATTCTAAATCTTCTAAAAATCAATAAAATTCAACAAAGCCTAATATGAGAAATACAAATGTTCTAAAATTAAGCAAAATTAGAAGACCTTCAACTCCATAATTGGTGTAGTTGTCCTATCATCAAGAGATCTTATATTAAGTTTCTTAATTATTCTCCAATTGTTTTTTGAAGGATTAGTATTTGACTATTGACTTGCTCGTCAGATGATGAAGCAAATTGACTTTTAACACATTTGTTAATTCAATTTTAACATTGTTATGAGTTTTAAAGTGACATGCACGTTTACAAGCCTCAGAGAACCTCCCTTCAAGAGTGAGATGCTAGAAGGATTTGCCATCAAGATTCCAAACCAAGTTCTCGTTGTAGTTCCACTTGGAGAGGTCTCAATGGAACAAAAGACAGGGTGAGGATGCCTAGCAAAAAAATCTTTAGGAGATCGGATCAATGTGATTGTAGTTAATAAGACGATTAAAGCCAAAGCCCCAATAAAAAAAGTGATATAGTAAGGTGATATTGACCATTCTTTATCTTAAAAGCAATACCTAGTTGTCTACTTATATTAAATCGCTATTTCAATTATCCTGTAAATTCTTTTGGAGTTGTATGTGTTTTTTTAAGATTTTTTAGTAGCCCATTATTTCCTTGTTCTCATGCTTCTCCAGCACTCACTCCTTTTTCATTAGTCCCGACCCGAGGGCCACACATATAAACACTTAGCAATAGATTTGTAAGAATTGAAACTTTAATTGATTGGATGTTATTATCATACTTATGACAATTTACGGCTTAAATGTACCACGTTGTAAACTTTTATTAACCCAAATTATCACTACATTAAGTTTCTTTGCCGAATTTAGTGGCATTTGATTGTACAATAATTAACTTCATGCTCTTTCGTATTACAAGATGCACATTCAAATGACAAATTTATTTTTACTTGCTTAACAGTAGCATAGAGGATAATAATATCAAACCTACAAAATAAAATAGATTTCTTTGAGTAACCCGCCGTCTTTTTTTCCTAGTACATCAAAGTTACATTAGCCCAACTCCCGATAAACTAAGCTAGATTATGTCGCTGTTACTTCTTGCAGCATAGTACATGTTGCCCTCCTTTTTGAATGTTATATGTTTTCAGCTCTACATTACACATTTTTAGTGAGGTAAATTTTTTTATAATAGATTTATTTGTTGTGAGTGAAATTTTGGTATAGGTTTGTGTCCATCTTGAGGAGAAATATTTCCGTACGAAGTATGCATACAATTCTGCGTGCGTACTCCCCACAATAATTTCCAGTAACTCGTTATTCGAGGGTTATTGAGAGATTATTGAGGTATTAACTCCAATAGCCTCCCAATAACTCCCCTAATAACTCACCAGTAACTTCCACAGTTTCACTTTCTTTTTTTTTTTTTTGTAGTTTTTGTGAGGTTATTGGTCAATAATGCCAACATAAACCCTGGATAACCTTCGCGGTTCCATTTAAAATATTAATCAAGATTATTATAAAATTATTTGAGAATTGCTCGAAGGTTATCGTGGAATAATCAAGCAGAATTACGTGCGTACTCCGTACGTAAATATTTCTCCATCTTGAGACCATTACATTCTATTAGAGATCGTTCAGCATATCTATTACAAGGAATTTTCCGCGAAAAATAACTAGTGAAAAATAAAAAATAAAAAATTGTCTAGCATACTATGTGCTATCACATCCCTAAGCAAAACCATGACCCTAAAAGAAACTTTCAACTTTCTTTCATATCTCAAACCCAAAAAAAAACATGCATAAATCAAAATTCCAAACCAATACTTCTTAAACAAAAATACCAACAAACAATAGAACATTATAGTTGCTTCCACAGAAATAGTTTATAACTAATCACCATAAATAAATTACTCCTGGATAAAAAGCAAATCGTTAACAACAATAACCATCATTCAAATACTATACAACAGTACTGGAACATTCACATAAAATTATAAGGATATATGTAGATAACATTGTACTAACTGCAATTGTTAGCAGTTAACTATCATACATAAAAGAAAAAAAATATCGAATAAATAAAAAGGTACAGATTAAATAATGTACACTGCCGTTACAAAAAGTGGGAGAAAAACAATTCATATATATATATATATAAGAGAGAAAGATTAAGGATAAAATATCAAGTAAGTCAATGTCCCAAATATTTAACCATATAGGGGCCTTCAAGCTCATAACCAAGTTTCCTGTAATAATGGCGAGTGCCAACGCCAGAAATCACCGCAAGTTTGGCCGACCTATGCTCCCGCCGAGCTATCCTCTCTGCTTCTTCCATGAGAAGTGTTCCATATCCCTGCACCATGAGCCACAATGGTTTTAAGTGCAAAGAGTTGCTATGAAGATGAAATTTTCAAATCAAATTTTCAGGAAATTCAAGTCAATGAGGAAATTATATACTGCCAAACTTCAATAACAGATATTTCTTAACATTTTAGCATAACTATAAGATGAGTCATATTATAAGAAATAATCTGCATCACATATATATTATCTCAAACTGGAAAGAGAATAATTCACTCAGGATCTGCTAATGAAAGCTTTAGATATCAATAGCACTACATAATGAAACACGTGAAATCTAAATAAGATGCTAGAAAATAAATCAATAAAGAGAAAATATATTTAAAAATGGGGCATTATTACATACATACCACCCAATTCTTATGTATTTACATATCTAGCACCTAAACGTTACTTATTTACATTCATACCGCCCAAATTATTCAAATCACATAAAAAATACCATGATTTTAATTTTTAAAAAGTGAAATACACCTTTTAATGCATAGATAAGGTGACAAGTAAAAATTGATGTTTAGGTGTTTGATATGTAAATACATAAGAATTGAGTGGTATGTATATAAATCTCCTTAAAAGAAAAAGTTACCTGGTGCTGCAACTTATCTGTATCGCGTCCGTGCACTGGTACTGCAGTTCCATAGACATGAAGCTCACGAACGATAGAACACCTTACGTTCTTCAATTCATCGCAAGTAGTATTTCGACCACATTTACGCAACCGTAACAAACCAACAAGGATATCCTATGACACACAAGATAAAGTACATTTACTTAGGAAAGCAATTTAGATTACCAATTAGTTTTGGAAGCAAAAAATGGCCACAAGAAAAAGCATATCAACATCAACTATTAATTTGATATATTTTAAAATCTCAATCGAATATGAAATTTTTAGGTTCAATTTTTACCTGTCTTGTATCTTCATATGAAAGGAATGTCTCCCAACCCTCATTTGCAGCATAATCTCGGCGCACAAGCTCTACTTCCTCTGGTTTGATTTTGTGATGAATGTTCTGAAAATCATAAGCAAAAGAAAGCATGAAAAAGGTCAAAAAAAAAAAAAAGAAGAAAAAATCATCACTTTATTAAAACTTGGAAATTATTGATATGCAATAAAGTAACCTGAATTCCAGCCTCGCGAGTCCTAACATCCCGACATTTTAAGCCCAAATCATCCATTCGAGCCAGAGCAAGCTCACGGAGGTTTCCTTTCTCAACACCAGAAGTAACTAATGGCATAGGAATATCTCTTTGGACTCTGTAGACACGGGTCCATGGTGGCACCATGGCTAAAATCCTTGCAATTATGTCCACAAGAAGCTCTGGTGGATAATTTCGATACCTGAAACAAAAATATTAATGAAACAGCAAGCAAAATATATAAAATTTTGCCATTTATGAGCCATTTGAGATCACTTTTATTTTTTGTTCTCTTTTTTTATTTTTATTTTATCTGCTCATTTTTTATCTTAACAAGACAAGTTTGATTTCTCTGATTAAGAAGTGGTGTTTTTGAAAGCACTCAAAATACCTAAAAGTAGTTCCGAGTATTTTCAAAAATATGTTTATGTATTTTTAGAGATAAAAATTAAAACATAAAAATACACTAAATAAATATGTTTTTAAAAATAAAAGTAAAAATAAAAACAAAAACAGAAAAGAAAATTGATCCCCAACAAGCCCTTAACTAACCAGTCCTTCAATGAGCAAACAAACTTCTTCATAGCAATATCCTATAAGATGCAATAACCTGACAAACAGTATAGAACTGCTGTTACCTGCCGGTTTTCCAAAGTTCATAAAGACCAGTTCCACGAATTACAAGCGTTGGATAAATTTTGAGACCATCTGCCCTAAAAGCCGGGCTATCAAAAAATTCACGGAAACTTTCCAAGTCTCTTTCAATACCAACATTTGGAAGATCAGGCATCATGTGTGCCACAACCTAGAAGAGAAATAAAGCATCCTTAAAATAATAAATTCAATGCAAAGGTTAGCAAATCCATCCACAAGTTGCATTCATTATGGATTACAGTGAAAAATAAGATCAAATAAAAATTATTTCAAAAGAGAAAACCAAGTATGAATACTTTTTAAGTTAGAAATCAAAAAAACTATGAAAAGCAATTAGCATGAAATAATTTAAAAAAGAGGATTCATTTTTTAGGGAACGGTACTATAAGAAAAGAAAAAGCAAAAGAAAAGTTCAGACATATGTACTGAAAAAATGGGGACGTGGGTCACCAAAAACTATAGGAGCTTGTATCACCCATTGCACATGGTAGATTACTCGCCAACAGAGAAATCTCTCATTTATATTCATCCCCCAAGTCTCTAAAAATAACGCCATAAATAAGCATCTGATAGTCCTAAAATTGTAACTAAAGGGACAGGAGGTGCCTGTGAATGAAATAACATTATTTCTGGGAGGGCTGGTGGTGTTTGAATTACATTTAATAGTGACACCCTGATGCATAATATCTATACAAAGGCTAAAGACTTCCAAACACCAAGATAAAAATTTTTAGAATTCCAATGCTTCATAAAATATATGTGATTTAACAATAATGGATAACTAAGGGACAGCTTACGAACTTATTAAACAACAGCTATGAAACTGCTGAAAAACAAACTGATTTCCAAAAAACGGCGGTAGCTATTACATTTTTTTTTTTTAAAGATCAAACTGCAGCTTAAAAGCTTCCGCCGCACCTAATCAGGACCGATAAGAAAACACAGATTTCAACGGCAGCTTTTTAAAAAAACTGTTAAAATGCAGTTCACCCAAACAGAAAACTGCGGTACGATGCCGCACCGCTGCCCCAAACGGGCTCTAAGTCATCGTCGGTGTGGCATACCTATGAATTAGGAAGTGAATGCACATGTTGGCTACAAATCTTAGCTGCACCAACATCATTAATATGGTTTTTGGATAAGTTGGTTCTATCCAATGGCCCTACATCATTTGCTATATCCTTAGGGAAAAAAAAAGGATATTTGAACTGATGGAACATTATGATAAAGAATTCAACTTTAGCCCATCACATTAGATCATAAAAGTTGACTGCAAGTTGACCATTAGCTATAAAGTACTTCATTAAGTTGAGCATTTGGAATTCTACTTTGATTGGTGTTCATGTGTAGGCCGCACTTTAGAATTACCACATGTAATTAGGCACCCAAGGGGGAGGGAATGATAGAATATATTTAGAAGGGAAGCAGCAGCAACAACAAGAACAAGCCTTTATCCCACTAAGTAGGGCCACATGAATCCTTTTTCTCCATTGCGTCCTATTGAGTGTCATATTTTCATTTAATTCTAATTGATTAAGATAATTTTTTATACAATATAACCAAGCCTTTCTAGGTCTACCTCCATCTTTCTTAATATAAGTCGAAACTAAAGCATCTACTCTCCTAATCGAATCATCAGATAGTTGACGTTTAATGTGACCAAAACATCTACGACGACTCACTTTAATCTTGTCTGGCATTAGAGCACCACCAACTCTACCATGTATGTATTCATTTTGCATTTTGTTTCTAAGTGTCGAGCCACTCATCCACCAAAGCAATTCTCATCTTAGCAACACTTAACTTTATTTTATGCTTCTCTTTTAAAGGCCAACATTATACACCATAGAGCTTTGCAGCCCTCACTATCATCTTATAAAAGCTTCCTTTTAGTTTGAGCGACACTTTTCTATTACACAACTGGCTCGAAGCATTGTTCCACTTCAACCAACCAACTTGAATTCTACTAATAACATTCTCATTTATATCACCATCACTTTGAACAATAGACCCGAGATATCTATAATGTTAACACGTTTTAATGATTTGATCATCCATAGTTACAAATCCACCACTAGAGCTACTACTACTAAAATTACATTCATTTTATTCAATTTTAGTTTCACTTAAACAAAGACCTTTAGACTCCAATGCAGACATCCATAATTCAAGCTTTTCTTGAACTATTTCTCTAGGCTTATCCAAAAGAAGGAAATCATCAGCGAAAATCATACAAGTTACATCCTCCTGTAAATGTTCAGAAAGAGCATTCATTGTAAAGCAAAAAAGATATGGGCTTAAAGCCGATCCCTAATGTAATCCAACTGAAAAAGGAAAATACTTGGTCAGCCCTGCTTCTGTTCCAACACAAGTAACAAATCTAGTATACATATCTTTAATGACTTGAATATAAGTCATATCAACATAATTTTTCTTTATAACTCCTAAAAGACTTCCCTTGGAACCTTATCATAAGCTTTTTCTAAATCAATAAAAATCATATGTAGATTCTCCTTATTCTATACTTCTCGAGCAAATCTCTTAATAAATGCGTAGCTTCCATAGTAGACCCGCGCGACATAAATCCAAACTCATTATGAGAAATATTTTTTTATGTCTTACCTTATGTTCAACTACCCTCTCCCATACTTTTAAAGTATGACACATCAACTTAACTCCTCTATATTTTGCACAAGCTTGTGCATCCCCTTTTTTTCTTAAAAATTAGGACCAAAATACTCTTCCTCCACTCCTCAAACATCTTTTTAGTTTTTTAAAAAAATATTAGAGTTTAGTAGGCCAAGAAACTCCAAAAATTTCTTTAATACTTCCACACTTCAATTGGGATATCATCAGGTCCTACTGTTTTCTCACCCTTAGTATCCTTGAAAGCCCCCTCAACTTCTTTTCTTCTAATGCAGTGGTAAAAATAAAATATATTATTATTATTAAGGATATTAAGATTACTAAGATCGATCGTATTTTCAAAAACTTTATTGAAACATTATCAAAATAGCTCACTTACCTATGTTGAATATTTTCCTTTAAGAAAAATTTTTTTTTATTTTCATCTTTAATACATTTTACTGAATTAAATCTTACTTTACTTTTCTAATTGTTTGTCTAGTTTATACATGTATTTTTCACCGTTTTTAGAATCTAATTTATTATAAAAGTCACTAAAAGCAGAATTTTTAGAGTCACAAGTTGTTTCCTTAGACTACTTACGACCACGTAATATTTTTCTCAAGTTTTCCATGCTTTTATAATTAAGCCAATTTTTATAACACTTCTTATATTTTATTTTTTCTTGCACCACCAACTATTTTTATTTATAGAAACTTTTCATCTTGATTCTCCAAGTACCATTTTTATCGCTTGTTTAATAGTGCTTGTAACTTTATCCCACATGGAATCTTCTTCTTCATAATATTTAGAAGGGAAGGATAAGAAAAAAAGATTTCTCTCACATTCCACCATGGATAGCTGAGTCATGGAGTTGTATTCAAAGTTGATAAACAACCAATTCAAGGACATTCCAATGCACTCGATGCAAAATACAAATTTTATTAATAACTTAAAAAGCCGATTACAACGTGAACTCAAAGAAAGAAACACACTGTGCGAATCAAAACATAAAACAAACCATTACAACAAAGACTAAACACAAAAAGACACAACATGCTCAACGAGAAAGGAGTCCGATGAGATGGTGTTGTAGCGACAATTGTGGTGATGGCCAGAGCGAAATCGATAGATAGTAAGTCAGCGCACATCGAGACGTTGAACCACAGCCGGAAGAAGAGGACGTTGTCCTGGACTGGAACCCGGAGGCGGCGGTAGTGGCGGCCAAAGTCGAGGAGCGGACGCAAGGAAGATTGTCAAAGCCGGGAGAAGAGGCAAGAAGGGCGGGTTGAGACGATGAGCAGAGGCACAAAAGACTGCCGGAGCCGAGGGGCAGAGGCACGAAAGGTGACCAGAGCTAAGGAACGGAGGCACATATGATGACCAAAGCCGAGGAGCGGAGGCACAGACGACAGTGGAGAAGGGTTGCGAGCTACTGTGTGGGAGGCGGCAAAAGCAGCGACCATGCAGGGAAGCTGCAGGGGAAGGGGATTACTGACGATATCAGGAGCCGGCAGAGGGCTGCGATGCTCGGGAGGACAGCAGGGACAGTCAAGCTGTCTACTGGAGGTGAGCGCTGATCAGGGAGGACCACCAGGGGTTGCTTTGTTCACTAGAAGGAGACAGGGCAACTGAGCGGTGGTCTGCAAGAGGAAGTAGATAGAACTGGATGGCTGTAGGAGGGAGCGAGGTGGCAGGCTGAGCTGGAGGGCAGGGAGGTGGCAGGCTGAGTTCGATGGTCGGAGCAAGGAAAATAAACACAACCTCAGACGTGCTTACAGCCAGAGCAGCTTCCTCATTGTCGGATACACCCTTCGAGATGGAAAATATTCATATAAACTGAATACAGATTTTGAAAACAAGACCATTACCCTAGACACAAGAACTCCAATTTAGGGTCTGTTTGGGGTAGCTGCAGCTTATCCAGATAAGCAGCTTATCCTGATAATCTGCTGATAAGCAGCTGATCCGGATAAGCTGTCTAGCTGTTTGGTTTCTGCGTTTGAAAAACAACTATTTCTGGATAAATGACCATTTTGCACTTCGTTTTGGATAAGTTCGTTAACTGTGTTTGGCTTTGTGCGTTTGGAAAATAATTGATTGATAATTATACCTAATAGAATTTACACATCGAATCGGAGCAGACGAGTACTCTCGGCCCTAATGAACAAAAGAGGTGCCCCAATAGATTTCGAGGATCGATCGAAAAGGTGGGCGAGGGACCGTTTCGACCACCACCTGGAACAACTCCCGGAAAGAATTTCCCTTCTTTACTGGGCACCGGATGAAAATAGGAAGAGTAACACCATCCCTCGCCACAACGAAACGTAGTCGGGTTATCCTCATTTTCCCGACCATGACAAGATGACCTCTTTAGTAATTGTTTAAACAAGAAAAACATAACAAGCATTCGGAAAAATCGTGCGGCAGATTGTTTTCGAATTGCAAACATACCAAACATTCGTAAATATTGTGCAAAATAATGTTTAGAAATTTAACCCCAATCTGTTTTCTATTAAACAATAGGCATGGAAATTTCTTCGAACATAAAACTACAAGCTGAAAAAAGTCAAGGTAGGAGGCCGAAGGAGGAGCGAAGAGAATGCGATCCCTTCCCGCCGAGAAGGCGAGGAAGGAAGAACAAAAAATTTCGCAACTTCGGCTCTCCCCTTTCTCGTCTCTAATTTTTCGTTAAAAGGGGAGACAGAAAAGGAGCGAAGCAGAAGAACGAGGAAGCCGCGATCCCCAACTCACCTTCTTCCATGGTTTATGGTCGGAGCGGAGCGGATGGATGAGAAAGATGCGAGTTTCGGCTGTCTCTGTAAAAGGGAGCGGAGCAGAAGGACGAAGAAGCTGCGATCCCCAGCGATCCCCACGTTGTCTTCTCGCTAGCAGACGAGGGCGACGGGGCGAGAGTCACAAGCCGGAGAAGAGGGAGCGACCTATGGTGAGTGGAGGCCGGTTCGAAGGCGATCGAGGGCACGAGAGTAATAGAAGCGAAGGAAACGCGGAACGCGGGAGTGTCAGCACGTCCCGCGTGTAATAGAAAAAAAAACCGAGTTTTGTGATAAGCAGCGATAAGTTCAAAACAAACACTGCGGCGACGTTTTTGAAAATGCCGCCGCACTTATAAGCTCTCCCAAACGGGGCCTTATAAAAGACTTGACTCAACAATAGGAAACATTAAAATAGGAAATGAATAATATCAGATTTTAGAATTCAAGCAAGAGTTTTAAAACAGGTAAGGAAATAAAATCAGATTTCAAATCTAATGCAAAAGTTTTAAAATTTAAAGGAGAGTAAAATTATATTTTAATTTTTAGGAAAAGTTATAGAATTAGGTAAGGTTTAAGGAGGCAAGAATTGAAAGAAAGAAAAATGAAAGACAAGGAGGTGAGGAAAAGGAAAGGAAAAAAAGTAGAAGGCAGCGATGGGGTCCCCCTCCATGAAGACCAGCCGGTCCAGCTAGGATGGACCTGCGCCGGTTGGCATCCACATGAGCCTCATGTCATTCTCCAGGGATTGGGGGAGCTTCAACCTCAAATGTCGAAACTTCTGGATCCTCAAAGTACAAAGTAAGATTTGCAACGTTAAAAGTGGTTGAAATGTTGTACTCCCCTAGTAAGTCAATCTTCTATGTATTGTCATTGAGTTTTTTGCAACATTCAAAAGGTATGTCTCCTTCGGGCATTTCTGAAAGCTCCTATGGGGAATCGTTCCTTTTTCAACCGGAACGAGACGATGTCACGTTATTTGAATGTCACATTTTTTTTCTTGTTTTGCTTGTTTGTGCTTGATATTTTTTATTTTATCTAGCAATCTCTTTGCCAACCTCTTCATGTATTTGTTGGATTTTGTGAACTCATTCTATAACATCTTGGCTGAGTTCTGACGATGGTAGGAGTGGAACCAGATCAAGCGGTGTGAGTGGATTGCAGCTGTAGATAATCTCGAATGGACTGCGTCCCGTTGTCTGACTCATAGATCTATTGTAGGTGAATTATGCTTGGGCAAGAATGAGATTTCATTGTTTAATATTATTTCCCACAAAACATCTCAATAGGTTCCCCAGGCTTCTGTTCACTATTTTAGTCTGACTATATATCTGTGGATGGGCTGCTGAACTGAATTAGAGCTTCGTGCCTAACTGAATGAGAGCTTGGATGGGTTGCTGAACCGAATAGCCAAAAAGTGTGTCGAAGCAAATGTGTGTGATGCTTGGCCAAGTGAACTCTTAACTTTTCAAGGTTCGGTGAGGGGAACAGTAATAGAGCTGAAATTTTCAATGAAGCGGCGTTAGAATAATGCTAGCCCCCAAAACTGTCTTAATTCGGTGAACGGTCGCAGTATAGTCCAGCTTATAATGGCTTCATTTTGGTCAGATCCATTTGAATACCTGCGCTGGATGCGATGTAACCCAAAAAAGCATACTTGATTTGTCATAATAGTGCATTTCTTCGGATGAGCGTACAGTTTCTCGTTCTTTGAAAACTGCTATCAAGTGTAGTACATGATCCTCTTTAGAATGGTTGTAAACCAATATGTCGTCAAAGTACACTACGACGAACTTCCCGATGAAGTTATGAAATATCTGATTCATTAATCGCATGAAGGTGTTGGGTATTTGACAGAGCGAAGGGCATGACTGTCCACTTGTATAGTCCATCTCGTGTCATAAAGGCGGTCTTCCATTTGTGGCCTGGCCTCATCTGTATCTGGCGGTATCTACTTCGTAAGTCGATCTTTGAGAACAGAGGGGCTCCGCATAATTGGTCAAGGAAATCGTCTAGACGAGGTATCCAAAATCAGTACTTGATTGTGATTTTATTGATGGCACTATTGTCGATTAGACATTCTCCATGATCCATCTTTCTTGAGTACCATTAAGGCGGGGAATGCGCACGGACTTGTACTTTCTCTAGCTAGGCCTATGGTGTCATTGTAGTTCCTCGTATTTTGTTGGCCTTATAGCTTGTATGCAGGTCAGTTTGGTACGACTGATTTCGGTATAAGATCTATAACATGCTAGATATCCCTCATTAGTGGTATTCCCTCTAGTAGTCTGTTTATCATGACATCTTGGAAATCTTGTAGTAGTGGTTGTGGGTGTGTCGATATTAAGTTTTCTTCCTTTGAACCCTCAAGTAGGACTAGGGCTAGTGCTATCGGTGTTTCTCGAACTGACTGCATGAACGTGGCTCATGGAATGATTGTTTTCTCGGTGTCGTTTACTCCTCTGGCGACTTTACTTGGTAGTAATATGATGTGTTTGCCATCATTCTTGAACTAGTATGTGTTTTTAAACCCGTCATATTGAGCTTTGTGTTCGTATTGCCAAGGTCGTTCCATTAGATATGGCATGCATCCATGAGAACGACATCACATCATACTATTCCTTTAATAGGCGCCTATCGAGCACAAAACAAGGAATTGTTGATCCATAAGAATTTCATTCCCTTTTTTAAGCCAATTGAGGGAATATGGTTGGGGATGTTTTTGTGTGGGTAGTTCTAACTTTTTCATCATTAATGTCGATACAACATTTTCACAACTGTCACTGTCAATTATCAGGCTACAAATTTTACTTTAACTGTACACTTTATGTGAAAGATATTGCATCGTAGCCATGACTGGTCCCGTGCTGGTTTTGATTCTAAGACTTATCGTATGACTAGTAATTCACCTTCATCCTTTGGGAGCTGAAGTGCCTCTTCGGCATTTTCTTCTGCTTCTTCATTCTCGCTTTCCTCCATGGCACCTTGATCTGTAAAAGAGAAGTCGACTTGTGGGATAGCTGGAGGTGAAGTGGTCAAAACATGGCATCTAAAACACTTTATGGTTGGTATTGGCTCTAATGTGCTAACATTGTTGGGTTTCTTGCCGCTTAGATCTATTTTTGCATTCCCGGATGCTGGTTTCCCCGTTCGTGGCGTGCCTTTGTCATGTAGCTGTTGGATTTGGCTTGTTTGAGGATTGCCGCCGAAAGGAAGACTACGCTTTGGCCTGCTTTTATTGACTTTCAACTTTCAGGGTTAAGATTTGGACGTCACTCTGTGACCAATAAGGCTATAATTGAACTACATTGCTCATGATAGGCTTCAAGTCTCCGAGATAGTGGGTGATGGTATGCTCCTCTTGTTCGATCAAGTCGCACTTTATTTTTAATAAATCAAATTTGGCTGCAATTCCTCTACAGAAATTTCTCGATGTTGAAGATTATGGAGCTCCAGGACCATGTCTTAGCAGTAGTGTGGAGGCAAGTATTTGCACAGTAGCGCTTTCTTCATTTTGTCCTACTTTGTGATTTTGTCACTGTCGTCCTTGATTCACTGACGTTGTAGGTTGTCCCACCATAACGAGGCATGTCTTTTCAATTTAATAGCAGCTAGTTTGACCCACTTATTTTTAGATATCTCCTTGTATTCGAAAGTCCGTTTGACTACTTGTAGCCAGTCAAGGAGTTCACCTGAGTCTATACCACCATCAAATTCGAGGAGATCTATTTTAATGTCGAAGTCGCGGTGGTCTCAGGGCTCTTCTTGTGGTCTCCTCTAGTATTGGATGCCAAAACGGCATTGACGGTATTCTTCGTTGCTCACATCTTCCCGGTGGAATGAATTGAGATCATTCTCCCTGTCATCATGTCGACTTTCTAGGTTACGATAGATGGTGACCTCGCTTGGATCCCGTCATCAAGTTCGGCCAATAGTTGTTGCAGACGATGGATTTCACATGTAGCGCCTTCCGAGTGGGTTCCGATGTGTTTCACCTGGTTGATGGTTCGGGGAGGAAGATTTAAGCGGAGTAGAGGTAAAGAAGGGACCAGAGAAAGAGATGATGAAGAGACAGCGAGGGAGAGAAGAGTGAGGGAATGGGGAAACAAGAGAAAGGAAAAGAAAGAATGTGGGAAAAAAATTAGTTTAGGGAGGGGTGCAGAAGCTATAGAACCCTAGGATAGGACTAAGGTTGGGCTAGTTCTGATACCAGATGATATTCGAGTTAACCCAAAACACGATACATACAAGATATGAATCATATTAATAACTTAAAAAGAAGATTACGATGTGAACTCAAAGAAAGGACACTGCACGAATCAGAACATAACACAAAACATTACAACAAATACTCAACACAAAAAGATACAACAAGCTCGATGAGAGAGTCCAGTGAGATGGTGCTGAAGAGGCAACTATGGTGGACTGGCACCCAAAGGTGGCGATAGTAGCGGCCGAAGCCAAGGAGCGGAGATACGAAAGGCGGCCGAAGCAGATGAGCGGAGGCACGAAAGGCGGCCATAGCCAAGGGGCGGAGGCACGAAAGATGACGGAACAGAGGGGCGGAGGCATAGAAGGAGGCCAAAGCCGAGGAACAGGGGCACAGATGGTGGACAGAACCGAGTGGAGGCAAGGATGGTGGTGGAGAAGGGTAGCTACCTGCTATGTGGGAGGCGGTAGGAGGTGAGAACCTACAAGGAAAATACAGGGGAAAAGGATTATCAGCGGTCCGGGGTGGTAGCAGAGGGTTGCGATTCTCTGGGAGTATACAAGAGAAGGGAAAAGAAAGAATGGGAGAAATTTTTTTTTTTGGTTTGAGGAGGGGTGCGGATGCTAGAGAACCCTAGGATAGGACAAGCATAGGGCTAGCTCTAATACCAAATGATACCGGAGTTAACCTAAATCACGACGCAAGACACGAATTTTACTAATAACTTAAAAGGACGATTATGATGTAGACTCAATGAAAGAAAGACGCTGCACGAATCAAAACATAAAACAAAACATTACAACATCGGCTCAACACAAAAAGACACAACAAGCTCAACGAGGGAGTCTGGTGAGATGGTGCTAGAGCAGTGGTTGTAGTGATGGTCGAAGCAAAATCTAGTGAGAGTAAGTCAGCGCTCCTTGAGGCGTCAAACCATAGTCGGAAGAAGCATAGGACATCATTGTAGACTGGCACCCAAAAGCGGCCGAAGCAGAGGATGATATCTAAATCGTTCACACCTTTTAATAATTTGATCACCCAATGTTACACTTCTGTCACTAGGGCTACTATTACTAAAATTACATTCCATCTATTCAGTTTTAATTCTACTCAAACGAAGACCTTTAGACTCCAATGTAGACCTCCATAATTCAAGTCTTTCCTGGGCTTTTTCTCTCATCTTATCTACGAGGAGGATATCATCAGTAAAAAACATACACTAAGGTTCACATCAATTTAATTCCTCTATAATTTTAAGACGTATTACCAAGGTTTCTCATAATCAATTTATAAAATACTTATTACCAAGGTTTCTCGTAATCATACTTTAAATTGATGTGTCATACTTTAAATTGATGTTCAATTACCCTCTCCTATAATTTTAAAGTATGACACATCAATTTAATTCCTCTATAATTTTCACACTCTTGTGCATCTCCTTTATTCTTAAAAATGGGGATCAAAATACTCTTCCTCCACTCCTCCGGCATCTTTTTAGTTTTTCAAATAATATTAAAAAGTTTAGTAAGCCAAGAAACCCCCAAATCACCTAAACATTTCCACACTTCAATTGGGATATCATCAGGTCCTACAGACTTTCCACCCTTGGTTTTCTTTAAAGTCCCATCAACTTCTTTTCTACTAATGCGACAGTAAAAATGAAAAATTTTAGTATTATTAACGATATTAAGATCACTAAGCTCGATCGTATTTTCAAAATCTTCATTAAAAAGTTTATCAAAATAACTCACCCACATATGTTGAATATTTTTTCTATAAAAACGACTTTTCGATTTTCAATCTTTAATACACTTTACTTGAGTTAAATCTTTACTTTTCTTTCTCTTTGTTTGGTTAATTTATATATATATTTTTCACCCTCCTTAGTATCTAACATGTTATAAAGATCACTAAAAACAGAATTTTTAGCGTCACAGATTATTCTTTTCGACTCCCTGCGGACCGTTTTATATTTTTCCTAGTTCTCTACGTTTTTACATTTAAACCAATTTTTATAACATAACTTTTTATATTTTAACTTTCCTTGCACATTATTATTCCACCACCAACTATTTTTATTTATAAAAACTTTTCTTTTGATTCTCCAAGTACAATTTTAGTCACTTGTTTAATAGTATTAGTTAATTTTTCCCACATAGCATTTGCGTCTTCATGGACATCCCAAATGTTTAAATCTTGAATTTTACAAATAAAAATAATTTTATTCAGATAGACTAAAATTAGATTTTGAAAACAATACCCCTACCTTACACACAATACTTTTATTTATAAAAGACTTGTATCAACTTTAGGAAATATTAAAATAGGAAAGAAATAATATCATATTTCAAAATTTAAGCAAGACTTTTAAAATAGGGAAGGAAATAAAATCAGATTTCAAATTTAATGAAAGGATTTTAAAATTAAAAAAAGAATAAAATCATATTTTGGTTTTTATGAAAGGTTATAGAATTAGGAAAAGTTTAGGGAGGAAAGGAAAATGAAAGACAAGGAGGGAGGAAAAAGAAAGGAAAAGAACTGCGTCACCTAGAAGTTATAGCAAACTATTTGAAATTAAGCTATGAATCCTTAGTTGTCTCTCCCTCAGTTTGATCTTTTGAATTAGTTGGTTACACCAAACACTATTATGCCTAAGTGGGGATTATTAATTGTGGGGTCTGATAATAGCACCCATGAGCAATAGACAAATTGGCTTCCACCCAGTCAGTGCACTCGACACCAAAGCGCCGGGCTATGATCGCTTAAGCGCCCACTGAGTGTTCCTAGACTGAGGTGGAAGTCCTACGCTCAAACTGGGCGCTTAGGCGGCTACTTCTGGCGTTGGGGCACTTGTTTCCAAAATTCGAGAGCCTAAGCAGTTTTCACGAGAACTATTTATGTCACAATTTCGGGCAGCATAAGTGCAGGCTTTGAGCGTCACTCTTCATGTTTATTCATCAACAAAAGCCTGGTGAAGGTGAAAAGTGTTGGTGAGAAGGATTGTGATATTTTTCAACGTGTGTTTCTGTATCAGATTAGTAGGAAGAGTGTAGAGTGATGCACTGTAAGTTTATTCATGCGAGTGTGGAGAAGAAACTTGTATGAATCCTTTGTAAAATTCTCTGAAATTCATAGTGAAAATTGTAGTGGTGTGTCACCGTAGTTTCTTCCTTTTCTCGAGTTTTTCCACGTAAAATTTCTATGTTCTTTTCTCTTTTTTTTTTTTGTTGGGCTTCTGATTTAAATTTATTGTTCTGGTTTTTCTCGAATCTCGTAATCATATTCCGCTGGAAGAATTGTTTGGAAGATTCCCAACAAAATCTAGTATCAGAGCAGAGTTCGATTCGAGAGGGAGCAATGGCCGAAGAAGCAAGATTCAAGGGGGAGAAGTTCAATGGGATGAACTTCGCTTTTTGGAAGATGCGGGCAGAGGATTTGTTGTATAAAAAAAAGTGTATTTGCCACTGCAATGAATCACTAAGAAATATGAGTCTATGCCTATGGATGAATGGAAAGTGTTTAATCGAACGACACTGATTTCATCAGGTTAACACTTTCCTCATCTGTTGCGTTCAACATGATCTCATGGCGGTATTGACAAAGATGTACGAAAAACCTTCTGCATCTAATAAAGTTTTTCTGATGAAGAAATTACTCAGCATAAAGATGGTGGAAGGTAGTTCAATGACAGAGTATATTAACAACTTCAACACTGTGACGAGCCAGTTGTGTTTTGTGAGGATCAAATTTGATGATGATGTCAAATCACTAATGATATTATCTTCTTTGTCATAAAACTGGGATTGTTTAGTAACGAAGGTGAGTAATTCTTCCGGGAGTTCGAATTGAACTTCGATGATATCGTGGGTCTGATGTTGAATGAAGAGTTCACAAAAATACAATGAATGATGAATCTTCAAGTTCTGCATTGACTGTTGATAACAAAAGGATTCTAGGCAGAAATATAAGCAGAGGCAGTTTCAAGTCAAAGAAAGGAAAGCCCAAGTAAAGCAAAGGAGAATACTGGAACTGCAATAAGAAGGGACATTTCAAGAAAGATTGCAAACTCCAAGAAAAGCTAGTGATGGACATGATAATAGTTTCTCTACTAGTGTATCCATAAGTGAATCCAAAATGACTCTCTGCTAATCAGCACAAAATCCTAAATAGTAGATTCAGGCATCTATTTTCATGCTTGCCCCAATAAAGACGTATTCCAACACTACACAAAATGATCTAAGGAAGGTTTATTTGAGAGATAACAAGACTTGTAGTATAATAGAAAAAGATGTTGATATCAATTTGTCGAATGTAACAATTTGGAACTTACTGATGTCATACATGTTTCAAGTTTGAAGAGAAATATTATCTCTGTAAGCCAGCTGACAAAGTCAAGACTGGTAACAACTTTCACAGATGATTCGTGAAAGATGACTGGGAGGTATTAGAGATGGCTCGGAGCAACATTGAAGATATCCTTTATCTGATCAATGAAATGACTGACTTCATTAATGTGGCCCGAACCAAGGTGAATACAGGTCTGTGACACCCTAGGCTTGGCCATATGAGCGAGAAAAGTATGAGGTCACTACTTTCAAAGAATAAGCTTCAGATTTTGAAATTAGTAGATTTGAATTTTTGTGAAGACTGTATTTATGTCACGCAGAAGAAAGTTTCTTTCTCCAAGGTCGAGTCAATGGTGAAATCAAAGAAACTGGAGTTAGAACATAGTGATGCATCGAGTCCTACTCCAGTTCAGTCTATTGGAGGTTCTCGTTATTTTGTCACATTCATTGATTATCACGCGAGAAGGGTATGAGTTTATTTCTTAAAGCAGAAATCTGATGTACTTGAAGCCTTTAAGAAATCGAAAGCTATGCTAGAAAATGAGACAGACTTTAAGCTGAAGTGTCTCAGAGCAGATAATTGGGGTGAATACCATGATCACAAGTTCAGGAATTTCTGTGTTATAGAGGGGGTCATGCATGAGTTGACTGTCCCAAAGACACTGCAGCAAAATGGTGTGGTTGAGGGCACGAACAGAAAAATCACGGAGCATGCTAGGAGCATGAGGTTGCATGTAAGCCCTGAAACAGTTTTGAGTTGAAGCATTTAACACTGCAGTTTATCAATTTGATCGTAGTCCGTTAGTACCTTTGGAGAAAGGCTTACTTGAAGAAGCTTGGAGTGCAAAAAATATGTAAATCTCATTTAAGAGTATTTTGGCGCTTTGCATACGTTGTGCAGATTCTAGAAACAAGCTTGACTCAAAATCTGTTAAGTGCACATTGATTGGATATGACTCAGATGAGTTTGGGAACAAGTTCTGAGTTTATCAGAATAAAAAATTCATCAAGAGTAGGGACGTTACTTTCAACGAGATGGAGATGTACAAAGACAGGGTTAGAACTCATGACAGTCCGTCAACTACTTATGAAGAATCCGGAAATGTGGAGATAGATGATACTGGTAATCGGGAGAATGTAGAAAGAAGTGCTCAGCAAGAATGAGCACCAGCAGTTCCTCAGACACTTGCTACATCAGTCAGGAGATTCAACAGTGAAACAACCCATGCAAAGGTAATCTCCTTTACAATATTTGTTACTAACTGATAATAGTGAACGAGAGTATTTTGAGGAGACCACTCAAGTTGAAGATTCAAAAGAGAGGGAGCTCGCTATGGTTGAAAAAATGCAACCTTTGAAGTCAAATTAGACTTGAGATTTAACGGTACTACCAAATAACAAAAGATCACTGCACAAAAAGTGGGTCTACAGACTGAAAGATGAGTCGGCTAGTAGCAAGTGCTACAAGGCAAGACTTATTGTGAAGCGTTTCCAGCAGAAGAAATGAGTGGAATATACAAAGATCTTTTCCCCAGCGGTGAAGATGAAGACTGTCAGGATTGTGATGAGTTTGATGGCAGTGGAAGTTCAACATCTAGAGCAGATAGATGTAAAGACAGCTTTCTTACATGGAGATCTGGAGGAGCTATACATGCTGCAACCACAAAGTTACAAGGTTCCAGGCAAAGAATGTTTGGTTTGCAGATTGAAGAAGAGTCGCTTGGTTGAAGTAGACCCGAGACAATGATACAAAAGGTTTGACAGGTTTATATCAAAAAATTGGTACTTTAAGTGTCAGGCAGATTACAATTGCTTCATCAAACACTTTGGTAACTGTTATATTCTGCTTCTCTTGTCTATAGATGACATGCTGATTGCAGGGACAGATATGTAGAAATCAAGAACTTAAATAATTAATTATCAAGTGAGTTCGAGATGAAGGATTTGGGTCCAGTCAAGAATATCCTCAAGATGAGAATCAACAGGGATAGAAGTGCAGAAACACTGAAGTTGTCTTAGGCAGATCAAAGGTTCAGCACTAGTGAGGTGAAACTAATTAGCACTCCCTTAAGTAATCACTTCAAACTATTTACGAGTTATCACCTAACTCTGAAGCAGAGCAAGCACAAATGGAGAGAAGTTCATGGTCTTAAGCAGTTGGAAGTTTGATGTACGCAATATTTATACTAGGTCAAATATAACATATGCAGCGGGAGTAGTCAGCGGTATATGGGCAATTCAAGAAGACAATATTGGGAGGCGGTAAAGTAAATTCTCATGTATTTGAGAGAAACAGTCAATAGGGCACTTTGTTATGGAAATACAGAGATCAGTCTACAGGGATTCATAGATTCAAATCTGGCAGGAGATTTGGACAATAGAAGTACAACGGAGTATATCTTCACATTGGGAGCACAACAATGAGTTGGCTTTCCAAGTTACAGAAGATCGTTGCACTTTATACTACGGAAGTCGAGTATGTTGTTATTATTGATGCAAGCAAGGAGATATGACTACTGAGTTTCTTGGCAGAATTGGGCAAGGAGCAACGAAATGGAAAACCTACAGTGACAGTATAACTGCGATTCATCTTTCTGTGAATACTATTTTTTATGTCAGGACGATACACATCCAACTCATGCATCATTTCATTTGCTTTCTTCCAAAAGATGGACAGTTATATCTCAGAAAGATACAAACAACTGAAAATCCTACGAATATGTTGACGAAAGTGGTGATTGTTGAGATACTGAAGTTGTGCTTGGTTTCAGTTGAGTTTCATGAAGATTGAGACTGGGAGTGAGCCACACAACGGTATGTGACCACCGTACGTGACTATGAAGGTAACAGATGGATGCGCAGGTACAGAGGACTAGACTTCGTACTATCAGTCTCCATGTGACAGATTGTTAGTTGTGGAGTCTGATTGTAACACCCATGAGCAGTGTGCAAGTTGGCTTCCACGTAGTCAATGCACCAGGCGCCAAGGAGCTTGGTTATCGGAGCTTAAGCGCCCATTGAGTGTTTCCAGACCGAGAAGGTGGAAGTCCTGCGCCTAAATTGGGCGCTTAGGTGCCCACTTCTGGGGCTGGGCGCCTATTTCTAGAGAACTGGCCGCCCAAGCGCCAAAATCCAATTGCCTAGATGCCCGAAACAGTTTTCATGAGAACTGTTCTCATGTCACGATTTCGGCAAGCTTACGTGCAGGCTTAGAGCATAACTCATTATGTTTATTCATCAACAAAATTCTGGTGAAGGTGAGAAGTGTTTATGAGAAGGATTCTAGTATTTTTCGATGTGTGTTTCTGTGTCAGATCAGTATAAATAGTGTAGAGTGGTGCACTATCAATTTCTTCGTGTGAGTGTAGAGAAAAAACTTGTATGAATCATTTGTAAAACTCCCTGAAATTCATGGTAAAATTTGCAGTGTTGTGGTTACGTGGTTTTTTTCCATTCTCGAGATTTTCCACGAAAAATTTCAGTGCTCTTTTCTGGTTCTTTTTTTATTAAGCTTCTGGTTTAAATTTATTGTTCTAATTTTCTCGAATCCTATAGTCCTATTCCGCTGTGAAACTGAGAATTTTTTGGAGGATTCCCAACAAGGACAATGTAGGTGACATGATAAGAGTTTTATTGTTTGTACGATAGTGCCTAACAATGTAATATGAAAATATAAGCATAGCGTCGTTAACCTCATTTTCATCATGGATCATCCTTGGGCTCACCGTATGTCTCATAAAATAGTTTCACATTGCTCATGATTGTAGACAATGATTAAGTTCGACCCATGTGATATTTGCATTATCACGTCTGATAGAAAGTCGAGTCATTCATGGTTACCCCAGTTCATTGTCATGCTCGGAATTACATTCCATAAGTTATTGTGTTCAACATATTTGGAGAAGCATATGATGGGTGAGATGATGGTTTTTCAAAGGTTTTACGAGATGTTATGAGTGTAAATTTTTTTTCCCACAAAAACTTTTCATTGAAGCTTTGTCTGAATCGTAGAGACAATACAAAAAGCCCATCCACATTTGAATTGAGGTTTGGGCATGCGTCAAGGGATCAGATAACCAAAATCATTTTGAATATTATGTAAATTTAATACATTTATATATCTATACATTCAAAGGTCCTATATAGTTATAGTTATGCATTAATTTTACATAATATTTTGAAATTCAAAATTTCTCACTCTTCCCCTCCTCTTAATGGGTTTAATATTTTTCCCTCTAAAGAGAGTTGAAGGCAAAGCTCAAAGATGAGTAATTTGAAAAGGCACCCATCCAATTTCATTGGATGTGGTCTTGCATATTCTGTAGAAGATGGAGGCGGTATTTTCCAGTTTGAGCATCTCGTCTTGATGCAAGGATACCGTGCTGTTCAGTTCAACCCAAACATATGGGCTGCTGGTCAGAACGTAACTAATGAAAGTGGGAAAGCATTGTTCAGTAAAGTAGGAGAATGCGGAGTACCAGCAGGCCTTATGTGTGTAAAGTTATCAATTTCCATTTATCAAAAATTGAGTTATGCTTGAATTTTCCATTGACTTTTGTCATCTACGATCACATGGGTTTTCGCAAGCCACCAATAAACGATGAAGAAAGAAAGGCGCATTTTGAGATGCTTAGGCTTTCAAAATTCCCAAAGGTTTATTTGAAATTCAGTGGATTGCTCCAGTTGTCAGGAGAGTAATTTTCTTAGCTTGATATGGGAGAATGTCCAAGCAATATATAGCTATGGATCTAACCGCATCATGTGAGGAAGTGACTTCCCTTTTGTTGTGACCGAGTTTGGACATAAAGAGGCCAAGGATGGAATCACTGTCATTGCTTGTTAGGAAGGACTAGGCCTTGGGAGGTCTTAATTAACCCATAGAGTGAGACTGGCCCTTCTTTTAGACTACACGGGTGATTATTCGATCATACATCAATGATTTTCACCTATACTTACGTGATTTGAACCCTTGATGGTTGAAATCAGCCCGGGTATTAAGAGCTATGAACCTTTTGGGTCACATTATCACGCATTACTGGGCTACTTATGTTGTGTCATATCATGACACCACCAGTGTGAATGTAACATTGTTTAATAAGACATTTGAGACTTATACCTCGAGGCACACCTCAAACTAATGCGCTTAAAAAAACCTCAAGACTTACACTTTGATGCCACAAATAAAGCTTGCGCCTTTTTCATTTTTATTTGTGGTGTATGTCTTAAGGCATTTGAGATAGTGCTTTGATCAAATTATACAAAAAATACAGTGTCTTGATCAAATTATACAAAAAAAAAAGAAAAAATCATATTATATTATATTGCTAATACATATCATATTACATTATATTATATTATATTATATTAAAATATATTATATTTAATATATCTGATAAAATGAATTAATCAAAATATAATTTAAGTATGATTATTTGATTATGTTATCAATTGATTCTTATGGGTTAAGTTATATTGGATTTCAAATTAATAGATAATAAGAAAAAAATCTTATAGCAAATGAAAGACCATTTTAAACTTACAAATGAGATAGAATTAAATGATAAAATATGATAATCTTTTCTTTTTAATATGATGAAAGTAAGGATGAGTTCATAATAGATTTTTAACTTCATGGAAAATTTAAATTTTAAGTGAATGTTTACCTTAAATCTCACTTCAAATTTCTATTTCATATAAGTATTTAGGATTCAAATTTATAATTTATCTTTATGATAACAAACTAAATTAACATATCAATGGCTTATACCATATTTATGAATTATTTTTGGTTGCACGAATTTTTTTCTTTTTTGGGCCTCCATCGGCCATGCCTCGTCTTGCTAAAAAAAATGCTTTGATTCTCAATTCCATTTTTTTTAACTTTGGAATGCAAGGTATACATATCTAATTATTTCCAAATTATGCTTGAAATATTAAAACAAATTAAAAAATGGCATAATCCCAAATCACTCAAACTTCAATCATCCTGATAAAATTCATAAATTAGTATTTTAGTCATTAGTTGTCCTCGACCACAATTCTCTTTAGCTAGTTTAGAAAATTTAGCACCCTTACGTATTTTCCTAGCCTTGATGACCTTAGACTCAAGCCAATGACTTTTCTCAAACAATGACATACGAAATTTGTGTTGTATGATGCCTTTCCTTACATGACTCTATCCTTCGCCTTAGGTGATCCTAAATGGACTAGAGATTATCCTATCGGCTAGTTCAATTGTTCCTAAACTTCTTAGACCTTTTATCCCTTCGATTTCAATCTAGTCGGCTGAGTGAATGAGAGTTTGCAGTTATCCTTACCTTTCGACTAGCCAGTAGAGAGTTGTAGATGAACTAAGTGCTCATGAGCTTTTTTAGCACCATCCCACCTAGCCTTAGAGCCCCTTAAAAATCATAAATGATGCCAGTCTGATTGTAGGGTTTCACTAGTGACTTTAGGCTTTGTTAAGTAGAATCATTTGCTCTCCAATTCTAGGCTCGACCTAGTTATATGCAGACGACCCAAAAATCTTTTTCACCAGCATTAGGGGCCACTGAATAGCGTCCTATCCTTAGTTGTAGAGGATTCAAGCATTATTAGTGACTAAGTTCATCTTAGATAATTATCTCGACTTTAAGAATAGCATCACCCACATTAAGGTGGGCTAAATTCATTCTTAAAATCCCTAAAATTGATGAAGATTCATAACAACAAATCTTAAAATATTTGGAATGAGGTCAAGCCCATTCTCTAACATGCAACGTTTACGCTTTGGTCATGTCTTGTGATCAAGAATGAATCATCATCCACTCCTTTAGCATTTCGCACACTGTTTTCAGCTTTAAGTCTAGGATTCTGAACTTGAAAACGGATCACCTATATCTTCTTGTTGTTTAAAGTGGAATCTTGCTTCTAAGAGCTTAGGATTTAAAACCATCATGATAGCATATCCAACCTCAGGGTATACTATGTCAATCACATTTAGGTTCCTCATAACTCTTTAAAGGTAAAACTCTATAAAGTTACAAAAGATTAAAGAAAGTGACATAAATTACTAATAATTTAAACATAAACCAGTAATTCGATAATCAAATTGAATATTGTCTAATCAAACAATAACTTGAACAAAAAAACTAATTAAAAGGACACTATCACTAGCATGACATAAATTAACTGACAAATGTTGAAATAGGCACATTCTTATGCATCCTTGTGCTTAGGTTCTTTTTATGTAAGGTGATAATTAGTCTTTTTATTATTTCACTTGAACTTAAGAGATTGTGATAGATAATTTCTTTGTAGGTGCTATAAATCCAAAAGGAGAAAAAAAAATTGTTTTGTTTGCTAATGACGCTATGCTAACTTAAACACTGAGTAGGCATGGCTAATATAAAATACCTTAACATACATCTATGTTAGGCTGTGTTAAACATGTGATAATATTCTTTTATTAATAACATCTGCATTGTAGGAACAATTTTTTTATTTCTGCTTTCATGTTGTACTTTTTTTATTTAAGGAAAGCCCTGCAAACATATGGAATCATTCACAAAGAAAAAGATCAAGTGACAGTCTAGGAAGAGACATTCAAGGCCCCAAATATCAATCTAATTTTGTATAATTTTAGGACTGAGTTGTATCAATGATAGAACCAAGCTACCTTTCATTTTTTATTATTTTTCTAGGGTGCACTGCCGAACCTAACTTGCACTTTAGACCACTAATTATTATTTTATCTTGTGCTGTGTGATTGAATGCCAACTGGGTTGTGTACTAGAAAGGCATGTCTTTTTCTAGATTTATTCATTTTGTTTGTGTGATGTGACCCAAACTTTATATCATCGTTAGGATCTTGAGATGTTACATTTTCTACCTTAAACAACCAATTAATTTATGAACTATTGAAATATATTTACTTCAAAATTACTTGCATAACTTTCACTAAAATCAATCTTTAAAATAATCGATCTCTAAGCTCTGTAGTGAACCATAAATGTACAGTCAACATTTGGGTAACTTGTCCTGATCCATTAGATATGCTTTTTGAATTGGTAAAATCTCAGACTAACACATACATAAACATAGTCCAATGAGTCAAAATATTAATTTGTTTTCTCTTTATAACACATTTATGTCTAACTAAATCAAAACTTGTATATGCATGCCATGGCCACTTATGATCGGACTGCCTTTGGTTCAGTGGCATGGTCATAAGACCCATATTTTATATATCACTCCTATCCCATCTCACATTAGCAAATAAACTACACATCATGATTTTAATGTGATTAAAAAGCTCAGGCTAGCTGTCATTTTCAGGGAAGATTGTAAATGCGATTCATCGACATTCTTAGTCACTGGCAAGTTAAGTCATTGACAATCTCAGTCACTGGCGAGTTAAGTTATAAGTAATATTGTTGCATTTGCATTGATTGAAGTAATGATTGTATGTAGTTAGTATATTTGGTCCCCTTAGATTTACAGTCAAGATTAAATTTATCATTACAAAGTTTAAGATATCATCATCAGACAATCTTCCATTCATTTGAAAGTTGTAAAATCCTCATATATATTATTTAATGATGTCTCCCAATATATTCAACCACCATGCATGATTCTGAATGACCTCATCTCTTTTCTAACCTCTAAATGCTTGGTCTATACCCTGCATGATGTATATGCACTTCGGCCTTTGATCATTAAAATAGGAAACCTTGCTTAGAAATCCATTATGTACCAAACTCTCAAATTGTTAATCAAGAGTTTTTATATGTTTATTCAAGATGTAATTAACCATAAGGGCTTACGCTTATAAAAAACTAAATCATCTGGAATAAAATAAATCACATTCAATAATATATATTGAGTAGGGAAATCTTTAGTTCCCTTAAGGCATACATATATCTTTTGAGTACATAAAATGAATTGTCTTCTATCTTTTTTTGGTAGCACGATCGCCTCTCAATAGAGCACTCTAAATGCCAATAAATGTATGACTATTATGTCTTTTATTGATTCTCATTCTAGGGCATAAATGTGTGCAACTGCTTCTGCTTCTTTTCATGGTACAATTCAATCCTTTATAATCCTCCCCTGTTGCATGAGCCTCCATCAAAGGAGCTCTACAAGCTTAAATGGACCAATCCAACTAAACAATATTTCAATAAATTTCTAGTGAATCTTTCGTCTCAATCACTATTAAAATGATAGCAATTTTTTTCCATCAACCATTTTACTATAAAATCTTAGTCCTCCAACCAAATGATGGTATACATGCTAAAGAACCACTAAAATGATAGAATAACTAATAAACTCTTTTTTTTTTTTTGCATTTCATGAATATTTTGGTCATTAACCTACATTTGACCATAGTTGATAAATTAGTTATGTGTGGTTTGCATTCATGTACTCATGGTTTTGGAGCTACACCTTTAATTATAAATAATTAAATTGTGCCTTCTCCATCAATCAAGGCAATAATTGAAGTTATAAATAATAAATTACAAGTGTGCTCTTCTCCATCCATTTAATGATCAAAGCACGTTCACACGCCGAATGAACAAACTTCCATGTGACATAGTTGGGCGCATAGGCGGAATAGAAATCTAGGGGATTGGTTGTAGTTCATGGAAAGCAATTGAAGTGACCAACATGCAAACATGGCGGACAATTGACTTGTGGGAAATTTATTCACTTCGCTCATAAATTTTTGCCGATTGGATTTTTTGAAATAAAACTTGGTGGCACCTTCCGCATCAGTCCAAACTTTTGGAGTTGAATGAGTTGTGTGGAATTACAACGATCCAATAGCTCAATTTGAATTCAAAAGAAAAGTTGAATACAAAAAATTTTTTTTATAAATTTATGGTGATATTATCATAACGTGATAGTTTAAAATCATAGACGACCAAATCACCATGCATCTAAAGCTACACAACAAAGAACATTTCAAGTGAAGCATGTTGACATGAAAATATCATCTTTATATTTTCAGAAGATTAGCCACAGCTAAGTAACATTTTAAAGAATTTGGGAAAGTACTTAAAAGTTGCTGATAATGGCAAATACTATTGACAATGCACATTTATGCGGAGAAGGCTACATGTGGACAGGTAAAGTGTTCAAACCTTAAAGCCAGCATCCTTAGCTAAGCAAAAGCAATCAGCCACAGCAGCAACCGTATGGCCTCTATTAGTGTCACGAGCGACATCTTCATATGTGCTTTGAACTCCTATCTCCAACCGAGTGCAGCCATAAGAAAGCATTTGGCGCAAATGAGGGCCCAGGCAATAATCAGGTCTTCTGATATTCAGCAAAAATGTAGACAGTTGACACTAGGAAAAGATGGTACAGCCAACATAATATATATTCCTAAGGAAAATTTTTTCTAATAAGCAGTGCATAAATGTATGGATATTATGCATGATATAAGATTAAATACCTTCAATAATTGAACCCACATATCTTGAAAAAAGAAAAAAAAAAGAAAAATGATATAAAAGAAAATAAAGGGTCAAAAACTCCAACCTAAGAAACTTAGCATCATAGAAACCTATTAAATTGGGATCTTTATATTTAATTGCTATGATAAGAAAAGTAAAAAGTGTTTGGAATTTTTTCCCTTCACTACTTTTAGTGCAATTGCAAAATAGCCTATTTTATCATTGGAGACGCCACATCTATGTAAATAAGCAATCTCTAATTCATTAAGCACCCACAAAGAACCCTGAAGTTTAGAAAATGCAGATCAGCTGTTTACACATTTACCAAAACAATGAAAAAATTATAGCGTTGTTCCTTCTTCCTTAATCCTCATGACCCAAATTTATATTCATGCAGTTTAGAAAAGCAGCATTTAATAGGAAAGAAAAGAGTTTTATTGGGGTAGCCCTTAAAAATAATAAATTAAGAGATAAAAAGTAAGAGTAAGACATTGTGAAGCAAAAGAAAGGCGAGCAAAACAATAATGCATAGCTTCAATTAGTTCCCAGTTAGTTATCACATCATTTTCTAGGCGCTATAGCCAAAGAAGTGCATACAATTTCTAGTGGAACAGAATGTTAACACTTCAAACTAGCGGGATTGACTAAAGTGAGGCCTGAACACTCAAAGAAAGAACAGAAAAGTTATTTATTCCAACAAATTTCGTAGAAAGTCATTCAACAAATGAATAAAAAACAGTAAAAATAAGTATAAAATTTATCGCAGCTTGCATTCTTCATCATCTTCATAATACTTGAGAAGACATTTTCACAAGAAAGATTATTACTGCAAGACAAAGTTTGCATGTTCCATTAGTGGCCTCCGACAATGAATAGAATGGAAAGATGGTTTACAAAAAAAACTCACGTTTCAATTGTCATGCCAATACATTTAATAGCACTATGTTCTGAATAGCTGACTGCTTCCTCGACGTTAATGGAAGTATGTCCAGACAGCGCATCATGGAGATTTCTAATAAAATAATCTCGATAGTCTGCAGGCAAAGACATAAAGGTTCCCCCCATCAAAATGAATTCCACCTGGGAAAAAAAAATTACAATGACTAACCAAAACATGAATTGAGATGCAAACTTGCTTTTCAAACAAATTTTTAATGAGAAACATTACAAACCTTGTCCACACTATGACCCAGCCTCTTGAGCTGATCAATTCTACTTCTAGCTTGGACATATGGGTTGTATCTGGAGTGAAAAACATCCAAAACCATCAATAGATGTGAAGTTTCAAGCAATCCATTACAAAAACAGTTGTTCCAATAAATGGCAGAGGAAATTTATCAAAGATCATAAAATTGACATTCATTTATGCTTTTATTCTATCTTTTGCAAATAAAACCGGTTAGTTTTTTCAAATAATATATTTATTTTTTGGATCCCTTCATTTATCTTTATCTTTTTTTCCACAATCAAATTATTTTCTAACAGCATTTGATTAATGATAGATTAATTATGATTATTATAAAACATCTTTTAAATCTGTCAATTTAGTTATTGCCTCAAGCATTTGTTAATGAAAAATTGGATTCGGTAATAAACAAAAGTACAAAATCAGATATTTAAAGTGAAAATTTGACTTAAAACTACATATGAACAAAAATAATGTCGTGCACAATTAAACATAAATGTTAAAAATTACAACTAAGTTGGATAAGTTGAATGAACCTAAGGGTTGGGTGGTTAAGAAGTTCAAGATGTCTAAAAGCTAAATATAACAGAAATGAGAACACTAGGATTGATGTTTGTTGAAATTGGGAATAATAAATTACTGAATTACTATATTTAAGGAACAATATGGGTGATATTTATTAAGATTAGATAATTGACAAAAAATTTGAATGATCTGGACACACAACAAAAATTTGAAAATATGCCTATAAAATAGCTAAATAATATTATTATTGAAGAAAAATAAGTGAAAATGAGTGAACCAATGATAAAAATGTAAAGAAGTTTTTAATGAGATTTACCTAAAAATTGGTTTAATAAATTAAAATAGACTATAAACATTCATAATGTTGAGAACACTTGGGTCAGTTTGGGGCAGCTACAGCGCAACAACTGTAGAAGAACCTACTATGGGTAAATTGCTGAGAAGCTGTGTCTGTTTGGTTAATTCACTTGTGCATCAGTTGTGTTATAATTGTTTTTGAAAACAAATGTCATATTCCCCTTCTATACATAATTTATTTTTAAGATAACCATTTCAAGAATAAATTATGAAATGTTCCACACGTATATCATTGAAAAAAGAGTCGTCATAAAAAAATTAATCATGTCTTTATATGATGGCATACAATCATCCCTCATTAACTAATGCATTTGTAATATGTTCTCACAATTGAATCATATCACCAACACCCTATCCATTCTCCGTACAAGAGTCACATATATATCACAATCATATTTTGTAAATTGATTCCCAAGCGATACTCATGCTACAAGAGAAATAGTCGATTGATTTTCATCAACGATACTGAAATAAATGTAAAATGTATGATGTCAATAAATATACTTGTAGGGAATCATTGTTGTAGCCACAATCTTCACCTGCTTCCTGAATGAATATGTAGGTATGTCTCGAAAAATAAACCTTTTTTTTTTTCCTAAACATTGGAAATGAAATACAGAGAGAACAAAATATGCACAAACATAGCCATTTATCAAATACCAGAGAAACTAAGCACAAAGATATCAAGCTATGAAAATATAGAGATATCAAAATACACATCTACTACTCAAACCATGTAAACGCAGAGAGATCGAAATCCCCACATCAAATCCTCATAGAAAGAAATCTCTCTATATACTACATAAAGCATGAAAACTCAGATATATCAGAACTCTTATAAAAGAAGCACCATAGTATATGCGCAGAGAGACTGAAATTTCACAGAGAACAACAAAAATAAATTAAAGCAGAGAGATCCAAACCCCTAAAAATGCATTGGTAGAAGCGAGGGCAAACACGTACATGTAAAAGAAAGAGAATCTTCACTAGCAATAAAAAAATTGACGTCTATAAACCCATGAAAATCAGAGCAAATATCGAAGAAACTTCCAAAATAAATCAGAGAAAGAGGGAAGATATGAACCAAGATTGAAGGTGCTTCTCTCTGGATCCCTAGCCTTCGCACACAGAGTAGCTTAAGAGGTTATGGCAGACTGAAATCAAGGAAATTGAAGTAAGGAGAGAGCGCTTTGAGCTAAGGCGTAGCAGTAATAACAATAATAAAAAATATGAAAGACCGGCTACTAATCTCGGTGCAAAACAGACTGCAAACTCGTCGTGGCGTATAAAATAGGGGACCAAGGCATTTAACAAAAGTCGTTAATCACGGTAGTGGACAGCGACGCTCCCTCACAGCTGTTCCAAATGCACAGTTAGAGGCTATTTTGCAGTCATATTTAAGTAAAATTTACATAGGATTTAACAAAAATCCTACCAAACAACAAAATAAATGCAGGCATAAATTCTATTGGGCCATAAATCCTATTTCCTTTCAAGAAAAACTCGGGTTTACTAAGTTCAGCTATTCCGTTGATATAACGAATTTAGATGAGCCCTACGGACTAGTCCCCTGCATTCTTGTCATGTTGTAGCAGATGGGTTCACTTTATTTCTTTGTGGGACACTGATATTCATCTCTAACAACCAACAACTTCTTCAGCCTCCATCTTATTCCCTCCTGGCAATCCCTCACAGCGGAATAGCTCAATCTCATAGCTATCCTCAATCCCTCAAATCAAGATTCAGAGTGTTTAGATATGTTGTTTCTACAAACTTTGAACAAAAAACTGACATCTTACTCCTTCATCTTCTACCATCCTCACAGTCTTTCACACCGTGAAGCTCTCCCTCAATTGCAAACCTCTCCTCGTAGTCCCTCGGATGAGAATTCAATGCTCAAAACTAGGGTATCAACTCTTTTGTTGTGATCCAGCTCTCCAACCTCCAAGCACTTCTAGGTGCTACTTTTTTTTATAAGAATATTTTTCTCCATTTGTTTGCTAAAGGTCTTTTGATCCTGAATAGTTCGTTTCTCCTCCGACCTCCTCACAGTTGTTATATTGAGTGAGAAATATTTTCAACATTTTTTTTTTAATTTTGTTTGAAGCAATAACCAATAGCTAGAAGAATGAATAAAGGCTGAAGTTATTTACTCTTGAGATTTTATTTGAGCTTACCATTGGGTGATTTCAGCGCAAAACCACCAAGAGAAATACACATGTTATACTGCCTTCAACATTTTCTTATTAATTATAGTAAAACCAAACAATCAAATGTAATTGTGAGGTAAGAAAATATTTCATTACCACTTTCTCCCAAGAAACTATGGCTTCTATAAAGAAGTAAAATGAACAAATGAAATAAATCCACTCCTACCCTAAAGGAATCACCATTTGGCACTGAGCTCCATCTATCTCATACCACCTCATGTTTTTATACAAGAGAAGGCAGTCGTGACATGAATCTTGGGTGTTCTTGAATCATTCATAGTTGAGAATAGACTTTGGGCCCTTCCAAAAGATAGCTTCTCTACTTTTAAAAATTGATTGAGCAGTTTAAAAAATAAAATCCAAACCATTGAAGAATAAACAAATAATATACACAGTAATTACAACTACTTAATTCCTACTGCCCTTTAGAATGTCAGAGAACTACAAATAAACAGTCCAAAACTCTTCAGAAAAAACAGATGACACTTTTCATGTTGCCAAGGAAAATATAGATTTCTCCAAGCAAGGATTAATCCCAATCTAGCTATTGGGGAAGAAAAACATAAGTTCAGTGAAATTTGTACTTCCAAAGCAAACATTAATAGGAGCTTCAGGTTGATAAAAATGATCTTATTCCTCGAGGATGAATTATACCTAACTACTTGTTCAACCAGTGAAGAAGTAGGTATGTCCACAACCATCATCCCTCCTTAAAGCACGTCAAAACTCCTTATCATGTCGTAGGATTACATGTCAAGTAAGAAAAAAATGAGAAAAACATAGCTATTACATCTATATTACTACCACTTTTTTTGCCTAGGGCATTTCAAATAGATATATAAGGCTAACTGCGCCCTTGCTAATTGTGTAGCAACTATTATAAGATTTTTCGAATGAAAGTCATTTCAACACGATTATTCTCGCACACAACCTTCGCCTTATGAATCTATGTTGATCCACATTAATTAACCGAAAAACGTGCCTAGAGTACCTGCATGGCCCGGAGAGTATAATATTTTCATCGTTGAATTGCTTCTAGAACTGTTCTTTTGTGGAAATATATGAAATGGTGTGTTGAGAAAAGAGCTATGGTATAGTGTACTTCAATCAATGAATCAATGTTTAAAATCCATATATACATAAGCAGCTGTCATGACTCAATTTAAGAACAATAAATTTGAATTTTTCTGTGATATATTAGTTCGGGTAGAAATGAAAAAAAAAACATGTCCTAGTTGCACCTTGAAAAGATTATCTAGAAGTGTTAGTATGTGACATATTTGGAAAAATGGATGTAATTATAATATACATAATCGCAAGACTTCTGCTAGAAAACTAAAAAATAACACACTTTCATAGGAACCTATTTCTTCAGTACATCATTTTGTGAGAGAATTTGTGAATAAAAAGTTGTGATAGACATAGGAGCTAGAAGTATAAAGAATATATGCTCTAAAGACCATGCAGAGGGAGAGGATACTATGATACTTGCTGACAAGTTCATATCCACACATGGACTAAACAATATAAACAAGATGGATGTGCAAGAAGCAGATGCAAAGATAAAGTTGAATTAAGAGCCAGATAATTAACCAACATCAGGAACTAAGGTCGGTAGCAAATGATCTAACGAGAATATCAGTTGGAATTCATGGCTGAATAAAATGCGATCAGATAGGAGACTGTACTGAATTGTTGCATGATCAGAATAAAAATGCACATATGCTTAAAAGAAAGTTCTAAAGTGTTTGACATGTAATATACACAATGACCCAATATTTGGCGAAACATAATGGCATATAAGATACAACAAACAACAACAAAAATTTTCTCCATTGCATCATATTTAGTGTCATATTTTCATTTAATTCTAATAAATAAGATCATTTTTTATACAATAAGCCCAAGTCTTCCTAGGTCTACCTCTTCCTTTCTTAACATAATTCAAATCTAAAACATCTACTCTCCTAATCGGATCATCAAATGGTCGACGTTTAATGTGACTAAACCATCTAAGGCGACTCTCTCTAATTTGTTCATCACTGGAGCTACATTAACACTATCACGGATAGATTCATTTCGCATTTTGTCTCTAAGTGTAAAGCTAATCATCCAACTAATCATTCTCATCTCGGCAACACTTAACTTAGTATTATGCTTCTCTTTTAAAGGCCAACATTCAGCACCATAGAGCATTGCAGGTCTCATCACCATCTCATAAAATTTTTCTTTCAGTCTATGCGGTACTTTTCTATCACACAAAAGGCCCGAAGCATTCCTCCACTTCAACCAACAACTTAAATTCTAATATTAACATCCCCATCTACATCACCATTGCTTTGAAAATAGACCCAAGATATCTAAATCGTTCACACCATTTAATAATTTGATCACCCAAAACTTACACTACTTTCACTAGAGCTATTATTACTGAAATTACATTCCATGTATTTAGATTTAGTTCTACTCAAACGAAGGCCATAGACTCCAATGTAGACCTCCATAATTCAATTATTTCCTAGGCTTTTTCTCTCGTCTTATCCACGAGAAGGATATCATTAGTAAAAAGCATACACCAAGATACATCCTCTTGTATGTCCAATAAGACCACCATAACTAAAGCAAAAAGATATTGATGTAAACCGACAGAAATAGGAAAATAATTGGTCAATCCTTCTTTAGTTCGAACTATTAACAACTCTAGTATACATATCTTTAATGACTTGAATATAAGTCATATCAACACCTTTCTTCTCAATGACTCTCCAAATGATATCTCCTGGAACCTTATCGTAAGCTTTTTCTAGAAGATATATTGACATAAACTAACATTGTCTTAAATGAAGCCTTGAAGGAAAACAATGATAATAAGGTTACTCTAATGACTTGCAAAAATTCGTGTATGAGCTTAGGTGTAATTCTCGTTTCAATGCACGTCCATCTTGCTTGTAATCATTGTATTTTATTGTGTTATTTTAAGCATTTACCCAGTGTCATGAGAGGTCAAATATTTGTTCTTTCCTTTTTAATATTTCATATTTTTCATCAACAAAATTTATCATTTTATCTTTTTAATTATGTTATATCTTTATAATTTGTTACTATAGCGATGGTTAACTATCTACAAGAAACTTTATTCAATGCAATATGTGATATGATAGAAGTACACTTGCCGCCTGATGCTCATTTATGAAGAAAAATAGTTCATCAAATGAAGACACTCACATCCATAGGCCCATGCTCGTTAAGCATATATTCGCATGTCAATATGTTGAGGATGCCTTCACAGGGCATCCCTTAAGTACTTAACAATTATTTTGGGCTCCACTAGAAGCATTTAATGAAAAGACATATTGGTTAGTCGAGACCTGCTCCACAACACAAAAAAAAAATATACTCGTAGTTGAACGATGAGAGATTTTCCATGGGTATTCCACATTTGCATAGCTACAAAAGACAACGTCAATTTTTTTAAGTATATTTTAAGAACAACTAACAGCTAGTTCAATCTTGTGTACCGCAAATACTTAATTGTTAGATTTTATTAAACTACCCTCAATGGAAGCAAAATGACAGCCCTTAAAACAAACCAACTCACATTTTCATCCATGTTTTTAGATTTTCATCAGTGCAATAGATGGTTTGCATGTCTCTGCAATGGTCAGAAAGTGATTGCAGAATAAGTAACATAACATAAAGAGTTTTACTTATTAAGATATGGTGTCTGTAGTCTCATTTGATCAATAAGTTTTCTGCATCACTTTTGGTTGGGAGGAATCTACAACCAATATAATGGTGTTGCAATGTTCAATGGTGGGAGATTTAAGAGTGTCATAAGCAAAATTCCCTTGGTTGACTCCAGCTACGTAAACTCATAAACTCTTGGCACCCTTTAGAGAATATTGATATCATTTTAGTACAGGGACAGAACTTTTAGAAGATACCCAGTGAAGCATGAGTTATACAATCATCGGAATGCTCGTCTAAATAGTGGAGAGAATATTTGATATTCAAAGAAAAATATTCAAGTGCTTACCAACATATATCAATTTTCTTTAGGGGTTCAGGGAGATATTGTGATTACTTGTACAGTGTTACACAATTTCAATGATCATTATTACAGACATATTTGTATTATATTTCATAAATCAAGATACAACATAAGTATCAATTTGGTGAATGATGAAAATTGTGACTTGTATGCAATAATTAAGCAAAGAATTTAAGGGAATATTATAAGACATGGAATCATCAGAAACCTAGGAGAGACACATATAATAATTATTGTTTATTCTATCAATTGTTACTTTGTTTAATATTTTTGCTACACTAATGCTTTACTTTAGACACAAGAAATGAGTCAGAATGTCAACCAATAAGATAATCTCAATCATATTGGAATTCAATTCCGTTGATTTATTACAGGAGGAGGCAAAGAATAAGGAGAAAGAACTACTATATGAAATGACTCCCTTACTCAATAAGACTCAATGGAGAAAAAGATTCACGTAGCCGACCCCACTTAGTTGTTTTGTTGTTGTTGTTGTTGTTGTTGTTGTTGTTGTTGTTGTTGTTATTATTGTTGTATTATATTTATATGCAATGTCTGCTGATATTAGTGTGAGCTTTTGTTTCATGTTGATGTTGTATTTAGTTTAAATTTTTTGAGTTGTTCCTGATATTCTATATGTAGCAAACTAGCTAGTCTTTAGTTAGCTCCATGATAGCATATGGCCTCCTTGATGAAGGCCTATTTGGCTTGCAAACTTCTCTTTAGTTAATCTTTAGTTGAAACATTCTTGAGCAAGTTCTATCCCAGCAAAAACATTGAGCATATTAACTTGGGAAAAGTCGTAATATGCTTCAGAAGCGTGGGACACATTATATTCATGTATGAGTGGAATTTTTTCACTTGTTAGATATGACAAATCTTATTAAAGTGGGAGCTCCCAATCTAGGAGGATTCGGAACCATGATATTACAAAATCAGTACGCGTCATGATCGTGGCAAGTGGGACTGGACCAAGGACTTGCAATTTTAAATTTTTTTCCCTTTTTATTTCATTTCTATTTCACTGTTTCTAATTAGTTCTTTATATTAGAGACTATTTATCTCTTGTTATTTCCTATTTTTTTAGAATTTTGCTATTGTTAGTGTTTAAAGACGTTGTTCTCTATTTCATGCACTTATGAGTGTTGTATCATTTCCCATTACAAGAGGTGTTTTGTATCTTTCTCAGAAATAAGCGGTGGATCTCCTCGCCGCTCTTGTCTCGCCGTTAATCATTTAAGATGTTCTTTGAGGAAACTGTCAAACATCATTTTTCTCACTCCAAACGTAGCCACCTGCCCATGTTATCATCCCCTTATTATTCCACAACCACCTCACCACTAAGTCCACATCCCAACACCTTTTAGGAGTCCTAAAACGTTATCATATGGTATCAAAGCCTGACAAGCCCTTGATTTTTTAGGGTTTGGCCTTTCATGACCAAATCCAAAATTTCAAATATATATATATATATATATATATATATATATATATATATATATATATATATATATATAGTATATATATATATATATATATCCACCAAAAACAAATTATTCCTATTGCAATTCCTAGCCCCAATCCTAAATTTTCAAAATTGAACTTTTCTATTTCCACCAAAATTCCACCCCGCCAATAATCATTAAAACCCTAAACTTTGATCAACATTTTATCTACAGCACTACAATTGTTGAAACCTTGATCGAGAGAAAGACACTACCACAGAGGAGAAATTTACAAGGTGTCCAAAAGATTATTATGGAGGATATGCAGTGAGAAATCCTTCAACTACAATAAAAACTTACTGTCTTTGAGAGGAGACAATCCGGTAAGGTCACTCATAACCACAACGGTGACTCGCCGGATCATGAGAAGGAAGTAAATCCACTCTATCGAGAAGTTTCCAAAAATGATGAATCAATAAGACGACAAATTAGGATGAAATATTAGCAGAGAAATCAATTTTTTTAAATAAAGATAAATTTATCAAATTTTGGCAGCCTTGTGGATCTGTATGAGTTTGTTAAGTAACTCTAGATAGTATATCATATTTTTTTGAACAAGGATGCCCTACTGGATAGTAGGTTAAAGCTAGATGTCATTAAGTTAAATAAGAGTGGATCTATGTGATGAAAATATTTGAAGCGCCTACGTCAATGTGAGAGAAAAAGTAAAATCATTACTTGATCTAAGATAAAATGGGAAATGCGGCGCAAGTACCTATCAACGGAATATAGGCAGGATGTGTTCTTGAGACTTCATCACATACAACAGAAAGAACTCTATACAAGAGGACAAAGTTGAATTCGAGTAGTTTATGTTAAACTAGTGGAGCCCGAGGAGAATAATGTAGCTTGATATATGGCAAGACTGAGACCATCCGTTAGCAATATTCGGTAGGGCTGAGACCATCCATTAGCAACATAATGCAGCTACAGCCCTATTCAATGTTACAGGATGTTCAAATCTTAAACTTTAAGTTGGAGAAACAATACAACAGTATGAAGTCCACACCAACCTTAAAAGTAAGGTTCAGTCATTAGATCAGCAGAAGTATACTTAATGAAGCACTCAAGTTGACCCTCATAAAAGAAACTAATCCAAAGTGGAGAAAAGATGGAGCCTACCAGCACTCTCAAATTCATCCCAATTGAAAAAAACTTCAACTGTCATCTCTTTGGATACATTACATTTGATTGCTCAAACAAAAGAATGATCTCATTAACGAAGCATAGAGCAATAAGAAGCATAGACAAAGACAATAGACATTTAAAAAGGTTAGGATGCACAGGAGTACCAGCATTCAGTTGGTGAGGGAGAGATGATAGTAATCAAATGGGTTTTCTAGACTATGCCTTTGAGAGAAGCACCACCAGGATTAGCATTCGTTGTCCGAGATGACAGTGAGTCCAATGAGTTTATACCAGAAAAACACATGTTAGCCCCAACTTAAGTTGATTTCAGGATTGTTTGACCTACAAACTACAGCTACTTAAGTAGACATAACATGCCATCACTTCATATAAAAATGAGAAATATTTTGGTGATTTTTTAAAAATTTTACTGAGTGAATTAAGTACTAAGTTCCAATTCAACTCAATAGTGCACCCACAGGCAGAGGACCAGAGAAAAGTGGTGAAAATCTGTTGTTAAAACTTTCTTAGGTGTTGTGTGAGAAAGAGCCTCCGACAGGGCAGGTCCTTCCAATGAAGAAGAAAAGGTCTCTCTTAACAAAGGAGAATGACGCGAGAGCTCCCAATCCAAGAATTTCACGATCCAGGATCGCATAATCTTTTGGAATCGCAGAATCCCGCGACCCAAAACTGTGACCGCAAAAGCAGGCAACATCATGATCGCAGTAAGTGGAACTGGACCACCAGATTTTAATATTTACAATTTTTTTATTTTCACTTTCTTTCATATTTCTCCATTTCTAATTAAATTTATTCTATGATAAAACTATTTTAATATTGTCATTTTCTTTAAAAAAAATTTATTATTATTATTATTGTGTTTAGAGACATTGTTCTCTATTTATGCTTTTCGGATTGTTGCATCATTCTTTTTGAAAGTGATTTGTGCCCTTTGTCTCTTGCGCAGGAACAGATGGTTAATCCTCCTAACCGCCCAAGTCTCGCAGTTCGGCTCGTTGTTTCAGTCGAGACAGCCGTCGGATGTTGTTTATCTCCCTCCAAACGTAGTTGACCGCCCATGTTATCATCCCCTTGCTATTTTGCAACCACCTCCCCACTAGGTCCAATTGCCAACACATTCTAGGAGCCCTACAATGGTATCTCTTATCTCCAACAAATTAATAGTTCAGCTAGAAATATCAATTTTGCTACTAGAACATCTCATGATTAACAGTACATTCAATGTATTACTCATAAAAAGAGTAGTTAAAGTCATAAATATAAGGTGAATAGTCCATTACGACGTATTTAGGTTTCATTTCCTGCCAATATTTTATTAAATAAAGGGTTTTGAGTAATGAAGCAATTATTTAATAATTACTGTAGTGAAACTATAACTAACAAGTAATTAGCTTAGTATGTTACTAATTAACAATTACTATACAGTAAATATTGAATCAAGATTTGGTAGCTTTAAAATTATATGTTCAACAATTAATATTGAATTTTAATTTCAACCAAGAGACTTGAATCCTAGTATTCGCTGCCAAATAGTAACAACTGGTATACCAAACAATTTTCAGGATTTGATTTGCTAAATCCTACTTGCAACAAAAACCCTTAGAAGAAAAAAGCTAATCATGATTATGATGATAAAACAAATATTCAGAAAATTTAAAACTTGGTATTTGTTAGGACTGCAATTCAAAGACTAAGATGAATTCCACACAAAAAATAATAATACTAATAACAAAATCATATTAAGAGGGTGTTTGATTATACCTATTTATATACGAAATCCAGCCAAATACAAAAATATGCCAGTTCCATAAATTTATGAATTTCTGGATTTAAGGTCCCAAATTTTGCCTTCGATTCAGCTTAAATCCCGGTTAGCTTAAATGCAGCAGGATGGTGGATCTAACGGATTTAAGAATTTGGGCATTACTAAATCCTACTTGCAGCAAAAAACCCCCCTAAGATCGATCATAAAATGAGCTTTGATAAGAGAATACCTAGCACGGATGGCTCTCATGCTGGTGGGCTCGTAACCGGTATAGGATTGAGTGCTGTACTCAAAATCGGAGTCCGGGCCACCGGGGCAATACACGCAGATATTGCCCGTTGTGGCGATGTGAGGACATCGATGAGGCTTCGACATTACAGCCACGACGGCTATGCCTGATGCAGTGCGGACGGGCTTAGCCCGAAGCTTGGGGAGGAGAGCATCGCGGTCCGCTTCGGGGACGGCGGCTATCATCTCGACAAGCTTTGGAGCTCGAGAGAGGCCGTACTTACGGCAAGCCGCTGACTTGAGCTCATTTAGGTCTACGGTTTCACCTCGGCGTGAGCGCTCCGACATGGAGGAGACTATTTCCGCAATGGCTCGGACGCGGGCCTCCTCCTCGGTCATGCCGGCCGACAGCGCGACGCCGCCTCGTCCCGGGGAGGGCTTCTTCCACACCACCGCAGTCGCCATGCGAGTAAGGCCCCGTTTCCTCGTTTGGGAGCACTATCATTTAAAAAGTTCGTTTAAAAGTCACGCTAGAAATAATTTTGGTAGGTAGAATAATATAAAATTTTATGAGCGCTTTTTAACACTATTTTTTCTCGTCTTTTAAGATATACACAAAAGGATAAAAAAAATTTTGTCCTTTTCGAGACCACAGGAAGAGATATTTTCGATAACAAAACCATCAAAAATATCATTCTGAAAAAATATGTATTGATAGAAATTATATAATCAGATAGATTAAATAAAAAAGAAATGTCGCTAAAAAAATGTATTGTTATGTAAAAAGTCTGCTAAACAAACCCTAAAGGAGTGACTGGTAAATGAAAGAGTTTTCAAATTAGAGTTTGTCAGGGTAAAAAGTTGATTGTGTCGAATGAAAGGTGAATGGATTGAACGCTAGTTGGTTGTCAAATAGGTTTTTCTGCCAGGAGCCGATGAATATAGAACCACAGCATGTCTAAGAAAGTATTTATCTATAAGACAAATCGACACAAAAAATATTAAGAATCTCCTTTTTTTCAAAAATATTTACATTAAAATATGACTAATTTTAGTATGTATATCCATAAAATCATGTTATAATTCCATCATTAATGATTTCATATTTAATCTATCTTGCAACATTAATGGGATTATTTATCGGGAGTGTGTAAAGTAAAAAAATATATGAATTTTAAAACAAATTAATTTCAAAGCATTTATGTGCAAAAGAATTAGAATACCTCTTAATATATCTTTTTTGCAAATTTTGGAATCATAAAATTAAAATGCGATTTGGTTTGTTAAAAATGAAGTGCAATGTAAACTGCTTTGTTGTTTGTAAAGTAAAACTTAGAGAATTAATTTTTTCTGTTTGGTTTAATGCATGCAAAATATAATAAAATAGTGTATTCTAAATAATTATGAACTGTTTGTTTTTGTGTAAATATAATGCAAAGTTTTTTTTCATAATAAGTAACTATATATCATATATATTTTATAAGCTCATATATTTAATATTTAAATATTCATTTTTATTAAATAAAAATTTAAAATTAAATTCATTTTCCGAAATAATTTAAATTTTTAAAAAATTTATTTATATTATATTATATTATAAGATTGCGTCAAAGTAATACTTGCTACGTCATTTTATTTAAAAAAATAAAAATAAAAAATCTACAATTTCATTAAACTTTGTATAGACATCGTGTGCATAATCAAATAGATTTCTTTCTATTTCCACTAATAAGAGTGGATTTCACCAATAAAGTTGAAAATCATAACTTGAAAATGAAGAACATCAGCCTAACATAGCTATTTTTAACATAAGATTTTCTACAACATCAATGTTAGCCATTTCTTTCTATTTCAAATGATAAGTAGTAGATTTTACAATAAAGTTGAAAATCATACTAAAAAATAAAGAATTCCAACATGGCATAGTTATTTTTAGCATAACTTACTAGTTTCTTGTCGGAATCTCATTTTTTTGGTGTTATTGGAAAATTAACAAGAATTTCTGCAACTTCCAAAACAATGATAACAAGCATTTATCTTAGTAAGTGGGGTCATTTTTCTCTATTGTATCATATTGAGTGTCATAGTTTCATTTGACATTTTGTCTCTAAGTGTTGAGCAACTCATCCACCTAAGCATTCTCATTTCAACAACACTTCACTTTATTTTATGCTTCTCTTTTAAAGGCCTACGTTCTGCGCCATAGAGCATTGCAGGTCTCACCACCATCTAATTTTCCTTTTAGTCTAAGCGGTACATTTTTATCATACGATAGACCTGATGCAACCCTCCAACTTGAATTATGCTATTAACATCTCTATCTAAATCACCATCACTTCAAAAAATAGACCCAAGATATCTAAAACAATCCACCTTTTAATGATTTGATCATCCATAGTTACAACTCTACCACTAGAGCTACTACAACCAAAATATCATTCCATATATTCAGTTTTAGGTCTACTCACACAAATGCCTTTAGAATCCAATGTAGACCTTCATAATTCATGTATTTATTGAACTCTTTCTCTTTTTTATCCACAAGAAGAACATCATCATTGAAACACATACACCAAGGTATATCCTCATGTAAATTTCTAATTAGAGCATGCATAACTTAAAGCAAAAATATAGGGGCTTAGTGTCGATCCCTGATGTAATCCAACAAAAATAGGAAAATACTTGGTCAACCCTACTTCTATTCTAACACAAGTAATAACTTCAATATACATATCTTTAATGACTTGAATATAAGTCATAGCAACGCTTTTGTTCTCTAAAGTCTCTAAATTACTTCACTTGGGACCATATCGTAAATTTTTTTCTAAATCAATAAAATTCATAAGTAGATCCTCCTTATCCTCTTTGTACTTCTCCATTAAACCTCTCAATAAATATATAGCTACCATAGTAGACTTGGATGGCCACAAAATCACTGTGAAGTGAGCGACCACTTCAAGGAAGTATACGTGTCAAGGAGAAAGTGGTTTCCATAGTACAATGTATCGTTCATATAGGAAAATGAGCTGAGAATAGTTCAGAGTTGGTGAATCTACATTTTTACTAAATTTCTCACCTAATTTAGCGTGATAAAAAAAAGAGAAGGGGAAAATCCTAAATCTAGCAAAGCTGACAAAAAACAGAAGCCACGGGAAGTAGGACTTAAAATTCATAGGTTTTTTTCAAGATGGTTAAGGATCGTGCCTCTATGATTTAGGTGTAGTGCCTGAATATATTTTTCGAATAGTCTTTTATGTGATTGTTGTCAACCAGAGACAATGTTTCTTCTTAAGCTTGTACCAAGGTTAGAAGAAGATTTGAAACCCTATAATGTTAAGTTTTGCTTAGTCTTATGCCATTTCCCACTATTTCTCATATTCCTTTCCATGCTTGCAAAACCCAAATTAAAATATGCCTATTCTAATTGAATTGTGTGGTTAACCCAATCTTTCCACTATGCAACGGGCAAAATTTATAGATTGATATAGGTATTAACATCCTAACTGGTCAGTTTAGGAATAAATGAAGGTAAGAGGGTTAACCAAAAACATTAACATCAAAAGCATTGAAAACGAGTTACAAGAAACCTATAGAGAAAAACATAATTAAAAAAAAACTATCCATGAATCAAAGAGGCACAAAAAAGAAATTTGGCTACACATATCAGGAGAGAAAACCATATGAAAATTCTTGGAAAACAAGCCTGAAATCAACATCTTTATAAAATAAAAAACAACTACTCCCTGGTTTGTAAATCTTACCTCTTGCAAAGTAACAAACACTCTTTCTCACACAATCACTCAGAGCGACTAATAATGTAAAAGGAAAGGTAGAAGAAAAACGGACTGTTCTGTCTCCCAAGAGGAAGAAGAACATAGCTCTCTTAAACCCTCTAAGTCCTAGCCTCTAGCTTTTGAATAATCCAAGCTTTGTTCCAATTCAAGCCCTGATGTTTTCTAATAAGACTAATTCAATTTCAATCCAAATCCAACCACTTTAATATGAAAAATTTCTTTCCCTTCATAGCAAGATAAGACAATGTGACCAAGCCTGAAGGGCAATGTGTCCACGCCAAGGGGTGATCCACGAACATATTTCACTGGTGTGAACACGCCGATTATCTAGAATGGCCACAATAAGAGCGGGCGTTGTTACACAAGGCTAAAAAATTTTAAATTACTGTTTTGCTCCAATTTGCGTGCTAATCCTCCTAGAACCAACAAAACACAAAACCAACATTCCAAAAGCGCAAAATCACAAAATAAAAGAAAGAAGTTACATGAATGAGAACATAAAAATTATTAAAAATTGACGCATATCAATCCTCCCAAACTTACCAATTGCTTGCCCTCAAGTAATCCTTATGACTTAGTTCAGATTTCAAGAAAATGGGTTGTCTTCATGTTATGAATATCATAGTTTATTAATAGTATAAAATTAAAAACTTATTAACGTTTTTTTATTTCAACTTCTAAATAAATTTTTCTTTGAAAAATAAAATCTTATACCCTCAATGTATTGCCTCTTGCTAAACATAAGGACTATTTATTATTTAGATTGATGAGACTACAATTTCCTTTACTTCTCCAAGAATAATTGAACACTTACTTCTTATTACAACAACAGGCATGAATTTATAAAGTTCTTAACATGTTAGTAAAAGTATTAAACTATTTGATACAGAGAAGAGACTAAAAAACCAGATTTAGATATGTTAGTACTTAACCTGGAGCTTCTTCTCCATGCTTTCTTTTTTACTTAATTTTTATTTAGATCTTTTATGAATATATGCTTTTTATCTCTTCTTTTTATTTAAATTATTTTTATTTTTAGCCTAGGAGAACTACTATATTTGGTTAAGTATCAATATGTTTTTCTTCCTTTTTTTTATAGTTCAGGATTTCTTTGTTTGTGCATCCACAATAACTAATTGGAAACAATCTATATATTCTCATCCAAATTGCATACTGCATTTTTTATGTATGTGTTTGAGTTCCAATCCAAGAAGGAAAGAAAGGGGATACTAAGAAAATACCAACCAAGCAACGCCTTATTATGTGCTTTGATTCTTAGATAAATACAGAAAAATTAAGTTTCAACCTTATTCAAATAAAAAAGTTAAGTTTAAACTATCTAAGGATTAATGATGTGTCTCATAGTCCTACCTCTTTAAATGTTAAGAGAATTCTACGTCTAAAAAAGAAAGAAAATTTTTTTTGGCATAAGACCATGCACTTCCATCCTAACCTTTAGTGAGTTTCGCTTTGCCTTGATATAACTCTTACTTTTCATTTTTGATGGATTAAGACTCATAAAATTAGGCATAAAATTGTAATCTCAGCAAACAACATGATCACTTTAATACAACTAATTATGAAAACTTCTCTCCTCCAAAATTTGTTCATATTCTAATGTTCAACAAGCCAATGAATATTGTATCTGCAAAATATAATAGCAGAAACAGAAAGTATGTCACGTTAACTAGCAACAAATGAAAGAAAGTAGGTAACATTCCATCAAAATACATGAAAACTAAACAAAAATACATGTATCATGGAGGACAATATAGACATAAGTATGGCACACAAAAGAGAACAAACATGATATGAAACATCCACCAGTAGTAATAACATAACATATAAAATAAAGTAACACAAATCCAAGCTAGCAAAGAAAATGAACAAATCCATAATCATGACAAACCACATCAAATCAATAAAAAACTATATTATACTCCATCTTGTCATGTTGTGGGTTATAGATCACAAAGAGAGGTGGTGGCAGTACTGGACCTTGGTCCTAGTGTCCCTGAAAGGCACCCAAAGGCTCATGAATGTAATCATATTGTCTCTGATGTTGGTTGGCATAGTATGCTGACTGCTAGTAAAAATCATCCAACACCTAAGTCATCACATCTTGTGTAGTGAATCTCCATCTCTAGAAATGTTCCCCTGAAGTGTTAGGAGCTCCTTAATATCTCTAGTCAGCTCATTAAGAGTCATGCCACATGACTTAGTGGTACAACGTCTAGTGGGCGATGCATAATAATGCACAAAAGCCCTGGTGATGGTTGACATGCATAAAAATGTGTTATTTTTCTATATACATTCAATGCTTATTTTTAGTGATATTGCACATTTTTGTGTTTTTTTTATAGGTATAATAAGTTAAGAAATTGGAGAAAAAGGAGAAAAAATGGACGAGGTCAAATAGAGTAATGGATCACAAAGTGAACTGACACCCGAGCGCTAGCTTTTGGCACCTAAGCTCCAAAACAAGTACATGGAAATGGAGAGCCCAACACCATGGCGCCAAGACTGGTGCTTAGAGGCCAGGCAGTTATCCTACGCTTCTAGAAGACTGACGCCTAAGTGTTACGGTTGGGCGCCTAAGCGCCAGAAACGATTTGTTTTTAAAATGTAATGTATTTGGATGAATTTTGAAGGGACATCTAAAGTGTTGTATTTGGACAAATTTTTATTTGCTTTGAATTATTGCAATATAGTTGTATAATTTCAATGTCATTTGCAATGAATAATCCATGTGTTTTCGCCATGCTTAGTGAGTAATTTTCCTTAGTCTTTCCTCTTCTTATGAAGTAGTGGCATGCGTAAGAAATTTTGTTTTATGATAGAATAATTTTAATTTCCATGTGATGAGTAAAATGTTCATTGGTTCATTGACATAACAAGCTGGCTATTGGTTACGTTAAAATCTGTTGTAAGTTGAGACTGAGACTCGGAGGAGCGGTGAATTCACAACTTGAGTGCATTCACATTATCTGGTTGGCCATGATAAAGTAGTCAGGCAGTGATGCAACTTTTTAAAGGAAATATACTTCAAGATCTATTTCTAATAGGAGCTTTGATCCATGAAAAAAATACCTATTTTTATGCCTTGATTTTTATCAAATTTTTAGAGATATTATGCTTTAATGAAAGGTATTTTTGTGTTTTTGGATATAAGTGATGGAAAAATGTTCAAGAAAGAAAAAAAGTGAAAAAGGAGCAAAAAGGAGCAAAAAGGAGTAAAAATGGGCCAAAATGCAAAATTGTTAAAATTATTGGTCTGGCGCCTAGGCGCCAGAATCCGGCGCCTAAGCGCCAGGTCGATACGGGATCTGTCAAGATTTTTGACGACTTTTGGACAGTTATTTTGACGGTGTTAGCGGTTATTGGACCTTCTAGAAGGCTGGCAGTTGTTCCTGGTTTATAGGACATGTGATACAATGTATTTGGAAGCTTAGAAACGATTTTAATAGCGAAGAGGTGCGATCCAAAGGGAAGAGGTGCGAAGAACTGGACGCAGAGTCCGGCGCCTAGGCGCAAGACACACCTTATAGAAGATTCATTGATTGTGGACACATTTTGAAGATTTGCCTTGAGGCAACCCTTGAAGCCTATAAATAGGAGGGTACTCCTTCAGAAAAAATAAGTCCCCCCTATCTAGAGCCCTATCTAGAGAGAGAATTAGAGAGATACTTTAGGGCCACATTTTACTATCCTTCAAAAATTAGTTAGTTTTTTTATTTAGAGTTTGTATTGAGAGTTTAAAGAGTTGGTGCTTTTGAAGTTTATTTGCTTTGGAGTCAGAAGAATTCAGAGGTTCAGTAGGAGAAACACTTGAGATAAGTGTTTATAATTTTATTCAAAGTTTCATTATCATGTTTTGTTGTTTAAATTCAATGTGTTCTGAGTAGTTAGTTTACTTCCTCCTTTCAATTATAAAAAGATAAATAAGATAATATAAAATTTGTTGGAGAATTAAAAACTATTTATATTTTAAAACATTGTGATGATATTAATACCGGATCTTAATTTACTATTTAAATTAACCATTTAAATTGTTAAAATCTGTTAAAGAGTTTTGATACCAAGAAGGAGATGAATTCTTAACTAGTAGATATCACATGAATCCTTGGGTAGTCGAAAGCCTTGTGCGGGTTATTCAAGGTGAAGTGCAAATAAATAGAAAGATATTATATAAAGGGTGTAGAATTGATAAGTTTTTAGAGTGACAGACTAAATTCTTGTGGTTTGGTTTATAGAGAAGGAAAGGGTCACTAGTAGGGCCAACCATAGCCACCCTTGGACATCTAGTAGTGTGAGCCTAGATTAACCCATTCTACTAACAATACATCCGGACCTGATCTATAGGCTAGCCAATGTTCTTTACACTTGGATCAAAGGGTAAAGAATATGAATGCTTCTATTTGGCACAATACCATAAATTTATATTCTCAACTAATATTATCATTATCTTAGAAAATCTTGGATTAATTGAAAGGAAGAAAGTTATTTTTTTTATTGTTATTTACATCAATCATTTCATTACTGCTTTATTATTGCATCTAGTAATTAAAAATATCAAATTTATAACTATAAAAGAAATACCTAAAAATAAAATTAAAATATTTAAAAATACATAACTCACTCCTCGTGGGATCGATGCTGGGGTCTTTGTTTCAAAGCCCTATATTACTTGATAGGATACGTATACTTGCGTAGTACCCCTAGTGTGTAAAATATTTTCGATAAAATTATATTTATATACACTAGCCGCTATTATTATCTATTACATATTTGAAAGCATTAATTATTATATTTGTCATCAGTGGATTGCGGGTCAAGTTTTTGGCACCGTTGCTGGGGATTGAATTTTAGTACGCATATATTTAGCGTGGGTCAAGTTTTTAGCGCAGTTGCCGGGGAGGAGCAGAGGCAAATTTTTAGATTTTAAATATTTTTATTTTATTTTATTCATTTTTGTTAATTGTAAAAAATATAAAATACCAAAAAAAATAATAAAAAATATATATATAAAATAAAATAAAATTTACAAATAAGTAGAGATTTTATTTCTTGTTAATTTACTTTTTATGCGTAGTGCTGGATCTGAAGGATTATTACCTTTAGATTCTGAATTAGAAAAAACTGTTAAAAGAATTTAAAAAGGAAAACAAACTCAAAAAATCCAAGCGATGGCTAATTTACATAACAATTTACAAAATCCAATTGAAATTAATGAACAAAATGTTTATAAACTATTAAGGGATTATGCTAACCCTACAGTTGATGAACTTCAGAGTAGTATTCAAATACCTACTTGTAGATGCTTAATTCTTTTTGAGCTTAAACCATCTATCATTCAAATGGTTCAAAATAATCAATTTGGAGGAACACCGAATGATGATCCAAATTTACACCTTGCTAGCTTTTTAGAACTTTGTGCTACCTTTAAATATAACAATGTTTTTGATGATGCTTATTAGACTTAGACTCTTTCCTTTTTCTTTAAGAGATAAAGCAAAGATGTGGTTGAACTCATTAGCAACGGGTTCTATTAAAACATGAAGTTTGAAATGGTACAAAAATTCCTTGCTAAATATTTTCCTCCTTTTAAAACTGCTAAATTAAGAAATGATATTACTTCATTTAGTCAATTTGACGGAGAGACAGTTTATGAAACTTGGGAAAGATTTAAAGAACTACTAAGAAAATGTCCTCATCATGCTTTACTTGGTTGGTTAGTTATTCAAACATTTTATAATGGTTTAATTGTATCACTAAAATCAATTATTGATGCTGCTATTGGAGGTTCTTTAATGTCTAAATCATTTAAAGAAGCTTATACTTTATTTGTAGAAATGACTAACAATAATTTTCAATGGCCTTCTGAAAGGATTAATCCTAAAAGAATGTCAAGTATTCAAGATAACGAAGCCTTTTCTATCTTAGCTTCACAAGTAGCTGCAATATCTAAGAAATTAGATAATTTTGCCATCAACATATCACATAACAACTCATCTAATATTGAAGATTCTCAAACCATTGAAACTTTACAAGCTATTGCTAGTAAAAATAATCCGTATTCAAATTATTATAATCCTGGATGGAAAAATCACTTTAATTTTAACTGGAATAATCAACAACAACAATGAGGTAATAATCAATCCCATCCAACTGGAAATTGGAATAATCAGGTAAATTCAAATTATAAACCACTTGATTTAATAATCAACAGAAAAAGTTATCAATAGAAGAATTAATTTTACAAATGAGTAATCAATTACAAAATCAAAATACTGTTATTCGTAATATTCAGAATCAAATGAGACAAATCGCTAATTTAATTAATTACAGACCTCCAAAAACACTTCCTAGTAATGTTGAAATTAATCCAAAAGAAACTGGAAAAGAACATAAACATGTTAAAGCTGTACAACTTAGAAGTGAAAAAAAATTAAAAGAAAGAATGCGAGAATGAAATTGAAAAAGAGATTGAGGTTGAAGAGATTGAAAAACCTAAAGAAACTCCTTCTCTAATCAAGATCAAACTAATATTTCTATTAATGTGGAAGTTGAAAAACCACCACCACCTTTCCTCAAAGATTAAAACAGCAGAAGCTTGATCATAAATTTTCTAAGTTCTTTGAAATTTTTAAGAAACTTACTATAAACATACCTTTTGCTGAAGCTTTGAAACAGATGCCAACTTATGCAAAATTTATGAAGGATATATTAAGTAAGAAATGAAAATTTGAAGCCTTTGAAACTTTTGTATTAAGTGAAGAATGTAGAGCAATAATTCAAAAGAAATTACCTCAGAAACTTAAAGATCCTGGAAGTTTTACTACACCTTGTGCTATTGGAGAAAATTTTTGTGGAAAAGCTTTATGTGATTTAGGACCTAGTATTAATCTCATGCCATTTTCTATTTATCGAAGGTTGAATTTAGGAGAGATTACTCCCACTACTGTAACCCTTCGATTAGTCGATAGATCTATCACTTACCCTAAAGGAGTTATAGAGGATGTACTTTTTAAAGTAGATAAATTTATTTTCTCCGTGGATTTCATTGTACATGATATGGAAGAAGATAAAGAAATACCAATTATTTTAGGGAGACCTTTTCTAGCTACCGGACGAGCTATGATTGATGTGCAAAAGGAGAATTTACCATGAGAGTTAATGATCAAGAGATTAAATTCAATGTTCTTAAATCAATGAAGTACCTCTGACAAAGAAAAATGCTTTATCGAATGGATATTTTTGATTTTATAATTGAAAAACACTATCGAGAAAAATGTAAAATCATTCTCGAAGAAGAAATTGAATTTTTAACGGATGAAAATGAAGAACTAAAAGAAGAAGAATTATTTAAAGAAACTCATTATATTAAAGATAGCGTGAAACTTGAGACATAACTCAAAATGATATACTTTTACCCTCAATTAAAAAAGCCACTGAACTGGAATTAAAAATGTTACCTTCACATTTAAAGTATGAATTTCTTGGAAATTCATTAACTTTACCTGTTATTATTTCTTCTGAGCTAAGTTTAGATCAAGAAGAAAAATTAATAGGAGTGTTAAAGAATTATAAGAAAGCTTGTGGTTGGACTATTGCTAATATAAGAGGAATAAGCCCTTCCATTTGTATGCATAGAATTTTAATGGAAGAAAATTTTAAACCTACTATTGATCTGTAAAGAAGATTAAATCCTATCATGAAAGAGGTTGTTAAAAAAGAAATTTTAAAATGGTTTGATGCTGGAATTATTTATCCTATTTCGGATAGCTGATGGGTAAGTCCTATTCATTGTGTTCCAAAGAAAGGAGGAGTAACTTGTCATCGTCGATGATAAAAATGAACTAATTCTTACAAGATAAGTTACTGGATGGAGAATTTGCATTGATTATCGGAAGTTAAATGACACCACTAGAAAGGATCATTTTCCTTTACCCTTCTTGGATCAAATGCTTGACAAATTAGCTTGGACACTCATATTTCTGTTTTACGGATGAATATTACGGTTATCATCGATTACTTATCACTCCTGAGGACCAAGAGAAAACAACATTTACAAGTCCTTATGGAACATTTGCCTTTAGAAGAATGCCTTTTGGTTTATGTAATGCACCTGCAAATTTTCAAAGATGTATGATGTCAATATTTTGTGATTTGATTGACAAAGAAATTGAAGTATTCTTGGATGATTTTTCAGTTTTTGGAACTTCTTTTAAGTCTTGTTTGGAAAATATTTCCAAAGTTCTGAAAAGATGTGAAGAAATAAATTTAGTTCTTAACTAGGAAAAATGTCAATTTATGGTCACAGAAGGCATTGTACTTGGTCATAAAGTTTCACAAAAGGGATGGAAGTTGATCAAGCAAAAGTAAAAAATATTGCTGAACTGCAACCCCTACTACTGTTACTGATGTGAGAAGTTTTCTAGGTCATGTTGGATTTTATAGAAGATATATAAAGGATTTTTCTAAAATTGCTAAACTCTTTGTCATTTATTGGAAAAAGAAGCTAAATTTGAATTTAATGAAGACTATGTTAATGCTTTCAATATTTTAAAAGAAAAATTAATAATTGCACCTAATTGGAATAAACCTTTTGAATTAATGTACGATGCAAGTGATTTTGCAATTGGAGCTGTATTGGGACAAAAATATGAGAAAATTTTCAAAGTTATATATTATGCTAGTAAAACTCTTACTTGAAACTCAAAGAAATTACACTACTGCTGAGAAAGAGCTTTTAGTTATAGTATATGCCTTTGATAAATTTAGACCTTATCTTCTTGGTACCAAATGCATAGTTCATACTTGATCATTCCGTTATTAAATAATTAATGTTGAAAAAAGATGCTAAACCTAGGCGATAAGATGGGTTTTACTTCTACAAGAATTTGATTTTCAAATAGTGGATAGAAAAGGAACGGACAACCAAATTGCTGATCATTTATTTAGAATTAAGAATGATGTTATTACTAAAGAAAATATAAAAGAGAAATTTCCTGATGAACATTTGTATGTTATTCAAGGATGCCAAACACCTTGGTATGCATATATATTTAACTATTTAGTTAGCAATATTTTACCTTATGGATTGGATAACAAATTTATTAAGAAATTTAAAAATGATGCTAAATCTTATATTTGGGAAGATCCTCATTTATTTAAATTAGGATGAGATTCTGTAATTCGTAGATGTGTACCTTATGAAGAAACTTATGCTATTATTCAAAAATGTCATGATTCCGAATTTGGAGGACACTTTGAAGTAGATAAAACTGCATTTAAAATTTTAAATTCAGGATTTTATTGACCTACCTTATTTAAAGATGTGAGACATTATGTGAAACATGTGATCGATGTCAAAGGATGAGAAATATATCCAAGAAAGATGAAATGCCTTTAAACTATATATTGGAAGTTGAAATTTTTGATATATGGGGTTTAGACTTTATGGGACCAATTGTACTATCATCTGGAAAGATTTATATTTTATTAGCGATTGATTACGTTTCAAAGTGAATTGAAGCTGTAGCTTTACCTAGCTGTGATTCCAAAAGTGTTTCAAAATTTTTAAAGAAGATAATTTTTTCAAGATTTGGAATGCCTAAGGTAATTATCACAGATGGTGGAAGTTATTTTAGAAATATAATAATTCAATCATTATTGGAAAAATTTGAAATCAAACACAGAATTGCAACTGCATATCACCCACAAACAAGTGGAATGGCTGAAGTATCAAACAGAGAAATTAAAAGAATTTTAGAGAAGACTGTTAATCCTAAAAGAACTGATTGGGTTGAGAGACTTGATTCCGCATTATGGGCTTATAGAACAGCTTATAAGACACCAATCGGAATGTCACCTTACCGGTTAGTTTATGGTAAACATTGTCACTTACACTGTGAACTTGAACATAAAGCTTATTGGGCGATAAAGGAGTTTAATTTTGATTTGAATACTGTAGGAGAAAAATGATTATTGCAATTAAATGAGATGGATGAAATAAGAAATGAATCATATGAAAATGCGAAGGATTTATAAAGGGAAAATGAAAATATTACATGATAAAAAGATTTCTGGAAAAATATTTGAGCCTGGACAAGAAGTATTATTATTTAATACTCGTTTAAGACTTTTTCCTGGAAAATTAAGATAAAAATGGATAGGACTGTATATAATTGAAAAATTTTACCATTATGGAGCTGTGAATATTAAAGATTCCCAAACGGGAAAATTTTTTAAAGTTAATGGATTTAGACTGAAGCCTTATTTGGGAGATATTAAAAAGATTTATAAACAGGCTTATGAGTTGAGTCTACCTGATTAAAAATTTAATTAGGTCGGGCTGACGACGTTAAACCAAGCATTTTGTGGGAGGCAACCCATAGTTATTCGTTGTTTTGTGTGTTTTTACATTTTTAATGTAAGGTTATGCCTCGGTCTTGTTTAATTTTATATTACTTTAGAAAATTTGATGTTAAAAATTCTTTATTAACTTAAGCTGAAAATTATCTCGAAATATATAAAGCTTAGACATTGGATCACTCTATTTCATATATGAGTAAAAAGGAGATCAAGTTAACCTTCATTATGATTGCTTATAATTTGTGTTACTGAGTCTATATTGATCTTACCATTCTAAATTACCTATTTTGGAGAACGAAACTTTGAAATTTGATGTTAGGTGAAACGGAGTCGAACATGCTTCCAGCGCTGGCGCAGTTGCGCTAGCGCCGAGTAAACTATGTGTCGATGGATCCGGCGCTAGGCGCAGATTTGGTGCCTAAGCACCACGATTCTTGGATCGTGTCAAAACCGAAAATCTTCGAGTTTTTCACATGATTTTCTCTTATAAATTACCCTATCTTCGTCCCCAATCCCTATGCGATCATTATTTCGACCCATACACTCCATTCTTGAGAGATTAGAGAGGATTTTTGAAGAAATGGAGAGGAGAAATCTTGGAGAAGAGGCTAGAGACAAGGTCTCGAAGGATCCTCGACCCTACTTCGATGGTTTCATCGCTGTAAGTTTGGAGAAAATTTCTAATCGTCTAGATAAGTTTGAAGCACAATTTAAAAGCATTGGAGATCGCCTTCAAGAGATGTTTCATCAAATTGAACATCAAGAATGGCAGGCAAAACTTCAATTTGATCATCTAGCGGCTTATCAAGATGCTCAAGTGGAGATGTATGCGAAGAACAATTAGATCGACGAGAAAACGACAACGGATTTTTCGAGAGCGTTAGTATTCTTTCCCAAGTAGGCTGAACAATCTTCATTGTAAAGAGAATGGGAATTAGATAATGATGTGGTGAGATTGTGATTTATCTAGTGTGTCGTTGTATCGATTTAGTGAATCGATTGTGTTTGTTTGTGTGTTTGCTTTCATGTTCAATGTGTGTTGTATTTGCTTTCAAATTTGTGTTGTTTGATCGTTGTTAGAACTTGAATCATGTTATGATACTTATCTGAATTATATTGAGCCCGAAATTGAAAATCATGAATGGAATTAGAAGAGTTTGATTTAAACTTGTGTTTAATTGGTGGATTTAATTTTTAATTTTTAAAAATTTTTTGGAAAATATTTTGGAAGATGGAAACTGAAGCAATACTCTTATATGAGTAATTAGAAGTTTAATTTATGAATTTTGGTGGAAAATAAAATTTTTGAATTGAATTATTGGAAAGGCGAGTCTGGCGCCTAGGCGCCGGTTCGACCTGCTTACCCGAAAATCACAATTTAAACCTCCTTTAGCCATTTTTGACGCATAAGCTTCATCCACTTCCTCTTTTTCACGAAAACCCACCTTATAAATCCATTTTGAGGTCAAAACATCAAGATTTTGAGCCCGAAATCACTTGATTTCTTCATCTCAAGGTCAGATCTACACTCTAATCCATTTATTTTTTATTTTCACCATAGTTTTTCCTATTTTTGGCTAAAAACCGAAATTTTGAGAAAATTTTTGATTTTTAATGTTTCTCCATGAATTTTTAAACTCATTTTAAGTTTCTTAAGCTTAAAAAGTGTTTTAATCTTTGATTCCTTAATTTATTTGTGTTTTCTTTCACATTTAGATGGCATCAAAATCTAAGCGAGGAAAGGCACGAAAAAAATTTTGACAGTAGCAAGTTTGCGACTACGGCAGCGCATTTTCGATATCACGAATTTGTGACGTCCATAAAATTTATCTCAGAGCGAGGCTTTTACAATCCCGGTGAAATGATCGAGAACATGATCGTTGCACACAACTGGCAACAATTCTGTTATTTCACCACTGTTGCTGTTATTCTAGTCGTGCGCGAATTTTATTCTAATTTTTTGGATGCGGAAGACTATGAAGTCTTCGTCAGAGGTGTTGGAGTAGGATTTACTCCGGAAAGGATCAATGTTTTTTATGGACTGCCAGCTACCATCGAGTGCTACTATTCTGGATTATCTCTATCTGAGGGAGATCTTGAGATGATTATTGCTTATTTGACTGACGAAACTGGAGCTTGGAAGATCCTGAACGATAAACGGGTAAATTTCAAATCTTCTAAGTTAAATGGTATTTCAAAGGCATGACATTACTTTATTTTTGCAAGACTTATACCTTCCAACCACCTGAGCGAAGTGACTAGAGATCGAGCTATCTTAAACTACTGCATTCAGGAGAGGAAGCCGATAGATGTCGGCAGTATTATTTATGATTCTATGGAGTCTACTACTAGATCCAGTACTTACGTAGGACTAGGATTCCCATCCTTGATTTATACTTTATGTGTGAACAATGGAGTCACTGCTGATATTTCTGAGGAGAAGCTGAAGTCTACCAAGCCAATTGGGCAGGAGAGTGTTAGTATCTATGATCGTCTTCGTGGGAAGAGATCTACAGCCCCTTCTACTTCTGCACCTACTCCAGGTAGAGCTTCCACTTCCAGACCTTCTACTTCTACTGCTGAGCCACCATCTAGTTTTTGGGAATCGATGCATGATCAATTTCTGAGCGACAGAATGAGTTATTTCTAACTCATTGCAGAGTTGATACTATGGATAAGAAAATTGATCACCTATCTGATTACACCCAGAGGAAGAGTGAGTATGATGCTGAGTATTCAGAGTCTTTAGTTAGATTCTTGAAGGGTGAGCATGATATTCAGTTTCCCACCTATCCTAGATTTTCACCATTTGTTGATCCTAAGGATGTGGAGTTTTCTTTTGGTTTTGACGATGACGAGGCTACGAGCAGTGATTAGTAGCCTGATTTACCTCTGAGATGTGTTGAGTCTGTTGTTAGTTTAGTTTTTGTTTGCTAGTACTGATTGTTGTTTGTTGTTTGCTAGTTTAGATTTGTTTATGAGACTTTGTATGAATTGTTTGATGTTGAGACTGTTTTAGATATTTAGTTGCAGACTGAAATTTGAATGAATTTGTGTTTATTTTTGTTTCAGCCTACTGCTTAGTATTCTAGAATAGTTAGTAATGTTATTCTATTTCTGTTAGTAATATAGTTATTTAATTCAACTACTACTATAGAAAATTTTTTTAAAAAAAAAACAAAAAAATATTTTGAGCCTGCTTACTTTTATATGCTTCATTATTTATGTAATATTCATAAAAAGCATGTGCAGAAGTAAATTATATTTCTTTCTAAGAATTTTTTTTTACATCCTTATAAAATTCCTTTTTAAATTATACTTTTCTTTCTCTCATACTTTATTTTTTTTATGATATACTAAAACTTAAGTTTGGGGGAAGGGAAAATACATGCAAATTTAAATTTTATTTGTCCTTAATAAACTAATATTTTCTAAAAAAAATCTTAACATAACATAAGGAATGAAGAATCTATTTAAGATCACTTAAATTTTTGAAATTATAAATAATTTAGTGGACTTAACCAAAATTTTAATAACTTTGATTGATTTTAAGAATAGAATTATTTAACTTAAAGAAGAATAAGATTAAGAAATTTTTCTATTCATAATAGAAATAATTGAATTTTAGAAGTATTAAGAAATCAAAAATTATAACTTGAAAAAGAAAAGATTGAAAGTCTTTTTGAAATTCTATTCATGTTATAATAATTAAGTGAAAATGTAAAAGTTTGAAAATATAAGTTAAGGATAGTGAAGTTCAAAATCATTAACAGGTTATCCAGATACAGATAATCCTCACTGTGAAAAAAAAAAGAAGAAAAAAGAGAAGCTTGAGGATATGCCTAATCAAAAATTGGCTTCACTTGAATTATCTTATATGAAGAAAACTAGTTACATACTTTACTTAATTTTTATGCATGAATCTTTATTTAGGAAGGACTTTTCATGAAAATATTTTTCTTGTAAATAATCTATGTGATCTTAATATAATAAACTTCTATTATTTTCGAAATGAATGAAAAATTTTTGAAGTCTTATGATTTGGTAGTTGAATATTCTTTAAATTCTTAAAATTAAACTTAGTTAGTGAAATTTGGTTAATGATTTACTAAAGCCTTTATAAGATCAAAAATTACAAGGAGTCTTAAAATATTTATCTTTCATTCCAAATGTTATACATTTTATATAGTAAAAAGGGTTGCTTGAGGACGAGTAACTTTTAAGTTTGGGGTATTTTGATTCATGAAAAAATACCCATTTTTATGTCTTGATTTTTATCAAATTTTTAAGGATATTATGCTTTAATGAAAGGTATTTTTGTGTTTTTGGATATAGGTGATGGAAAAATGTTTAAGAAGAAAAAAAAGTAAAAAAGGAGCAAAAATGGAGCCAAAATGCAAAATTGTCAAAATTATTGGTCTAGCGCCTAAGCGCCAGGTCGATACGTGATCTGTCAAGATTTTTGATGACTTTTGGATGGTTATTTTGACGGTGTTAGCGGTTATTGGACCTTCTAGAAGACTAGCAGTTGTTCCTGGTTTATAGGACATGTGATACAATGTATTTGGACGCTTGAAAACGGTTTTAATCGCGAAGAGGTGCGATCCAAAGTGAAGAGGTGCGAAGAACCTGGACGCAGAGTCCGGCGCACTATGCGCCAGTACACACCTTCTAGAAGATTCATTGAATGTGGACACATTTTGAAGATGTGCCTTGAGGCAACCCTTGAAGCTTATAAATAGGAGGGTACTCCTTCAAAAATAATGCCCCCTATCTAGAGCCCCATCTAGAGAGAGAATTAGAGAGATACTTTAGGGCCACATTTTACTATCCTTCATAAATTAGTTAGTTATTTTATTTAGAGTTTGTATTGAGAGTTTAAAGAGTTGGTGCTTTTGAAGTTTATTTGCTTTGGAGTCAGAAGAATTCGGAGGTTCGATAGGAGAAACACTTGAGATAAGTATTTGTAATTTTATTCAAAGTTTCATTATCATGTTTTGTTGTTTAAATTCAATGTGTTCTGAGTAGTTAGTTTACTTTCTCCTTTCAATTATGAAAAGATAAATAAGATAATATAAAATTCGTTGGAGAATTAAAAACTATTTATATTTTAAAACATTATGATGATATTAATACCGGATCTTAATTTACTATTTAAATTGGCCATTTAAATTGTTAAAATCTGTTGAAGAGTTTTGATACCTAGAAGGAGATGAATTCTTAACTAGTAGATATCACATGAATCCATGGGTAGTCGAAGGCCTTGTGCGGGTTATTCAAGGTGAAGTGCAAATAAATAGGAAGATATTATATAATGGGCATAGATTTGATAAGTTTTTAGTGTGACTGACTAAATTCTTGTGATTTGGTTTATAGAGAAGGAAAGGGTCACTAGTAGGGCCGCCATAGCCACCCTTGGACATCTAGTAGTGTGAGCCTAGATTAACACATTCCACTAACAATACATCTGAACCTGATCTATAGGCTAGCCAATGTTCTTTACACTTGGATCAAAGGGTAAAGAATATGAATGCTTCTATTTGGCATAATACCATAAATTTATATTCTCCACGAATATTATCATTATCTTAGAAAATCTTGGATTAATTGAAAGGAATAAAGTTGTTTTTTTATTGCTATTTACATTAATCATTTCATTACTGCTTTATTATTGCATCTAGTAAATTAAAAATATCAAATTTATAACTATAAAAGAAATACTTAAAAATAAAATTAAAATATTTAAAAATCCTTAACTCACTCCTCGTGGGATCGATACGGGGTCTTTGTTTCAAAGCCACTATATTACTTGATACGATACGTATACTTGCGTAGTACCCCATAGTGTGTAAAATATTTTTGATAAAATTATATTTATATAGACTAGCTGCTATTATTATCTATTACATATATTTGAAAGCATTAATTATTATATTTATCATCAACGGATTGCGGGTCAAGTTTTTGGCACCATTGCAGGGGATTGAATTTTAGTAAACATATATTTAGCGTGGTTCAAGCTTCTTATAACTATTTTTAGACAACGCAATTTTATACATTTCATATTTAATTCCTGCTCTAAATAATGACATATGATCTCACCATCCAAAATGAGCCCTGTAATCGGTTGTATCTAATTGTATAATTGTTTCAATATATTTACATACAAACACACCATAATCAACGCTATTTGTTTGGGCCGGAATGCCTTTCCTCATGGAAACTGGTCATTTTCGCAAGTCACTCCTAAAAGCTTCCCCGACATCCCTCACAAGATGATTAATATGCATTTTTAATTTTGAATAAAATCAAGGAAGTCATGTTACATCAATGAAAGCATATTCAAATTTCTTAAAAAATAAATGATATTTGCAAAGTGTTCTTACGACATCGTGGTTGATTGATAAATGCATTTTTTTTGGTAAGGAGACATACAATTTCAATATTTGGTGCTTCAATTCCCCAACAAGTAGTGTCCAATATTGATTATTAATTATTGGTATCAAAATAAACTCAGAATTCTTATTTGTATTCTTCATTACGTGCCTAACAAACGCTTTAGAGTTTTCATTTCTGTACCACAACATAAAAAAACATTATGGTTCCTAAACTTTTGCAACGACATAGTTGTGTAAATGCAATGCAAATAACTTGAACTTGAATATTTACGCAATAAAGCGAAGACACGAAGGCATAGGATCTAAATAAATGTGGTGATTTTAGCCTTTATTTTGCAGTATTAGTGCAAAGCAATCTACATGCTCATCTGATAGTTAACCATTATTCAATATTTCCTCAATACAACTTCTGCTTATTCCAATATGTTCCTCTCTTATTATAATCTTATCCTTGCATTTCAAACATATAATTGTTGGGAGAATATTATACCCAAGTAGTGTTAAAAAAAAACGTAGTTTACTCACATTTCAATGTATTTATTACGACATTAATTGATTACTTCCAGCATGTGAGGTGTAACTAAAGCTCTCGTAGAAAAATTGATCATTAATGATGCTAGATGCACTTACAATACCAATAACTCTTCATATGTAATGAAAACATATGTTGTAGTAGACAAATCAAGAGTAGGTTGTATTGCATACCTTCTTTTTTTTTTAAGAAATTGGTATTTGGCAAAGGCCCAAATACTGATTTCCTTATGCACTACAACCCTATGATGGGGGTCTGACACCATGTTCCTATATATTCGAGAACCCCGTGCCACGGGGGATCGAAACCGTGACCTGAGGGGACTTACAGAGAATTCCGCCAACCAATAGGCCACGACTTGCGACAATATTTTATCAATATATTGATCTTCATTTTATATGTCTGACTCCTGATCCTCATCCTCAATATGTACAATTTGAGCTTATTTCCTAACTTAGTCTTAATCATCTTCCTCTCTATTTAAATTTTGGGCTTTTGCAATGCACTCTTCTTTCTCCTCATCCTCTTTATTTACATCTTTAGGATATGTAATGAGCTGTTTTTGCTTAGCACAACTAGAGATTCTACCTTAACTTGTTCTTGCTCCTCATCCTCTTTATTTACATCTTTGGCTTATACACTGTATTGTTCTTTCTCCTCATCATCTTTATTTACATCTTTAGTATCTATAATGAGTTATTTTTGTCCCTCTTCCTCTATATGTACATCTTGAACTTCTGCAACAAATTGGTCTAGCTCCTTTTCCTCTCTATTTACATCTTGGGCTTCTATGATGTACTGCTCTTTCTCCTCAACTTCTCTATTTACATCTTTAGTATCCATTATAAGATGTTCTATAACTAGCTATAATGAGTTTCTTACTCTTCATTATAGTGAAACAGACTCAACAATTATTTCTACTGATTTTCCAATCCGTACAATCAAAGCATCTAATGAATATTTAGAATGCTCTTCCACCTCCTTTATTGGGTTTCTATTCTTCTTTGGTAATGATGTACAAGGGGTACTTAATTTCCTCTTTTTTTCTAGCCTTAACCCTTTGGATCAAGTTACCAATTGAGGATTCATGTACACTTTTTATTGTAAATTTACCTTCAGATTTATTTTTTTTTCTCTAGTTTATTCACTTGAGACTGTAACTCTGACATTCTACTATCTAAATTGGTAAAACGACTATTCACAGATGCTTGAAAGTAAAAAAAAAAAAAAACAAAAGTTCTATTGATTTGTAAGTAAATGGTATATTTTATTTAATCCAATGTTACTGCAGTATGTGTGTGTGTTCGTTGCGGGTTGATGTGATATGGAACAACAAGGTTAACATCAAAAGCATCTGGTAAATGCGATTTGGAGTGATCTTCCTTTGTGGGATTCTAATCATATGAATGGATAGTCCTTCAACTAGAAAAGCGAGTAAATGGTGCTCATCCTCTTTTAAATCCTCGAAAAAATCAAAAACCTTCAAAGAATTATCGAGAGAAAAATGTCAACATAAACCAGAATAACACCTACAGGACATTATCATAAACCAAAATAACACCTAATGTGAGAAACTTTTTATGTGTTATAAATGTCTTTCAATACTACAACACACACGACAACTAAATTAGAAAATATGCAGATCAATCACAAAAATTTTTACTTTAGAGTAAAAATTTTTATCTTTTAAAATCTTTAAGTTGTCACTTCTAGTGATTTAATGTACATTTTTTTATTTAAAATAGTCACGAGGTTGTAAACGCAAGTATACGTATCGCTCAGGTAAAGGGCTCTAATGACCATAAGAAGGTCATAATTCTTATGATAATAACTCAAAAACAAAATATTTAAACTATATAAAACTCAAGCAAGAAAAACAAGTCAAAATTGTTTTATAATAACTAACGAAACTAAGTTTAATAAACTCATATCTAAATTTCAAAGTTAAATTTACTAAGACTAAACTAAGTTTTGTGACAAAGAGTTCAAGGTTGAGAAAGTATCCTTCCCCTTAACAATGAGGTTATAGTCAGTGAATCAATTCAATTATTGTAAATTGTATTATGCCAAATAGGTGCATTCATGTTCTTTCTCGTCTTTACGAGTGGAAAAGCACATTAGCTAATTCAAAGTTTGGTCCTTAAATATTTGGTTAGGCTAGAAAGATACTGGCTCTTACTCCAGAGTTCTCACATTCCTCTCGCTTGAGGGCTAACATCTCGCTTTAGTTTCCAAAAGCCTGTACCTAATTGGGAATTTTAATCTGTCACTCTAAAATCTCCAATTCTATGCCCATCAATGTATATTTCCTTATTTATTTGCACTCAACCCCATGGACTACATTCTCATCCATGAAATCAAATTTGATTCTTACTCCATTGTAGAAAGCATGCTCCTTTCGGATCATATGTTTCACAACAAATTTTAATAACTCAATTGGCCAAAGAAGAAAGCAACTGAAGTTCAAAGGTTGAATCATCACAATTATTAACATTTAATTATTGCACAACAATATTGATTCTTCACATGACTATATCTCATTGTAGGGAGAAGAAAAAATAAGACTACTCAGAATTCATGAGGAAGATACAACAAAACATGGCATTTATATATAAAAAATAGTTTACAAACAAAAAAAGAAAAAGTCAACTTATCTCAATCTCCTCCCTAAGCAAATCCCTGAATTTCCTTTAAATCTCTTTCTTTTTTTACAATACCACACAATTCTCTCTTAGAAGTGTAATGAAGAAGAAATCTCTCACTTTCTCTCTCCACTTACAACTCTTAGAAAAATCTTCTCTAAACTCTCTCAAATACAACACTTGACTCACACAACAAAAACCAAAAGACAAGACACTGAAAAAGGACACTTTTTCTGACATAAAAGCACTCTTTTAAAATGTAATGACGAACTTCTCAAGAGTTTCCTTAAGCACCCCTTCAAAATTTGTCCAAATTCAATGACTTTTGGAGAATAACTACCTCTGGCGTTGTTGCACTGAAATCTGGCGCCATGGTGCCAAAATAGGGATCTTCATGTTGTTCTCTGGATTCAGGAGCCATTAGTGCCAGAGCAATTTCCGCTCTCTGAAAACTGGCACCATTGGCGCCATAGTACATTTTGAAAATTGCTTCATTTGATTCCAAATTTCATCCTTTTTCCTTCATTTTTGCTCCAAGTGTATATACTTAATGTACCTGCAACAAAATATGAAAATACCTTTCTTTAAAGTGCAATATCACTAAATTTAAGCATAAAAAGTATATATAAAATTGAATTATTTTTTGGTGCATCAAAATCCCTAAAACTTAACTGTTACTTGTCCTCAAGTAACTTCTTTCCTATATATAAAAATATGACTTATGTTAGTGAGCTTTACTTATAGATTTCTATAAGTTTTGTTTACTAAATATAATAATACAACTTAAGAAATTTTTTTAATAACTTAGGTTAAAACTAAAAGTATAAGAATATCTAGTAGTCAAGTTTAAGATTTCTGATTTTCTATTCATTTCAAGAAGAATTGTAATTTGTCATATTAAAGATGCTTAGAAGATTCATATGAAAAAGAATTTCATGAGAACTCTATTAGTAAGGATGTAATACTTAAATACAAGTTTATAAATGTAATTAAGTTTTTTTCCTTAAGTTGATTCAAGTGAAGCCAATTTTTAATTGAACATTTCCTCAAGCTTGTCCTCACATATGTTTCTTTTCTTTTTCTTTTTCTTTTGATTTTTTTCTTTTCTTTTTAGTTTTGGATCATTTTCAATCTGTTCTTTTCTTTTCTTTTTCATGTGAGGATTACTATATATGGATAATTCTTTAATAATAATTTTGAACTTTATTATCCTCTTCTTATAATTAAAAACTTCTCACATTCCTTCACTTTATAAATTCATATTAGCTTTGAAGAAGATTTTTCATGAAGTCTCAATATTTTCTTCTTATATGTCACTCCAAGATTCTTAATACTTCAAAAATACAATTTCCTTTACTTTAAATAGAAAAACATAGTTTTATTCTTTCATATTAAATATCATTGCCCTAGAGTTAACTCTTATCATTATAGACTTTTACTTAAGTTTACTATGATATTTAAAACAAAATAATAGTTTTCTAAAGTTAACCTCTAATACTAAAAATCATGTTAAATTAATTTTTAAGATATAGCTAATTGAGGACAAATAACGTTTAGTCTTTTATTAAGAAATTTTTTTTTTGTTCACCCTAAACTTAAATTTTTAACAGATAAACATTTAGTTCAAAAATGTAGGTGGAAATAATACATTAAATGCATATAATAAGATTAACCTTTTGTACTGGATTTTTGAATTCTTGCATGTACAAATTAAAGAAGCTCTATAGTAGCAGAGTTAAGTTTCATTAAACATGATATATCAAAAAGATTTTCTAAGTAAAGGAGAGTTCTAAATGTAAGCAATAAATTTAAAAGAAACATATAACAACAAACAATCTAAACATTTAAATGACAGGTTCCACATCACAACTTACATAACATAAAAACAAAATCCAACTAAGAAACAAAGACATAAAAACTTACAAACTACAAAATAAAAAGATAACAAAAACTACTCAACAACCTCCTCAAGCATCATCATCTGCTCCTTCCTCTTCCTCCTCTTCTTCCTTTTCTTCTTCTTCTTCCTCTTCAAAATTATCATACAAATAAGGCGTAAAGCTGAGGCACGTAGGGATTTCCACCCCTCAGATATCTTGTCATAGCCCCATGATAAGCAACATTAAACTCAACTCTTCTTTGCATGTATTCATCATTATGAATATTTCTTGATTCCAAACCACTTATTCAATTATACATTGTCACAATATCTCCTTGTTGAATCATTAGTTGCCCCATTACATCCTGAAGTGAACAAGTACTAGAAGTGTAAGGTCCCTAGGCTGATGTAGAAAGAATATCGCTACTTCCACCTCTAATTCTTCATCCAACTTGTGACTCATATTTATGAACACTAGGTTTATTGATAGGTTTGAGAGGCTGTAATAAGTCTTCTTGTCTATTAAAATCTATTCCTCATTGTTCACATATATTGAAAATCAGGGCAGGGTAGCCTAGACCAACAGTAGTCCCACCGTAGAAATACTGCGGGCATTCTGATGAATGCTCTTCATTTGTTGAATACGCTTCTTGTGTTCAATACAAAAATTCAATATGGCTCTCTCCTTAGTTACTTCACTAAGATGATATGAGGGAAGCAGTCTTACAGAAATAAAGTAATGGCATGCTTTGGACTGTGCATTTAAGGTAGAAGTAGAGAAGTTTATGTTATAATTACTCTTTAATTTCTAAAATCCTCTTCTATCGGTCAGAAATGTAATAACTTCATATAAAGAAGAATCATAAGCAATGAATGTTGAATACTCCCAATGAAACTTGTTTCTTAACTAGTAAAATGCAATGATTCTTTCGGAAGTAAATTCGACATTTTTACCTCGCACAAATACATGGTCGTCCGAAGTCTCCCGGAGGTCCTTGTGAATGATAGGAATGATTGTTACTTCCGTGAAGTAGCAGAAAGTTTCTCAATGCCTTGCAACAATCAATCTTTCTATTGAACGTCCTAGATCATAAAATGCACGTTCTTGAATAAGCTTTTTGTGACAAGTTGCGTGTTATAGTGAATCTATGCCTTCAAATTCACAAAATTTCTTGCATCAAGACCCTCTCTACCTTTCCCTTTCATCACTCTTGGGGCCATAAGAGTTCTAAAAATTTACAAAAAATACAAATAAATGCGCAATAACGATAAATCAAACTCCAAAAGTTGAAATAATTCGTAAGAAACATCACACCATGGATTCACACTAAATTTTCTTCAAAATCTTCAAAGTTTTGGTTTTCCCTTAATTTAGGAAAAATCCATGGTGAAAATCAACAATTTCTAGGTAAAGTGAGGCTCTTACCAACAGAAGATGAAATCCAAGCTTTTCAAGCCATCAACTCGCCTCAAATCCATGTAATAGCAAGCCCTAATATGAGTTTTGCCCTTAGTCGAGAGGTAATAGATGAACCAAGCAGTAAAAATGGTACACTGTTCATATTTCGTGATTTTTAATAGATCCGGGAGTTTTTCGGTAAACTAGTGCCAAAAATTCAGATTTTGATTTTCTTGTAAAAAATGTTTACACAGAAACACTCCAACTTTTAATTAGCCTAAATTAACATTGATTTTTATAATTAAGTAATCTTCTAAAAATAAATTTCACAAACAACATAAAACTCACATTTATATATGTAATCCAAACAATTACAAAGATGTATTTTCAAACCACGACATAGATCTCAACATCGAAAACACACCAACATCAACTTGACGCTGTCAACTAAATAACAAACACCTAACATAAAACACATAAAGTTCGACTTCGAAAATAAATGAAATCCAACAAATAAAACACAACTAAGCTCTCATAAATCATAATTTTGTGCTTGAGAGCGACTACACATCTACATCTTCAACACTCTCATCTCCTCGAATATTTCCCATGGATTGATGATGCACATACAAGTTATAAAAAGGACGGTGAGGAAATTCGTCTATCGAGTCTTCTTCGATCCAAATATTATTCTTATACATACGTATCGTAGCCTCATTCATAAGTCCAAGATGTTCAAATTGCTCTTTAATTCACCAATCCAGATGGTCAAATTGATCAGAAATGTTGTTAATCACATTCATGACATTACATATCACTTTTTCCAACTTCTTAATCCTCTTCAAAATAATGTGTGAACTATCAGGAAAACGGGGTTGTATAGGTGATGAATTTTAAGATCATTGATCCAGAGGAATATTTATATCATTCACCCCAATCTCTATGTAGTCACAATTCAACATTGGGTCCATGGGCTTCCAAGGGAGAATCACTTTTTCCTAATTTTCATAAGGGACTTGTGCTTGACTACATAGTAAAAATATTGTAGATGGATGTCTGAGTCCATAAGTAGATTCGTTTAAAATCAACCAAAGAATGAATTTAATAATTAAAGCTCCCACATTAATATGTCTTGCAGTTTAAATACAATAATTTAAAATGGCGCTTTTCTTCGTCACTTTACTGATTTTCATATTAGGGAGAAATTTCGTTGAAATACAAAAAAGCCATGACATCGACGCATAATTTAATAATGAAGTTGAAAAACTTATATGATCGTCATCTCTTGTCTCTCATATTGCATTTTCATCCGTTAAGAATCGAAAGACTTCATTCATATTGTCACTTGTAGGAGTAAAGTTGGCATAATGGCAAATCAGGACATTCTCGATTCAGAACAAGTCATTGATTTGTGAAGGAGTAAAAGGTACCAACCAGCCTTGAACATAGACAACTCCTTGGTTAATCCCATGAAGATTTGCATGAAACTCCTTCACCATAGGAATGATTGTTGTCGCAGTTGTGTAACACAGTACTTCCCATCTCCTTTGCATGATGATGTCTTCCATAATAGTTCCAGGAGTATTGAATCCTTGATTTGCAAACCTCTTTCCTTGATCAATCTCATCTTTGCAAGAATCCTATCATGCAACTTCTGCGCATCGAAACTAATGAACTTCCTTCGATTGAAAATCCCATACTTCAAAGTTCCTTTGGAGTTGTAAGTCATAGAATCAAGAATAGTGGATCTTATCCCTCTCTACTTATTAAAATAACTCCTAATGACTTATAAAGTGAAACATTTGTCCTAAACTGTAAAAAATTGCCTAAAACAGGCCTAAAAGAAGCTTCCTGGGCCGTTTTCGCAACTGCAGCACCATTAACGCCTGATGTACTTAAAAAAGTACTATTTTATGCTATATTTTATAATGATATTGCACTTTAAAGGTATTTTTTCTTGTGTTTTTGGTTGTAGGTACATCAAATTGAAGAAGTTAGAGTGATTAGAGCAAAAGGAACAAAAATGGACCAAAACGAAGCAAACCGGGTCGAGCCGAGGCACACGGAGCATTGGGGATCAAAATCGGGCACTTAAGTGCCTGTGCTTAGGTGCCACTAGACAGAGAGGAGGGTGCTTAAGAGCCCAAAATTAGTGCTTAAGCGTCGGTGATGGTTTTCAACATATCTTCTAGAATATACATCGAATTTGAACGATAATTGAAGCGGTGCTTCGTGTGTCTCTTAGGGAAATCATTGAAAATGATAAAATGTACTTTTGAGAAGGATTTGGGGTGGTTAGAAGGATATTATTGAAGACTTTTGAAGAGACACTTGAGGCACCCTTTGGAAGATTCATTGAAAATGGACACTTTTGAAGAGGCACTTTAGAAGGATGTTTTGGAAATGTTTTTAAAACTCTCTTGAACTCTCTTGAAATAATTGGAAGAGTAGAAGGAGACTTAGAGAAGAAGAAGAAGGCTTGGGCGAGAGCCCTGAGTGTGGCAACAATGTGAGAGAGAAAGAGAGAGAGTAAGAGATTTCTTCTTTTTTTTTCACTTTGTTCTTGGAGAGGATTGTAAGGAGATTGCTTTTATTATACAATGAGAGTTTGATTTAAATCTAAGATATGTATTTTCAATGTATTTTGATTTGAATCTAATACTTTGTTTGGACGGTTTCAAAGACTTGTTCAATAAAAAGTTTTTGTTGTTTCTTCATGTGTAGTAAGTAGTTTTCTTTACTCTTCCCACTTATAATAAATTAGTATGCATTTGTAGGATATAGAATTGATTGTGATGATTTTAAGTTTTTCTTCATTTACATGTAAACTTGATTAAATTGCATGTTAAAATCCGTTGTGAGAACATGTAAGATACGTGATGGTGTTGTCTCAATCAGCTGTGGTAGAATCGCATGAGATTGTATGGATGAGAATGTAGTCCAGATAAGGAAATAATCTTTGAGTGATGTAGAATTAGAGGACTTTAGAGTGACAGGCTAATGCTTCCTAATTTGGTATATTGTTTTAGGTTTTGATGCAAGATGTTAGCTTCCAGGTGGAGGGATAAGAGAGAACTCTAGAGTGAGAGCTAGTATCTTTCCTGCCTAGCCCATCTTTAGAACTATTCAAACTTTAGATTACCAATGTACTTTATAGCGTCTCTAGTAAGGGTAAAGAATATAATTGCTCCTATTTGTCATAATCTCTATCGCTACTTTTTTTAATTTTACAAATGTCACTAATTTCATTGTTTGAGGAAGGGTACTTTCAATGTATCAAACTCCACTTTCTGATTTTTACTAGGTATTTTAGTTTAGGAGTAGAAGTAGTATTGTAGTGATAATTGTAGGATTTAATTAAAATCAAACCTTTATCGACCTTCCAAGTTAGGGCGTGTTATTGTAGACTAGAATTTCTCTTAAAAGCTGCTGTGATTAACCTCGATCTCCGTGGGATCAATATTCGGGGCTTAATCAGAAAGCCCTATATTACTTGATAACGATACGTATACCTGTGTAGAATCTCTACTATTTAAAGATAAAATTGAAATCTTACTTTGTTTGGATCAAGTTTTTAACACCATTATCGGGGATTAAAATCTCCAAGTTGTGGTGTCAACTTCATCAATCCTTACATATAAAAAATATCGGGATCAGTTCTGGCCCCATTGGCGCCAGAACCGATTTCTGCACTGTTTCGTCTATGGTCAAAATAACTCTCAAAGTTTCCATAGAATTCAATAATTAACATGTTTTATATATTTTCTTAACAAATTGGTCTTCAAAGTACAAATAATTCATAAAAAAGTGATTTATTTCATATTTTTATTTTTTAATGTAAAAATAGATTTAATTAAACTACAAAGATAACAATTGGTTGCCTCCCACCGAGCGCTTCATTTAATGTCGTCAGCCTGACATTCATAGTCTTTACTCCGGGTGACCCAACATTAAAACCTCTTTAAAAATTGGTCTGTGCCCACCAAAAATAAGGTTTCAACCTATGCCCATTAACTTTAAATATTTTTCTAGTTTTCGAATCTTAAATATCAACAACTCCAAATGGGCAAACATTTACAATAATGAATGACCCTAACCACCTAGACTTAAGTTTTGCAGAAAATAAATTAAATCTTGTATTATCAATAAAACTTCTTTTTTAAGTTCGAATTCTTTTTTTATTATCTTCCGATCATGCAATTCTTTCATTTTTTCTTTATAAATCCTATCATTATCATAAGATTCATTCCTTATTTCTTCAAGCTCATTCAATTGCAATAATCTTTTTTTACCAGCATCTTTTAAATTAAAATTTAATTCTTTGATAGCCCAATAAAATTTATGCTCCAGTTTTACTGGTAAGTGACAAGTCTTCCCAAAAATAAGTCTATATGAGGACATTTTTATGTGAGATTTATAAGCTGTTATGTAGGCCCATAATGCAATAACTAGTATGGAGATTTACAGTTTTTTCCAAAATTCTTTTAATTTTACGGTTAGATACTTCTGCTAGACCACTAGTCTAGGGATGATCAGTAGTGAAAATCCTATGCTCAATATCATATTTTTCAATCAATTTCTCAATTCTTTTATTCCTAAAATGAGATCCCCCATTGGTAATGAGCATTCCATATATTGTAAAAATATTTTTCATTAAAATTTTTGAAATACTCTGAGCATCACATCGAGGTAAAGTAACAGCTTCAATCCATTTTGATACATAGTCCACTGCAATTAATATATATATAAATTTTCAAATGAATGTATAAATGGTCCCATAAAATCTACTCCCCAAACATAAAAAATTTTAACTTCCAATGTAAAATTCAGGAGCATTTCTTTTCTCTTTAAAATATTTCCTACTCATTGATAACCATCACATGTTTTAATGTATGAATTAACATCTCTAAATAGAGTAGATCAATAAAATCTAGATTGTAAAATTTTATGTACAGTTATATCAATTCCAAAATGACCCCCAAATTCAGAATCATAACATTTTTTAATGATTTTTCAATTTCTTCATAAGGTACTGACCTGACCCGCAATTACGCAGATAATTAAACTTCCAAAAGATGGCCAAACTTAACCTAAATCATATTAAGCAGCTAGTGTGCAAAATCAAAATGTTATAGTTTTTAGAAAATAATTTACACAGTAGGGGTACTACGCAAGTATACGTATCATTTCAAGTAACATAAGATTTTCTTTTAAAACCCCACTATTGATCCCACAGTGAAAAGAATATGAACTAAAAGAAATTTAAATTTAAAATACCAAAAATAATAAGAAGTGTTAATTCTTACATAAACAGAGTAAAATTAAACTTATTAATTTCTAGATTATGCAAGAAAATGTAAAGTGAATGATTTAAACAATATATTTAAATAAACTTTATCCTTACAAATATGTAGTAATAAGTAGAGGATTTTAAATGTTTAGAATGTGTTATTGGGACAAATAGGAGCATACATATTATTTACCTTATGGTTAAGGTATAAAGAACCTTGAATAATCTAAAGGTTGGTGCAGGAGTGTTCTTAGTAGTATTGGGAAGGCTCTAGTCTCTCACTTATAGATTAACCACTGTGCCCTCTCTATAGGACCTACTAGTGAACCTTTTTCCACTATTTAAACCAAATTTATAGAATTTTTCCTGTCACTCTAAAAACATCAATTCTACGTCCAACAAATCTTATCTCCCAATTTATTTGCACTCCCCCTCAGACGATTACTTCTGATTATCCAAAATAAAATGTGATACTTACAAGTAAAGAAATCTTAGCCCATGATCAGGTCTATAAGATTTTTCCAGAGATTTTAACAATACAAGTGGTTAATTTGTAAAGTAAAAGAAGTTTAAGTAAAATATCATCACAATTTTTGGTAGGAAAAGAAAAGTTCTTAAACAAAATCCAAACCTCTTTACTTAATCACATCATATTTGTAAGGAGAAAGAAAGGAAAACTACTTAGAAAGCATTGGATTAACACAACTAAACATATTTATAAAACTCAAATCTAAAGTACACAAAATAATAACTAAGTTACAAATACTTATATGGAATGTTTCTCAAAGCAATCATTCGAAGTTCTCTGAATTTTCTGACTACCACACACTCTTAGAGGACTCCAAACTTCAGAAATTACAAAAACTCACTAAACACTTACACACTCGGAACTTTAAGAGAAAGAAACTAAAGTTTATTTATGAATGAATCTAAAACGACTCCCTTTGGCAACCAAAATAACTATATTTATAGAGCTTCGAAAATGATCAGGGGTTACATAATGCACCTCTTCAAAATTCGGCCACATTCAACGAATCTTTTAGAAAATAACTGTGGAGATTGGTTTGCTTTAGTTTAGCCAATTTTGCTCCAAGAGACACATCTTTTCATTAAAATGTGTCTATATTCATTGAATAACTCATTTGAGGTGTGTATTGCCATCTGGGACATTTGAGAACATCTTAGAACACCCAAAATTCATCCAAAAACGTCTTCAATCGTTTCTGGCGCCTAGGTGCTAGGTTGACTGATTTATCAAATTTTCTTCATTAAGCCCCATTTTTGCTCCTTTTTTGTTGTTATTTAGCTTCTTTACATCCTTAAACTCTTTTTCCTATACCTGAAATCAAAAACATAAAAATACATTTCATTAAAGCATAATATCCTTTACAAATTAAGTATAAATCACATATAAAAATTATTAGTTTTAAAGTAGATCAGGTACACATCTTCGAATAACTAAATATTTACATTGTTTATACAAATATGGTTCATCCTAAAAGTAATATTTTGCATCATGAGTAATTTTCTTCTGTTTGTTGCATTGTCAATCCATATGATAAAACATCAGGAACAATACGATTCACAATGTCTGCATACCACTGTATACACCAATCATTAATAGTATAAAGTTGTTCATCATAAAAAATTTCGTTAGTTTCCCTTTCAGGAACAAATGATTCTTCATGTTCTAGCCTAGATAAATGATTAACTAATTGATTTTTAGATCTCTTCTCATCTACTACCATAAAGTGAAATTCTGGATCCAGAGGAACCCATCTAATTAATCTTAGTTTCATGGCCTACATTTGCATCAAATATTCTATAGTAGAGTGGTCGGTATGCACAACACATTTAGCTTCGATCATATATGACATTAACTTATCAAAAGCATAAATAATTGCTAATAACTCTTTTTTAGTAATGGTATAATTAATTTGAGCATCATTCAGAGTTTTAATAGCATAATATACAACTTTAAAAATTTTGCTATATTTTTGTCCTAAAACAGCCGTAATTGCATAATGACTGGAATAACACATTAGCTCAAACGGTTTCTCCAATCAGGTAAAACAATTATAGGAGTAGTGATTAATTTTTACTTTAATAATTCAAAGGCATTAATGAACTCTTGGTTAAAATTAAATTTTGCATCTTTTTCTAAAAGTTGGCATAAAGGCTGAGTAATTTTTGAAAAATCTTTAATGCATCACCCGTAGAAACTAGTATGTCCTAAAAAACTTCTAAATCCTCTCGCAATAGTAGGTGGAGGTGGTTTAACTATAACTTGAGTTTTCGCCGGATCTACTTCCATACCATTTTCAAAAATTTTATGCCTCAGTACAATTCATCCTGCAACCATAAAATGACTTTTCTCCTAATTTAATACTAAATTTGTTTTTTCAAATCATTCTAGAACTTACTTTAAACGATTTAAACCTGATTCAAATGAAGTTTTGAACACTGAAAAATCATCCATAAAAACTTCTATCCCTTTTTCAATTAAATCACAGAAAACAGACATCATACATCCTTAAAATGTTGCAGGTGCATTACATAAACCAAAGAGCATTCGTGTTAAAGCAAAAGTGTCATAAGGGCTAGCAAATGTTTGCTTTTCTCGATCCTCAGCAGCAATAGAAATTTGATGATAGCTAGTATATCCATCTAAAAAGCAAAAATATTTGTGCACAGCTAGCCTAACCAACATTTGGTCCAGAAAAGGTAAAAGAAAGTGATCTTTCCTAAAGGTAGAATTTGGTTTTCTATAGTCAATACAAATTCACCAACCAGTGATCTGTCTTGTTGGTATTAATTCATTTTTCTCATTTATAGCAATATTCACACCTCCTTTCTTAGGAATGTAGTGAATTGGACTTACCTAAGCGCTGCTTGAGTTACGATATATTATTCCAATGTCTAACCATTTTAAAATTTCTTTTTTAACCACTTATTTCATCATAGGGTTTAATCTTTTTTGAGGATCAGCTTTTGGTTCATGATGTTATTCCAATAAAATTCTATGCATACAAATCAAAGGACTAATTCCTTTGATATCAGCTAATGTCCATCCAAAGGCTTTCTTATATTTTCTTCAAGTTTCCAATAACTTATGTTCTTGTGATTCAGTTAACTCTGAGGATACTATAACATGTATTGTGGATAAACCTCCTAAGAAGGCATATTTTAAATGTGTAGGAAGTACTTTCATTTTGAGTTTAAGAGGTTTTACAATTGAAGGAATAAGATTTTTATTAATATATGAAGTATCCAACAGCTCAAATCGTTCTTGAACTTAATTAAAATCCTCATTACTTACCTCAATAGATTTATCTTGTAAATGTTCTCTCAAATTTTCTCTTCCAAGTTATCAGTGAAATATTCATTGCTTAAATAATAAATAATTTCCATTATGAAGCATTCATTATCTCTTCTTTTTGCTGGGAATCTCATTGATTTTGATATGTTAAAAGAAACTTCTTAATCATTAACTCTCATGGTTAACTCTTCTTTCAATACGTCTATCAAAGCTCTTCCAGTGACAAGTAAATGTCTCCAAAAAATGATAGGAATTTATTTATCTTCCTCTATATATAACACAATAAAATTCACATGAAAGATAAATTTATCAACTTTTACCAAAACATCTTCTATAACTCCTTTGGGACAGGTGATTGAACAATCAACTAACTGAAGAGTTACAGTAGTAGGAGGAATCTCTCCTAAACCCAAACTTCTGAAAATCGGTAGATGCATGAGATTAATAATGGCTCTGGAATCACATAAAGCTTTCCAAAAAATCTTTCGCCAAGCACAAGGAATAGTAAAACTACCAGAATGTTTAAGTTTTTCATGAAATTTTTTCTGAATTATTACGCTGCACTCCTCACTAAGTGAAACTGTCTCATTGTCTGTAAAATTCCTTTTCTTATTATGTATATCTTTCATGAACTTCACATAGATTGTCATTTGTACCAGGGCTTCAACAAATGGAATGTTTACGGATTAATTTTCTCAATATTTCTAAGAATTTCAAAAACAATTTATCCATTTTTTGTTGTCTCAGTCTTTGAGAAAATGGAGATGGTGGGTTTTCTATAGTAACTTTAATTGGTTTAATATGATATTCTGAATCATGATAAAAATCTTCATCAGAGTTTTCAATTTCCACCCCTTATTTCTGAACTTCAATTTCTTTTTAGACTTTTGTTTCCAATTCTCTTCCACTCCTCAGTTGAATAGCATTAATTTGCTCTTTGTTCTGATCCTTAGATTAATTTTGACATTACTAGGCAGAGTTTTTGGAGTTCTATTGCTAAGTGCAGTAGTAATATGTCCCAATTGATTTTCAATGTTTCTAATTGCATCACCTTGACTATGTAATTGTGCTCCTTGAATTTTTACTTGTGCTCATTGACTTTGTAATTGTGTTGCTTGACTTTGTAATTGATTACTCATTTGTAATATCAATTCTTCCCTAGACAATTTCTTGCCCTTAAATTGTGATTTGCTATTAAAACCTGAAGGATAATATGGTCTATAGTTAGTATTTCCCTGGTTCTTTGAATTGCTCAATGGGTTCACTGGATTTTTCCCCCAATGGAGATTTATAACTTTATATTCATTATTATTCCAACTTAAATTGGGTTGATTTTTCCAACTAAGAAAATAATAATTAGGATAGGGATTATTAGATCGGTTATTTATTGCATTCAAAGTCTCCTATGAGGATTGAGAATCTATCATTTGTTCCAATGAATTTTCTTCAACCAGAAGAGGAGTTTGAGGTAAATTCATTCCAAAATAATCTATCTTCTTCGATTTTGCAACAATTTGAGAAGCCAAAATAGATATTGCATCGAAATCATGAACATTGGCTACTCTTTTTGGATTTACCCTTTCAGAGTGCCATTAAAAATTATTAGTAGCAATCTCTTTAATTAAAGAGTATGCTTCATTGAATGGTTTTGTCATTAACGATCCAACAACAACAAAATTTGTAATAGATCTAAGGGATCCCACTAATGCAGTATAAAAAACTTGAATTATTATACAATCTGGTAAAACATGGTGTGGACACTTCCTAAGGAGATCTTTAAATCATTCCCAAGCTTCATATTAATTTCCCTTCAAACTAACAAAAAGATGTAATATTGTTTCTAAGCTTAGCAGTTTTTTATGATGGGAAATATTTAGAAAAAAAATTTTGTGATAATTCTCCCCATGTTTTGATAGATCCAGGTGTTAAAGAGTTTAAACATATATTAGCTTTATCCCTTAACAAAAAAGGAAAAGTTTAAGTCTGGCAGCATCCTCAGTCATATTTAAATATAGCACACAATTCTAGAAAACTAACAAGATATAAATTATGCTCATTAGTCGGTGTTCCCGCAAACAGATTATTTTGTACCATTTGGATAATAGCAGGTTTAAGCTCAAATGAATTAGCAGCTATAGCAGGATTTTGTATACTCAGATGAATTTCATCCACTGCAGGATCAACATAATCTTTTAAAGGTCTTTGTTGATGTTCATTTTCAATTTCTTATATTTAAGTTGTTCGATATTTTGTTCAAATTATTAGGTTCTTTTTGTTATTTTTGAATTTTTCTTATAGTTCTTTCTAATTTTGAATTGTACGATACTAAACCTATGGATCCTAAACTACACATACATAAACAGAATTAACAATTAAAAATAAGCAATCACACAAGAATGTAAAAATATTTATTATACTACAATATTTTTTTAATATAAGTTTTATAGTTTGAAAGTAATTTACTGTTACCTCCCTGACAATGACTCCAAAAACTTGGTGCGGGAATATTTGTATGTGTTACAAAATGTTTTTTAACACTAAAACACACACGTGAGCTAAATTAGGAAATATGCAGATCAATCACAATAATGTTTACTTTATAATAAAAAATTTTTCCTTTTAAAATCTTTAAGATGCCCCTCCTACTAATTTAATATATATTTTCGATTTAAAATAGTCACTAGGTTACAAACACAAGTATACGTATTGCTCATGTAATAAAGGGCTCTAATGGAGTCCTAAGTATCGATCCCATATAGAGGTGGTAATTCTTATGATAATAACTCAAAAACACAAAATTGAATCTATGTAAAACTCAAGAAAAACAAGTAAAAATTGGTTTAATATAACTAATGGAACTAAGTTTACTAAACTAATCATAAAACTTCAAAGTTAAAATTTACTAAGACTAAATTAAGTTTTTTGATGAAGATTTAAAGTTTAAGAAAGTGTCATTCCCATTTACAATGAGGTTATAGTGGATGAATCCAATTGCTGTAAATTGTATTATGCCAAATAGGAGCATTCTTATTCTTTCTCCTCTTCACGTGCAAAAGAGAACATTGGCTAATCCATAGTTTGGCCTATAAATTCGCGGTTAGGCTGGGAAGATACTTGCTCTCACTCCAGATTTCCCACGTTCCCCTCACCTGAGGGCTAACATTTTGCTTTAGGTTCCAAATGTCTCTACTCCCATCAAAGTATATTTCCCTCTTTGTTTGCACTCAACCCCATGGACTACATTCTCATCCATGAAATCAAATGTGATTCTTACTCCATTGTAGAAAGCATAGTCCTTTCGGTTCATATGTTTCACAAAAAATTTTAACAATTCAATTGTCCAGATTGAAAAGTAAATAAAGTTCAAAGTTTGTTTCATCACAATTATTAAAATTTAATTATTGTGCAATAATCTCAAATCTTCACAAAACTATATCTCATTGTAGGGAAAAAGACAAAGAAGACTACTTAAAATTCATGAATAAGATACAACAAAACATTGATTATATATATAAAAACAAGTTTACAAAACAAAAAAGAAAATAACACAACTTATCTCAATCTCATCCCCAAGAAAATCCTTTAAAATTTCTTTGAATCTCTTTTTCTCTTTACAACACCACACAATTCTCTCTTAGAAGTGTAATGAATAAGAAATCCCTCACATTCTCTCTCCTCTTACAACTCTTAGAGAAGAACTTCTCTGAACTCTTGATGCGATGTGACTTTATATATGCTTTAAAATACAAAAATTTAATACCACTTTTTAGAATATTTAATTCTTGGCAAATGGCTTCAAAAACTTGATGTGTGAGGTTTACTTTTATTAATTTATATTTAGATTTTATAATAATTATTGTAAAAGTCACAATTTTAAACACAAGTATACATATCGTTCAAGTAATACAGGGCTCTAGTGGAGTCCTGGTTATCGATCTCATAGAGATAGTGTATTTATAAAAAGTAAGAAATGTAAGAAATATTTTGGAATTTTCAAATTAAATGCAATTTATATATACTTATATATATATATATATATATATATATATATATTCAAATTTAATTTACTAACAATTTTTACTAAAAGCAAGTAAGCAGTAAGCATTAATAAAGTAAAGTAAGCAGTAATTAAAATTCAGTATAAGTATAAAAAAATGACATTCTCTTTTTCAACTAATCCAAGATTTATAGAATAATTATCTTTTATAGGGAATTTAGATTATGGTATTGTGCCAAATAGAAGCATTCCTATTCTCTACCCTTTAGTCTAGGTGCAAAGAACATTGACTAATCTATAGATCGACTCAGGATGTTTTATTAGTAGAATGGGTTAATCTAGGCTCACACTACTAGATGTCCAAGGGTGGCTGTGGTCGGCCATACCAGTGACCCGTTACCATTCTATAAACCAAATTATTAGATTTTAGTCTGTCACTCTAAAAACTAATTAATTTTACGCCCAATAAATAATATCTTCCTATTTATTTGCACTTCACCTTAAATAATCCGCGTATAGCCTGCGATTACCTAAGGATTCATGTGATATCTACTAGTTAAGAATTTATCTCGGATAGGTCTCAAAATTCTTCAACAGGTTTTAACAATTTAAATGGCCAATTTAAAAAGTAAACTAAGATCAGGTATTAATATCATCACAATGTTTTAAATTTTTTAAATTTAAGTCTCCTACAAAATTTAATTAATTAATAATCTTTTCATAGATGAAAGGAGAAAGATAATTAACTACTCAAAACACATTGAAATAACACAACAAAACATATTTATAAAACTTTGAACCAAAGTACAAATACTTATCTGAAGTGTTCCTTCAAGTGATCCGCTTACTTCTACTAACTCTAAAGAAATGATCAAAGACTCCAAAAGCAACAACACACAATAAATATTCAAAATAAACTCACTATATACAAAGTAAAGTCGCACCCTAAGTATGGAAGAGACTAAATAAAATTAAAGAGGGGAGAGAAGATGCTAAAATGGGTATGTGTATTAAGAGGGGGGGATTGGTGCCATTTTTTCTGTAGAATGGGCTCCTATTTATAGAGCTCTGAATTGACCAAGGGTTGCTTAAGGCACCTCTTCAAAATTCGTCCTAATTCAATGTATCTTTTAGAAGGTAACTGTCGCTCTTAGGCGTTGGGATCTGGCGCCGGACTCTGTGACCAGGTCTTTCGCACCTCTTCACTTTGGATCGCACCTCTTCGCGATCCAGACTGTTTCCTTGTGTCCAAAAACATTGTATCACATGTCCTATATATTAGGAGTAACTTCCAGTCTTCTAGAAGCTTCAATAACCACTTAACACCGTCAAAATAACTGCCCAAAGTCATCCAAAAATCTTGACAGCGTTTGTATCTAACTGTCGCTTAGGCGCCTAGGCGCTAGGCCAATAATTCCAATATTTTACTCCACAAGCTCCATTTTTGCTCATTTTTTCTTCTTTTTCTTTCTTGGGCTCTTTTTAATCATCTACATCCAAAAACATGAAAATACCTTTCATTAAAGCATAATATCCTTAAGAATTGAATCATAAATAAGACATAAAAATGGGTATTTTTTAGGTAGATCAAATTCCCCCAAACTTAAATGTTACTTGTCCTCAAGTAACCCTTTTAATTACATAAAATAGATAACGTTCGGAATGAAGTTAAAATATTTAAGATTCCTTATAAATTTTGGTTTTATAAATGTTTTAGCAAATCATTAACCAAATTTCACTAATTAAGTTTAATTTTAAGAATTAAAGAATATTTAACTACCAAATCGTAAGACTTCCAATTTTTCATTTGTTTCAAGAATAATTGTAGTTCATCATATTAAGGTCACATTTTACAAGAAAAAGATTTTCATGAAATATTTTTCTAGTAAAAATATTTGTACATAGAAATTAAGTTAAAAATGTAATAACTTTTCTTACTATAAGATAATTCAAGTGAAGCAAATTTTTTATTAGGCATTTCCTCAAGATTTTCCTCACTTTCTTTTCTTTCTTTTTCTCTTTTTTTTTCTGGATTGTTTTTAATCCCTTTTTTTTCTAAGTGAGGATTACTATTTTTGGATAGCCTGTTAATGATTTTGAACTTCACTATCATTAATTTATTTTTAAAAAACTTATATATTCTTACTTAATAAATATGACATTTTTTTATTAATTTATTCAAAACTTATTTCAATCTTTTCTTTTTCAAGAAATAATCTTGATTCCTTAGTATTTCAAAAATACAATTCTCTTTACTTATAAATAGAAAATTTTGATCTTATTATTCTTTAAGCTAAATAATTATATTCTTAAAATCAATAAATTTTTTTGAAATTTTAGTTAAGTTTACTAAATTATTTATAAATTCAAAAATTTTAGGTAATCTTAAACAGATTTTTCATTCCTTATGTTATGTTAATATATTTTTAAAGAAAATATTAGTTCTTTAAGGACAAATAATATTTTAATTTGATGAATGTTTTCCCTTCCCCCAAACTTCAGCTTTAGTATAAATATGAATCATGAACTTTTCTAAAGCATGAGAGAAAGAAATAAACAAGAATTAATCTAAGTACAATAATGATGTAGTAAGAAAAAACTAACTTCTAATTCTACACATGCTTCAATATGAATATAACAGAAATGATTAAGAATATATAGAAAAGTTTTACAGAGCAGGAGTTACTTTCTAAAAAAAATCTCTTCTTTTCTTTTTTTTTTAACATGCAAACATACTAACTATTCATGAACACTAAATGGTAGGCTGAAACAGAAATAAACTTTTATAAAATTCATTCACATTTTAGTCTTAAACACACATCAGATAATCTAAAAACAGTTTTAACATAAAAGTTCACATAAACACTAACAACTAACATCACACTAAATAGCACAAGAAACAAGAAACATACTAAAAACAGAATCAACAATCTCCAGAAGTAAGTCAAGCTACTAATCACTGTCTGTGGCTTCATCATCGTCATCACCAAAAGAAAACTCCATATCCATTGGATCAACATATGGTGAAAATTTGGGACAAGTAGGGAATTGAACATCGTGCTCACCCTTCAGAAATCTCACTAAAGACTCAGAATACTCAGCATCGTAATCACTCTTTCTTTGTGTATACTCAGAAAGATGATCGATCTTCTTATCTATGGTATCTACTCTACAATGAGTTAAGAATAACTCATTCTGCTGCTCTATAAACTAATCATGCATGGTTTCCCAAAAAGTAGATGGCGGCTCAGCAGAAGTAGATGATCTATAAGTAGAAGCTCTACCTGAAGTAGGTAATGAACTAGAATGTGCAGTAGAACTCTTACCTCGAAGTCGATCATAAATACTGACGCTTTCTCTTCCTATAAGCTTGGTCGACTTGAGCTTTTCCTCAGAAAGCTCAGCAAATACTCCAACACTTTGGCATAGAGAATAGATCAGAGATGGAAAACCAAGTCCAATAGAAGTGCTAGAACGAGCAGTAGCCTCTACAGAATCATAAATAATGCTCCCTACATCAATAGGCTTCCTCTCTTGAATGCAGTAGTTGAGAATAGCTCTATCTTTGGTAACCTCGCTCAGATGATTGGATGGAAGGAAATGAGCAGAAATAAAGTAAAGACATGCCTTTGAAACACCATTAAGCTTAGAAGATGAAAAAATTACCCTTTTTCCATTCCAAATCTTCCAGGTTCCAGTACTATCAGTCAGGTAGGCAATGATTATATCCAAATATCCCTCAGATGGAGATAATCCAGAGTAATAACACTTTATGTTTGGCAGCAGGCCATATAAAATATTGATGCGTTCAGGAGTGAATCCTACTCCAACTCATTAAACAAAAATCTCGTATTCTTCAGCATCCACAAAATTAGCATAAAACTCTCTAACAACCGGGATAACGACAACAACAGTGAAATAGCAGAATCGTTGCCAGTTGAGCGCAACGATAGTCTCCTTAATTCTTCATTCAGGATTATAAAAACTTTGCTCCGAGATAAATTTTTGAGTCGTGGCAAACTCATTATATCGGAAGTGTGCAGTAGCAGTGACGAACTTACTACGATCAAATATTCTTATTCCTTTCCTCGCTTAGATTTGGGTGCCATCTAAACGTGCGAGAAAAACGCGAAATAAATTCAACGATCTAGGAAAATAAACTAATTTAAGCTTTTCAAACTTTAAAGAGCTTAAAAATTCATGGATTTAACTTTTAAAATCAAAATTTTTCTCAAAATTTCAGTTTTTCTCAATGAGAGCAAAATCCATGGTAAAAATAAAAAATAATGAGTTTAGAATGTAGATCTGACCTCGAGATGAAGAAATCGGGTGATTTCAAGCTCAAAAACTTGAAAATCTGGTTTTAAATTTGATCTCTAGGGAGTATTTTCACGAAAAACAGTGGAGAAGGAAGCTTAGGCATCAAAAATGGCATGGGGGGTTTAAGAAGATGAGTTTTCGGGTTCAGGCTGAATCGGCGCCGAATTCTGGCGCCTAGGCGCCGAATTCTGGCTCCTAGGCGCCGAATTCTGGCGCCTAGGCGCCAAACTCACCTTTCTAAAAATTCGATTTAAATTAAATATTTTCCACCAAATGTTATCAAATTTGACTCTTAATTACTCTTATAAGAGTATTAATCCAATTTATATCCTCCAAATATTTTCACAATCAATTTAAAATGATAGTATAGATCCACAAACATGTATCCAAATTCTTCAATTCCAATCCCTAATTTCCATTCCAAATTCAACAAATTTCAGTACAAGACTGTATCAAGGTTCATAGTTTTATAAATAACACAAACAATAACATATTCAAAGCAAACATTTAATTCCAACAACACACATTGAACAATTAAGCAAACACACAAATTTGATATTCAACACACTAACACAAGACTCGATCACACCTAAAACACATATAGGATCTATTTAACACCAATCTTCAATTACCATCTCTTTTGTAATGAAGTTCGCTAGGACCGAAGGGATAGAACACCAACGCCCTTGGAAATTCCAAAGCTGTCTTTTCATCAATCCACTTGTTCTTCATGTACAATTCTACTTGAGCGTCATGATAGACTGCCATATGATCAGATTGAAGTTTGGTTTGCCATTCCAAGTGTTCGTATTGGTGGTACATCACCTGGAGATGATTACCAATACTTTGAAGTTTTGCTTCAATCTTATACAATCAACTAAACATTTTTTTCAAACTAACAGCAATAAAACCATTAAAATAAGGCTAAGGATCTTTAGGAGATTTGTCTCTTACCTCATTTCCATGATTTACTTTATCCATTGCCTCCAAATCCTTCTTAACACCTCCAAAATGGATTGCTCTGGTCAAAATTAATGTTTCTATGGGTTTGGGGACGAAGAATAGGCTATAAATAAAGAGATTTCGTGTGAAAATGGAAGAATTTCGGTTTTTTCCATGATCTGTAACCGCGGCGCTTAAGCGCCGGAATCTGGCGCCTCCGGATCTTCGATACGCAGGCCATTCTGGCGCTTATGCACTAACTTTTGGCGCCTAGGCGCCGGATCCTCGATCGACTCTGATTCGCCTATCGTCAAATTTTGTAAGTTTCGGTCGTAAAAATAGGTCTAATAAACGGGTATGATCAACACACAAACATAATTAAGAAAAATTTAAATCACAAAAAATCACAAACGAAGGTTAACTTGATCTCCTTTTTACTCACATTTGTCATGGAGTGGTCCAAGTCCAAATTCTATATACTTCAAGAAAATGTTTAGCTTAAGCCAATACAGACTTGTTAGCCTTCTATTTCCAGAAGTCATATACAGTTTTAGTCAACACCAAGGCATAACCTTATAACAATACTTTAACTCACACTAATAAATATGGGTTGTCTCCCACAAAGCGCTTGGTTTAACGTCGTCAGCCCGACCTAATTAATTGAATTAATCGGGTAGACTCAGCTCATAAGCCTCTTTGTAATTTAATTTAATTTTTCCTATATAAGGCTTCAGTCTTAATCCGTTAACTTTAAATACTTTTCCAGTTTTGGGATCTTTGATATTCATAGCTCCATAAGAGTATACTTTCTCAATTATAAATGGTCCCATCCATTTAGATTTTAATTTTCCAGGAAAAATTTTTAAATGAGCATTAAATAATAATTCTTCTTGTTCAGGGTCGAATATTTTCCTTGAAATCATTTTGTCATGCAATTTCTTCATTCTTTCCTTATAAATTCTTGCATTTTCATAAGACTCATTTCTTATCTCTTCCATTTCATTCAGTTGTAATAATCATTTTTCTCCCGCAGTATTCAAATTATAATTGAACTCCTTTATCGCCCAATAAGCTTTATGTTCAAGTTCAACAAGTAAGTGATGATGTTTACCATAAATTAATCGATAAGGTGACATTCCGATAGGTGTCTTATAAGCTGTTCTATAAGCCCATAATGTAGAATCAAGTCTATCAACCCAGTCAGTTCTTTTAGGATTAACAGTCTTTTCTAATATTCTTTTAATTTCTCTGTTTGACACTTCAGTCATTCCACTTGTTTGAGGATGATAAGCAGTTGCAATTCTATGTTTAAATCTGAATTTTTTCAGGAATGATTGAATTCTTATATTTCTGAAATGACTTCCCCCATCTGTGATAATTAACCTGGGCATTCCAAATATTGTAAAAATCATCTTCTTTTAAAGTTTCGAAACACTTTTGGAATCACAGTTAGGTAAAGCTACAACTTCGATCCACTTTGAAACATAATCTACTGCTAATAAAATATAAATATTTCCAGATGATGGTACGAAAGATCCCATAAAGTCTAAACCCAATACATCGAAAATTTTGATTTCGAATAAAAAGTTTAGAGGCATTTTATCTTTTCTGGATATATTTCTCATTCTTTGACATCTATCACAAGTTTTTAAATAATGTCCAACATGTTTATATAAAGTAGGCCAATAAAATCCAGAATTTAAAATTTTAAATGCAGTTTTATTAACTCCAAAGTGTTCTTCAAATTCAGAATCGTTACATTTTTGAATAATTGCAAAAGTTTCTTCATAAGGTACACATCTTCGAATGATAGAATCTCTTCCTATTTTAAATAAATGAGGTTCTTCCCAAATATATGATTTACAATCATTCATGAATTTCTTAATGTATTTACTATTCATCCCATAAGGTAAAATATTGCTAACCAAGCAGTTAACTATATCTGCATACCAAGGCATTTGTAATCCTTGAATGACATATAATTGTTCATCTGGGAATTTCTCATTTATCTTTTCTTCATAAATCTTCTCTTTATTATTTTTTATTCTTGATAAATGATCGGCAATTTGGTTGCCAGTTCCTTTTCTGTTCATAATTTCAAAATTAAATTTTTGCAAAAGTAGAACCCATCTGATCAATCTAGGTTTAGCATCCTTTTTAGACATTAAATACTTAATAGCAGAATGATCAATATATACGATACATTTTGTTCCAAGAATATATGGTCTAAATTTATCAAAGGCATATACTATTGCTAAAAGCTCTTTTTCAGTAGTAGTGTAATTTATTTGATTTTCATTAAGAGTTTTACTAGCATAATATATAACTTTGAAAATTTTCTCATATTTTTGTCCTAATACAGCTCTGATTGCATAATCACTTGCATCACACATTAATTCAACAATCAGGTGCAACAATAACCGGTGCAGTGATTAATTTTTCTTTCAAAATTTTGAACGCATTCAGACAATCTTCATTAAATTCAAATTTAGCTTCTTTTTCCAATAAATGGCAAAGAGGTTTAGCAATTTTAGAAAAATCCTTTATATATATCCTATAAAATCCAGCATGACCTAGAAAACTTCTCACATCAGTAATGGTAGTAGGTGGTTGCAGTTTAGCAATAATTTGCACTTTTGCCTGATCAACTTCCATCCCTATTTGTGAAACTTTAAGTCCAACTACAATTCTTTCTGTGACCATAAATTGACATTTTTCCCAGTTTAGAACTAAATTTGTTTCTTCACATATCTTTAAAACTTTCATTATATTTTCCAAGCAAGATTCAAAAGAAGTTCTAAAAACTGAAAAATCGTCCATAAATACTTCAATTCCTTTATCAATCAAATCACAAAATATTGACATCATACATCTTTGAAAAGTTGCAGGTGCATTGCATAAACAGAAAGACATTCTTCTAAAGGTAAATGTTCCATAAGGACTTGTAAATTTTGTCTTTTCTTGATCCTCAGGAGCAACGGGTAATTGATGATAAGCAAAATATCCATCCAGAAAACAGAAATATGAGTGTCCAACTAGTTTATCCAGCATTTGATCCAAGAAAGGTAAAGGAAAATGACCATTTCTAGTGGCGTTGTTTAATTTTCAATAGTCAATACATATAAGCTATCCAGTAACTTGTCTTGTTGGGATTAATTCATTTTTTTCATTAACAATGACAGTTACTCCTCCTTTCTTTGGAACATAATGAATAGGACTCACCCATTGGCTATCCAAAATAGGATAAATAGTTTCAGCATCTAACCATTTCAAAATCTCTTTCTTGACAACCTCTTTCATAATTGGGTTTAATCTTCTTTGAGGTTCAATAGTGGGTTTACAATTCTCTTCCATTAAAATCCTATGCATACAGATTGAAGGGCTTATTCCTTTTATATCTGCAATAGTCCAACCAAAAGCTTTCTTATAATTCTTCAGAACTATTAATTTCTCTTCTTGATTTTTGCTTAATTCTGAAGATATAATTACAGGTAACGTTAATGAATTTCCAAGAAATTCATACTTTAAATGTGCAGGTAATAATTCTAGTTCAGGGGCTCTTTCAATTGAGGGTAAAAGTATATCATTTTTAGTTGTGTCTAAAATTTCCCAATTTTCATGAATATAATGAGTTTCTTCAGATAAATTTTCTTCATTTAATGTCTCATTATATAACATAGATTCTTTATCTTTATCATCAGAAATGACCTTACATTTTTCTTGATAATACTTTTCAATTATATAATAAAAAATATCCATCCGATAGCATTTTTCTTTATCAGGATACCTCATTGATTTCAGAACATTGAATGTTATCTCTTGATCATTAAATCTCATCGTTAATTCTCCTTTTTGTACATCAATCATAGCTCGATCGGTAGCTAGAAAATGTCTCCCTAAAATGATAGGTATTTCTTTATCTTCTTCCATATCTAGGACAATGAAATCTACAGGGAAGATAAATTTGTCTACCTTAACAAGAATGTCCTCTATAACTCCTTTACGATAAATGATCGATCGATCAGCTAACTGTAGAGTTACAGTGGTCGGAGAAATCTCTCCTAAATCTAACCTTCGAAAGATTGAAAATGGCATGAGATTAATACTAACTCCTAAATCACATAAGGCTTTTCCACAGAATTTTTCTCCAATAGCACATGGTATACTGAAACTTCCAGGATTTTTAAGTTTTTGAGGTAATTTCTTCTGAATTAGTGCAATACATTCTTCACTTAATGCAACAATTTCATAAGCTTCAAATTTTCTCTTCTTGCTTAAAATATCCTTCATAAATTTTGCATAGCTTCACATTTGCTCCAAAGCTTCAGCAAAAGGAATGTTGATGGTAAGTTTCTTAAAAATTTCAAAGAATGTAGAAAATTGATGGTCAAGCTTCTGCTGTTTAAGTCTTTCAGGAAAAGGTGGTGGTGGTCTTTCAACGTCCACTTCAATAGGTACGACAGTATGATCTTTACTTGGACAAAGGGTATCTTTATGTTTTTCAATCTCTTCAACTTCTTTCTCTTTTTCAATCACATTCCGTGTTTTCTCTGTTTATTCATTTCCACTTTTGAGTTATACAGCTTTTGCTTGTTCATGTTCTTTTCCAGATTCTTTAGGATTAACTTCGACAATGCTAGGCAATGTTCCTTAAGGTCTGTAATTAGTGAAATTAGCGATTTGACCCATCTGATTCTCAATATTATGAATAACAGTGTTTTGACTTTGTAGCTGATTTCTTAGTTGCAAGATTAATTCTTCTACAGATAACTTTTTCTGCTGATTGTTATAACCAGGAGGATAAGTTGGTCTATAGTTTGAATTTTCTTGATTGTTCAAATTTGGATTAACTTGATGTCCATTACTCCAATTAAAATTAGGATGATTTTTCCTACCAGGATTATAGTAATTAGAATAAGGGTTATTAGTTTTACTAGTAATAGCTTGCAAAGTTTCCATTATTTGAGATTCATCAGAATTTGCAGAATTGTCATTACTTGCATGCGATATATTAATAGCAAAATTATCTAATTTGTTAGATATCACAACCACTTGTGAAGCTGAAATAGAAAAGGTTTCATTATCTTGAATAATAACCATTCTTTTAGGATTAACCCTTTTAGAAGGCCATTGAAAATTATTATTAGCCATTTCTTCAATTAAAGTTTAGGCTTCTTCAAATGTCTTAGCCATTAAAGAACCACCAGCAGCAGCATCTATAATAGATCTAAGTGATCCAATAAGTCCATTATAAAATGTTTGAATAACTAACCAATCTGGTAAAGCATGATGAGGACATTTTCTTAATAGTTCTTTAAATCTTTCCCAAGCTTCATAAATTGTTTCTCCATCAAATTGCGTAAATGAAGTAATATCATTTCTCAATTTAGCAGTTTTAGAAGGAGCAAAATATTTAGCAAGGAATTTTTGTGTCATATATGTCCATGTTTTAATTGAACAAGTTGCTAATGAATTAAGCCACATCTTTGCTTTATCTTTTAAGGAAAAAGGAAAGAGTCTAAGCCTAATAACATCATCAGAAATATTATTATATTTAAAGGTAGCAAAAAGTTCTAAAAAACTAGCAAGATGTAAATTTGGATCCTCATTAGGTGTTCCTCCAAATTGATTATTTTGTACCATTTGAATAATAAAAGGTTCAAGCTCAAAAGAATTAGCATCTACAGCTGAAATTTGAATACTAACATGAAGTTCATCAGCTGTAGGGTTTGCATATTCCCTTAATGGTTTATAATTATTTTGTTCATTAAATTTGATTGGATTTTGATTATTGTTATGTATGTTAGCCATTTCTTGATGTTTTGAAATTTGTTTTCCTTTTTTAATTCTTTTAATTGTTCTTTCTAATTCAGAATCAAAAGGTAGTAATCCTTCAGATTCAGAACTACGCATAAAATTTTAAAAAAATATTTTTGTTTTGTTTTGTTGTTTTATTTTTATATCTATATTTATATTTATATTTATATTTTATTTAATCTTTCTTTTTTTACTTTTTATTTTATCCTATCCCAGCAGCGGTGCCAAAAACTTGATGCGATGCGACTTTATATATGCTTTAAAATACAAGAATTTGATACCACTTTTTAGAATATTTAATTCCTGGCAAATGACTTTAAAAACTTGATGTGCGAGGTTTACTTTTATTAATTTATATTTAGATTTTATAATAATTATTGTAAAAGTCACAATTTTAAACGTAGTATACATATTGTTCAAGTAATACATGGCTCTAGTGGAGTCCTGGTTATCGATCTCATAGGGATAGTGAATTTATAAAAAGTAAGAAATGTAAGAAATATTTTGGAATTTTTAAATTAAATGCAATTTATATATAATTATATATATATATATATATATATTCAAATTTAATTTACTAACAATTTTTACTAAAAGCAAGTAAGCAGTAAGCATTAATAATGTAAAGTAAGCAGTAATTAAAATTCAATGTAAGTATAAAAAAATGACTTTCTCCTTTTTAACTAATCCAAGAATTATAGAATAATTATCTTTTGTAGAGAATTTAGATTATGGTATTGTGCCAAATTGAAGCATTCATATTCCCTACCCTTTAATCCAGGTGCAAAGAACATTGACTAATCTATAGATCGGCTCAGTATGTTTTATTAGTAGAATGGGTTAATCTAGGCTCACACTACTAGATGTCTAAGGGTGGCTATGGTCGACCCTACCAGTGACCTGTTATCTTTCTATAAACCAAATTATTAGAATTTAGTCTGTCACTCTAAAAACTAATTAATTTTACGCTCAATAAATAATATCTTCCTATTTATTTGCACTTCACCTTAAATAATTCGTGTATAGCCTGTGATTACCTAAGGATTCTTGTGATATCTACTAGTTAAGAATTTATCTCCGGATAGGTCTCAAAATTATTCAACAGGTTTTAACAATTTAAATGGCCAATTTAAAAAGTAAACTAAGATCAAGTATTAATATCATCACAATGTTTTAAAATATTTTAAATTTAATTCTCCTGCAAAATTTAATTAATTTATAATATTTTCATAGATGAAAGGAGCAAGATAACTAACTACTCAGAACACATTGAAATAACACAATAAAACATATTTATAAAACTTTAAACCAAAGTACAAATACTTATCCGAAGTGTTCCTTCAAGTGATTCTTTGACTTCTACTGACTCCAAAGCAATGATGAAAGACTCCAACAACAACAACACACAATAAATACTCAAAATAAACTCACTAGATATAAAGTAAAGTGGCACCCTAAGTATGGAAGAGACTAAATAAAACTAAAGAGGGGACATAAGATACTAAAATGGGTATGTGTACTAAGAGGGGGGGTTGATGCCATTTTTTATGTAGAATGGGTTCCAATTTATAGAGCTCTGAATTTGACCAAGGGTTGCTTAAGGCACCTCTTCAAAATTCGTCCAAATTCAATGTATCTTCTAGAAGGTAACTGTCGAGCTTAGGCGCTGGGATCTGGCGCCTAGGCGCCGGGATCTGGCGCCTAGGCGCCAGACTCCGTGACCAGGTCTTTCACACCTCTTCACTTTGGATCGCACTGTTGACCTCATTTTTGGTGAGGTCTTTTCTTTCCTCTTAGTGCTTAGGATCTAGTCATAGGACTTCTCCTTAACTATCCTAGAGGACTAGAATTAGGACCCACCCTTTAGAGATTTAGCTACTTCTTGACTCATCTTGGGACCCCACTTGGATGGTTGCAAACCTCTAAATCACCTTGAAAGGTTAAAACCACCATATGGACAACCAATAGTGAGTTCCTATAGGATTGTTTGGACTTAGGGTGACCTTGGGAGATTTGGGCTTCTCTTGCACACACACACACCCCTAAGCCACTTAACCTAAACCTTGAACCCTTACCTTCTACCCTTTATGAAACTTACATTGTTGAACCCAAGCCACTAATCTTTGATTAAGATGGCTAAGGTCAATATGTGAAGGATCATAAAGTGGTTACCATTCGGCTTGACTTGGTCCCAAAGTGGTTGGTCTTAGCTAAGGCCATGACTCATGCTTCCAAACCTTAATTCCATTCCAAATGAATTTTTTTACTCAACCTTGTCCCCACTAAAATGAGCCATTTCTTCCTTATTTGAAACCCCATTCATTTTGCCAAAATTTATGGTTTTGAGATTGGCTCCCCTAAACATACCCAAAATTACCTAAATTGCCCCCACAACTACCGAATAATCCAAAAATTTCCAAAAATTACCCAAAATACCTAAAATTCCTAAGAATCATTTTGAAACAATTCTCACCTTTTAATCCGCCAAAATACCCCAATACCCTCTAAATAACCTCTAAATACCCTAAAATACTCTTTTAGCCCAAATTTCCAAAAATTCCAAAAATTCCTAAACAAATTTTGAAAAATCCCAAATATTCTCATTTTCATTTTGTTCAACTACACCATAACCTAATTTTGCCAATTTAACCCAATTTTATCAAAACCCCCAATTTGACCCATTTTTTAAACCCAAGTGGACCCCATGTCAAGCCAAATCAACTCAATTGACCTCAATGTTGCCCAAATCCAATTCTAAACTTCAATCAAACATCTCCAATACCAATCTAAACCAAATCCAAACCCAAGTTGATTCACATTTGAATTCAATTTCAACCCAAACCTAAAAGCCCCAATTTTAACCTATGACCCAAACCTACCCAAATCCAACCCAATTCAACTCAATTTCTCCCCAAATCAACTCTAAACCCTTCCTAATACATCCCTACACCAAATACAACATCAATTGGCTCTCAATTTAAACCCAAACCCAACTCAAAATTCATTTGAAATCAAAACCCCAAATTTGCCTTAAAGTTGTCACCTACCCCTAATTCTCCAAATTGAATCCTCTAAACCCAAAATTTCCACCCAATGTCTATCCTAAACCATTCATAACAATCATTTGTAACATTTTGAACCATCAATTGGCCTTGAATCAAACTCTAGCCAAACCTAAATCCAACCTAACCCATGGTGACCAAAATTAACCAAAACTCCAAAATCCTCCAAGTTGAAACTCCAAATGAACTCCAATCCAATTCATGTCTTCATGAAAAATCTTCCCTACAATCATTTACACAATGTTGATCAATCAATTTGATCTAATTTAAACCCAAACTCAATTTAGCCCAACTCAAACCCATATGAACCCAATTGAACCTATGTTCCAAATTTAATCAAACCAAACCAACCTCTTAGCTGCCAACCCTAGACCTCCTAGGGTGGGTTTAACCTGACCTAACCCAAGCCCCATGAGCCATGGACCAATGGTCCATCACTTTGGACCAAGGGACCAAGCCACATGGCTAAAGCCATGTCACATCTTTAATCTCCCTTTTAGAAACCATCTCTGCCAAATTAATTGAGCTAAACTCCTCCTCCACTCATCCTCAGCCTGCCCAGCCGCCTGACTGTCCTTGTCAGCCACTCCAGCCGCCGGAACAACCACACCCGAGCACCCCTTTGCCCATGAAAACTCAAAATTGAGCCTGGGCAGTGGCCAATCCTTTCACCAGCCACCTTGCCTACTCTGCCCTCACCCTAAGCGGCCCAAGGCACTCATTGCCTGGCCCTGAGCCCCCCTCTCCGGCAAGCTCTATAAAATCCCCTCCTCTCGGCTGAATTCAAGGTGCTGAAATTTCTTTCACCAAACTCCCCCAAATTGCTCCCAGACCTTTTCCCAGCCTAGAGAAGAAGAGCCTCACTGTTTTCCTGCCCTAATTCCCATTGGTTGAGCTAAATTTCAAAGCTCAACCTCAGGCCAGAAAACAGGACATCCCCAGAAACTCCACCAAAACCAAATTAAACTCACCCACACCTTCACAGCACCAAGAGAAGGAGTTCCCCAGTGAAAGCCCCCTCTCTAGACCACCCAATTACTTTATCGGCCAGAGCTTGAAATCGGGCTTGGTCGAAGTCATACCTAGGCAGCTCACCAAGACTAGAGACTTCATCCGGAGGCTCCTCTAGCTCCAACGAACGTGCCGAGCATCTCTGATTGAGGCTTCACCTCTCAGAACCAAGGTATTGACCTCTCCTCCCTCCCGAGCTTCCAGCAATTCTACAACTTGTTGTGCACAATTTTGATGTATGTTAGCCATATAGATAGCTTTTTCTAGACTAGACGCGTCGATAGAGACCAACCGCGCATGATTTGGTTGAGTATGGAGCGAGATCTTAGGTCTGGAAGGTGGACGGCTCTTGGGTTAAGTCAGTTGGGGACGATGACCAGCCACCGTCGGATCGCACGTGTATCGGATGGATGGTGGAGATCAAGCCGGTCAGAACCGCAGAATAGAAAGAGCGAGCCGTGTGGCGCTGACTCAGATGGCGACGTCGAATGGAGAAGCACCGCGTGAGACTTCGGATCTGTCAAGGATGACACAGCGCCGCGTTGGATAAGTAGGAAATTAGGGTTATTTTTTATTTATTTAAATACCAGAATCTTTAAAAATGCATTGTCGGCATATTTTTAGGTTGAGTGTTGTATTTTGAAAAGGGGTCGCCTACAGAAATTGTCAACGAATTTTAGATTTTAAATTTAATTTAAATATATATATATATATATATATATATATACATATAATTTAGAAAGTAACATTTGATTTTAAAAATAATTCTAACTTTAAAAATTTTAAGATATGAAATCAAACCAATCTCACATCCCAAATAGTTTATATAAACGAGCACCACACTACAAACCGTGTATCTATCCCAAAGAATAGACACCGCTTTGATGATGGGGCTCGATTAAATAAACTAGAAGATTTATGACATCCGTTTGGTCCACGAACCAATTTTATAAGCCGACAAGTTCCCCGCTTAATATAAAAAAATTAAGCGGGGTTTATATTATCCAGGTTCTTAAAGTTCCCTATAAGGGCAAGCCCCTATAGTTAATTACATCTTAAATGACGGGAATCATTTAAGAAATCTCTCGATAATGATCAGTGGTTTTGCTCTCTAGAATATCAAAGTTTAAGGTTTCAAAGGATTGGATTTTGGAAATTTCAATGGGGAATAGCCCAAATTTAGAACAGTTTATTTTAGGAGTCCAAAGGAAGAGAAGTAAGAGAAGTTGAGGATACAAGAGGAATCTTGGCAACTTCCCAAACTATCCTATTGTTTGGCTTAAATTTGGGAGTATGTTTAATGTTGTAATCATGCCAATTTTAGTTAATTAGGACTTATATTTGTATGATATGATCATACAAATAGCCTCGAAGATGTGAGGGTTTATGTAATACCAAACAACTACCTCGGAATCCTAAGACGAGTTAGGGCTTAATTTGCATAACATGTTTATGCAAATGCCTAACAAAGAGTTGAGGATTTATGTTGCACTAGGCAAACTACCTCGAAATCCTATGGCTTAGTTATTTAAAACTAGGAAAAGGTTTTGCTGAAGTAGACACAAGTTTTGCTGACGAAGATGGCCGTGCTGTCTACCGTGCTCCGAGCTCCTTGTTGTTGCAGAGGTTTAGTTGTAGAAGGTGAAAATCAGGAGATGAGAGAAGTGTTTTGGTTTAGAAAAGTTTCGAAATCCAAATGTCTTTAATGTTTTATTAGGGGAATATTAAAGTTGATTATAACAACACCGGTTAAGATCCCATGGTTCCATCATTCCGGCACCGTTATTTTTATCGGATTCACTTAGTTCAGATGAATTTGCTAAACTCAACTGAATGAGTTCCACACTTTCATTTAGACCGTGGGAAATCCCGTTAGCAACACTTAGGTTACGTCATCCGAGGTATTCCCGATCATCCAACAAGACGTTTTAATTTAGTTATAGTTGTAATTTTGTGTTCTGTTTGTGATTAAATTTTGAGTTACTTTATCTTTTGAAATGTTGTGGCGGTAAATTTTAACTTGTGTAACTTTTAATTTAGTTTTGGTTTCAGTTTTGTGGCTATCCTAAAGATTTTAGTTTTCATGCAACAATCTTGTTTAACATGCAAGAAAGGTAAAGCGCAGTACATGTAAGTAACTTGGAATAACATAAAAGCGTACCTGGAGGGTCTTCTCGTCATTCCAAGCTACACTTAAAACACATGTTAAGAGCATTTAAATGTTTATAACAAGTACCTAGGTAAAGCTAAGGGAAGGTTTTGGTTGTCTACCAAAATCCTAATCCTATTGCTAGTCAACTCCTATGACGTCTAGGTTCTTGTGTTTTGTTTAAGGATGATTTTCTTCACCAAAGAACAATTAAGTTCAATTGTTCTTCTAAAAAACCTCATTATATTGAAAAAGTGCTTAGGAGAAATCCCAAACATCTTTTAATATTTCTGAGACTGTTTTGAGTCCAAGTGAATTAATCATTCAGAAGTTTAGTAAAGTTTTGTTCCTTGCTCAGTGAACTTGAGCATTTAATTACCCGATGAGTGAAGTGACCTTTCACTTAATACTCTATTTAAGAGTTATAATAAAGAAAGCCTTTAGGGGCAAGTTAGTTTGTTAAGAATTTTCATCATTTTTCCATTGGATTTTAATTTAAGATGATTTGATTTCAAAATTTAATTTTAGTTGTACTATTTAAAGTGATTTGTTTTGGTTTTAGAATTTTGATTAATAATTTTAAATTTGGAATAGTGTTCAAGTTGTTTTAAGTTTAATTTAAATCTTTATATTTTTAAATGGTTTTGATATTTCAGATTAATTTTGATGTTTTAAATTTACTTACATTATTTATGTATTTTAATGACTTGATTTAGATTTATTATGATATTATTTAATATTTTAAATTTGTTTTAAGTTTGTTGTTAAGTGATGTTAAATTAATTTTAATATTTTAAATTTAATTTAATTTAATTGTTAAACCACTTGATATTTTAAGCTTTAATTTAATTAAGGGTTACCTTCTTTTAATTTTTTTTAGTTTATTTAGCTTCAATTATTATTTTAAGTTTAATTAAGATTTAAATATTATTGAAGTGATTTATTTAGGGATTTTTAAATTAAATAATTAATATCCTCTCAAATTATATCCCTATTTTAATAATTCAAATTTTAATTAATCTTCCAAAATTTAAATTATTTAATCAATTGAAGTTCACTTTAAATATTTTCAAGGTAATTAGTGGGTTTCTATCCCTTAATTTCCTAGGTTTCAATCATCTAATAAAAAATTAAATCAGATATTTTACCCTCCCTTTTGATTAAACCTAAAGTTTTAATTAAGAGTTAAAATTCTTTAATTATCTTTATGCCCTTTCAAACTTATTTATTTCATAACTCACTAAATTGAGCTCAAATGAACTTGAAATTTTTATGTCACTTCACTCATATGTCAATTAAGACATTAGGGGAGAAAATGTGATTTTTCTAAATTTAATTTAATTTATAGATTTATTTTGATGAAAAATAGGGATTTTCAATGGAAATTCAACAACGTGACCAAGGTAAGGTTTCTGTCCTTAAGAAAATTATGAGATGTTTCTAATGACTAGAGGACCCCTTGGACCAATTTTGGTGATTTTTTAAATTATATTTTATTTATTATAATTATTTTAATTTTTGGAGTATTAATCAATTATAAAATAAAATTAATGTTGAAAAATGGATTTTATATTTTTCTTAAATCTCTCTAACCTTAAGGAGTCTAGAGAAGCAAATTTTATATTTTTATGATTTTTCTTGGATTTATTAGAATTAATTTGGTGAAAAGGTTGAAAACCCCATTTTTTTAATATTAAAAATTGTCTTAAGCATTTAAAATTTAATATCTTATCCAAAAGACTTGGGAAAAATATTTAGTTTGTTCCTAAGTGATTAGGAGTTAAAATATGACATTTTTATGATTTTTATTATTTTTATGATTTTTATTATTTTTAAATTATTTAAAATATTAAAATAAGGTAGAAAATGAAGATTTTTGAAAAATTCCAATTTTTATTTTCTTAGACTCCTCTAATACCAGAGAAGTCCCAAAACCAATTTGGTGAATTTTTGAAATATATTTTTGGAGTTATGAATTTTCAAAGTTTAATTTTACTCATGTAATTTAATTAATCCATATTGTGAGGTTAAACATTTCCAATTAGTTTCAAATTTTTATGTGAGGTCCCTCTGATCCTAAAGATCAGTGGAGAATTATTTTTAAGTTCTTTTGATATGTGGTTAACCCTAATTAATTAAAGTTCAGTTTTGAGTAATTAGGCCAATTTGGGTTATTCTCAATGATTTAACTCAAACCATAATTATCATAGGGTCCTCTGGTCCTAAGAAATTTTCCCAAATTTTCCTAGAATTTTCTAAGTAATATGCTAATTAATGAAATTAAAATACCAAAAACAGTGACATAAACTTGAAAAATACATAACTTGCCATAGAGAATGCCTCTGACATTGAAAAATTCAGGGAATGTTCCCAAGATCAGAGGCTTTAAAAGCCCTATTATCTCATGCCATGGTGAATTGTCTATGCAAATGGAGAATAAAATTACTGAAATGAGTAAATAATTAATTAAAAATAAAATACTCATCAAATTAACTCAATTCTTTTTCCACATTATTCTCCTCTGTTCACTGAGCAATAGAGTATTTTTAGTTTATTTTTATGGTTTTTCTACACAAAGATATGGATTTTCTACGTTTCAGGTATTTAAATAAATTAAAAAAATCCATATTTATTTACTTATCCACACGGCGCCGACTCATCCTCGGCAGCTCCGAAAGCCCACGCGTCGCCTCCTATTCGACGCCGCCATCTGACTCGGATGCCACGCGGCCCGCGGTCTCGCTCCATCCTTCGATCTAGCGCAATCTGGACCGTCCACTCGATACACGCACGATCGGACGGTGCCTGGTCATCGTCTACGACTGGTGTGCACCCGTGACCGTCCACACTAAAACCCTAAGATCTCTCTCATTTCTCAATGGATTTTCGTATTCTTATACTCTATGGATTCGTCTTGAAGAGACGAACACATCCATACTGTTTACATGCATTGAAATCAACTCAAACGAAATAGAGAATCGTTGGAAGCTCTCGGGGAGGAGGAGTGTCCATACCTTGGTTCAGGAGGTGAGGCCTCAACTGAATGTGCTCGACACGTTCGCTGGAGTTGGAGGAGCCTGGGGATGAAGCCTCTGGCTCTGTCGACTTGTCTAGGTGCAACTTCCACCAAGCCCGATTTCAAAGCTTGGCCAATAGAGAGAATGGCTGGCTTAGTGAGGGGGCTTCCACTGGGGAACTCCTTCTCTTAGTCCTGTGCAGATGTGGGTGAGTTTAATTTGGGTTTGGTGGAGGTTTGAGAGATGTCCAGTTCTGGCTTGAGGATTGAGCTCCAAAATTGAGCTCAATCACTGGGATTTAGGGCAAGAGAATAGTGGGGATGGATTGCTCTTGGCTAGGGGATTCTCTGTGAGGAGTTTGGAGGAATTCTGTGAAGGTTGATTTCAGCTAACCTTTTGGCCGAGAGGGGGTGGCTGGTTTAAGTAGCCATGGCTAGGGCTTCACAGGGGCAATTGATGGCTAGGATCAGCTGCATAGGGGATGAGATGATGATCCGTGGTTGCCAATTGGGTTGGGACAGCTCAGCCAATTCAACTTGGATTTTTGAATCAAATTAGCCTTCTCGGCCTGGTGGTTTTCGGCGACTGGGGTGGTGGTCCGGCCAGGGTCAGGTCACCCTCAAGGTCAGGGAGGCAGGGCTGGGGTTTGGTGCAGTCAATTGGCTTTGGACAAGTGTCTAAGGTTTGATTTAAATGGAAAGGGGGAAGTGGCTCTTTTGGGTTTAAATGGGTTAAGTCATGGTTTAGGCTAGGTGCACCTCCCCAAGGCTTGACTTTGGGCTGGGTGGAATCATTTGGGTCAGCCAAGAGAGAGTGGTGAGGTCTCTTTCCATGGTGAGGTGGCTAAGCTTGGTTTAGAGTGTGACATGAATATGGTTAAAAGGGCTTAATGAAGGATTAGGAAAGAATCTCCTCTTCTTGCCATTAATGGCTTGGTGAGGTGGAAAGTGGCTTCCATGGCTTGTACATGGCTCAATGGCTCACATTTGGCTTGGAAAAAGCTTGGTCAATTTCATAAAAATGGATTTTAAGGATTTTGGGTATTTTGATGGAAATTTGGATGAAGCTTTATTTAGAATTATTTGATCATTGGTTTAGGACTTAGGGATGATTTTAACTGAATGCATGATGAAAAAGAGTGTCATATGGACTTTGGATGAATTTTAGGGCTTTTGGATTTGGTGGAAGTGGGCTTTTAGAATAGTTTAAGAAAGTGGGCCTTTAGGTTTGAAAAAAAATTGGTGGACGGAAATTTTGTGAAGGATTGGGCCAAACAAATGTTGGGTTTAGTTTATGGATGTCATGAGTGATTTGAAACAAATTTGAGGTGATTTGGAGTTGAATTGGGTTTGATTTTGGGACTTTTTGGTAAAGGGGGCAAAGTGGGTCAAATTGGGCTAACTTGGGCTAAGGTTGGGCTAATGTTAGATTTGATGTAAAATTAATGTTGAGAAATGTTTATGGGAGTGTTACAAAGAGTTTTCAACTTTGGTTGGGCTTTGATTTTGGGATTTGGGCCCATTTAGGTTCATGGTGGGTTTAGGCCAAAATTAGGGATTTTGGTTTTAGGTTAGGTTTGGGTGGCATTTGGGTCCAAATTTGGGGCAAATCTTGTTAGTGTTTTGTTTGTGGGGATATTAGGAAGGTTTAGGAAAAGATTTGGGGTTAATTGGAGTTGAGTTGGGTTAGTTTGAGCTAAGTTTAGGTCATGGCCAAAATTGGGCTTTAAGCTTCAAATTGAAATTAGATCCGAATGCCAATCAAATTGGGCTTGGATTTGGTCTAAATTGATAATAGGGATATGGAATTGAAGTTTAGAATTAGACTGGATCAAAATTGAGGTCAATTGGGTTGATTTGGTTTGACATTGGGTCCACTTGGGTTAAAAATGGGTCAAATTGGGGGTTTTGGTAAAAGTGGGTTAAATTGACAAAATTGGCCTATGGTGTAGTTGAACAAAATGAAATTAGGAATATTTAAGATTTTTTGGAATTTTCTGGGAATTTTTGGAATTTATGGAATTTTTGGGTTAAAAGGGTATTTTGGGTATTTGGAGGGTATTGGGGGGTATTTTTAGAAATTTTGGTATATTTGGCTATGGATGATCAATTTGAGTGGAGAGAAATGTTTAGGACTGGTTTTAAGGAATTTTGGGTAATTTAGGTGATTTTGCAAATTTTGGGTGGTTTCAAGGGTACTTGGTAGGTTTGACGGGTGTAGGGCCCTGGGGGTAAAAAATTGAAATTTTAAAAAATGAAGATTTATCAAGTTTAAGTAGAATGGAATCACTTTGGTTGAGCCATGAAGCCATATCAAGCCCATAAGAGCCATGAGAGGACTCATTTGAGGTATTCACTATGTTGTTCCTAATCCTCTTAGCCAAGGGCTTAGGGGTTGAGGACCATCCATATGAATCACCTACATGAGTCAGGAAATCAAGCTAGTTATGATTGGTTTTAGGATTTGGAATGTGTGTGAAAGTATAATGTGTGCAGGTTAACCCTCACCAGACCAGGCCACCCAGGGTAGTCCTAAGGCCAAAGAGTCCTATAGGGAACTCATCCTTTAAACCTCCACATTTGATCTTAACCCTCCAAGTGAATTAGGGGTTTACAATCAGGCATGTGGGGTTAAAGGGAGTTAAGAGGTGTTTGAATTTCTAAGTGGTGTGTTTCATCTCTAATCCTCTAGGATAGTCAAAGGGAAAACCTAAGGCTAGATCCAGAGTACTAAGGAGAGAGAAGAGAGAAGACCTCATCAAAAATGAGGTCAACATGCATATCTTTGCATAGAAAAATCCTAAAAATAAACTAAAAATACCCTCCTGCTCAGTGAATAGAGGAGATTAATGTGGAAAAAGAATTAAGTTATTTTGTTAAGTATTTTATTTTAAATTAATTTAATACTATTTTGAATATTTTAATTCTCCATTCATGCAAACAATTCACCATAGCATGAGACCATAGGGCTTTTGTAGCCTCTGATCTTGGGAACATTCCCTAAATTTTCCAAGGCCAGAGGCTATCTCTGTGGCAAGTTATCTATTTTCCAAGTTTATGTGTCTGTTTTGGTATTTTAATTTCAATAATTAGCATGTTGGTTAATAAAATCTAGAAAAATTATGGGAAGTATCTCTGGACCAGAGATCCCTAGAAAAATTATGGTTTTGTTTAACTCATTCAAATGAACCCTAATTTGGCCAAACCCCTAAAATTAATATTAAATTAATTTGAAACAACCACTCATTAAAATAACACAAAATCAATTCTCCACTGATCTTTAGGGTCAGAGGAGTCTCACATACAAATTTGAAATCAATTGAAAATGATTTAACCCACTAAATGAATTATTTAAATCACAAGGCCATTTTTAAACTTTAAAACTTCATAAAATCTAAAATACATATAAAAAATTCACCAAATTTATTTTGAGGCCTCTCTGGGATCAGAGAAGTCTAAGAAAATTAAAATTAGAATTTTTCTAAAATTTTAATTTTTAACCTATTTTTGAATATTTTAATAATAAAAAAATAATAAAAATCACAAAAATAATAAAATTCACAAAATTGCCATATTTGGTCTCCTAATCACTTAGGAATCAACCAAATATTTTTCTTAAGTCCCTAAGAAAAGATATTTAATTTTAAAGGCTTAATGCATTTTTTAATATTAAAAATGGATTTTTCAACCTTTCCCACTAAAATAATTCTAAAAATTCAAAGAAAAATAAAAAAATATAAAATTTGTTTCTCGGAGTTCCTTGAGGTCAGAGAGATTTAAGAAAAATCTAAAACTTAATTTTCAACTTTAATCTTATTTTTTAATTAATTAATACTCCAAAACTTAAAATAATTATAATAAATAAAATAAAATTCAAAAAATCAATAAAATTGGTTCAAGTGGTCCTCTGGTTAGTAGGAACATCCCATAATTTTCTTAAGGATAGAAACTTTATCTTGGTCATGTTGTTGAATTTTAATTGAAAAATCCTTATTTTTCATTAAATAATTATATATATGAAATTAAAAAATAGAAAAATTCATTTTTTCGCCTCTAATGTCTTAGTCAGTTTGACAAATTCTATCCAAATATTTTCCTCCTTCAAAAACTGTGAAACTTAGAAATGACATAACATCTTTTAGTCACTTTGATGGAGAATCAATATACGAAGCTTGGGAGAGATTTAAAGATCTTCTTAGGAAATGCCCACATCATGCGTTACCAGATTAGTTAATTATTCAAATTTTTTATAATGGATTAGTAGGATCTCCTAGATCTATTATAGATGCTGCTGCTGGAGGTTCATTAATGTCAAAAACATTTGATGAGGCTTATTCATTAATTGAAGAAATGGCTACCAACAATTTTCAATGGCCTTCTGAAAGGTTAAATCCTAAAAAAATAGCTAGTATCCATGACTCTGATGCAATATCTATGTTAGCTTCTCAGATTGCTGCTATATCTAAGAAATTAGATCATTTTGGAATGAATTATTCTCCTAATATAATAGAAGAAAATTCATCTGGACAACTTATAGATGCTCAAACTTCATATGAAACTTTAAATGCTATTAATAATAGACCTAATAATCCTTATGTAAATTATTACAACACTGGTTGGAAGAACCATCCAAATTTTAATTTGAATGACAACTTTGTTAATCAACAATGGATGAACAACTCAGTAAACCCATTAGGAAATCCATCTAACCAAGGAAATTCTAATTATAAACCTTCTTATCCACCTGGATTTAATAATAACCCTCAATTTAAGGAAAAGAAGTTATCTACGGAAGAATTAATATTAAATATGGGTCAGCATTTGCAGAATCAAAGAAATCAACTAAAAATTCAAGGGAACCAATTACAAAATCAAGGAACTGCAATTAAAAATATTGAAACTCAACTTGGACATATCGCTACTGCACTTAATAATAGAATTCTTGGAACTTTTCCTAGTAATGTGGAAATAAATCCTAAAGATCAAGGAAAACAATAAATCAAAGCGATACAGTTACGAAGTGGAAAAGAGTTAAAAACAAGAATACAAAAAGAAACAGAAAGTGAAAAAGAGAAAGTGGAAATTGAAAAAGAAAAGGATCAGCAAGATTGAAATTTAGAATATCCACTGATACCTATGAAAATTTCTATAGAGAAACCACCACCACCATTTCCTCAGCGATTAAAGCAACATAAAAAGGATTAGCAATTTTCTAAATTTCTTGAAATTCTGAAGAAATTAATGGTAAACATTCCTTTTGTAGAAGCATTAGAACAAATGCCCAATTATGTGAAGTTTATGAAAGATATTTTAAACAAGAAGAGAAAGTTCACAGACAATGAAACGGATGCACTTAGCGAAGAGTGTAGTGCAACTATTCAGAAAAAGCTTCCTGAGAAATTAAAGGATCCTGGTAGTTTCACTATACCTTGTGCTATTAGAGAAAAATTTTATGGAAAAGCTTTATGTGACTTGGGAGCCAGCATCAATCTTATGCCTCTATCAATTTTTAAAAGATTAGGATTGGGAGAAGTCTCACCTACTTCAGTAACTCTTCAATTAGCTGATCGTTCAGTGACATATCATAAGGGAGTTATTAAAGATGTGTTAGTAAAAGTGGATAAATTTATCTTCCCTGTGGATTTTATTATTTTAGATATGGAGGAAGATAAATAAATACCTATAATTTTAAGGAGATCATTCTTAGCTACTGGAAGAGCTATGATTGACGTTCAAAAAGGAGAATTAACTATGAGAGTAAACGATCAAGAAGTAACTTTTAACATTGCAAAATCAATGAAATATCCTGTTATAGAAAAAGATGATGAATGTTTTCGAATGGAAATTCTTGAAAATCTATGAAATGAACATTTTAAAGAATACTTTGAAGATAAACCAGAAATAGAAAATACAGAATTAATTGAAGAAACAAACAATGAAAAAATAGATTATATAAAAGAAAGATTTGAGATGTTGGATATTATGGAAAACATTGAAAAGAATATAGTTCCGTCGATTATTAAACCTCCTGAACTTGAGTTAAAAATTTTACCTACTCATTTGAAGTATGAATTTTTAGGTAACTCTTTAACTTTACCGGTTATTATATCGGCAGAATTAAACGAATCACAAGAGCAAAAACTTCTGGACATATTAAAAAAGTATAAGAAAACTTTTGGTTGGACCTTAGCAGATATTAAAGGAATTAGTCCTTCAATCTGTATGCACAAAATTATTTTGGATAATGAACATAAACCAAGAGTTGATCCCCAAAGGAGATTAAACCCAATAATGAAAGATGTAGTCAAGAAAGAAATATTAAAATGGTTAGACAATGGTATTATATATCCTATTTTGGACAGTGCTTGGGCAAGCCCAATTCATTGTTTTCCTAAGAAAGGAGGAGTAACTGTTGAAGCTAATAAAAATAATGATTTAATACCTATAAGACAAGTTACTGGATGTCGTATATGTATTGATTATAGAAAATTAAATGCAGCCACCAGGAAAGATCACTTCCCTTTACCATTTCTAGACAAAATGTTGGATAAACTAGCTAGGCACAAATACTTTTGTTTTTTAGATGGATATACTGGTTATCATCAAATTCTTATTGCTCCTGAGGATCAAGAGAAAACTACATTTACCAGTCCTTATGGAACATTTGCTTTTCGAATGATGCCTTTTGGACTATGTAATGCACCTGCAATATCCCAGAGATGTATGATGTCTATATTTAGTAAATTAATTGATGATGGAATAGAAGTATTTATGGATGATTTCTCTGTATTTGGAGCAACATTTGAAACATGCTTGAATCATCTTGAAAAAGTTTTGGAGTTATGCGAAAAAACTAACTTAGTTCTAAATTGGGAGAAATGTCAATTTATGGTTACAGGAGGAATTGTATTAGGGCATAAAATTTCAAAAAAAGACATGAAAGTAGACCCTGCAAAAATTCAAGTTATAGCTAAATTAACACCTCCTACTATAGTGAGAGGGGCACGAAGTTTTCTTGGACATGTCAGATTTTACAGACGCTACATAAAAGATTTTGAAAAAATTACTAAACCTCTATGCCAACTTTAGAAAAGGACAAGAAATTTGAATTCACTATAGAATGCTTAAATGCTTTTGAATTATTAAAAGATAAATTAATCACAGCAACTATAATAGTTTCACCTGATTGGGAGAAACTATTTGAACTTATGTGTGATGCTAGTGATTATGTGTTGACATCATTTTTGATGAGGTCTTTGCTTCTCTCTTTAGTACTTAGGATCTAGCCTTAGGCTTTTCCTTTGACTAATCTTAGAGGAATAGAAGTGGAACCCACCCTTTAGAAGTTCAAACACCTCTTAACTCCCTGCAAACCCCACAATCTTGATTGTAGACCTCTAATCACCTAGAGGGTTGAAATCAAATGTAGAGGTTTAAAGGATGAGTTCCCTATAGGACTTCTTGGCCTTAGGAATACCCTGGGTGGCCTGGTCTGGTGAGGGTTGAATTGCACATACACTACACTCTCACACACATTCCAAGTCCTAAAACCACACTCTCACCCAACATGACTTCCTGACTCATGTAGGTAATTCATATGGATGGTCCTTAACCCCTAAGCCTCTGACTAAGAGGGTTAGGAACAACATAGTGAATGCCTCAAATGAGTCTTCTCATGGCTCATATGGGCTTAATATGGCTTCATGGCTCAACCAAAGTAATTCAATTTCACTCAAATTTGAACAATCTTCATTTTTCCAAAATTTCAATTTTTGACCCCGGGCCCTACAGCTAATAAACCTACCACAAGCCCTTGGAACTACCCAAAATTTACAAAATCACATAAATTACCCAAAATTCCTCAAAATCAATCTTAAACATTTCCCCCCACTCAAATTGATCATCCATAGCCAAAAAATACATAAAATTCCAAAAGTACCCCCAATACTCTCCAAATACCCAAAATGCCCTTCTTAGCACAAAAATCCAAAAACTCAGAAAATTCCCAAAAAAATCCAGCAAATCCCAAATATTCCCAATTTCATTTTGTTCAACTACACCATGGGATAATCTTTCCAATTTACCCCACTTTTACCAAAACCCCCAATTTGTCCCATTTTAAACCCAAGTGAACCTAGTGTCAAACCAAACCACCCCAATTGACCTCAATTTTGGTCCAATTCAATTCTAAACATCAAATAAACATCCCCAATATCAATTTAGACCAAATACAACTCCAATTTGATTGACATTTGAGCCCAATTTCAATTTGAAGCCTAAGGCCCAATTTTGGCCCATGACCTAAACCTAGCTCAAACCCATCCAATTCAACTCCAATTGGCCCCAAATCTTTTCTAAAGCCTTCCTAACACCCCCATAAACAAAACACTAACTTGATTTGCCAAAAATTTGAACCTAAACTCCACTCAAACCTAACCCAAACCAAAATCCCTTAAATTGACCTAAGCCCAAACCTAACCCAAATGGGCCCAAATCCGTAAATTAGAGCCCAACCAAAGTTGGAAACTCTTTGTGACACTCCTATGAACATTTATCAACATTAATTTTACATCAAATCCAACTTTAGCCCAACCTTAATCCAAGTTAGCCAAATTTGAACGACTTTGGCCCCTTTACCAAAAGACCCACATCAAACCCAATTCAATTTAAAATCACTTTAAACTTGTTCCAAACCACTCATGACACCTTCCTGAACTAAACCCAACATTTATTTGGCACAATCCTTTACAAAATTTTCATCCCAAATTTATTTTAAATCCGAAAGCTCACTTCCTTAAACCACTTTAAAAGCCCATCCCAAGACAATTTCAAAAGCCCAAAATTGATTCTAAAGCCCATATGACATTTTCATTTGTCATCCATTTAATCAAAATCATTCCCTAAGTTCCAATTTCATCATCAAATAAATCTAAATCATGCATCATGCCAAAATACCCCTAAATTTCAAAAATCCCAAAATCCCTTTCTCATGCAAGTGAGCCAAGCCATTCCTAAGCCATGAGCAAGCCTTGGAGCCATGCGCAAGCCACATGAGAGCCATGAGAATCTTAAGATTGTCAACACCCCATAAATGGAAAAAGGAGGAGATCCTTTAAGCACTCTTTAAGAGTCATTAACCTTTCCCATGTCTCCCCTAACTCATGCTTAAGCTTAATTGTACTTGGATTGTGACTTCACCCCACTAATCAAGCTGATCCAAATGACTTTCTCTTCAGCCCAAACCAGCCTTGGGGAGGTGCACCTAGCTTAATCCATGTATTGGACCAAACCAAGCCTAAAATAGCCCTTTCCCCATACCAATTAAATCAAACCACTTTACACATGTCCAAAGCCAATTGAGTTCACCAAATCCCAGCCCTGACCCCACTGGTCAAGATGGTGACCTGACCCTGGCCGGCCAGCCACCACAGCCACCGGAAAACCCCATGGCCGAGAGCTCCATGTGAGCCAAAAAATTCAAAACTCACCTGCTGATCTGTCCCAACCCCAATGGCCAGTGGAGCTCTTCTTCTCCTCCCATGAGCAGCTGATCCCAGCCTTTAAACCCCCCTGGGAAGCCCTCTAGCCATTCCTATTTAAACACCACCACCTCTCGGCCAAAATGAGAGTTGAACCAAACCTTACCAAAACTCTGCCAAAATCATTCCAGACCCCTCTTCAGACATAGATAACTTGATCTCCACTGAAATCCAGCCCTAAAACCCTCTCTGTGAGCTCAATTTCAGAGTTGAAAATCCACCCAAAAAACAGGACACTTCACCACAGTGAGCCAATCTCCAAATTGATTGGTCCTACACCTTCACCAGACCAAGAGGAGAAGTTCCCCAGCAAAAGCCCCCTCACCGGAGCCAGCCATTGCTTCCGACCTCCAAGCTTTGTGACCGGCCTTGGTCACTTTCATACTTAGACAATTCCCCAGAGCCAGAGACTTCATCTGGAGCTTGCCTGGACTCAATAAAAGGTGACACAACTCTCAGATCGAAGCTTCACTTCTCTGAGCAAAGGTATGAACTCATTCTTCCTCCCAAGCTTCCAGCGATTCTCCATTCTATTTAGGTTAATTTCGTAGCCTATAAATCGTATGGATGTGTTCGTCTCTTCAAGACAAATCCATAGAGCATAAGAACACGAAAATCCATTGAGAATCGAGTGAGATCTTAGGGCTTTAGTGTGGACGGTCACGGGTGCACACCAGTAGTAGTCGATGACCAGGAGCCGTTGGATCGCGCGTGTATCGAGCGGACGGTCGAGATCAAGTCGGACGGCGCAATGGTACATGAACCGCGGGATGCGTGGCTGCTGACTCAACTGGCAGCGACGAATTGGAGCGCGACGCGTGGGCTTTCGATCCGCCGTAGGTTGACGCGGCGCCGAGTCGGATAAGTAGGAAATTAGGGTATTTTTGAATTATTCAAATACCAGAACTTCAAAAATTCATATCTTTGCATAGAAAAATCACAAAAATAAAATAAAAATACCCTCTTGCTCAGTGAACAGAGGAGAATAATGTGGAAAAGAAATCAAATTAATTGGATGAGTATTTTATTTTTAATAATTTATTTACTATTTTTAGTATTTTGATTCTCAATTTACATAGACAATTCACCATGGCATGAGACCATAGGACCTTTGAAGCCTCTGATCTTGGGAACATTCCCTGAATTGTTCGAGGTCAGAGGCCATCTCTGTGAAAAGTTATTGAATTTTAAAGTGAGATGTCAATTCATTCATCAGGTAATCAAATACCTAAGTTCACTGAGCAAGAAACAAAGTTTAACTAAACTCCTGGATGATTAATTCACATGTGCAACTAAATTTACTTGGACTCAAAACAATCCCAAAAATATGTAAAAGATGTTTAGGACTCGTCCTAAGAACTTCCTCAATATGACAGGATGTTTTAGAAGAACAATTGAATCTAATTGTTCTTTGATGAAGAAAATCATCCTTAAAACCAAACCAAGAACCTAGACGTCATAGGAGATGACTAGTTATTGGATTAGGAATTTGGTAGACAACCAAAACCCTTCCCTTAGCTTTACCTAGGTATCTGTTGAAATATTTAAATGCCTTAACATGTGTTTTAAGTGCAGCTTGGGATGATGGGAAGACCCTGCAGTTACGCTTTTATTTTATTGCAATTTACTTACATGCACTGTACTTTACTTTTCTTGCATGATAAATAAAACTGTTGCATGAAAACCAAAACCTTTAGGATAGTCCCTGAACTGAAACTAAAACTAAATTAAAAGTCATTGCAAGATAAAATTCACCGCCACAATATTCCAAAATATAACACAACTCAAAATTTAATCACAAACAGAACAACAAAACTACAATCACAACTAAATTAAAACGTCTCATTGAATGATCGGGAATACCTCGGATGATGTAACCCACGTGTTGCTAACGGGATTTCCCAAGGTCTAAATGAAAGTGTGGAACTCATTCAGTTGAGTTTAGCAAATTCATCTGGACTAAGTTAATTCGATGAAAATAACGGTGTCGGGATGACGGAACCGTGGGATCTTAATCGGTTTTGTTTAAATAACTTTAAGATTTGTTTTAATTAAAATATTAAAAACACTTGGATTTTAAGATTTTCTCTAAACCAAAACACTTCTCTCATCTTCTGATTTAACATTCTAAACTAAACCTCTGCAACAACAAGGAGCTCGGAGCATGGTGGGCAGCTCAACCATCGTCATCAGCAAAACTCGGATCTACTTCAGCAAAACTTTCTTAGAATTAAATAACCAAGCCATAGGACTTCGAGGTGGTTTGCCTAGTGCAACATAAATTCTCAACTCTTCGTTAGGCATTTGCATAATTATGTTATACAAATTAAACCCTAACCAGTCTTAGGATTTCGAGGTAGTTGTTTGGTACGACATAAACCCTCATATCTTCAAAGCTATTTGTATGATCATGTCATACAAATATAAGTCCTAATTAATTAAAATTGGCAGGACTGCAATATTAAATAAATTCCCAAATTGAAACCAAACAATAGGATAGTTTGGGAAGTTGCCAAGATTCTTCTTGGATCCTCAACTTCTCCTACTTCTCTTCCTTTGGACTCATGAAAATAACTGTTCTAAATTTGATCCATTCCCTATTGTAATTTCCAAAACTCAAATCCTTTGAAAACCTTAAACTTTGAAATTCTTGAGAGCAAAACCACTAATCATTATCGAGAGTTTTCTTAAATGATTCCGGTCATTTAAGATGTAATTAACTATAGGGGTTTGCCCTTATAGGGAACTTTAAGAACCCACGTAATATAAACCCTGCTTAATTCCTTTATATTAAGCAGGGGAACTTGTCGGCTGATAAAATTGGTTCGCAAACCAAACGAATGTCACAAATCTTCTAGTTTATTTAATCGAGCCCCATCATCAAGCAGTGTGTCTATTCTCCGGGATAGATATGCAGTTGTGGTGCGGTGCTCGTTTATATAAACTATTCGGGATGTGAGATCAGTTTGATTTCATATCTTAAAATTTTCAAATTTAAAAATTATTTTCAAAATCAAACGCTACTTTCCAAATTATATACATATTTAAATTAAATTTAAAACATGAAAATTCGCCGATAATTTTTGTAGGCGACTCCTTTTTAAAATACAACACACAAACCTAAAAATATGCTGACAACTTCTGGCGACTCCGCTGGGGAATAGTTCCTCTCTCCATTTTGATAAGATGGTTTTGCTTTCATAAATCGATAGCGAGTCCATGTCCCTAGTGGACCAAGCTACCATTCTGCCGTTGGCATGCCTCACTCATTTCTGTCTTGAGCGAGTATAGTCAACTCCTTTTGGATTCTGGAGCCACTGTTTAGACACCCCTAAACAGGGAGGTTCCGGAATCATCCCACCTCCCCAAAGAGGTGGGGTGGACCCCCAATAGGTGTTAATTTAGGAGCGGGCCTTCGAGTCGACAAGTCTTGCATAAGACTTTCTCTTCCTTTACAATTCTAAATCGGGCCCTTTACCTTTTCTATAACCCTTTTCTTTCCTTTAATCGTTTTGTTTCTAACAAACGAACCTCCTGATAAACAATCTCTTTTAAAAATCACAAATACAAAAGATAAATGAAAATGTGTTCGGACTCTTTCTTTTTCGTCCTAAACTTTACGACGAAAAGAAGCATAATTTGGGACTGACATTCGGAATCTGCCCTGCAGAAAATGACTGCCCCAAAGTTAATCTTCTCCTTCACCAATGGAATGGACTTTGCCGTTTACAAGGATGAACTGCCCGACAATGGGATCATCCGTTTCGGATAAGGATTCGGCAACACAGATGTCAAGTTCGCTGACGTCACTCTCTTCACACTAATGGACAAAGCGTCAGAAACTGAAAAGCCCGTGATTGAGTTCAATCTGAAATTGACTCAAGAATTCTCTCCCCTACAAAGGATTCCAGCTGAAAGGAACTGTTCATAGGAGAACTGTCGTATCTACCCCCACCAGTCTAGTCATCTCTGCACCTACCCCGACTTCTGCCAAACTGAGGGGGGAAGGAAATCCAAGTCTGTGATGAGCCTGTCACCGTGGAGGGTACAGATTTTGCTACAATACCATCTATTTTTTGAGATCGGGTCCAGTTCAAGAGTTGCACCCCTAACTCGGACTTAAAGGAGAAATAAAAGCAGAAAGAATGCCAGAATTGAGAAAGCCAAAGCTGCTGAAGTTGCTTTCTAGAAGAAATTCCAGAGGAAAGAGAAGAACTGTCTGAGTATATACCTCTGTTGGAAGGGAGCAGGTTTCACCCTCTCTCTGCCACATTAGATGAAGAGAATGTACGTAGGATCACCGCTGCATTACCCCGACCTGCGTACTATAGCAATTACAAGAGGAAAAGGGATAAGACTACGCCATTGACTCGGCTGCAAGCTGTGATAGAAAGATTGGCAAAGAAAGAAAGATGCCATGTGTCAGAAATCTTAAGAAGGATAGGACGGGTGCCAGCTAAATCCCGCCTCGAACCGCGAATAGAGCCTGTTGCTGCCATAGAGAAACCAAAGGAGAAAATAAAAGCCAGTTTACCCGTTGTTGTATCGGGTCTACAAATTAGGGAGGATACCACCTTCCAGCATATAGCCAACAGATCATCCGGTCCTAGGCTTTCGGCTGCAATAAGGATGGTATGGCGACCTACTACTGGTGAGGTACGACCAAAACAATGTCCTGAGAAGAAAAGTCTCGTCAGGAGACTTAAATCATAAGAAAGTGCTACTGCAATAAAGGGGGCTGCCGGGAAGGAAGTTCAACAACCGTCACGAGTCGAATGGGAGACCGTGCGGAAAAGGCCATTAGAGGATGCCATGGACAAATTAAGGACCGACATCCGATGGTTAGCAAAAGAAAGAGAAGAAGAACTAGGAGATGAAGTTGACTCATCAAAGTTCATGGATGAGGAGTATGCCGAGATCAACATGGTTGAGACGCGAGCATCATCAGCTTCGCAAGGTGCTCCAGCAGTTGCGGAAAGAGATGAACCGGAAGTGATGAGAGCACAGATTCAGGAGATAGATGACACAATTTCTCAAATGGCAAAGAGGATGGAAGAGATGGCTGCTGCCTTAGCCACTCTCCAGAGTCAGGTACAACCTCAGAAAGAGACACCCCCAGAAATTATCCATATTGAAGATGGAGGAAAAGAGATCACATCCGTCAACGGAGACGAACAACCAAAGAAAGATCCTGCACAAAGCATGATTCTAGAAAAGGACATTAAGAGCATGGTAGAACAACAGGTGTGAGAGGCCCTAGCACAATCTAAGAGTGGCGCATCTATTCAGACGGGTAGACCTTACCCCGAAGAGTTCGATGCAGTCCAATACCCGAAAGGCTTTGTACCACCTCTGTTTAAGACTTTTGATGGAACAGGAAACCCCCGGCAACATGTTGCACATTTTCGTGCTAGTTGCTTCAATGCCGGTGGGAGTGACGCTTTACTTTTTCGATAGTTCATCAGCAGTTTATCAGGGATTGCCTTCGACTAGTATGCAGAATTGCCGAACGGTTCAGTAAAGACCTTTTCAGAGTTGGGGAATCTCTTCATTAAACAATTTGTCAGGGCTCAGCACCACATCACTATCGGTGATCTAGTGGTGGAGCAACAGAAGCCAAACGAGACTTTAGTGGATTACATACTTCGATGGAGAAACTTAAGCATGAAGTGTGAACCACGACTTCAAGAACAACATGCGATCGACATCCTACTTAAAAGTATCCATGGCCCGATAGCACTTCTCTTTAAAGGATTTACAATCAAGACTTTCGAGAAGTTGCTTAGCAAGGCCGGGAGCTTGCAAGAAGAGGAAAAGCAGTTAAGTTTCGTGGACAAGACCGATAGCGCGAAGAGCGTGAAAACATTCGAAAAGAAATCCGGAATCGTCGGAGCGAGTAGATGCGGGCAAGCGATCGGTTCGGATACGATCGAACGGCCACGGTCTAGTTATCAACCACCGCAACGGACTTATCGGCAACCTCGGCGGGGCTATCGGCAACCTCGGTAAGGCTATCGGCAACCTCGTCCGAGCTACCGGTCGCGTCGAGCATTATGAACAACCGCCTCGTTCATCGCGTACCTTAAGAGAACTTCTAAATAAAGAATATCCATTCAAAATCGAAGCAGTAGCGAAGATGTTCCGCAGCTTAATGAAGACACCGGATTTTCAGCTGCCAGAGCCGAAAAAGCCGGAGGAAGTCAATAAGAAAGATCATCCGAACTATTGCCCTTACCACCAGATGCTCGAACACAAGATAGAGGATTGCATCACTTTCAAGAGTTGGCTTGATGACAATCTCCGGAAAGGGAACATAACGATCCCAAAGGAATACATGAAGGAACCCCAGAAAGGAGGTTCCTTCAAAGTTATTTCAACGGATCCCATTGTTCCGATAGACCCATACACGATCGATGATAGATGGAGTACCTCTGGACAAAGTCATCAAGGAAAATTTTGGATCACATCCAGACCGCTACGGTACACGCTTCAACTCAAAGTTTGAAACCTGTCGAGCCGGCACTATCACTTGCGATTGAAGAACCGCCCCGAAGGAGGAGAAGATCGTGGAAGAAAAGAAGACCGAGGCTCCGAAGGGTAGACTAGGGGCTGCTTATCCTATGATGGTTGTTTCCGATTCGGGGAAGAAATCTCTCAAACTCCTGACTCTGTATGATTATCTGCTCGCTCCGGCGGGATCTTATAATGATAAGGGTTATGGCGTTGGCTACGTTTTGACTGTTTCTAACAATTACGTAACTAGTGACAACCGGCTTAATTTGGATCTCGATTCCAATACAAATAACGATTCTCAAATCATACATAACCTCGACGACCACGACGAAGAAGATGTTCACAAAGGAGGCTACGAAAGCTCGACAAGCAACGAGTCCATTTGAGAATTCCGAGGGGCTCTGATCACGATAGAATTAGAACCATCAGACATCGAAGCAACTTCAGAAAAGCCAGTTGTTCCAATTCAATAGGATACACCGGCAGATTCAACACCAAATTCAGAAGAAATAAGCCGAAGTAAATTTAAGAAGTGGAAAAGTTCTACCCTCGAGAATGGGTCCAAAGGATAAAGGAAAGCGGTGGTTGCTCAAGAAGAGCCAACCCCGGCGGAAGAATTGCCCATTCGGGAAGAGACTGAGGAACATGGTAATAAAGTAGACTACAACGTGCTAGCCCATCTTAGGAAATTACCAGCCAAACTAAGCATATACGATGCTCTGATCCTGTCAAAGGAGATGAGGGAGGCTCTGATCAGGGCTTTACTTGATCCAGAGATTTGTTTAGCCCAAATGGCTGGTAACTCCTTCGACAAGGTTTCCTCGTTAAGAGAACAGCGAGGTGTTACCTTCACGGGCAATGATCTATTACTGGGAACAGCATATGACAACCGACCGTTATACATTTCAGTCAATATTGGAAAGTTTACGCTCTCTAGAGTATTGGTTGATCTGGGAGCATCAAACAACATAATGAATCTTCGGACGCTAGCATATTTGGAAATTGATGCTCGCGAGCTTGAAGCAAACAAGATGCTATTAAGAGGCTTCAATCAAAAAGGAGAAAGAGCTCTTGGATCGATAACACTACTAATGAAGACCGGTGATTTAGCAAAGACAATCGCAAAATTCCACATAATTGATTCTGAGACATCGTTCAATGCTCTACTGGGTTGGCCATGGATCCATGAAAACCGGATGGTACCGTCGTCTATGCACTAGTGTATAAAGTATTACGAAGGAGGGGAACAGTGTATCAAAGGTGACTTGCAACCATTCTCCGTACACGAGATTGGAATTCATGAAGATGCGGACTACTACGCGCCCCCGAAGAAAACAATCTTTTCCAGAAATACCATACCGAATGAAGCAAAAGAAATTTGAGACGATGAAGAACCTGAGGTTCTAGTCCAATAGTTACTCACCACTCCCTTACGGCGAGATGGTGAAGATTTCTCCAGAACTCGCACCCGAGGTCGAGGCTGGGGAGGAGGACATGGAAGAAATGTTGGAACAGTTGGACAGAAGAAATCTGTCATCGATGTTGATTGGGAGAATAGCTGTGAAGAAGAAGAAGAAATTGAGAAAGAAGCAGTGATAATAAGTCAAAAGAAACCCCAGTTCAAGATTTCTCTCGAAGATGAAAGGAATGAAGAATATAAATCAATGTACGAGAAGATTAACCATTATGTACATACTATGACCCTGACCCCGATCCATTCTAATAAGATCGAGGGTATGGTGGTCAAGGAAGTACATGGTGGTGGTACTAAACCAATCAAGTTTTATCGTGGTGCTTCTTCTTCTAATAATGAAAAAGATGTATGATTTGAAGATGTTACTTCATCTGAATTAATGGAACTACCTTTTGAGTGGTACTCTCCCTGTGTTCAAAATTTAATTCAACGCGGTGTCTTACCTCGACAATGGACAAAAGGTCAATCACAACATTTTGAAAAATTATGGAATAATGTCAGTCGGCCTCCCAATTCAAAACATGGTCTCGGATTCAGCATAGTAGGATCAGTTGATGATACGGGATTTTGCTTGGTTGTCACTTGTGAACCTAATGAAGACTGCTTGGAAGCCTCAGAAGATCTTAAAGATCTGCAAATCGGAGACGCTCCACCAGAATTCGAAGAAGAAATCAAATCTAATATAGACGAGTTAACATAAGTTAACTTAGGTACTGGCGAAGAGCCTAGGCCTACCTTTGTTAGCTCCTTACTCAATAAAGAAGACTCCGAAAACATAATCAAGCTATTAATGGAATTCAAGGACTGTTTTGCTTGGAGTTACGACGAAATGCCAGGATTAGCTCCAGAAGTCGCAGTTCACAGGCTAGGAGTGGATCCTACTTCCGTTCCAGTCAGACAAGCTCCCAGAAGAATGCGTCTAGAAATTGAGCAACAAGTAATAGCCGAAGTTAAGAAGCTAATAGATGCTAAATTTGTCCGTGAAGAACAATACCCAACTTAGTTAGCCAACGTGGTACCGATCGAAAGAAGAATGGTCAGATCAGAATCTGCGTAGACTTCAGAGATTTAAATAAAGCATGTCCAAAGGATGAATTTCCACTACCAATCCCATAACTGATGATCGACATTGCTTCAACACATAAAATCTTCTCTTTCATGGATGGATCATCAGGATACAACCAGATAAAGATGGCACCAGAAGACGAAAAGCTCACGGCCTTCAGAACGCCGATCGGAGTGTATTGCTACACAGTAATGCCATTTGGACTAAAGAACGCGGAGCAACATACCAAAGAGCGATGACGAAGATTTTTGATGATCTCATTCACAACCAAGTCGAGTGCTACGTGGATGATGTGGTCATCAAAAGCAAACTGAAGGAAGATCAGTTGAATGATTTGAGAATTGTTTTCGAGCGACTAAGACAATACAACCTTAAGATGAATCCCTTAAAATGCGCCTTCGGCGTCACCTCCGGGAAATTCTTAGTATTTGTTGTGCGACATCGCGGGATTGAAATCGATCCGGAAAAGATTAAAGCTATTTTAGAAATGCCTCCTCCCAAAACTTTGAAACAACTACGATCCTTTCAAGGGAAGTTGGCATATCTTCGACGATTTATCTCGAACTTGTAAGGTAGGTGTCAGCCCTTCTCGGCATTGGTTAAAAAGGACGCCAAATTCTTTTGGGATGAGAAATGCTAGCGGGCTTTCAAGGACGTTATGCAATATTTGATGACACATCCTGTCTTAGCAGCCCCAGTCTCAGGTAGACCGTTGATACTTTATACCGCGGCTTTAGACGACTCCCTTGGAGCCGTGCTAGCCCAGGTCAATAATGAGGGAAAAGAAAATGCTCTCTACTACTTATGCCGTCATCTAATCTCGACGGAAGTAAAGTATCCTCCGATTGAGAAACATTGTTTGGCCCTGATCTTCGCCACTCAAAAGCTCAGGCATTACATGCTTTCTCATAAGGTCCACCTTATTTCGAGAGTTAATCCGTTGTAATACTTGATGACCCGACCAAAGCTTTCTGGCAGACTTGCCAGGTGGTCGATGATACTATTGCAATTTGACATAACTTTCGTTCCCCTTCGCGCCGTAAAGGGATAAGTCCTAGCAGACTTCCTCGCAGCACACCCTTTACCGGCAGATTCGCCTCTCGACGACGATTTGCCTGATGAGCAGATAATGAGCCTAGAAGACCCTGATGATCGACGTTGGGAACTATACTTCGACGGTGCGTCCTCAGCACAGAAGAACAAAGAATTGCAAACGATAGTGCCCGTGTAAGGCAGAATCGGACTAATCTTTATAAAACCAGAGCGGGGGATGTTAAAATACTCCTACCACTTAACAGAACCATGTACAAACAACGAGGCAGAATACGAAGCCCTTATAACTGGAATGGAATTAACCATTCAGATGGGAATAACAGACATCAACATCTACGAAGATTCTTAGTTGATCATTCAACGGGTCGCAGGACAATACAGAATTTTAAAGCCAAGACTAGAGCAGTACTTTCAGTATGCCATGAAATTGTTGGGAAAAATCCCAAATGTAACAATCTACAAGATTCCTAGAAAAGAAAATGCTCTCGCCGATGCGCTAGCCCGCCTTACAAAGGAATTTGCCTGCTTGCAGGATGAGACAGTTGAAGTGTCAGTTCAAGGACGACATGTCCTATCACAGCTCGACATGGATACAATACATAAATCAACAGAAAAAGCAGAAGAAACAATTGCAGCAGTGACAAAAAATACAGAAGATTGGCGGCAGCCATTAATAGACTACTTGTAGACAGGAAACCTACCGGACGATAAATCTTTAGCCCATCAAATCAAGAAAAGAACTCTGTCTTACGCATTAATAAACAATACATTATAGAGAAGGTCTTTTGATCAGATGTGGCTAAGATGCCTGAGCGGGTCCGAGGCTCGTGAAATCGTTAAAGAAATACATTCGAGACTTTGTGGCGCTCATCGATCGAGTCCGAAAATGAAAATGAAGATTAAAAGACTAGGGTACTACCGGCCCTCAATGATGACCGACTGTATGAAAGTTGCCAAAAGCTGTCACCAGTGCCAAGTGCACGGAGTGGTTCTACTCCAACCTCCAAATGTGCTACATCCGACAATCGCGTCGTGGCCATTCGAGTGTTGGGGCATAGATATAGTGGGTCTGATAGAACCGCCTTCTTCAAGAGGACATTGCTTCATTCTTGCAGTTACAGACTACTTTTCTAAATGGGCAGAAGCTATACCACTCAGAGAAGTGAAGGCACACCACATGCTACAGTTTTTTAAGAACCAAGTTGTCTACCATTTCGGAGTACCACGCAGAATCATTTCAGATAATGGGTCTGCATTCAAAAGTACAAAGATCAATAATTTTGTCAGAAGACACGGGATTGATTGGTGATACTCAACGATCTACTACCCAAGAGCAAACGGCTTGGCCGAGGCTTTTAATAAAACTCTCGTTCAAATTTTAAAGAAAACTTTGGACGACAACAAGAGAAATTGGCACGAGAAGTTGTTAGAAGCCTTATGGGCCTACAGGACGACTTTTAGGACTCCTACTCAGTCTACGCCTTACGCTTTGGTGTACGGGTCCGAGGCCGTCTTGCCTCTGGAAGTTCAGCTTCCGTCACTCCAAATTGCAGTTGCAGAAAAGATCGCTACAGAAGAAAATGCCAGACTATGACTGGAAGAGCTGGAAAGCTTGGAAGGGAAAAGTCTTTCCGCGCAACAGAATTTGGAACTGTATCAAGCCAAGATGATCCAGGCCCATGATAAACTGGTCCGTCCCAGTACATTCAAAGTCGGTGACTTAGTTCTTGTTCTCAGAAGACCTATTCTTGCGCATCGCAAGATAGGTGGTAAATTTGAACCAACGTGGGAAGAGCCGTCCGTGGTCGAGACAGTCTACTCAGGATGTTCCTACCAGCTTGTGAATTGCCGTGGAGAACGACCCATGCTTCCAATCAATGGACGGTATTTAAAGAAGTATTACGCGACCTGATGTTTCAAAGGGTGGCCTCTAAAATAGAATCTTATCCCTAGAAACACGGGTGAAGTAATCACTTTGTGACTGGGTCCGAACCCAAAACAAAATAAAATGGATGATAAAAAAATCTCATCAACGAAAATGTTAAAAAGAAAACATGGGAAATCATAATAATAAAATGTCAATTTTTCCTCTTAAATCCATTCATTCCTGATATTTCCTCATCTTTTCCTACTTCCTTTAAATTTAAAAGAAGTGAATAAGAATTTTTAAGTGATTTTTCTTATTTTTCTTGTTCTTAGTACAACCCCTGATCCTTTCCTTATTTTTTTGCAGGGAAATGTTGAACGGGCGGTTGGTTCTAAACATTAGAAATGGCGTGAGTCTAGCACTTGATGAAAAGAGAGTGAGGGATGGAGCAGTGATAGAGATTGACTCAGACTTCACACCAACCGGCTTACAATACAAAGAAAATGATTGGATCCCAGTTGATCGAGAAGAACTACACAGCCAGACAGTGATGAAAATGGGTGGCCCGAGCCACCAATCCAGCAACAAGAAAAGAAAAGCAAACGCGCGCACGCAACCGGAGAAGATAAGAAAGTTAAGTCCATGGTTGCCACAACAGAGGGTAGGCTTGTCAGTGCCACGCCCGCAGAAATTCAAGGGGTAATGAGAGCTACTCTCACTGCTACCCAGCGAAGAAATAAGAATCGTCGCATTCGCAAAATGTTGACCAAGTTAGCAGAAGATCAACATGAACAAACAGTGGATACTGTTAACGCAAATGCTCCAAGGAGACCAGTTCGTCAGGAACCAGAAAGAAGAAAGTCAATTCCAAGAAGGTCGGAACAGATGAAAGAAATACCTAGAAAAGCAGAAATAGAGTCGGTACCTCGACGGTACCTCGACGCCGAGCATATGTACCGGATCCGAAGAGTATTGTTGAGAAAGCAACCCCGGAGGATGTCCATACGGAGACTATCCCCGAGGAGCCAAGACATGCAGAAGAACGTGTTGGGGTTGAGCCATACATCCCGCAGTATGTTACTAGACACCGAGGACTTCAGATAATCCCAGAATTGAGCTGGAGAAAATGCAACTAGTTGAGAAGAAAACCTTTGAATACTTTGAAAGAATTGGAAACAAGAGGGTCAACATCTTGGAAGGCCTCGAGCTACATACAGATGTTTTCTCAGATTATGAGCAACAACAAATTGTAGATTGCATCCTTGAATTACATAAAATAGGTCGAGCCGGCCGCCCGAGAGAAAAGACATATTCAGAACCCCGAAGATGGATGCCAGGAAAGGGAAGAGATACAATCCAATGCGGATGTTGCTACAATTTTGCCACAGACAGAAAAGGAAATCCACAGGGATACTCCATCGCAGTGAGGTGGATCCAATGCCAAGAGTCATTAAGAGAATGGTGAAAAGGATGATAACATGGAGGGTATTGCTCGCGTATCGCATACCTAACGACTCGCATTATCAACATCTACAAGGAAGGCGACCGCATACCTCCGCATATGGACCATCATGACTTTGTTAGACCCTTCGTACAAGTGTCATTTGTCAACCAAGGTGCAACATCATGTTCGGATCTGACCTCCGGATTGCAGGCCCCGGTGAGTTCCGAGGGCCGGTGGAGATACCACTACCGGTAGGTTGCGTCCTGGTGTTAAAAGGAAACGGAGCAGACGTTGCGAAACATTGCATTCCAGGAGTGTCTGTGGAGCGGATCTCAGTTACTTTTAGAAGAATGGATGACAGAAAAATGCCTTACCACTTTCGACCGGATCCGAATCGGAGAATCTCCGGCACCTACTAGTCGTGAGTTACATGGGAAATAAGCACACCTCCAAGGCACATCCATGCGGCGCTCCTGCCAAGGGTGGCTTGGAAGGTGATGTTATTGCCCGTGTTTCTTACTATTCAGACATGGATTTTTGACAGACGCTTTTGAATGAATCAGCAAAAAGTTTACACAATCCGTTTTGGATTTACATGGAGTGTATGAGACATTAAATTTCTGAGGAAAATGTCATCATGACTAGATGAAGTTGTATGATATAATTTCAGCAAGTTGGAATGAAAACTACGACATATTTTGCCTTCACCTCTTTTTGTGCAAATTGACTGGGAAACGCCATTAGAGTTAAATGAACTTTGAACGAAGAACAGAAAAGAAAAGAAAATAAATGAGAATTTTTTTCCTAAAAATCTGAATATTAAAATGAATTTCAAACTCACATGAACACTAAATAAACAACGAAAATAAAAAAAATGGGATCGTTAAAGGACAAACAAAATGAATCTAAATCTCAAATTGAATTCCGACTGAATCCTCTGATTCGAACCTTTTAGTCATTCTCTCAATCGAAATCTGTTTGAAACTCCTTTGAAATTTGAATATTTTCCTCGACTTATTGCTAAGTCAAGTCTTTTCAGCTTGGTACATTTACCAGCTCCTTTCAATTCTCTTTCTTCTGTGTCTTAGAGGATCGACTAGTTCTATTGACATGGAGCCACAAACTTTGTTCCATTTAGTTCTGATGGCATGAGACTGGGTCCCTCTTCATACAGATAAATCTTTGAGACTGGAGCCTAACTTCCAGTTCTCTTCGAGGCTAGAGCCTCACTTCTAGTCCTCTTTCTAAATTTCCGAGACTGGTACCTAAATTCCAGTTCTCTTCCTTCAAGCTCGGTACGTAAATTCTGACTCTCATTCGAGATCGATACCTAAATTCCGTTCCTCATTCGAATTGATACCTAAATTTAAATTCTAAATTTCTGAGACTGGTACCTAAATTCCAGTTCTCTTCCTTCGAGGTCGGTACCTAAATTCCGACTCTCATTCGAGATCGATACCTAAATTTCGATCCTCTTTCAAATTGATACCTAAATTTCAATTCTAAATTTCCGAGACTGGTACCTAAATTCCAGTTCTCATTTCGAGGTCGGTACCTAAATTCCGACTCTCTTTTCGAGATCGATACCTAACCTTCGATTCTCTTTCAGATTGATACCTAAATTTCAATTCTAAATTCCGAGACTGGTACCTAAATTCCAGTTCTCTTCCTTTAAGGTCGGTACCTAAATTCCGACTCTCATCCGAGATCGATACTTAAATTTCGATTCTCTTTCAGGTTTGATACTTAAATTTCAAATCTCACTCTCTCGAGATCAGTACCTAAATTCTGATTCTCATCCCTTTTTCGTCGATACTTAAACTCTGATTCTCACTCCGAGGCTGGTACCTAAATTCCAGTTCTCTTCGCAATCCCGAGGTTGAAACCCAGGTTTCAATTCTCATTTCAAATCCAAATTTCAAATTCAAAATTTCCTTAAATCGATTTCAAATTAAACTTCAATCGAAATCCAAACTCACACATTGAAACTTAAAATTTAAAAGTAAAATGAAATCTAAATCGAATTCCCCAGATCTTGTAATTTGGAGTTCACTTCCTTTTCCATTCCCCAGCGAGAGTTCGAGAATCTCCGGTCTTGGAAATATACTCGATACTCCCCGGCGAAATTCTTCTACTTCGTCCTAAGTTTGTCACTTGGACATCCGTGTTGGTCTTGTTGATCTCTTCGGTCAACGCCAATACGCGCGGTGTGCTTGGTTAGCACACCACACCTATTGGGGGTCCATTTGTTGACCTCATTTTTGATGAGGTCTTTTGCTTCTCTCTTTAGTACTTAGGATCTAGTCTTAGGCTTTTCCTTTGACTAATCTTAGAGGACTAGAAGTGGAACCCACCCTTTAGAATTTCAAACACCTCTTGACTCCCTGCAAACCCCACAAGCTTGATTGTAGACCCCTAATCAAAAGAGGGTTGAAATCAAACGTGGAGGTTTAAAGGATGAGTTCCCTATAGGACATTTCTGGCCTTAGGAATACCCCGGTGGCCCGGTCCGGTGAGGGTTTACTTGCACATACACTACACTCTCACACACATTCCAAGTCCTAAAACCACACTCTCACCCAACTTGACTTCCCGACTCATGTAGGTAATTCATATGGATGGTCCTTAACCCCTGGCCCCGGCTAAGAGGGTTAGTGAACAACATAGCTGAATGCCTCAAATGAGTCTTCTCATGGCTCATATGGGCTTAATATGGCTTCATGGCTCAATTAAAGTGATTCCATTTCACTCAAATTTGATCAATCTTCATTTTTCCAAAATTTCAATTTTTGACCCCCGGGGCCCTACACCTAATAAGCCTACCAAAAGCCCTTGGAACTACCCAAAATTTACAAAATCACCTAAATTACCCAAAATTCCTTAAAATCAATCCTAAACATTTCCCCCCACTTAAATTGATCATCCATAGCCAAAAAATACAAAAAATTCCAAAAGTAACCCCCAATACCCTCCAGATACCCAAAATGCCCTTCTTAGCCTAAAAATCCAAAAATTCAGAAAATTCCCAAAAAATTCTAAAAAATCCCAAATATTCTCAATTTCATTTTGTTCAACTATACCATGGGCTAATTTTTCCAATTTACCCCACTTTTACCAAAACCCCCAATTTGAGCCATTTTAAACCCAAGTAAACCCAATGTCAAACCAAACCACCCAAAATGGGCCCAAATCCCAAAATTAGAGCCCAACCAAAGTTGAAAACTCTTTGTAACACTCCTATGAACATTTATAAACATTAATTTTACATCAAATCCAACTTTAGCCCAGCCTTAATCCAAGTTAGCCCAATTTGAACGACTTTGGCCCCTCTACCAAAAGACCCACATCAAACCCAATTCAATTCAAAATCACTTTAAACTTGTTCCAAACCACTCATGACACCTCCCTAAACTAAACCCAACATTTATTTGGCACAATACTTTACAAAATTTTCATCCCAAATTTATTTTAAATCCAAAAGCTCACTTCCTTAAAACACTTTAAAAGTCCATCCCAAGACAATTTCAAAAGCCCAAAATTGATTCTAAAGACCATATGACATTTTCATTTGTCATCCATTTAATCAAAATCATTCCCTAAGTTCCAATTTCATAATCAAATAAATCTAAATCAAGCATCATGCAAAAATACCCCTAAATTTCAAAAATCCCCAAATACCTTTCTCATGCAAGTGAGCCAAGCCATTCCTAAGCCATGAGCAAGCCTTGGAGCCATGCGCAAGCCACATGAGAGCCATGAGAATCTTAAGATTGTCAACACCCCATAAATGAAAAAAGGAGGAGATCCTTTAAGCACTCCTTAAGAGTCATTAACCTTTCCCATGTCTCCCCTAACTCATGCTTAAGCTTAATCGTACTTGGATTGCGACTTCACCCCACTAATCAAGCTGATCCAAATGACTTTCTCTTCAGCCCAAACCAGCCTTAGGGAGGTGCACCTAGCTTAATCCATGCATTGGACCAAACCAAGCCTAAAATAGCTCTTTCCCCATACCAATTAAATCAAACCACTTTACACATGTCCAAAGCCAATTGAGTTCACCAAATCCCAGCCTCGACCCCACTCGGTCAAGATGGTGACTCGACCCCGGCGAGCTAGCCACCACAGCCACGGAAAACCCCATGGCCGAGAGCTCCATGTCGCCCAAAAAATTCAAAACTCACCCGCCGATCCGTCCCAACCCCAATGGCCACTAGAGCTCTTCTTCTCCTCCCCTGAGCAGCTGATCCCAGCCTTTAAACCCCCCTGGGAAACCCTCTAGCCATTCCTATTTAAACACCACCACCTCTCGGCCAAAAGGAGAGTTGAACCAAAACTTACCAAAACTCTGCCAAAATCATTCCGGACCCCTCTCCGTACATAGATAACTTGATCTCCACCGAAATCCAGCCTCTAAAACCCTCTCTCGTGAGCTCAATTTCGAGTTGAAAATCCACCCAAAAAATAGGACACTTCACCACAATGAGCCAATCTCCAAATTGATTGGTCCTACACCTTCACCGTACCAAGAGTAGAAGTTCCCAGACAAAAGCCCCCTCACCAGTGCCAGCCATCGCTTCCAGACCTCTAAGCTTTGTGACCGGCCTTGGTCACTTTCATACTTAGAAAATTCCCCAGAGCCAGAGACTTCATCTGGAGCTTGCCTGGACTCAATAAAAGGTGACACAACTCTCAGATCGAAGCTTCACTTCTCTGAGCAAAGGTATGAACTCATTCTTCCTCCCAAGCTTCTAGCGATTCTCCATTCTGTTTAGGTTAATTTCGTAGCCTATAAACCGTATGGATGTGTTCGTCTCTTCAAGATGAATCCATAGAGCATAAGAACACGAAAATCCATTGAGAATCAAGTGAGATCTTAGGGCTTTAGTGTGGACGGTCACGGGTGCACACCAGTCGTAGTCGATGACCAGGAGCCATTGGATCGCGCGTGTATCGAGCGGACGATCGAGATCAAGTCGGACGGCGCAATGGTACATGAACCGCGGGACGCGTGGCTGCTGACTCAACTGGCGGCGACGAATTGGAGCGCGATGCGTGGGCTTTCAATCCACCGTAGGTTGACGCGGCGCCGAGTCGGATAAGTAGGAAATTAGGGTATTTTTGAATTATTTAAATATCAGAACTTCAAAAATTCATATCTTTGGATAGAAAAATCACAAGAATAAAATAAAAATACCCTCTTGCTCAGTGAACAGAGGAAAATAATGTGGAAAAGAAATCAAATTAATTGGATGAGTATTTTATTTTTAATAATTTATTTACTATTTTTAGTATTTCGATTCTCAATTTACATAGAAAATTCACCATGGTACGAGACCATAGGACCTTTCAAGCCTTCGATCTTGGGAACATTCCCCGAATTGTTCGAGGTCGAGGCCATCTCGTGAAAAGTTATTGAATTTTAAAGTTCATGTCACTGTTTTAGGTATTTTAATTCCAATAATTAGCATGTTGTAAAATAAATTCTAGGAAAATTTTGTGATGTTCCTTAGGATCAGAGGACCCTATGAAAAATATATTTTGAGTTAATTCATACATAATAACCTTAATTGGCCTAAACCCCTAAAATTGAATTGATTTAATTAGGGTTAACCACACATCAAATTGACTTGAAAATAATTCTCCATTACTCTTTAGGGTCAGAGGAATCTTACATAAAATTTTGAAACCAATTGGACTTGATTAGCCCCACCAAATGGGTTGATTAAGCCTCATAAGCAAAATGGAACTTTAAAAATTCATAAGCCCAAAAATACTTTCCAAAAATTCACAAAAATGATTTTGGAGCTTCTCTGATATCAGGGGAGTTCAGGAAAATTAAAATTGGAATTTTCTAAAAAAGTTGATTTTTCACAATATTTTAATATTTTAATAATTAAAAAATAATAAAAATCACAAAAATATTAAAAATCATAAAAATGTCACATTTTGACTCCTAATCACTTAGGAATAAACCAACTATTTTTCCTAAGTCCCTAGGGTAAGATATTGAATTTTAAAGGCTTAATGTAATTTTTAATATTAAAAAATGAATTTTCAACCTTCTTCACTAAAATAATTCTAATAAATCAAAGAAAAATCAGAAAATTATAAAATTTGTCCCTTTGAACTCCTTGAGGTTAGAAAGATTTAAGAAAAATATAAATCTATTTTTCAACTTTAATTTTATTTTATAATTAATTAATACTCTAAAACTCAAAATAATTATGATAAATAAAATATAATTCAAAAAATCACCAAAATTGGTCCAAGTGGTCCTCTGGTCATTAGAAACATGCCATAATTTTCTTAAGGATAGAAACCTTTCCTTGGTCATGTTGTTGAATTTTCTTTAGAAACTCCTATTTTCTACTAAAAATAATTATATAAATAAATTAAATTCAGAAAAATCATATTTTCTCCTCTAATGTCTTAATTGACATGTGAGTGAGGTGACATAAAAATTTCAAATTCATTTGAACTCAATTTAGTGAGTTATGAAATAAATAAGCTTAAAAGGGCATAAAGGTAATAAAAAATTTTTAACCCTTAATTAAAACTTTAGGTTTAATCAAAATGGGGGGTAAAATATTTGATTTTAACTTTCTATTGGATGATTGAAACTTAGGGAAATTAAGGGGTAGAAACCCATTAAACACTTTGAAAATATCAAAAATGAAACTTTAATTAATTAAATAATTTAAATTATGGAAAGAATATATTTAAAATTTGGATTATTAAAATAGGGATATTATTAAGAGGATATTTATTCTTTAATTTAAAAATCCCTAAATAAGTCACTTTAACAAGATTTAGTTCTTAATTAAAAATTAAAATAATAATCCAAATTAACAATTAAAATAAAATTAAACTAAAATTAAAATTAAAATTAAATTAAATTAAATTAAAATTAAATTAAATTAAACTAAAATTAAATTAAAATTAAATCAAATTAAAATTAAATTAAGTTAAATTAAAATTAAATTAAAATTAAATTAAAATTAAATTATATTAAAATCAAATTGAATTAAATTAAATTAAAATCATTTAACAACAAACCTAAATGAAATCATTAAGAATTAAATCAAAACATATCAATAATTTCAACACCTCTTTCTATCTAAGTAAATTTAAAACATGAATATCAATCTGAAATACCAAGATAATTGAAAGTGTAAAAATTTAAATCAAATCTAAAATAATTTGAACACTATTCCAAACTTAAAATTATTAATTAAAACCTCATAATTAAATTAAAACACTTTAAACCATTAACTCAAACTTTTTATGATTAAAAATTCTCGATAAACCAATTTGCCCTTAAAGGCTTTAATTATTATAACTCTTAAATAGAGTATTAAGTGAGATGTCACTTCATTCATCAGGTAATCAAATACCTAAGTTCACCGAGCAAGAAACAAAGTTTAACTAAACTCCTGGATGATTAATTCACTCGTGCAACTAAATTTACTTGGACTCAAAACAATCCCAGAAATATTGAAAAGATGTTTAGGACTCGTCCTAAGCACTTCCTCAATATGACGAGTTGTTTTAGAAGAACAATTGAATCTAATTATTCTTTGATGAAGAAAATCATCCATAAAACCAAACCAAGAGCTTAGACGTCATAGGAGATGACTAGTTATAGGATTAGGAATTTGGTAGACAACCAAAACCCTTCACTTAGCTTTACCTAGGTATCTGTTGAAATATTTAAATGCCTTAACATGTGTTTTAAGTGCAGCTTGGGATGATGGGAAGACCCTGCAGGTATGCTTTTATTTTATCGTAATTTACTTACATGCACCGTACTTTAATTTTCTCGCATGATAAATAAAACTCGTTGCATGAAAACCAAAACCTTTAGGATAGTCCCCGAACCGAAACCAAAACTAAATTAAAAGTCATCGCAAGATAAAATTCACCGCCACAACATTCCAAAATATAAAACAACTCAAAATTTAATCACAAACGTAACAACAAAACTACAATCACAACTAAATTAAAACGTCTCATCGAATGATCGTGAATACCTCGGATGATGTAACCCACGTGTTGCTAACGAGATTTCCCAAGGTCTAAATGAAAGTGTGGAACTCATTCAACTGAGTTTAGCAAATTCATCCGGACTAAGTGAATTCAATGAAAATAACGGTGCGGGATGACTGAACCGCGGGATCTTAATCGGTTCTGTTTAAATAAATTTAAGATTTGTTTTAATTAAAATATTAAAAACACTTGGATTTTAAGATTTTCTCTAAACCAAAACACTTCGCTCATCTCCTGATTTAACATTCTAAACTAAACCTCTTCAACAATAAGGAGCTCGTAGCATGGTGGGCAGCTCGACCATCGTCATCAATAAAACTCGGATCAACTTCAGCAAAACTTTCTTAGAATTAAATAACCAAGTCATAGGACTTCGAGGTGTTGCCTAGTGCAACATAAATCCTCAACTCTTCGTTAGGAATTTGCATAATCATGTTATACAAATTAAGCCCTAACCAGTCTTAGGATTCCGAGGTAGTTGTTTGGTACGACATAAACCCTCATATCTTTAAGGCTATTTGTATGATCATGTCTTACAAATATAAGTCCTAATTAATTAAAATTGGCATGACTGCAATATTAAATAAATTCCCAAATTGAAACCAAACAATAGGATAGTTTGGGAAGTTGCCAAGATTCTTCTGGATCCTCAACTTCTCATACTTCTCTTCCTTTCGGACTCATGAAAATAACTGTTCTAAATTTGATCCATTCCCTATTGTAATTTCCAAAACTCAAATCCTTTAAAAACCTTAAACTTTGAAATTCTTGAGAGCAAAACCACTAATCATTATCGAGAGTTTTCTTAAATGATTTCCGTCATTTAAGATGTAATTAACTATAGGGCCTTGCCCTTATAGGGAACTTTAAGAACCTGAGTAATATAAACCCCGCTTAATTCCTTTATATTAAGTAGGGGAACTTGTCTCGCTTATAAAATTGGTTCGCAAACCAAACGGATGTCACAAATCTTCTAGTTTATTTAATCGAGCCCCATCATCAAGCAAGGTGTCTATTCTCCGGATATATATACAAGTTAGTGGTGCGGTGCTCGTTTATATAAACTATTTGGGATGTGAGATCAGTTTGATTTCATATCTTAAAATTTTCAAATTTAAAAATTATTTTCAAAATCAAACGCTACTTTCCAAATTATATACATATTTAAATTAAATTTAAAACATGAAAATTTGCCGACAATTTCTGTAGGCGACCCCTTTTTAAAATACAACACACAAACCTAAAAATATGTCGACATTATGCTATAGGAGTTGTTCTTGGTCAAAGGTATGATAAAATTTTTAAAGTTATATATTATGCTAGTAAAACTCTCAATCATGCTGAAATTAACTATACAGTTACAGAAAAAGAATTATTAGCAATTGTATATGCTTATGATAAATTTAGATCTTATTTAATTGGAACTAAATGTATTGTGCATAATGATCACTCTACTATTAAATATTTAATGCAAAAGAAGGATACCAAACCAAGATTAATCGATGAATATTACCGATGCAAGAATTTGATTTTGAAATAATTAATAGAAAGGGAACTGAAAATCAAATTGCAGATCATTTGTCTAGACTAGAATATAATGAATTATCTGACACTGACAATGAAATTACAGACAGTTTTTTCTGACAAACAATTTTATAATATAAATGAGTGGAAAATACCATGGTATGCTGATATAGTTAATTATATTGTAAGTGATATTTTACCACCCATGCTAACTCTACAACAACAGAAGAAATTCATTCACGATGCTAAAACATATTTTTGGGATGAACCATATTTATATAAACAATGTAAGTATCTAATTATTAGAAGATGTGTGCCTTGTGAAGAAACTGAACAGATCATTCAAAAATATCATGATTTTGAATTTGGAGGACATTTTAGAACTGATAAAACTGCTTATAAAATTTTACAATCTAGATTTTATTGGCATACTCTTTTTAAAGATGTTTATAGATACTTAAAAACTTGTGATAAATATCAAAGAGTAGGTAATATATCTAGAAGAAATGAAATTCCTCTGAATTTTATATTAGAAGTTGAATTTTTTTATGTTTGGGGATTAGATTTCATGGGACCATTTATTCCTTCATTTGGAAACTCATATATATTAGTTGTTGTTGATTATGTTTCTAAATGGATTGAAGCACAAGCCTTACGTCGTTGTAATGCTAAGAGTGTTTCAAAATTTTTAATGAAAAACATTTTCATAAGATACGTAATGCCGAGAGTGATTATCACTCGACGGAGAATCCCATTTTAGGAATAAATATATTCAGAAATTGGCAGAAAAATTCAACATTATTCATAAAATATCGACTGCTTATCATCCATAAACCAGTGGATTAGCTGAATTTTCTAATCAAGAAATTAAACGAATTCTAGAAATAACTGTAAACCCTAGTAGATTAGATTGGTCTACAAGACTAGACACTGCATTATGGGCATACATGACTACTTATAAAACCCTTATTGGAATGACTCCTTACAGACTTATTTATGGAAAAACTTGTCACTTACAAGTTGAATTAGAGCATAAAGCGTATTGGGAAATTAAAGAATTCAATTATAATTTAAAAGATGCTGGTGAGAAGAGATTGTTGCAGATGAATGAATTAGAAGAATTAAGGAATGAATCCTATGATAACGATAGAATTTATAAGGAGAAGATGAAATTATGGCATGATCGGAAGATTAACCAAAAAAATTTTGAACCAGGACAAGAAGTTTTGCTTTATAATATAAGATTGAAATTATTTTCTGGGAAATTAAAATCTCGATGGTTAGGACCTTTCACTATAACTCAAATATTTACATACGGAGCTGTAGAAATTGAAGATCAAAAGACTGGACATAGATTTAAAATTAAATGGACACAGATTAAAACCATATTTTGAAGGAAAAAAACCAAATTTTAAAGAGGTTTTAATGCTCAGTTAACCTGATTAATAACCAGAATAGGTCGGGCTGACGACGTTAAACCAAGCGCTTTATGGGAGGCAACCCATAGTTATCTTTATTTATGTGTAATTATTGTATATTTATTTGATTTATTATTAATTATGATATAAAATGAATTCTACTACTCATATTTATCTTTATAATCATCACGATATTGGATCCATAAAAAAAATAGAAAAGCATTCGGACCAGAGCGAAACTGGGCAGATTTTGCCTTAGCTTCTGAAGGCGAGATCGACAGCGCCGACAGCGAGTTCTGCCCGCCAAAATTCAGTTTATATTATTTAAGAATCCCATTGACGGTGAGATCATTGCCGCCGATGGCGAGATCAGTGAATGAACGGTTTACGGAGTTATTTTGACGGTTTTTGACAATTCTAAGTGTTTTAACTCTTTAAAAATGCCTAGAACTCGAATTCTAAACCATTTACTCCTAAAAATGATTTGAAACTCCACAAAAAACTCATCATTATGGCATCTAATCACCTAGAAATCACTAGATATCCAGTGTTCAATCGAAGAAAATTTGTCAGTTATGAGGCCCATCGAATCTTCAACAAAGTAATGATGAAAAAGAGACTTATCAAAGAAAGAGGATTCATGAATAGAGGAGTGGAGAATTTGACAATGCCTATTGAGGAGATGATTTTGCGATGACGTTGGGAAATATTATGCTATATAACTTCTGCAGTAGTCATCCCTGTAGTAAAATAATTCTACTCCAATCTTCACGGAATCAACAACGGAAGCGTCTATGTGCGAGGCAGATGGGTAACTTTCACTCCTTGTAGAATTAATGAGTTATATTTAATTGAGAATACACCCGTTCTCCACTATTCTAACTTTGTTCCCTCAAGAAATAATATGAATGAGATCTATCGATATTTGACTGATGAAGCAGAAGATTGGGAAACAAGAGAAGACGGGTATGTTAGCTTTTCCGCATCACTTCTAAACCCCGTCTCTAAACACTGGAACATCTTTATTTATTCAAAATTATTACCCACTATGAGAGTAAATAAAGTTTCTAAGGAGTTTACGATTCTGAATTATTGTATTCAAGCGGGATTACCTATCGATGTTGGTTCAATTATTGTGAAGTCTGCCTTAGGCCTGATTGTTCATGGATCGATTTATGGGCTAGGACATCCTTCAACAATTTTCTATGCAGTCAGTACCAAGTTTCATATGAAGCCTAGGAAAAGGTACTTTTGCCTTGGAAACCCTTAGATCCAACTAATATTTTTCCTACTCTGGATAACGATAATGAAACAACCATTATTACGGATCAAGCATCTCAAAATTCTCTTTCAATCAGGTCCTTTACTGATAAAAAATCTGATTATATGAAAACTCAACGGATTGGAAAAATAGGTACAAAACATGATAAATTCAATTAATAACATCTCTGATTTATTTGATCATATTGATTGGAGGATGAAGGAACACTTCGATCATTCTGGACATCTTGAGGCTAGTTTCATATGGCTTTTGAGAAAGAAAGGATGGATTGAAAAATAGTCTACAGAAAAATTTCCTTACAGGCCTTTCTACAATCTATTCGTTCATTTATGTTCTATCAGAGATATTAGAGATGAGTTTAGTATAGACTCTGACGAGTAGAAGAAATTCGTATTTGTTTATGTGTTGAGTTACTTTGAATTTAATTTTTATGTAATTTGCACTTTTGATATTTTAGATATTAAGATTTGATCTCAGTATAGATGAGATTATGTGTTGTTGTTTATATTCAGCATTTTGAGTATTGTGGTTTGGATTGCGACGCTGAATTTGGTGTGTTAAGGTTGTAAAAATACCTTGTTAGTAATGTGGTGTACGAATATTGTAAACACTTGGAGTTTATCCCAAAAAACACTTTTATTTGACAGGTCAACCGTCACTATTCATCATCCCCTTCCTCAAAACTTTGAAAAAACCGACCTAGGGCTTGAGAGATCTTGGATTTGGAGCAATTTCAACACATTTTGACACCGGATTTTATCTTCCCTTGGTAAGAGCTTCACTCCCATGCAAATTTTTTTTGATTTTCACCGTGTATTTCTTCCACATTTGGGGATTTTGAAAAAAGATTGAAACATAGAGAAATAGTTGGAAGAAATCCATGGAATTCATTTTAGATTATTTTAAGTCACATTTGGAAGCCATTCTAGTATTATTTTGGAATTTAGTTGAGATTTTTGTAAATTTGATAGATCGAAAAATGGCTCCACGACAGAAGAGGCGACTAGATTTTGATGAGACGCGATTCATGAATGCTAAAGCTCAATCAAGATACAACTTTAATATCAAAGCAAGAAAATTCATTCAAGATAAAGTTTTTAAGAATCTGGGAGGAAAAGTGGAACAAACGATCAAAGAGAGAAGATGGGAAAATTTCTGTTATACGATGAACAGAGCAGAAGTTGAAGTCGTAAAGGAGTTTTATGCCAATTTGACTCAGATAGAGGATGAACCTATAAAGGTTTGTCGGCATATTTTTAGGTTATGTGTTTTATTTCGAAAGGGGGTCGCCTACGTAAATTGTCGGCGAATTTTTTATATTTTAAATTTAATTTAAATATATAGTTTAAAAGATAACATTTGATTTTGAAAGTAATCTTAAGTTTAAAAGTTTTAAGATATGAAATCAAACCGATCTCACATCCCAAATAGTTTATATAAACGAGCACCGCACCACAAACCGTGTATCTATCCCGAAGAATAGACACACCGCTCGATGATGGGGCTCGATTAAATAAACTAAGAGATTTATGACATTCGTTTGGTTCACGAACCAATTTTATAAGCCGACAAATTCCCCGTTTAATATGAAAACATTAAACAGGGTTTATATTACTCGGGTTCTTGAAATTCCCTATAAGGGCAAGCCCCTATAGTTAATTATATCTTAAGTGACGGGAATCACCTAAGAAAACTCTCGATAATAATCAGTAGTTCTGCTCTCAAGAATTTCAAAGTTTAAGTTTTCAAGGGATTGAATTTTGGAATTTCAATAGGGAATGGATCAAATTTAGAACATTTTATCTTGGGAATTCAAAGGAGGAAAGGTAGGAGAAATCACGGATTCGAAGCGAACTTCGGTAATTTCCCGACTATCCTACTGTTTGGCTTGAACTTAGGAAAGCCCTAATGTTTATTTAATATTTTGATCTTGCCAATTTTAATTAATTAGGACTTATATTCGTATGATAAAATCATACAAATAAATCTCGAAGATGTGAGGGTTTATGTCGTATCGGACGACTACCTCTGAGTCCTAAGACCGTATAGAGGCTTAATTTGCAATGCAAATGCCTAACGAAGAGTTGAGGATTTATGTTGCACTAGGCAAACTACCTCGAAGTCCTATGGCTCGATTATTTAATTCTAAGAAAGTTTTGCTGAAGTAGACTCAGGTTTTGCTGATGACGATGGCCGTGCTGCCCACCATGCTCCGAGCTCCTTGTTGTTGTAGTGGTTTAGTTTTAGAAATCATAAATCAGGAGATGAGAGAAGTGTTTTGGTTTAGAGAAAGTCTTAATTTTCAAGTATTTTTTATGTTTTAATTAAAACAAATCTTAAAGTTGATTATAACAACACCGGTTAAGATCCCACGGTTCCATCCTTCCGGCATCGTTATTTTTATTGGATTCACTTAGTCCGGATGAATTTGCTAAACTCAACCGAATGAGTTCCGCACTTTCATTTAGACCGCGGGAAATCCCTTTAGCAACACGTAGGTTACGTCATCCGAGGTATTCCCGATCATCCAACAATACGTTTTAATTTAGTTGTAGTTGTAGTTTTGTGGTCTTGTTTGTGATTAAATGTTGAGTTGTCTTATATTTTGAAATGTTGTGGCGGTGAATTTTATCTTGCAATGACTTTTATTTTAGTTTTGGTTTCAGTTTTAGGGGCTATCCTAAAGGTGTGGGTTTTCATGCAACAGTTGTTTATCATGCAAGAAAAACTAAGTGCGATGCGATTTAATAAATTGCAATAAGGTAAATTATAATAAAATAAAAGCGTACCTGGAGGGTCTTCCCGTCATCCCAAGCTGCACTTAAACACAATTTAGAATATCTAAGCATTTAAAGCAAGTTTCTAGGTAAAACTAAGGGAAGGGTTATGGTTTTCTACCAAGTTCCTAATCCTATGCCTAGTCATCTCCTATGACGTCTAGTGTTCTCGTGCTTTGGCTTCAAGACGATTTTCTTCATCAAAGAACAATTAAGTCCAATTGTTCTTATAAATATCCTATCATACCGAGAAAGTGCTTAAGACGAGTCTTAAACATCTTTTCAATATTTCTAGGATTATTTTAAGTCCAAGAGAATTTAATTATACAAACGAATTAATCGTCCGGAGTTCAAGCTTTGTTACCTTGCTCGAAAACTAGTGACATTTGAATATCTTATGAATGAAGTAACACTTCACTTAACACTTCATTTAGGAGTTATGACAACAAGAGCTTTCGAGGGCAAATGGATGTTCAAATGATTTATGATTTAACTTAATTTCAATTAATGGGTTTAAGTTTGGAATAGTGTTCAAGTTGTTTTAGATTTATCTTTGAATTCTTTATGTCTTAGGTGATGTTATTTTTAACTTAATTTAATTTAACTTAATTCAATTTAATTTAATTTAATTTAATTTAATTTAATGTGGTTTAATTTAATTTAATTTAATTTAAGTTAATTTAATATAATATGATTTAATTTAATTTAATTTAATTTGATTTAATTTAATTTGATTTAATTTAATTTAATTTGATTTAATTTAATTTAATTTAATTTAATTTAATTTGATTTAATTTGATTTAATTTAATATGTTTAATTTAATTTAATTTAATTTGATTTGATTTAATTTGATTTAATTTAATATGTTTTAATTTAATTTAATTTAATTTAATTTAATTTAATTTAAATTTAAATTTAATTGTATTTTTAATTTTAATTTAATATTTTATTTTAAAAGGGTTTGATTTAAATAATTAATCTTTAATTTAATTTAATGATTAAGTCTTTTAAGCATTTTAAATCTTAAATTTGAATTATCATTTTAATTAGGAATTAAATATTATTGAGATGATTAATTTAGGGATTCTTAAATTAAAGAACAAATCTCTTCCTAATAATATCCCTACTTTAATAATTCCAATTTTATTATTCTTCCAAATTTAATCAATTATTTAATTAAAGTTCATTTCAATTATTTTTAAATTGTTTAATAGGTTTCTACCCTTTAATTATTTAAATTTCAATCATCCAAATCAGATTAAGATCAAATATTTTACTTTTTCATCTTATTAAGCCTAAAGTTTTAATTAAGGGTTAAAATTTTAATTACCATTTTGCCCTTCAAGCTTAATAATTTCATAACTCACTAAATCGAGCTTAAATGAATTTGAAATTTTTATGTGACTTCACTCATATGTCAATAAAGACATTAGAGGAGAAAATGTGATTTTTCTGTATTTAATTTATTTATGTAATTATTTTTGTAGAAAATAAGTATTTCCAAGGAAAATTCAGTAATATGACCAAGGGAAAGTTTCTGTCCTTAAGAAAATTATGGGACATTCCTAATGACCAGAGAACCACTTGGACCAATTTTGGTGATTTTTTGAATTATATTCTTTTTATTATAATTATTTTGAGTTTTGGAGTATTAATTAATTTAAAAATAAAATAAAGGTTGAAAAATGAATTTTATATTTTTCAAAAATCTCTCTGATATCAAGGAAATCAGAGAATCAATTTTTACAATTTTCTCGATTTTTCTTTGATTTATTAGAATTATTTTAGTGGAAATGCTAAAAAATACATTTTTTTAATTTTAAAATTACCTTAAGGCTTTAGAATTTAATATCTCATCATATAGACTTAAGAAAAATATGGGGTTTGTTCCTAAGTGATTAAAATTCAAAATGTGACATTTTGGTGAATTTTATTATTTTTGTGATTTTTATTATTTTATTAATTATTAAAATATTAAAATAATGCAAAAAAATCAACTTTTTTTAGAAAATTGAAATTTTAATTTTCTTAAATTCCCCTAATATCAGAGAGGCTCCAAAACTAATTTGGTGAATTTTTGAAAAGCATTTTGAAAGTTATGAATTTTTAAAGTTCAAATTGGCTAAATCGGCTTAATCAACCCATTTAAGTAGGGCTAACCAAGTCCAATCGACTTCAAATTTTTATGATGGGTTCCTCTCGATCCTAAAGGTTAGTGGAGAATCGATTTCAAGTCAATTTGGTGCATGATTAGCTTCTAATTAATTAAGGACCTATTTTGGGTGTTTAAGCCAATTAGTGGTTATTCCAAGTGAGTTAACTCAAAACCTATTTTTCCTAGGGTCCTCTCGGTCATAAAAAACATCACCAAATTTTCCTAGAATTTATTTCACAACATGCTAATTATTGGATTTAAAATACTCAAAACAAGAATATGAATTTGAAAAATCAATAACTTCTCATGTGGATGGCCTCGACTTTGGAAAATTCAGGGAATGTTCCCAAATTTAGAGGCTTCAAAAGCCCTATGGTCTCATGCCATGGTGAATTTCCTATATGCATGGAGAATTAAAACAATGCAGACAGTAAATAAATTATTAAAAATAAAATACTTGATGAAATTAAATTATTTCTTTTCCACATTATTCTCCTCTGTTCACTGAGCAAGAGGGTATTTTTATTTTATTTTTCTGATTTTTCTACACAAAGTTATGCATTTTTGAAGTTTAGGGAATTAAATAAATCAAAAATACCCTAATTTTCTATTTAAAACGGCGCGCCGACTCATCCTGGCGAGCTCCGAAGCGCCGCGTGGCGCTTTCGATTCGACGCCGCCATCCGACTCGGCGCTCTGAGGCCCGCTGTATCGTTCCGTCTCCTCATCCGGCGCGATCCTGGCCGTCCGTCCGCGCGTGTATTAAATGAACGGCATCCGTTCATCGTCCCCAAGCCTCCTAACCCGAGAGCCGTCCACACTAAATCCCTAATATCTCACTCAATACTTAACGGATTTTCGTGTTCTTGTGCTCTATGGATTCGTCTTGAAGAGACGAATACATCTATGAGGTGATCATGCATTGAAATTAAGCCATTTGAAATGAAGAATCTCCAGAAGCTCGGGATAAAGAGTTAGCTCATACCTTCGCTCGGAGAAGTGTGGCTTCAATCCGAGGGTCGTGTCACCTTCGATTGGATCTCGCAAGCTCCGCATGAAGTCTCCCGGTCCAGTGAATCGCCTGAGTATGATTTCGACCAAGCTCAATCACAAAGCTTGGAGTCCGGGAACGGATGGGTGGCCCGGAGAGGGGCTTTCGTCGGTGGACTTCTTCCCTCGGTCCGGTGAAGGTGTAGGACCAATCAATTCGAGGATTGATCCATCGTGGAGAAGTGTCCTGGTTTTGGTCGGAATTTTGGATGAGAAATCGGGCTCGTTGGTGGGGATTATGGCAAATCGGCACCTGGGGATCAACTCGCTCTAAGTATGGAGAGTGATCCGGAGCAATTTTGGCGAGTTTCGGCAAGGTCCGGTTCAAGACCTCCCATGGCCGAGAGGGGGTGGTGTTTAAATAGGAGAGGGTGCGAGGGCCTCCTGCGGGGAGTTAGGGCTTGGGATCGACCTGCTCTCGGCAAGAGAAGAACAGCTTACAATGGCCACCTGGGGATGGAGCAACTAAGCAGGTGAGAATTCCAAGCTCGGGCTCACATGCGAGCTCTCGGCCGGTGGTTTCCGCGGCCGTGGTGGCCGGCCGGCCGTGAGTCAGTCACCCTCGAGCTCAGTGGAGGTCAGTCTCGCAATGGTGAAATCAATCGTAGTCGTCAGTGTGTAAAGGTGTTGAATCAAAGTAGAAGGGGGAGGGATCATTTTAGCTTAGTTTGGGTCAACCCATGGTTTTGGGCATGGTGCACCCTCCAAGGGGCTTTGGGTGCTGTGGGGAATCGGATAGAGCTAGTCGAGATGGAGTGGTGATGTCCTTATCCAAGAATATTTGGATTAAATCTTGGTTAAGGGGTATCATGGGCGAGGTTAAAGACTTTTAGGGATTAAGGAAAGCTCCCCCTCTTCTTACTCAATGTGGTATGGCCACATGTCAAACAACTCACATGGCTTACATGTGGCTTAAGAATGGCTTCATGGCTCACCTTTGGCTTGGGAAAAGCCAAGTCAATTTCATGGAAATGGGTTTAAGAAAATTTTGGCATTTTGATGGGAATTTGTATGGGGCTTAATTTGGAATGGCTTCATGATGAGTTTTGAAACTTAGGGATGATTTTAATTGAGAATATGGTGTAGAACAATTGTCATATGGGTTTTGGATCGATTTTGGCCCTTTGGATTTTGGTGGAGATGTGCTTTAGGAAGGTTTCATGTAAGTGGGCTTTTAAGTTTCAAAATGGGCTTTTGGGTGGAGATTTTTGCAAAGGGCCATGCCAAATAAATGTTGGGTTTGATTTAAGAGTGTATCATGAGTGATTTAAAGCAAATTGGGGTGGTTTGGGTTTGAATTGGGTTGGATTTGGGTTTCTTTGGTAAAGGGGCTAAGGTGGGTCAAAATAGGCTACCATGAGCTAAGGTTGGGCTCAAGTTGAAATTGATGTGAAATTAATGTTGAAAATGGCTTATGGGGCTATTTTAAAGAGTTTTCAACTTTGATTGGGTTTTGATTTTGGGGTTTGGGCCTATTTGGGCTAGGTTTAGGTTTAGGTCATAATTGGGCCTTTTAGCTTTGGGTTGAATTTGAGTGGGGTTTGAGTCTAAATTTTGGGCAAATCATGTTAGTGTTTTGTTTGTGGGAATGTTATGGAAGGTTTAGAAAAGATTTGGGGTTAATTGGAGTTGAATTGGTTTGGTTTGGGCTAGGTTTGGGTTATGGGTCCAATCGGGCTTTAAGGCCAAAAGTGAAATCGATTCAAATGTCAATCAAATTGGACTTGGACTTGGCCTAGATTGGTGTTGGGAATGTTAAATTGAAGTTTAGAATTGAATTGGACCAAAATTGGGGTCAATTTGGTAGATTGGGTTTGACATTGGGTTTACTTGGGTTAAGAATGGGCTAAATTGGGGGTTTTGGTGGAAGTGGGGTAAATTGACAAAATTGGCCCATAGTGTAGTTGGACAAAATGAAATTGGGAATATTTAGGATTTTCTGGAATTTTCTAGGAATTTTCTGAATTTCTGGATTTTTTGGCTAAGAGGGGCATTTTGGGTATTTGGAGGGTATTGAGAGGTATTTTTGGAATTTTTGGTATTTTTGGCTATGAATGATCAATTTGAGTAATGTGGGAATGTTTGGGATTGTTTTTGAGGAATTTTGGGTAATTTAGGTGATTTTGCAAATTTTCGAGTGGTTTCAAGGTTTTGGTAAGCTAGCTGAGTGTATGGTCCTGGGGTCAAAAATTGAAAATTTAGAAAATTGAAGATTAGGTGAATGTAAGTGGAATGAAATCATTTTGGTTGAGTCATGAAGCCATATCAAGCCCACATGAGCCATGAAGGGACTCATTTGAGGCATCCACTATGTTGTTCCTAACCCTCTTACCAAGGGCTTGTGGGTTAAGCGACCATCCATGCGAATCACCTTTATGAGTCGGAGATCAAGTTGGGTATGGGTGTGGTTTTAGGAGGTGTGTGAAAGTGTAGTGTATAGGTGTAGTCCGTGTGTAAGTCAACCCTTCACTGCACTGTGCCACCTGAGGCGACTCCTAAGGCCAAAGAGTCCTATAGGAACTCATCCTTTAAAATTCCACATTCGATTTCAACCCTCTAGGTGATTAGGGGTCTACAATCAAGTTTGTGGAGTTTGCAGGGAGTTAAGAAGTGGTTTGAATTTCTAAGTGGTGGGTCCCAATTCTAATCCTCTAAGATAGTCAAAGGAAAAGCCTAAGGCTAGATCCTAAGTACTAAAAAGAAGGAGAGAAGACCTCATCAAAAATGAGGTCAACAAGGTTAGAGGATTTTTAGTCGATTTCAATGCTGCACAAATAAATTCTTTCTATGAAGTACAAGATCTTCATACCATCGAGTACGATACATTCAGAACAATGGATGGACCGCAGGAGGAGGTGATTAACTTTCTTACTGATGAGAAAGGGACTTGGAAAATTAAGCAGTGTGAACGGGTAAACTTCCCCCTTTCTATGTTAAATGCAACCTCTAAGGCTTGACATTATTTTATTTACTCTACTTTTCTACCCACTTATCACCATAGTGAAGTTACAAAAGATAGAGCAGTTCTGAATTTTTGTATTCAGAACCACAGAAGTATAAATGTGGGTAGTATTATTTATAAAAATATATTAGTCATTGAAAAAAGTGAAATTGGAGGAGGATTAGGACATCCTGGTCTAATTTATGCACTCTGCCAATTGTCTGGAGTAGAGGCGAGAGATGATGAGGAATGGGTTGAACCTATGAAACCCATTACCCAGGCTAATATAAAGACTTATGAATCCCACGAAGGATGGAGATCTGGGACTAGGAGCTATGCACCTTCAACTAGTAGGGATATTCGCTCTAGCAGTTATGACACTCCTACCTATAGTTCTCCTACCCTTTATAATTTGATGAATGAAATGACTCTGTAGCGGAAAAGTTTTGAAAAGATTGAAGAAAAATTGGAGCATATTGATCAGAGAATTGGAGGATTAGAGCGGAGGCATGATTATGACAGTGAATATCTCCAAAGGCATTCTGAATTTGATATAGTCTACTATGATGCTGAAAATTGTTATAGGAGAGGAGAGCTTGATGTTATATTTCCTGAGTGCCCTCGTTATACTCACTACCAGCCTACTCCACCTGCTGAATAAGGAGATGAGGATATAGTTTGGGATTTTAATGTTGATGATTAGATTCTATGATTAGATATTTATGTTGTGTGTTTGTTTAGTTGTTTAGTTTATGTATTTTGATTATTATGTTGTGTAAGACATTTAAACTTTGTTGTATAAGTTAAATTTGTGTAGTTTTAAATTTTAATATTTCAAATTGTGATTGTAACTCTGAAACTGGATTAATAAAATTTATGTGGATGTTGTGTTAAATTGTGCTTAGTATTATAATAGGTATAAATTGTGTTAGTACTTTGTACTTGTTTCAAAACTTCTTTACCCAGTAAAATTCTTTGATATTATATATGTGTAGAGAGTTATTAATAGTACAGGTTAATTAAGTGATGAAAAGAACCTGCATAACTTCAAAAGGAGAAATACCTAAAGCACGAAGGTATGATTTAAATTTACAATTTGTTTTATTTTCACCCTATATAAATAGATAGAAAATTTTAAGTTTGGGGGAGGGAAAAACAAAATTTTAATTATTAAATTGTTCTAAATAAATATTTTTAAAAAAATATTATAAAATGATTTTCTGTAATGAATTTAATTCAGTAAACTAGAATTAATTTATTTAATTATTATAGAAAGTTAAACGAAATATTTTTAGTGATTAAACTAATTTTGTAGATTAAGATATTTGGTATAAGAGGATAAGGAATATAGTTAACTATTTAAAGTAAGGAAAACTATATTTTAAAATATGAAATTCTTAAGTATTTAGTTGAGAAAGAAAAGATTGAAACTCAATGAAGTAAAAACTTTGAAATACATATAAAGCAAGGAAATGTTTCAAGTTTCAAATTTAGGAAGAGGAAAGTGAAGTTCAAAATTATTAACAGGCTATTCAGATACAGTAATCCTCACTTGAAAAAGAAAAAGAAAGATTGTAAAACAATCTCTGAAAAGAAAAGAAAAAATATAGGATTGAAAATCAATCCAAATGAAAAAAAAGAGAAAAAGTAAGTGAGGAGAAGCTTGAGGAGATGTCTTATAAAAAATTGGCTTCATTTGAATCAACCTAAAAGGTAAACTCAGTTACATTTCTGAACTTATATATATAAATTAGTATTTTACTAAGTAGTGTTTTCATGAATTTTCTATCATCTGAATATCCTAAGTAATTTAATATTGCAAAATATAGTCATTCTTGAAATAAATAGAAGACTAGAAATCTTAAACTTGATGACTAAATAGTCTTAAATCTATAGATTTAATTTAATTATAAAATCTTTCTAATAAACTTTACTATAATATTTATTTAAACCAAATTCATAATATTTCTGAATTAAAGCCTTATTACAAATAATCATTACTTTTATATAGTATCAAGATTACTTGATGACAAGTAATAGTTAAGTTTAGGGGATTTTGACCAGAGAAAAATATATTGAGAGATTAATACCAATTTTATATGAAATTGCAATTTAATGAAAGGTATTTTCTATATTTTATTGCAGGAACGAAGATTTATAGGTAATGGAGCAAAAAGATGGAAAAAAAAGCGAATCTGGAACGAAAAGGACTAAAAGAGATGAAAATTGAACTAGCCCACCATCGGCGAGGGATAGGCTGCTGAAGGCGTGTTTTTCCAGAGAGATTTGAATATATTATACAGAAGCCTGCTGACGGCGAGATCGAGCCTGCCAACAGCGAGCCTTAGCAAATCACAGAAAGAAACCCGTCGACGGCGCCAACGAGGCCACCGACTGCAAGAAGGTCGGTTCAAGCCAAATACATTGAATCTGGAAACAGAGCGAGAGTCTCACGTTCTCGCTCTTGACAATGTGTTGTAACTTTTGAATATTTTGGATCCTTTTGTTAAAATTGTATCACTGGGGAAGGGCTCCATGGGGCCTCTCCTCAAACCTCTGTAACTGCTTTTAAATCAATATAGGCCCAAGGGCTTTTATTGCAATATATATATATATATATATATATATATATATATATATATATATATATATATATATATATAAAGTATGATGAGCCATTTGGGTTAGAGAAGCACGGGGACTTCTCGTCGAGACAAGCAAATATGAATGCAATTATCTAGAGTGGTCCTTAAGTAATGAGGAGTCCCTATTATATGGCTTGGGTGATATATATATGTTATGCAAACCATTTAAAATCCGGCCCGAAGGCCATGCAGGTAATAAAAGTGCAATTTTAAAGTCTTAAATATTTTAATCCTAAAAATTCATTTATTTTGAATATTTTATTAGGATTTTTTAAGTAGAAAAAATAGGTTTAGGGTCCTAATGAACTTAATTGTATCGTGAAATCCCAAATCACGTAAAAGAAACAAGGAAAACATTCAAACATGCATGCATGTAATAAGGTAGAAAACAAGCCAAATCAAAATAATAAAAAGGAAGTGACATTGAGTCGGCAACATATCCCAAAAAAGAAAAAATGTGGTCAAACTCTGTATATATATGTCTGGTCCTAATTCTATACATCAATATGAAATGTAAAACTAAGATACATGCACGAATATCAGCTCCTGGTCCCCTCCACATTGTTCTTGCGCCAAATGCCTCAGAACTCGTGCCCGTATCTTATTTCTATAACAGGAATCTCTTAGTCTCTAAAAGTAAATAGGAAAATAAAAGACCCAATCCTGTATGAAAACAAATGTTAGCGGGAAAGCCCACATAAAACATATATAACGAGCCTTGACTTATGAGTTGGGGAGTTGAATAGCACCTTCAAGTAAAAGGGCTAGAAATAATCACATGCTTTCTCATAGTGGTACCTATATGTGTGCATATAGAGGCACGACTCCCTGCAGAAAAGCGCCCTGACACCTACCATACATATAGAGCATACAAGCACATCAAAGCACAAAGCAAAAGAATAATACCTGGCTAGGGCAACCAATTCATCAGAGAACAATAGCCAGTTATTAAAAAGACTATCTAGCATACTAAATCCTAGATTATCACACCATCTAATGAAAAGTGTCCTAAGATAGTACCTAAGTGCACAGAGCCAAGTCTTCGACTATCATATGACTTTGGCGGGTTGCCACACTGGACCGTTCTAAAGATCCAAGTGATCTAAAGCACGTCACAAGAAGAGGGGAGACATTTTAGAATAAGTGACCTCACATATGACCTAACATATAATTTTAAAGCAGGCGATATACTTATAATAGCGACAATATCCATTTTATGTATTTAAAATAGTGGACCAATGATGAGGATCCGTAACACATATGACGCACGTTAGAGCCTTAGGATCCTTAGCACAGTTATACATGTTTGTTGCTTGTGATACATAAACTTGCACTGCTCGTGGAGACATCCCCCATGAACAACACTCATTTTAGTATCATGACTAACGAGTAGGACAATCCATCGAGAAATGGGCAAGCGAACAACCACTAAAGAAACTCACATTGTGACAGCTTGACTGAAGTACGAAACAAGCGCAACGGTCGCTCAAAAGAGAACACATATCATACAAATGAGTGTAAGGATGTTGATGCAACCTTTTTATATGCAAGAATTTATGAACCCAAATTTATATATTTATAATGATTTTGTATAGTCACAATTTCAAACGCAAGTATACGTATCGCTCAAGTAATATAGGGCTCTAGTGGAGTCTTGGATATAGATCCTACAGGGAAGCGAGGAAAGAGGTTCTTAGTTAAATTCTAGTATATTATTATAAGACTTTAGATTGGAAGGTCGATATAAGTGGTGTTTTATCTAGCAACTACTCTTAAATTCAGATGATTATATGTAAGGATAATAATTATTCCTAAATGCAAATATTACTTCTAAAGATAACCTTTCTGGATGAGGTTGTTTGGTGAATTTTGAGATAATAAAATCTATTATTCTTATGTAGTGAATTGGATAATGTAAAGGAAAGAGATGCATTAAATATTGTATGTGCCAAATAGCAGCAATCCTATTCTTTACCCATATCTCAACGTATAAAGAACATTGATTAATCTTAGGTTTAGTCCCTAAATCCGTGGTTAGGCTGGGAGGATGCTGGCTCTTACTCCAGAGCTCCCACTTCCCTTCGTCTGAAGGCTAACTCTCACTTTAGTTTCAAAACACTAGGACCGAATTGGGGAATTTAGTCTGTCACCCTAAAATCTCCAATTCTACCCACATCAAAGTATTTCCTTATTTATTTGCACTCATCCCCCATGAACTTCACCATCCATGAAATTTGAATGTGGTTCCACTTTGTTGAGAATTGCACCGCCCTCTCGGATCAATGCAATTACAATGAATTTTAACAATACAATGAGCCCTAATTGTAATGTAAATGAAGTGTAAGTAAAAATCATCACATTTATAATTAAAAATTCTTCTAGCATGCATCCCAATATCCTAAAAATGAATCCTAATCATTACAAAAGAAAAGTAAAAGGAAAATAACGACATAGTCTTCTCATGTCACCATTTTCTAAGAAGAAGAAAGAGTAAGAGAAAGACATTGCAAAGTACGAAGAAAACACAACGGAAAATCTCATTTCAAAGTAAATCCATAAAATAAGTGTTTATAAAATCATAAGATAATGAAGAACACAATACTTAGCTTTTTTCCCTTGAAAGAAAGAAGATATCTCTTACAAAGTCTCCCGCTGATCCATGCAATGCTAGTACCAACCCTAACAAATTATCTCAAAATCCCCTCACCAATCTCTCCAAAAAGGTAGAAATCTGCATTTCTACTCCTATTCTAAGATCTCTGAGCCTTCTCCATATTTTTTCTAACATTCCTCAATTTTTTGGCTTCAAATTCGCTTTAAAATAGTGTAGGGACGAATTCCCCAAGAGGTGCTTGAAAAAACCTTCCAAAAAGCGTCCAAATTTGATGTATATGGCCCATAACCACTTTTGGCGTGATCTGGTGTTGTTTGGGCGCCGTTAAGCACTATTTTCCATGACTTTTTCGTGTTCTCGAGACACCAGCGCCGTTCAACGCCCTACTCTGCGCAGCTCCACCATTTTGTTTCGTTTAGCTCTGTTTCGCCCCATTTCAATTGTGTTGCATTCGTAACAGATAGCCTTACAAAATAAATATAAAAACAACCTTTCTTTAAAGTGTAATCTAATTTAAAAATATGCAAGAAGTGTAAAAGAGATTAAATAAAGAAAGACTTATCAAAATGTGTCAGCCAAATTTGCGTTTTTGCTTGTTTTTGCTCTAAATTGCATCATTTTTGCTTCTTTTTCTCCAAAAGTCATTTATTGTACCAAAAACTAGAAAACATATAAAATATCTTTCTTTATAGTGTAATATCATCAAAATTAAGTATGAAATAGACAATAAAAAGCTATCAATTTTTCAATGGATCAAGATCCCCCAAACATAACTATTACTTGTTCTCAAGTAATTTAGTTAATACATAAAATAATGATCCACTGCAATGAACTTTCTTTATAGAATACCATGATTTTGACTTACATAAATAAAGTAGTAAAATTTTCAGAAAGATCTTTGAACAATTCAAGTAAATTCTGCAGGTGTAAGGTTATCTAGTCATCAAGTCTAAGAGTTCTAGCCTTCTATTCATTTCAAAAATGACTGTAGATTGTCCTATTAAGGAACTTAAAAGGATTACATGAAAAGAAGTTTATGAGAATACTACTAGTAAAGAAGCTAATCTATATATATAAGTTTAGGAAAGTAATTAAGTTCTCCTCTTTAGGTAGATCCAAGTGAAGCCAATTTTTTATTAGGCATCTCCTCAAGCTTCTCCTCACTTTTTCCTTTCTTTTTCTTCTTTTTCTCTTTTCTCTTTCAGGATCATTTTCAATCCTTTTTTTTACTTTTTTTTCTTTTCTTTTTTTTTTAAGTGAGTATTACTATATCTGGATAGCCTTTAATAATTTTGAACTTCACCCTTCTTACCCTAAATTTGGAACTTACCACAATCCTTTACCATATAGGAATTTCTTTAGCTTATTATTGACTCATCATAGAGTTTCAATCATTTCCTTTCACATAAAGTTTTAAGATTCTTAGTATTTCAAACATACAATTTTTCTTACTTTTAATAGTTGACTATAGTTCTATTCTCTTATACCAAATATCTTAGCTTACAAAATTATTTTTCATTACCAAATACTTTCATTCAAATCCACTAAAGTACTTAAATAAAATCAAAATACAGTTATCTAAAATTGAGATCTATCACTGGAATCATGTTAATAATTTTGAAAATACTTTTAAATGAGTACAACTAATAGTTAATTCTTTCTCTCCCCAAACTTAAATTTTAAAATATTTTGCAATTAATTCCATAAAATGTGGCAGGAAGAAAAAGTAATTTAATTTACTAGCAACTACAAAATTCTATCAAATTCATATACATGCATAATCAGGACAAAATGACTGTAGAAGAAAGTAAATCTAGCATAAAACATGCTTGCAATAAAATTATACTCAAAGGAAGTATTTTCACTTTAAAATTTTATTTTTCTTCCTACCCCCAAAATTAATTTTAAACATATATAGAATTTAGTAAAAAAAATATAAGCAGGAGGAAAAACAGTTTATAAATTTTATCTACCACAAATGTCTATAAAAAAATCTTCAATTATTCATTAGGACAAAACAATATGCAGCATAAAGTAAATCTAAACTAATCATGTCAGAGTGATATTCACTAAATAAAAGTTTAATTAGCATAGCGGGTATTAACAAGGGAATATAAAAAGTTTCTTCAAGTCTAATATAATTTTGTAACACAAACACAAACACACATAATAAATGAGGTCAATTTATCCTTTAACTCATCACATCTCACTACTTACCTCCAATTTCTAACAGAATCACTACACTAATAAATTAGGTACTTTTTAAAATGATTTTAAAGATTATAATCTCAAGGATAAGATTATCCTTGATATATTGGTTCACGTGCACCAACCTCAAGCATCATCTAATCCCCTTAATTAAGCACCTCTAACAGTTATAAAGATAGTGTAAGATCATCCTAATGTTATTCATCAAATAGGTTCGCGACTCCTACCAAATGAAAGCAAAGTTAGAGAAAAGAAATAACAAAATTGTGATGGATCTGTTACTTTCTAAATTCATGATATCTCTTGTAAAACGCAAGTCCGAGTAAGACCCAAGTTAGTGAACTCGTCAGTCCAACTACTACAAGAGAACTTGTAAGTTTATCCATAATAAGAAGTTAAGGAATCACCTCCCTCATGACACACAAAGATCAAATCAAACCACTAAAAATCCAAACATTCACCAACAACAATCAAACTTATCAATCCATAATAACACATAAAGATCAACTCAACCTACTAACCATCCAAACATTCACCGACCATAAATCAAGCTGATCAATCCACACTAAAGAAAACACAATACAACACTAAAAATCATGACTCTCAAGCATACTAAACCAAATCACACTGATAACTATGGGCTGCCTCCCATAAAGCACATGGTTTAACGTTGCTAGTCTGACAAAAGATTCCTCCTGGATCAAAATTCTAATTATGTAATCCTCGATCAATCGCCCAATCTTTTTCATATCTCGAGATTCCTACAAAATCCTCAAATTTTAATTTTTCATTCAACTCTTCCTTTTCAGATTGATTTATATCATTGTTTCTCATATTTCTTTCTAGATCTAATATTTTTCTATTGATTTTCTGAATTTTCATAATAATATCATCCTTGAAATTTATAAAAAATGGATCTCTGTAAGATAATTCAAGATCTCCCAAAATATAGATCAGATTCTCTCTAAATAATTCAGATTCTGGATCAATTCCTTCTAGATTACTCTTATATATCAAGTTATCTTCCAATTCTTCCCCTTGATAATGATTAAATGATGGAGGTGGTCATTCTATATCTATCTTAGTTGAGGAAATAGGTTTTTCTAATTCCTTAGGAATTTCTTCCAATGTTTTTTCAATATCCTTATCCCATTTTCTCAACTCCAAGCTCTTTTGAAATATATCCTCAAATTTTCTTCCAAGTCTTAGTTCGATATCTTTATCTTGTTCATCATTCAATTTAGGTTTTTCTTGTGACTGAGTCAAATCTAAAGATATAAAGACTGGCGGAGTAGATAAATTCTCTATATATGTAGGCTTTAAAATTGTATGGGGGTACATTCATCTTAAGTTCATGAGATTTTTCAATAGATGGAATTAAAAGTTCACTATTTTTGGTAGCGTCCATCATTTCACACCTCTCGTGAACATACATACAACATTCTTTAAACAACGTTTTCAACTCATCATGAAAATTCATTCCGACCTCATTTGTTAACTTACTTTCAAAATGTTCTTGGAAATGGTCTTTACTTAGATAATCAATTTTATCCATCCAAATATAATCATCATCTTTTCTCTCAGCTGGCTCATTATTATTCTCTTTAGGTTTGATCTCAGTGTTGTCAAGAAGTGTTTCTTAGGGTCTATTGCTAAGTGAATTAGCAATTTCTCCAAGTTGATTTAATATGTTTCTAATCACAACATATTGACTTTGCAACTGGTTTCCCATTTGTTATCCCACTTCTTCTATGGACACCTTCTTATCCTTAAATTGTTTATCATTGTTAGAGTCCAGTGGATATGAAGGTCTCTAGCTTGTGTTACCCTGATTATTCCAACTTCCATTAGGATTTGCATGATTATTTTCCCATTGTTTGTTTCCACCCTCAATAGTATGATTCTAGTTAAAATTAGGATGGTTCTTCTAACATGGGTTGTAAAAGTTAGAATACAGGTTGTTTATGGTATTTGAAGTCTCATATAATAAGTTAGAATCAATCATACGCCATAATGAACTTTCCTCACTTACATGAGTAAATTAAGGCTGGTTCATACCAAATTGGTCCAACTTCCTTGATATTGCAGCAACCTGAGATGCAAGAATTGCAATCTCATCTGTATCATGAACACTAGCTACATTTTTTTTAACCTTGTAGCGGGTCGATGAATATCATTTGTAGTTATTTCTTCAATTAATGCATATGCTTCATCAAATGATTTTGACATTAATGAACCACTATTAGCAGCATCAATAATGATCCTAAGGGATCCTACTCACCCATTATAAAAAAGTTTGAATGATTAACCAATCTGGCAGAGCATGATGTGGACACTTTCTTAGGAGTTCCTTAAATCTTTTCCAGGCTCGTATATTGATTCCCTTTCATATTGACAAAATGAGATAATATCGTTTCTAAGTCTAGTAGTGCTTGAAGATGGAAAATACTTAGCTAGGAATTTCTGAGTTAACTCCTCCTAATTTTTAATAGAACCTGGTGCTAATGAGTATAACCAAATTTTAGCATTATCCCTTAGTAAGAAAGGAAAGAACCTTAGCCTAACAACATCGTCTGACATGTCTTTATAATGAAATGTAGCACACAGTTCTAGAAAAATAGATAAGTATAAAAAGAGATCTTCCAAAGGAGTTCTCCCAAACTGGTTGTTCTGCACTTGTTGGATAATCACTGGATTTAGTTTAAACGAGTCAGCATCTACGATAGGGTTTTGTATACTTGAGTGAATTTCATCTGTCGTAGGATTTACAAAATCCCTCAATGATTTATGATGATTTTCCAAGTTACAATTTTGATTGTTTTCTATTTATAATTCTAGTTTTTCAAGTTCTTTCTGTTTTTTGACTTTTTTCCATTTTTCTAACTCGGGACCATAAGACACAAGTTGTACAAATCCTTTATTTTGCATTTATAACACAACAAACAATACATTGACAATAAAATAAATAAAATGAAAAATATATTCAACACAACAAAACATTTTCACAAACACCTTGTTTTTCACACAAATAATTTTTTCACAGCACTTTTTCATACAAAAAAACACTTTTCACAAAAAAACAATTTTACGACACTAAAGTTTTCCAAGTCTAAGCCTAATTATTTCAACTAAAATTCTCCTAAAATTCTTACCGAAGCTTCCCCGGCAATGGCACCAAAAACTTGATGCAACTTTTTTATATGCAATAATTTATGAACCCAGATTTTTATAGTTATAATGATTTTGTGAAGTCACAATTTCAAACGCAAATATACGTATCGCTAAAGTAATACAAGACTCTAGTGGAGTTCTGGATATCGATCCCACAGGGAAGCGAGGAAAGAGGTTCTTAGTCAAATTCTAGTCTACTATTATCAAACTTTAGATTGGAGAGTCGATATAAGTGGTGTTTTATCTAGCAACTACTTTGAAATGCAGATGATTATATGTTAGGATAATAACTATTCCATGCAAATATTACTTTTAAAGATAACTTTTCTGGATGACTTGGTTTGGTAAATTTTGAGATAATAAAATCTACTATTCTTATGTAGTGAATTGGATAATGTAAATGAATGAGATGCATTAAATATTGTATGTGTCAAATAGCAGTAATCATATTCATTACCCATATCTCAATGTATAAAGAACATTGGCTAATCCAAGGTTTAGTCCCCAAATCCATGGTTAGGCTGGGAGGATATTGGCTCTCACTCTAGAGCTCCCACTTCTCTTCGCCCGAAGGCTAACTCTCGCTTTAGTTTCTAAACACTAGGACCGAATTGAGGATTTTAGTCTGTAACCCTAAAATCTCAAATTCTATGCCCATCAAAGTATATTTCCTTATTTATTTGCACTCAACCCCCATGAACTTCACAATCCATGGAATTTGAATGTGGTTCTACTTTGTTGAGAATTACACCGCCCTCTCAGATCAATGCAATTACAAAGAATATTAACAATACAACAAGCCCTAATTGTAATGTAAATGAAGTGCAAGTAAAAATCATCACATTTAGAATTAAAACTTCTTCTAGCATACATCCCAATATCCTAAACATGAATCCTACTCATTGCAAAAGAAAAGTAAAAGAAAAATAATGACATAATCTTGTTATGCCACCATTTCCTAAGAAGAAGAAAGAGTAAGAGAAAGACATCGCAAAGCACGAAGAAAACACAACGGAAAGTCTCATTTCAAAGTAAATCCACAAAACAAGTGTTTACAAAATCGTAATAGAATGAAGAACACAGTACTTAGATTTTTCCCATTGAAAGAAAGAAGAAGATCTCTCCCACAAAGTCTTCTGCTGATCCATGCAATGCTAGTACCAACCCTTACAAATTCTCTCAAAATCCCTCATCAATCACTCCAGAAAGATAGAAATCTACATTTATACTCCTATTATAAGATCTCTAAGCATTCTCCACATTTTTCCTAACATTCTGCCCTTTTTTGGTTCTTTAAAATAGTGTAGGGAAGAATTCCCTAAGATGTGCTTGAAGAAACCTTCCAAAAAGCGTCTAAATTCGATGTATATGACCCATAACCGCTTCTGGCGGGTCTGGCACTATTTGGGCGCCATTCGACGCTATTTTCCATGACTTTTTCGTGTTCTCGGGACACCGACGCCATCCGGTACTGGGTAGCACTGAATAGAGCGTCGTTCGGTGCCCTTCTCTGTGCAGCTCTACCGTTTTACTTCGTTTGGCTCTGTTTCAGCTCCGTTTCACCCCATTCCAGTTGTGTTGTATTTGTAACAGATAACTCTACAAAATAAACATAAAAACAACATTTCTTTAAAGTGTAATATTATTCAAAAATATGCAATAATTGTAAAAGAGATTAAGCAAATAAAGACTTATCAAAATGTGTCAGGCCTAAATTTACGTTTTTGCTCCAAATTACACCATTTTTTCTTCTTTTTCTCCAAAAGTCATTTCTTGTACTAAAAACTAGAAAACATACAAATTACCTTTATTTATAGTGCAATATCATCAAAAATAGGTATGAAATAGACAATAAAAAGCTATCAATTTTTTAGTGGATCAGATGTTGCATGCAACATGACCCACACAAATGGGATGTACCAGTAAAACTTGCTACCTATAAAGAGAAATTACGCTTGCATGGGGACTTGGGGCCTCAAAAGACTCGCAGAAACTGGTTACAAATGATTTTTCTTCGAGTAAAAGGATACCTATAAAAGGATTCACACCTTACCCGAGAGGCACTCATCGATCACTCATATAAACATGCAGAATATACATCATACATATGTCAAGTGCACCGATGTGGTGACGGCTAATATGCTGTGAACGCAGTGTCTCTGAAAGGGTTGACATGTCATGAAGGTAGAGGCCCAAAAGATGGGTATGTCGAGGAGGCAGTGAGCCGGAGGTGGGCATGCTATAGTGGCAGTGGCTCGAGCAAATGGGTATGTTGAGTGATCCTCTTTAAAAATTACCTATTTTTAGTGTAGATTTCATGCTAACTTTATGCACATTTTTAAAGATATTACACTTTAAATGAAGGAATTTTGAATATTTTTGTCTTCAAGTATAAAAATATGATTTTAGAGAAAATCAAGCAAAAACTATGTAATTTTGAGCCAAAATATGCAAGGAAAATTCTAACTTAGCACATATTGACATGTCTTTCTATGCTTAATATCGTTTATATTTTTCACATGTTTTTGAATGAAATTATACTTTTGAGAAAAGTTTTTTTTATATCTATCTTGTAGGTGAAGATGTTAGGAACACAACACAACTGAAATAGGTCGAAACGGAGCCAAACAGAGCAAAACAGTGGATATACGCACAGGGTGGCGGCTAGGCGCCAGTGAAGACAAGAAAATGGTGCCTAGGCGCCAGAATCAAGGTCTAGGCGCCAGAATCATCCAAAAACGGTTATTGGACGGATTTTTGACAACTTTGGGAGTTATTTTGACGGTGTTAGGTAGTTTCTAGACCTTCTAGAAGACTGGAAGTTACTCCTAATATATAGGACATGTGATACAATGTATCTGGACACATTGGAACGACTTTAATCATAAAGAGGTGCGACCCAAAGTGAAGGGGTGCGAAGACTTGGTCACAGGAGTCTGGCGCCTAGGCACCAGAACCCAGCGCCTAGGCGCTAGAGTCAGTTTCTAGAAGATTCAATGAATGTGGACTACTTCTGAAGAGGTTTCTTAAGCAACCCTTGGCCATTTTCAGAGCTCTATAAATAGGGGATATTTCTAAGAGAAAAGGTGCCTCTCTCTTGCCTCTCTCTTGTCTCTCTCTCTCTCTCCCCCCTCTCTTTCTTCCCCTTTAGTCATTTTAGTCCTTTTAGAGTCATGAAGATGTAGATTTCTACATCTTATGGAGAGATTAGTGAAGGATTTTAAGATATTTATGTAAGGGATGTACGAGCGGCGCATGGATCGGTGGGAGACTTTGGTGGAGAGTTCTTCATCTTTCCTTCAGAGGGAAAAAGCTAAGTATTGTGTTCTTTATTCTCTTGTAATTGTTGTAAACACTTTCTAGTGGATTTTCTTTGTTTTAAATCGAGTTTTCTATCGTGATTTATCCATGCTTCGAAAGTGATTTTCTTTACTCTTTCTTTTAATATGAAGTAGTGGCATGTGCAGAAAAATAATTTTTATGATAGAATTATCTATTAGATGCTTCTAGGTGACAGATAGTTGCATAAATATAAAAGAATACTAATGAAATAAGTTTCTTGTTGGCACTTAATTTATTACACAATTCTTTCAAGTCTTTTACTTCTTATTCCATTATTTTCATTTACTTTTATTTTGTAATGAAAAGATGCATGTTTAAGAATTAAGATTTGCTTAGATATTCTCTTATTAAATTATGGTGATGATATTCATACTGGATCTTCATTTACTTTACAAATTGATCACTTGTATTGTTAAAACCTGTTGAAGAATTTTGAGACCTATCCGGAGATGAGTTCTTAACTAGTTGATATCACATGAATTCTTGGGTAATCGAAGGCTATATACAGGTTATTCATGGTGAAGTGCAAATAAATAGGGAGATATTGCTTATTGGGCGTATAATTGATTAGTTTTTTTAGTGACAGACCAAATTCTAATAATTTGGTCTATGGAAAGGGAACGGGTCACTGGTAGGGACGACCATAGCCACCCTTAGACATCTAGTAGTGTGAGTATAGATTAACACATTCTACTAATAAAACATCCTGAACTAATCTATAGATTAGCCAATGTTCTTTACACCTGGACCAAAGGGTAAAGAATATGATTGCTTTTATTTGACACTACTACATAAAATTCTAAGCATTTCTTTCCTACACATTATCTATGTAATTGCAAGAGAAAGGTAGTCTTTAACATCTCAAAATTCTCCAAACCAATTTATCCATAAGTTATCTTTTTATTTAACAACTTTATTTAGGATTAGTTATTAAAAAAAACCATTTTAATCAAAATTTCAAATTTAGGCCTTATAGAAATAGACTAGAATTAGCCTAAAGGATTGCTTACCTCGCTTCTCTATGGGATCGATACTAGGGTTATAAAAAAAAACTCTTTATTACTTGAAACGATACGTATACTTGCGTAGTACCCCTAGTGTGTAAAATATTTTCTAAAATTTTACAACATTTTAATTTTATACACTAGTCGTTATTTAAAAATTGGGTCAAGTTTTTAGCCATCTTTTGGAAGCAAAAATTACTGCGTTATTGCGGGTCGGGTCAAGTTCTTGGCGCCGTTGCCGGGGAAGCTTCGGTAAGAATTTTAGGAGAATTTTAGTTGAAATAATTAGGTTTAGACTTGGAAAATTTTAGTGTCGTAAAAACAATTTTTTGTGAAAATGTGTTTTGTTATATGAAAAAGTGTTGTAAAAAAAGAAAAAAAATTGTTTGTGTGAAAAATAAGGTATTCGTGAAAATGTTTTCTTGTGTTGAATATATTTCATCTATTATTTGTTTAATTGTTAATGTATTGTTTGTTGTGCTATGTATGTGAAACAAAGGATCTGCAAGACTTGTGCCTTATGATCCCTAGTTTGAAAAAAAAATAAAAAATAAAAATACAGAAAGGACTCGAAAAACTAGAAATGAAAATGGAAAACTTTCAAGATAATAACTTGGAAAATCATCATACTTCATTGAGGGATTACGTAAATCCTACGACAGATGAAATTCACTCAAGTATATAAAACCTTGTCATGGAAGCTGACTCGTTTGAAATAAATCCCGAGATTATCCAACTGCAGTGCAACAATCGGTTTGGGGAACTCCTTTGGAGGATCCCTATTTACACTTATCTAATTTTTTAGAACTTTGTGCTACATTTCATAATAACGGTATGTCAGACGATGCTGTTAGGCTAAGGCTTTTTCCTTTCTCACTAAGGGATAAGGCTAAAATATGGTTATACTCATTAGCACCTAGCTCTATTAAAAATTGGGAGGAGTTAACTCAGAAATTCCTAGCTAAGTATTTTCCACCTTCAAGGACTACTAAACTTAGAAACGATATTATCTCATTTTGTCAATATGAAGGAGAAACAATATACGAAGCCTGGGAAAAATTTAAGGAACTCCTAAGAAAGTGTCTACATCATGTTCTGCTCAATTGGTTAGTCATTCAAACTTTTATAATGCGTTAGTAGGATCCCTTAGGTCTATAATTGATGCTACTCCTGGTGGTTCATTAATGTCAAAATCAATTAATGAAGCGTATGCTTTAATTGAAAAAATGTCTACAAATGAATTTCAATGACCCTCTGCAAGGGTAAATCATAAAAATGTAGCTAGTGTTCATGATACAGATGTGATTACAATTCTTGCATCTCAGGTTGCCGCAATATCAAGGAAGTTGGACCAATTTGGAATGAACCAGCCTCAATTTACTTCTGTAAGTAAGGAAAGTTCATTAGGGCGTATAATTGATTCTAACTTATCATATGACGCTTTAAATATCTTAAACAACCCATATTCTAACTTTTACAACTCGTGTTGGGAGAACCATCCTAAATTTAACTGCAATCATACTACTGATGGTGGAAACAAAAAATGGGAAAATAATCATGTGAATCCTAATGGAAGTTGGAATAATAAGGGGAACACAAACTATAGACATTCATATCCATCGGACTCTAACAATGATCAACAATTTGAGGATAAGAAGATGTCCATGGAGGAAGTGATATTGCAAATGGGAAACCAATTACAAAGTCAAAATGCTGCGATTAAAAATATAGAGAATCAACTGGGACAAATTGCTAATTCACATAGCAATAGATCCCAAGGAACACTTCCTAGCAACATTAAGATCAACCCTAAAGAGAACACTAATGAACAAGTAGAAGCTGTCCAATTAAAAAGTGGAAGAGAGATAGAGGATGTGGTTAGAAAAGAGAAAGATGTTGTGAGAGAAACAAAGGAAATTAAAAGACCTGAAAAACATGTTTCTAAGGATTTGGAAAAATTAATTTCTCCAACTAAAATCAGTTTGGAAAGACCACCACCTCCATTTCCTCAAAGACTTAGACAACATGAGTTGGATAAGAAATTTTCAAAGTTCATGAAAGTACTTAAGAAGTTAACGATAAATATTCCTTTCACTGAAGCTTTGGAATAGATGCCAAGTTATGCAAAGTTTATGAATGAGATATTAAACAAGAAAATGAAATTTGGGGATTACGAGACAGTTGCACTAAGTGAGGAGTGCAGCACTATACTTCAGAAAAAATTTTCCTCAGAAATTTAAAAATCCTTATAGCTTTACAATTCCTTGTACAATTGGAGAAAGATTATGTGGAAAAGCTTTATGTGATTTAGGAGTGAGCATTAATGTGATGCCTCTATCTATATTTAGAAGGTTAGGTTTAGTCGATATTTCTCCTACTACTGTAACACTTATGTTAGCTGATCGATCTATCATTTATCCACAAGGAGTTATAGAAGATGTGCTTGTTAAAGTGGATAAATTTATCTTTCCTTTGGACTTTATTGTATTAGATATGGAGGAAGATAAAGAAATTCCAATTATTTTAGGGAGACTTTTTCTTGTTACTGGACAAGCTATGATAGATGTGCAAAAAGGAGAGTTGATTATGAATATTAATGACTAGAAAGTCACTTTTGATGTATTAAAGACTACGAAATATCCAACTGAGAGAAAATATGATGATTGTTTTTGGATAGATGAAATTAATTATCTAAGTAAAGACCATTTCCAAGAAAGTTTTGAGAGTAAGTTAACATATGAGATTGAAATGGATTTTCATGATGATTCAAAAATGTTATTTAAAGAAGACTGTATGTATGTTCAAGAGAGGTGTGAAATGATGGACGCTACCAAAAATAGTAAACTTTTAATTCTATTTGTTGAAAAATCTCATGAACTTAAGATGGATGAACCCGATACAATTTTAAAGCCTACCTATTTAGGGAATTCATCAACACAACCAGTCTTTATATCTTTAGATGCGACTCAATCACAAGAAAAACCTGAATTGAATGATGAACATGATAAATTTATTGAACTAGGACTTGGAAGAGAATTTGAGGATATATTTCAAAAGAACTTTGAATTGATAAAAGAGGATAAGGACATTGGAAGACCATTGGAAGAAATTCCTAAGGAATTAGAAAAACCTTATTCCTAAACTATGATAGATCCTCCATCATTTAATAATTATAAAGGGGAAGAATTAGAAGATATTTTGAAACAGAAAAGTAACATAGAAGAATTTGATCCTGAATTTGAATTATCTAAAGAGAATCTGATCCAAAATTTGGGAGATATTGAAGTATCTTATAAAGATCAATTTCTTATAAATTTCAAGAATGATATCAATATGCAAATTCAGAAAATTAATAGAAGAATATTAGATCTAGAAAGAAATATGAAGAACAATGATATAAATCAAACTGAAAATGAAGAGCTGAATGAAAAATTAAAATTTGAGAATTTTATAGGAATCCCTGGATCTGGAAATGATTGGGCGATTGATAGAAAAATTACTTAATTGGAATTTTGGTCCAGGAGGAATCATTTGTCGGGCCCGCGACGTTAAAACCAAGCGTTTTATGGGAGGCAACCCATAGCTATCATTGTGCTTTGATTTAATGTGCTTGCGAGTCATGACTGTTTATGTATTGTTTTGTGTTTTCTTTAGTGCATAATAGATTAATATTGTGAGGTTATGCCTTGGTCTTGACTAAATTTGTATAAGACTTCTAGTAGTAGCAGGCTGATGAGTCTGTTATAACTCGCTCTCAACTGGAGCCGAGCATTACCTCGAAGCATGTAGAGTTTGGACTTGGACCACTCCATGTCAGCTCTATTACTTCCTTTATCTAACTTTGTTTTCACTAAGTAAGGTCATGAAATTGCTTAATGAACAACATATGAATGAACTGCACTATTTTTATTTATCAGATTATTATTATTAGTGTAGTTTCTTCCGTTAGAAATTGAAAGTAAGGAGGGAAAATGTGAGTAGAAAGGATATCAAATTAACCTCAATTGATATTTGTTTATGAATCTGCGAGTCTAGATATTTTAGTTTATGTGTTTGTGTTTGTGTTTGTGTTACAACAATTTAGAGATTTGAATAACACTTAAATATATATTCCTATGCCGATACATGTTCTGTTGATTTAACCTTTCTTTAGTTTAATTTTATTCTAGCATGTTTAGTTTAGATTTATTTTCTATTACAACTTGTTATGTCCTGATGAATATTTGTAGATGTTTTTGACAAACATTTATGGTAGATAGAATTTCAGAACTATTTTTCGTCCTGCTTATATTTTCTGTGTTGAATGCTATACATGTTCAAATTCAAGTTTGAAGGTAGGAAGAAAAATATATTTTAAAGTTAATATACTTCCTTTAAGTTTAATATTATAACAAGAATATTTTAGGCTAGATTTACTTTCTTCTGCAATCATTCTATCCTGATTATGCATGTATATAAATTTGATCTGATGTTGTAGTAGTTAGTAGATTTATCTTTTATTTTTTTTCCTCCTACATTTTATTGAATTAATTGTAAAATATTTTAAAATTCAAGTTTGGGGGGGAATGAAAAACAATTTTCAAAAACTTAAATTTTATTTGTCCTCAAAAATGCTATAAATAAATTTGATTTTTGATTGAAAAATAATTATGATTATGAAGTTATATTAGGGAAATAAAATTTTGAATATAGAAATGAGTAAGAGAATTTAGTTAAAATTTATAGTAGTGATGAAAAATTTAAAGTTAAATTTTTCTCAGTGAAGAAATGATAAATATTGTGTAACCATCTTTAGTAAGAAAAGTTGTATTTTTATAAAAATAGAAGGATTAGACTTTTGTTTTCAATATTTAAATTTCTTTTATTGAAAAATAATTTTCAAAACTCTTATTATATTTCTAAGTAAAAGATATATATCTACCTTATGCTTTAGGAAAGGAATGGTGGAATTCAAAATTATTAAAGGCCTATCCAGATATAGTAATCCTTGCCTAAAAAAAAAAGAAGAAGAAAGAAAAGAGAAAGAAAAAGAAAAAGAAAAGAAAAGTATAGTACGTGAAAAAGGAAGGAGAAGCTTAAGGATTAAAGGGCCTAATCAAAAATTGGTTCCACACCTGAGCTTTTTAAAGTATAAGATTTGAGAAAATCTTAAGCTTAAAAATATAATATAGTTAACATAATTATTTTTAATAAAGATTTTTAAGTAAAGAAAATAAAATGCCTAACCCCTGTATTTTGAAAAATTTACAAGCATTTCTGAATTAGATAGCAACACATATTTTCATACTCTTTTATCTAAGATATTTCTAAACTTCAAATTGGTCTCATTTACCAAATTTTTTTTCAAATTGGACTACTACACTTCTAGAACAAAATTTTAGAAACTTCTAAAGAAACTCATACACATGATTTTCTTATGTGGTTTTACATGATTATAGTGTTACTTGAGGATAAGTAACTGTCGGCATATTTTTAGGTTATGTGTTTTATTTTTGAAAAGAGGTCGCCTACAGAAATTGTCGGCGAATTTTTAATTTAATTTAAATAAATAATTTGAAAAGTAGTATTTTATTTTGAAAATGATTTTAAATTTGAAAATTTTAAGATATGAAATCAAACCGATCTCACATCCCGAATAGTTTATATAAACGAGCACCGCATCACAAACCGTGTATCTATCCCTAAGGATGTACTACATCGCTCGATGGTGGGGCTCGGTTAAATAAACTAGAAGATTTGTGACATCCGTTTGGTCCGTGAACCAATTTTATAAGCCGACAAATTCCCTCGCCTAATATGAAAACATTAAACGAGGTTTATATTACTCAGGTTCTTTAAAATTCCCTATAAGGGCAAGCCCCTATAGTTAATTACATCTTAAGTGACGGAATCACCTAAGAAAACACTCGATAATAATCAATAATTCCGCTCTCAAGAATTTCAAAGTTTAAGTTTTCAAAGGATTGAATTTTTGAATCTCAATAGGGAATGGATCAAGTTTGGAACATTTTATTTTGGGAATTCAAAGGAAGAAAAGTAGGAGAAATTACGGATTCGAAGTGAACTTCGATAATCTCCCGACTATCCTATTGTTTGGCTTGGATTTAGGAAAGTCCTAATGTTTATTTAATGTTTTAATCTTGCCAATTTTAATTAATTAGGGCTTATATTTATATGATAGAATCATACAAATAGCCTGGAAGATATGAGGGTTTATGTCGTATCGGACGACTACCTCGGAATCCTAAGACCGGTTAGGGCTTAATTTGCAATGCAAATGCCTAACGAAGAGTTGAGGATTTATGTTGCACTAGGAAAACTACCTTGAAGTCCTATGGCTTTGTTGTTTAATTCTAGGAAAGTTTTGCTGAAGTAGATTCAAGTTTTGCTGACGACGATGGCCGTGCTGCCCACCATGCTCCGAGCTCCTTGTTGTTGCAGAGGTTTAGTTTTAGAAATCATAAATCGTGGGATGAGAAAAGTGTTTTGGTTTAGAGAAGTCTTAATTTCCAAGTGTTCTTTGTGTTTTAATTAAAACAAATCTTAAAGTTGATTATGACAACACCGGTTAAGATCCCACTGGTTCCATCCTTCCAGCATCATTATTTTTATCGGATTCACTTAGTCCAGCATGAATTTGCTAAACTCAACCGAATGAGTTCCACACTTTCATTTAGACCGTGGGAAATCCAGTTAGCAACGCGTAGGTTACATCATCCGAGGTATTCCCGATCATCCAACGAGACGTTTTAATTCGGCTTGTAATTGTAGTTTTGTGTTCTGTTTGTGATTAAATTTTGAGTTGCTTTATATTTTGAAATGTTGTGGCGGTGAATTTTATCTTACAATGACTTTTAACTTAGTTTTGGTTTCAGTTTTAGGGACTATCCTAAAGGTGTGGGTTTTCATGCAACAGTTGTTTTATCATGCAAGAAAAGTAAAGTGCATTTACAATAAAATAAATTGCAAGAAAGTAAATTGCAGGAAAGTAAATTGCGATAAAATAAAAGCGTACTCGAGGGTCTTCCCGTCATTCCAAGCTGCACTTAAAACACGATTAGAACATTTAAGCAAGTTCCTAGGTAAAGCTAAGGTAAGGGTTATGGTTTTCTACCAAATTCCTAATCCTATAGCTAGTCATTTCCTATGACGTCTAGGTTCCTTGTGTTTTTGGTTTGAAGACGATTTTCTTCATCAAAGAACAATTAAGTTCAATTGTTCTTATAAATATCCTATCATATTGAGGAAGTGCTTAAGAAGAATCTTAAACATCTTTTCAATATTTCTAGGATTGTTTTAACTCCAAATGAATTTAATTATGTAAATGAATCGATCGTCCGAGGTTTTCAAGTTTTGTTAACTTGCTCGAGTGAACTAGGATATTTGAATGTCCTATAAGTGAAGTAACATTTCATTTAATATTCCGTTTTAGGAGTTATGATAACTAAAGCTTTTGAGGGTAAATTGGTGTTCAAATGGTTTGTGATTTAGCTTAATTTCAATTGAAGGGTTTAAATTTGGAATAGTGTTCAAGTTATTTTAGGCTTATTTCTTTATGTCTTAGGTGATGTTATTTAATTCAACTTAATTTAATTTAATTTAATTTAATTCAATTTAGTTTGATTTGATGTTACATTAAATTAATTTGATTTAATTTAAATTTTTTTTAAATTTAATTTGATTTAATTTAATTTAATTTAATTTAATTTATTTAATTTAATTTAATTTTTAATTTAATTTAATTTTTAATTTAATTTAATTTAATTTAATTTAATTTATTTAATTTAATTTAATTTTTAATTTAATTTAATTTTTAATTTAATTTTTAATTTAATTTAATTTTTAATTTAATTTAATTTTTAATTTAATTTAATTTAATTTAATTTAATTTAATTTATTTAATTTAATTTAATTTTTAATTTAATTTAATTTTTAATTTAATTTTTAATTTAATTTAATTTTTAATTTAATTTAATTTTTAATTTAATTTAATTTTTAATTTAATTTTTAATTTGATTTAATTTGATTTAATTTAATTTTTTAATTTAATTTTATTCATTTTAATTTTAATTAAAATTTTAAAAGAGTTCAATAATTTAATTTTAGTTTAATGATTAAGTCTTTTAATGTTTTAAATTTGAATTATCATTTTAATTAGGAATTAAACATTAATGAAATGATTAATTTAGGGATTTTTTTAAATTAAAGAATAAATCTCTTCCTAATAATATCCCTATTTTAATAATTCCAATTTTATTATTCTTCCAAATTTAATCAATTATTTAATTAAAGTTTAATCATTTTAAATCGCTTAATGGGTTTCTACCCTTCAATTATTAAATTTCAATCATCCAGATCAGATTAGGATCAAATATTTTACTTGTTAATTTTTTATTAAACCTAAAGTTTTAATTAAGGATTAAAAAAAAATTTAATTACCACTTTACCCTTTAAGCTTAATAATTTCATAACTCACTAAATTGAACTCAAATGAACTTGAAATTTTTATGTGACTTCACTCATATGTCAATAAAGACATGAGAGGAGAAAATGTGATTTTTCTGTATTTAATTTATTTATATAATTATTTTTGGTAGAAAATAGAGATTTCCAAGGAAAATTTAATAACATGACCAAGGGAAGGTTTCTGTCCTTAAGAAAATTAGGGAACATTCCTAATGACTAGGGGACCACTTGGACCAATTTTGGTGATTTTTTGAATTATATTATTTTTATTATAAATATTTTAAGTTCTGGAGTGTTAATTAATTTAAAAATAAAATAAATGTTGAAAAATGAATTTTATGTTTTTCAAAAATCTCTCTGATATCAAGGAAATCAGAGAAGCAAATTTTGCAATTTTCTGATTTTTCTATGATTTATTATAATTATTTTAGTGAAAATGCTAGAAAATACATTTTTTAATTTTAAAATTACCCTAGAGCTTTAAAAATTAATATCTCACCAAATAGGCCTAAGAAAAATATGGGGTTTGTTCCTAAATGATTAAAATTCAAAATGTGACATTTTGGTGAATTTTATTATTTTTGTGATTTTTATTATTTTTTAATTATTAAAAATATTAAAATAATATTAAAAATCAACTTTTTTAGAAAATTGAAATTTTAATTTTCTTAAATTCCTCTGATATCAGAGAGGCTCCAAAACCAATTTGGTGAATTTTTGAAAGATATTTTGAAAGTTATGAATTTTTAAAGTTTAAAATGACTAAGTGGCTTAATCAACCCAATTAATAGGGCTAACCAAGTCCAATTGACCTCAAATTTTTATGGTGGATTCTTCTGATCCTAAAGGTCAATGGAGAATTGATTTCAAGTCAATTTGATCTATGGTTAATTCTAATTAATTAGGGGTCTATTTTGGGTGTTTAAACCAATTAGGGTTAACTGCAGTGAATTAACTCAAGTCCTATTTTTCCTAGTGGTTCTCTGGTCATAAGGAACATCACCAAATTTCCCTAGAATTTATTTCACAACATGCTAATTTTTGGAATTAAAATACTCAAAACAGCCACATGTATTTGAAAAATCAATAACTTTTCACAGAGATGGCCTCTGACCTTGGAAAATTCAGGGAATGTTCCCAAGTTCAGAGGCTTCAAAAGCCCTATGGTCTCATGCCATGGTGAATTGTATGAATGCATGGAGAATTAAAACAATGCAGGGAGTAAATAATTAATTAAAAAAAAGTACTAGACAAAATTAATTAATTTCTTTTCCACATTATTCTCCTCTCGTTCACCGAGCAAGAGGGTATTTTTATTTTATTTTTGTGATTTTTCTACACAAAGATATGGATTTTTGAAGTTTCGATATTTAATAAATACATTAAATACCCTATTTATCTACTTATCCACGCGGCGCCGCCGAAACATCGGCAGCTCCGAAGGGGTACGTGTCGCGCTGTGATTGGGCGCCGCCATCTGAGTCAGCCGTCCCGGGACCCGCGGTTCACGTAACATTCTCTAATCCGGCGCAATCTGAACCATCCGCTCGATACACGCGCGATCCAACGGCTTCTGGTCATCGTCTACGACTGGTGTGCACCCGTGACCGTCAACCTTCTAACCCTAATTTCTCACTCGATTCTCAACGGATTTTCGTGTTCTTATGCTCTATGGATTCGTCTTGAAGAGACGAATACATCCATACGGTAAACATGCATTTAAATTGACTCAAATTAAAATGAGAATCTCTGGAAGCTCGGGAAGAAGAGGGTGTCCATACCTTTGCTCAGAGAAGTGAAGCTTCGATCTGAGAGTTGTTGCACCTTCGATTGGATCCTAGTAAGCTCCGGATGAAGTCTCCCGGTCTCAGTGAATTGTCCAGGTTGGACTTCGACCACGCCCGATCACAAAGCTTGGAGGCTCGGAGCAACCGGGTGGCCTCGGAGATGGGGCTTTTGCTTGGGGACACCTTCCCTTGGTCCGGTGAAGGTGTAGAACCAATCAATTTGGGGATTAGCTCACTCGTGGAGAAGTGTCCTGGTTTTGGGTGGAATTTCAGTTGGGAAATCGAGTTTTATCGATGGGGATTAGGGCAAATCGACACCGGGGATCAACTCGCTCTAAGGGTGGAGAAGGGTCCGGAACAATTTTGCGCGAGTTTTGGCAAGGTTTGTGCCACTCTCCTTTCATGGCCGTGAGGGGGTCGGGTTTAAATAGAGGTGGTCGGAGAGCCTCCCGTGGATGGCCGAGGGTTGGGATCAGCCTGCTCTGGTCATGTGAAGAACGACCATGGTGGCCATTTGGAGTGAGGCGACTCAGCAAGGTAGAATTCCAAAGTCGGCTCACATGTGAGCTCTCGGGTATGGTGTTTTCCGGCGATCCGAGCGGCTGGCCGGCAGGCATGGGTCACCATCTCGACCAGTGGAGGTCGTGGTTCTGGCAATGGTGAAGTCAATTGGGCTTGGACATGTGTAAAGTGTTTGGATTAAAATGGTATGGGGGAGAGGCCACTTTGGCTTGAAATTGGTCAACCCATTGGTTTGGGTTGGGTTCACCTCCCCATGGCTGGTCTTGGGCCGAGAAGATCGGTTAGGCTAGCCGGTCAAGAGGTGGTGATGTCCTTATCCAAGAATATTTGGATTAAATCTTGGTTAAGGGAAACATGCTTAAGGCTAATGACTTTTAGGAGATGGTTAAAGGACCTCCTCCTTTTGCCATTAATGGCATGGTCACATGCCAAACTTTCATGGCTTCATATGGCTTGTGAATGGCTCATCCTTGGCTCCATTTGGCTTGGGAAAAGCTTGGGTCAATTTCATAAAAAAGGATTTAAGAAAATTTTGATATTTTGATGGGCATTTGTATGGGGCTTGATTTGGAATTATTTGATGATGTGATTAGAACTTAGGGAATGGCTTTGATTAAGTGGATGGCAAATGAAAATGTCATGTGGGCTTTAGGGTAGATTTTGGGCTCATTGAAATGGTTCTAGATGGGCTTTTAAAATGGTTTAGGAAAGTGGGCTTTTGAATTTTAAAATGGATTTTGGGATGAAATTTTGGTAAAGGCTTGGGCCAAATAATTGTTGAGTTTGGTTTAGGGATGTGTCATGAGTGGTTTGAAACAAATTTGAGGTGATTTGGGTTTGAATTGGGTTGGATATGGGCCTTTTGGCAAAGAGGCTAAGGTGGGCCAAAATGGGCTACCATGGGCCAAAGTTGGGCTAGAGTTGCAATTGATGTAAAATTAATGTTGGAAAATGTTTATGGGAGTGTTTCAAAGAGGTTTTGGCTTAGGTTAGGTTTTGATTTTGAGGTTTGGGTCTATTTGGGCTAGGTTTTGGTTTAGGTCAAAATTGGGCTTTTTGATTTTGGGTTGAATTTGAGTGGTGTTTGGGTCTAAATTTTGGGCAAATCATGTTAGTGTTTTGTTTATGGGGATGTCAAGGAGGGTTTAGAAAAGATTTGGGGTTAATTGGAGTTGAATTGGGTGAGTTTGGGCTAAGTTTGGGTCATGTGTCCAAATTGGGCTTTAAGGCCAAAAGTGAAATTGGATCCCAATGCCAATCAAATTGGGCTTGGATTGGGTCTAGATTGGTGTTGGGGATGTTGAATTGAAGTTTAGAATTGAATTGGACGAGAATTTGGGTCAATTGGGTAGGTTAGGTTTGACATTGGGTTCACTTTTGGGTTAAAATGGGTCAAATTGGGGGTTTTGATAAAAGTGGGGTAAATTGGCAAAATTGGCCCATGGTGTAGTTGAACAAAATGAAATTGGGAATATTTGGGATTTTCTGGAATTTTCTGGGAATTTTCTGAATTTTTGGATTTTTTGGCTAAGAGGGGTATTTTGGGTATTTGGAGGGTATTGGGGGTATTTTTGGAATTTTTGGTATTTTGGTTATGGATGATCAATTTGAGTGGGGAGGAAATGTTTAGGATTGTTCTTGAGGAATTTTTGGTACTTTAGGTGATTTTGGAAATTTTGGGTAGTTTCAAGGGCATTTGGTAGGTTAGGCGGGTGTAGGGTCCCGGGGGTCAAAAAATTGAAAATTTGGAAAATTGAAGATTGGGTGAATATAAGTGGAATAAAATCATTTTGGTTGAGCCATGAAGCCACATCAAGCCCATATGAGCCATGAAGGGACTCATTTGAGGCATTCACTATGTTGTTCCTAACCCTCTTAGCCAAGGGCTTAGGGGTTAAGGACCATCCATGCGAATCACTTACATGAGTCGTGAGGTCAAGTTAGGTATAGGTGTGGTTTTAGGAGGTGTATGGAAGTGTAGTGTATGAGTGTAGTGTGTGTGTAAGTTAGCCCCTTCACTAGACCGAGCCACCTGGATGCATCCTAAGGCCAAAGAGTCCTATAGAACTCATCCTTTAAACTTCCACACTCGATTTCAACCCTCTAGATGATTAGGGGTCTACGATCAAGTTTGTGGAGTTTGCAGGGAGTTAAGAAGTGGTTTGAATTTCTAAGTGGTGGATCCCAATTCTAGTCCTCTAAGATAGTCAAAGGAAAAGCCTAAGGCTAGATCCTAAGTACTAAAGAGAAGAAGAGAAGACCTCATCAAAAATGAGGTCAACAGTAACGTTTGATTTTGGGGGAACTTTATCCACGTTAAAAAATTACCTATTTTTAGTGTAGATTTCATGCTAACTTTATGCACATTTTTAAAGATATTACACTTTAAAGGAAGAAATTTTACATATTTTTGTCTTCAAGTAAAAAAATATGATTTTAAAGAAAATCAAGCAAAAACTATGCAATTTTGAGTCAAAATAAGCAAGGAAGAAAATTCTAACTTATCACATATTGATATGTCTTTCTATGCTTAATATTTTTTATATTTCTCACAATATACTTTTGAGAAATGTTGTTTTTATGTCTATCTTGTAGGTGAAGATGTTAGGAACACAACACAACTAAAATGGGTCAAAACAGAGTTGAAACAGAGCCAAACGAAGCAATACAGTGGAGCTACGCACAGGGTGGCGCCCAGGCGCCAAACCCGGCGCCTTAGAGCCAGTGACGATGAGAAAACGGTGCCTAGGCACCAGAATCAAGGCCTAGGCTCCAGAATCATCCAAAAACAGCTATTGGACGGATTTTTGACAACTTTGGGTGTTATTTTGACTGTGTTAGGTAGTTTCTAGACCTTATAAAAGACTAGAAGTTACTCCTAATATATAGGACATGTGATACTATGTATCTGGACACATTGGAACGGTTTTAATCGCTAAGAGGTGCGACCCAAAGTGAAGTGGTGCGAAGACTTGGTCACAGGAGTCTGGCGCCAGATCCCGGCACCTAGGCGCCATAGTCGGTTTTTGGAAGACTCAATGAATGTGGACTACTTTTGAAGACGTGCCTTAAGCAACCCTTAGCCATTTTCAGAGCTCTATAAATAGGGGATATTTCTACAGGAAAAAGTGCCTCTCTCTTGTCTCTCTCTCTCTCTCTCTCCCCCTCTCTTTCTTCCCCCCTAGTCATTTTAGTCAATTTAGAGTCATGAAGATGTAGATTTCTACATCTTATGGAGAGATTGGTGAAGGATTTTGAGATATTTATGTAAGGGATGTACAAGCGGAGTATGGATCGGTGGGAGACTTTGGCGGAGAGATCTTCTTCTTTCCTTCAGAGGGAAAAAAGCTAAGTATTGTGTTCTTCATTCTCTTGTAGTTGTTGTAAACACTTTCTAGTGGATTTTCTTTGTTTTAAATTGAGTTTTCTGTCATGATTTATCCATGCTTCGTAAGTGATTTTCTTTACTCTTTCTTTTAATATGAAGTAGTGGCATGCGCAGGAAAATTATTTTTATGATAAAATTATTTATTAGATGCTTCTAGGTGACTGATAATTGCATAAATATAATAGAATACTAATGAAATAAGCATCTTGTTGACACTTAATTTATTACACAATTCTTTCAAGTCTTTTACTTCTTATGCCATTATTTTTATTTACTTTTATTTAGTCATGAAATACATGCATGTTTAGAAATTATGATTTGCTTATATATTCTCTTATTAAATTATGGTGATGATATTCATACCGGATCTTCATTTACTTTACAAATTGATCACTTGTTTTGTTAAAACCTGTTGAAGAATTTTAAGACCTATCCGGAGATGAGTTCTTAACTAGTAGATATCACATGAATCCTTGGGTAATCGAAGGCTATATGTGGGTTATTCATGGTGAAGTGAAAATAAATAGGGAGATATTGCTTATTGGGCGCATAATTGATTAGTTTTTAGAGTGGCGGACTAAATTCTAATAATTTGATCTATATAAAGGGAACGGGTCACTGGTAGGGCCGACCATAGCCACCCTTGGACATATAGTAGTGTGATTCTAGATTAACCCATTCTACTAATAAAACATCCTGAACCGATCTATAGATTAGTCAATGTTCTTTACACCTGGACCAAAGGGTAAAGAATAAAATTGCTTCTATTTGACACTACTATATAAAATTCTAAGCATTTCTTTCCTACACATTATCTATGTAATTGTAAGAGAAAGTTAGTCTTTAACATCTGAAAATTCTCCAAACCAATTTATCCATAAGTTATCTTTTTATTTAAGAACTTTATTTAGGATTAGTTATTAAAAAAAACCATTTTAATCCAAATTCCAAATTTAGGCCTTATAAAAATAGACTGGAATTAGCCTAAAGGATTGCTTAGCTCGCTTCTCTGTGGGATCGATACTGGGGTTATAAAAGAAAACCCTATATTACTTGAAATGATATGTATACTTGCGTAGTACCCTTAGTGTGTAAAATATTTTCTAAAATTTTACAACATTTTAATTTTATACACTAGCCACTATTTAAAAATTAGTTCAAGTTTTTGGCCATCTTTTGGAAGCAAAAATTACTGCGTTATTGTGGGTCGGGTCATTGAGGAGGCAGTAACCCGGATGTGTGATAACTCTCACTTGGGAGAATCACATAAGTGTAGTGCATATGCAAATGCAAACACACAGGATATGATGCGACATGCAATCAGGTCAACATGCACATGCAAACAAACATAACAATGCAATGATGCATAAGCAAACAAACATGCAAGTGTTCAGTCGACCGGACCATGGTGGTCGGTTGAACCGAAGAAGTGAGTGGATCCATTCAGGTAACCAATCTGACCTAAAAGGATGGGTGATCGGCTCAGAACAGTCAATCAAACCTAAAGTGGGTGATCAACACGTAGCAGTTGATCAAAGCCAAAATATAGAGCAATCGGCCCAGAATGACCGATCAAACCCAAAGAAGGATCGAGGATCAATCTAGGGTGGTCGATCGATCTAAAGTGCTCATGCAATCATGCTAAAATGCCAAAAATGACCACATGCAAAAATACAACAAAATGGTCCATGCACATGCAATACAACCCTAACGCTCGATGGGATGTCGAGCTCATCCTAACGACCACACATAGGTACGTAGGGTTGATGCTCTTTAGATTTGAGGCATAGCCGCCTCTAGCTTTGGCATGGATATGTGGAGGGCTTCTCCTTCGATTTCTTATAGGGAAAACTCTCCACCGTTCGTAGGGCTGAATAGCTACAAAGCCTTTTACTCTCTATTATCACCCTCTTATAGGATGGACTAGCTACAAAGCATTTCTAGTCCTCTAAAATCGAACTCAACTAACTTCTCCAAGGAAAGTTAGGAGATCTAAAGCCATGGGAAATTGGGATTCTGACCCGGTGGAGTTAAGGCCCAAGGCTCACAAAATGTGGAATCACTCGGCTTCGTATATGACCTGGCCAACACATAAGATTCCTAACCTACGACTCCTCTAGGAAATCAACAATCCATCACTTCGGCGGCTCGATAAGTCGACACATGTCGTCCGACACCTCCACCCCATGTGGGTGATGGAAACCACACACATATACCAGATTAAACCTATGACCAGCTAAGAGATAAATAAATCTCACCACCATGACTGTTGCGGACGAGTTCTTTTTATGCCGAAGGAGAGCCCACGTTTCCAGTGAACTCTGGCGGTTCTTCGGTCCACGTGCCAACATACCTCACAATGAACCGTGCAATGAAGAAATACAAGCTAGTAAGTTATACAAGTATTTGAAATAAATCATCACAACCTACGAAAAATGAGACCGACACATACCCTTGCGAGAGGATTTTTTCGGCGTCGAGGAGGAGGAAGTTTTTCCCACAAGGTAGAAGACATCGATGTCTCTTGAAGCAGTGGTAACATCACTTTCAGTATATGATCAAATGCTCCTGTGAAGCTTCCAACCACTAAAAATGTGAGACGATGAAGGAATAGAGATTGTACACTGGTGGTGCGCAACCAGAACAGAAGGCGCAAGGAGTAAGGTGTGAAATCCGGGGCTGTGCGTGGGAGCGAGGCTGGTTCATAGTAAGCTCAAATATGGCAAAGAGGTAGGTCACCGAGCTATTGCCAGTGAGCAAAAAGAAGGCTTGTGGTCGGCCAAGAGAAGGAAGAGCAAAAAATGATGGAGGCCATTTGTTAGGAAGGAGGCTCGGCGACTGCGGTCTCGATGAGGGAGGAAGCTCTGGTGGGCACCGACAACATCGAGATTTACGCTAGTGAGAAAGGCCAACAAAAGGAGGAGGCTCGGTCGCCCCTGAAGAAAAAGGAGAAGAAGGAGATGTCGAAGGTAGCGGCTCGGCTGGCAGCTGGAGGAGGGATGCGTCGGCCTTTGCCGACAAGGAGGGGAGATCCGTCACGATGCAAGAGAGGGAGTCGAGCCTAGGATTTTTGCGAAAGAAGGGCGGGCGACTGCAAGGATTTGTGCGATAGATAGGGGAGAGAGGGTTGCGTGGCTTTAAATATGATAGGTTTTTTATTTCTTATAATAATAATAATATTATTATTATTATTATCTTTCATGTATTTTTCGCTTGGACACGGTGTCGTTGTGAAATGAACATCCCTCCTAGGAAAAATTGATGTTCCAACGCACTCGCTCAGTCAATTTTGTTATCCGGGTTTGTTCGGACAACCCTTTTTCGACGATCATGCTAAAATGATAATTCACACATTTTTACCTTGCCCACGAAGCCGTAGAGAAATGGACATCCTTCCAAAAAAAAATTGACATTTGGACACGCTCGCATGTCTGTTTTGTCGAATGGAGTAATCCGAACATGCTGGTCGGTGGACAAGCACAATTGAGTCAATTTTGCACACTACGCGTCGAATGAAACCTGCTGGCCTGATCGAAGCCATTCAACATGTGACATGTTGTTCGGCCTTCACCTAAGCGAGAGCTAGAATCCAGCAAAAACGACCTCGGTAACGTACCCCTCAACACACATTAGAGGGCCTCAAATGGATGTCTTGAGCTACGGGTAACTCATTTGCATAAAGTACAACCCTGATGCGCTCAAGTGAATATCTACATGTGACTTCAAAATTTGATGCCAACACTACCCTAATAAAGCCACAATAAAACCACAACAACCCCCATAGCCGTGTCATATCCCCCAATAAACACCCAATAACCCACGTAGAAACACCACAACAACCTTATAATAACCTTTTAATAACCCCCCAATAACCTCCATTAACCTTCCAATAACCCCCGCAGAACCACCGTAATAATCCTCTAATAACCCTACAATAACCCCTAAAAACCTTGCATAACCACCGCAATAACCCCAGAAATAACTCCACTAACCCCCCATTAACCCGAAACTGTCGCAATAATCCCCAAATAACCTCTTAATAACCCCCAATAATCCCAACAAAACTGCGGGGATTAATTTTTGAGATTTTTTCCGAGTTATGTCAAGGTTATTTTCATTTTTTTGCTCAAGTTTTTCCACAGAGCTGCAGGGGTTATTTTTGAGTTATTTTTGGGTTATCTCTAGTTCATTTTAATACTCTGCACAAGTTATTCAGGGGAACTGCACGTGGGTTATATGTAGGTTATGTCCGGGTTATCACTAGGTAAATTTCATTGTCCTGGCCAAGTTATTCTGTTGAAGTCATGGGGGTTATTTGGAATTTATTTCTAGGATATCCCAAGGTTACTTTCATTGTTTTGTGAAAGTTTTTCAGCGGAACCATGGAAATTATTTGTATGTTATTTATGGGTTATTGACCAACCCGAAATTACATTAATATTTATCCTCCTTAAAATTGCCAAAAATTTATCCCAAATTATGTTTAGCGACTATTGTGAATAAATGAAATGATTTAGAAAATATATAATAAGTTTTCACACTATGGGTACTACGCAAGCATATGTATTATTTCAAGTAGAAAAAAGATTTTCTTTAAAAACCTCAGTATCAATCCTACAGAGATAGTGCAACTTTTAATATTAACTTGCAAAAACTCTATTTAAGTTGCAGATAAACATAATAGCAAAACAATTTTGAGATGTTTGCAATAGTTAAAACTAAATTTAAGCAAGCATTAACAACTAAATTTGAATGTTTAATAAAGTTCAAAAGACTAATAAATTTTAAAAATAGGATTGGATTTTATGAAAATATCATTCCTCTTGCAAAGAGATGTTAGTCAATGTAGGATTTGAATGATTAAAAATATAAAATGATGTATTGTGGCAATTAGGAGCATTCATATTCTTTACCCCCTCTAGTGCTAGCCAAAAACATTAGCTAATCTAAAGTTTGTTTCCAGCTTGTGTAGTAGTGCTGAGTAGATTCTGGCTTCTCACCTCTAGATTACCCACTCTGTCTTCTCTATAGGATCTAATAATGATCGTACAATCAAAACTCTTAACTCAATTGATAAAAGAATCTAGTCTGTCATCCTAAGAACATCAATTCCACGCCCATCAAAACTTATATGCATATCTATTTGCACTCCCCCCAGGTGATCGCAACGACTCTATCCAAAGTGAAGTGTGGTATTCACAAGTTGGGTGAAATCATAGTCCTCCTGGGTCATTATGTTTATCAACAGATTTTAACCTCACAAGTGGCCAATTTGCAATGTTAGTGAAGATTCAGTGAATATACCATCACAATTTTTAGAATAAAAATAAGTCTTTAAATCATTCTTATCCCACAAGATTAATTCCCATATGCAAGGAGAAAGAAAGGGAACTACTAAGAATTCATGGAAATAAAACAAAAACACATGATTTGTATTGAAATCCAAGTCTTAACACAAAAACTTAAACACAAATACAAGATACGTTAAGTCTTCTCCCAAGAAAATTCTAGAGTCTGTTTCTAACAATCTCCAAACTTTTACACAGACTCTTACTCACACACACTTACACACACTAAAAAGAACACTAAAAATCTACAAGTCTCTCTAAAATCTCTCCAAAAGTCATCTTTTTTTTGTGCACAAATTTGCCCATTTAATAAATATTTGAAAATAACCAAAGATTTCTTCAAGCTCCCCATCAAAATTCTGTCAAATTCAATGTATCTTCTAGAAAGGTAGTTATTGGCGCTATAGTGCCAGTCCGGGGCGCTATAGCGCCCTCTTCGCTCGACAGGTGGTGCTATGACGCACAAAAACTTTAATTTTACTTAATTTTGCTCTCATTTCTCTAAATGTTCATTCCATGTACCTGAAACCAAAAACATGCAGAATACATTTCTTTAAAGTGCAATATTATAAAAAATGTACATAAAATGCTCATAAAATATGCAATGAAAACATGTAATTTTTAGGTGGATCAATTATCTCTGGGTTATTTTGATGTTCTGCGTAGGTTATTAAGGGCAAGTTATTATTTGGTTATCTTTAGATTATTATTCATTGCTCTGCTCATGTCATTCAGGCGATCTCTGGGTCTATTGAAATATTGCTTCAGCAGGAGGCTTTTTTGGCTTTATTACTGGTTTGCCAGTGGATCAAATAATTGAATCACAGTAAGATTGTTCCACATTAAATTATATACTTCAGGAATATTCTATTATAAAAAACCATCAATAATACTTCTAAGTCATTGCAGAGACAATAATTTGAATTTAAAACATCACAAATTCAATCTGTTTTACACAAATACACAGTCATATACATAAATTTATCATCCAAATAATGTAAATCTACAAATATCATATGTAAGCTCTTCCCTAAATCGAGGCTTTTCATCCTGCCAATTTAATTTAGCCTTCCAATCGACTCTGTCCATATGTACAATTGTTTCCATATATTTACATACAAAGCACCACAGTCGACGCTATTATTTTGTTTAGGAACGCCTATGACCGTGGAAACATGTCATTATTCAGTTCAAACTTAAAAGCTTTCCCAACGTCTTTTAAAAGATGTTTAAGCTGGAAATATGATGTTAATTTAAATCAGTGAAAGCATAGACAATGAAAAAGTTTCTTAAAGAATTTATGAACTGAGACTTAGTTTGCTTACAACGTTGCAGGTTATAGCCAAATGCATTTTATTGAGTAAGGAATCTTATAATCTCCATTTGTGGGCCTTCAAATTCCCAACAAGTAGAGAAATCAAAATTAATTTTATTTGCTCTAAGGTATTCATTGTAACATGATCAACTATCCCCATTAATGGATGGTCTCTATACACCTGCATAAATAAATAATATAATTTAATTAGTTTTATCATGGTGTATATCAAATGATGGGAAGTTGGATGTCTACCCAATGTGCTCGTGACATGTAGAGATAGGTGTTTAAAAGAATTGGGTGATTGACTCCTCTTATTTTTGATTCACATTGCAAACATATCTACATATTTAGTTCCCAATTCTTCATTATTGCAAAGTGCATTGAAAGCACTTTCGACGTACATGAATATGAACCCATTGAATTTACATACCATCACCGCATTAAAAGAAATAGGTTTTCCTAGAGTTCAATACAGAACTCAGGTAAAAGACAAAAAAAAGAGAGTTTACTTACCTGGCTTTGTTTCTGTTGAAGCATGAATTTATCGCTTCATGCATGTGTTTTGGTATGAGATCTCAATTATGAAACTCTCTGGGCTGGAATCTCTACATCTGAAGGTGCTAGAATAATCTCATACCGAGATCTCTACAACCTTTAAATACAGTGATTGATTTCTGCTGATCTTCATGCTCATGAACATTTTCAGCCACTTCTATTGTTGTGATCTCCGCCACATGTTCCGCATCTTCCTCACTATGAATAGGTGGTTGGGTAGTTACAATGACAGAAGTAACCAATGCTTTTGTTATTTTTGTTTTTTTTAAATCAAAATCAACTTTATTGGTTCGACAGTAGCCTCTAAAGAATCGTGTATATGTTCTACTAAATAATAAAATTTAGTCATGGGAAGTTCCCTGAAAATAACTCGAGAATAACCTAGAAAAAAATTTGAAGCTAAAGGGAGACTAACTCATAAATAACCCAATAATAACCCCACAGTAACCCCAGATAAACTCACAAAAACAAACTGAAACTGAAGTGAGACGAAATAATAACCCCAAAACAACCCAAAATAACACAATAATAACCCTAGATAAACTCGCAACAATAACCTGAAACTAAAGTGAGATAAACTCAAAAATAACCCATATAACACAAAACTAACCCAACAATAACCCAACAATGAACCGCTAATAGCTGCAAATACAGACCCGAAACTAACTTCAGAATAACACAAGAATAACCCAAGAATAAAACCAAAATAACCCAAGAATAAGCTCCTAAATAACCCATGAATAACCCAAAAATAACCCGAGAACAACGCAAAAAAAGCCAAAACTAAAGCGAGATTAACTCATAAATAACCGAAGAATTACCTCACAATAACCCCAGATAAACTCGCAAAAAACAACCCAAACTAAAGCGAGATGAACTTCTAAATAACCATAGAATAACCCAAAAATAACAAACAAAATAACCTAACAATGAACCTCTAATAAATGTCAATAAAGACTAACTTCAAATTAACCCAAGAATAAGTCAAGAATAACCCAAGAATAACCTAAGAATAAACTTCTAAATAACCCTTGGATAACCAAAAAATAACCCAATAAAAAATCCCATAAAACATGAAAATAAAGGAAGATTAACTCATAAATAGCCCAATAATAATGCTTAAATAACCCCAAAATAAATCTTAAAAAACCTGAAATTAAACCCTAATAACTCTAAAAACCACAAAGTAGACACCATACAAACCAGAAAACCTTAAAATATCTCAAGAATATCTCTACAATAACTCTAAAATAACCAAACGAAACAAAAAATTATAATCCCAAACAATAAGCAGAAAAAAAAGATCAAATTTACCAGGACAAGTTTTCCGCTTCAATGACCTCCTTATTCAACCTCTTCTCCTCCTTCTTACTCTCTTTCTACGACTTCTTCTTCTGCTGTTCCAGATACATTTTGTTTGCCTCTTCCAAATATGGTCTTCTCACCCCTTCCAAACACATATTTTTTGGATCATCCAACTTCATTTTCTTACTCTGCAAAACTCTATGTAGTAGCAAAGCGAACCCTACCACAATGGTGTGCAGCAGTGACGAAACACTAGCACAACAAAGAATGAGGATAGAATCTAATTTACAGCGGACTCGCAAAATCCTAAAAGGTTTTCAAAAACCTATTTCTCGATAGTCTAAAAGGCGGGATAGTCGAACAAGCCGGGTTGGGCAAACAAATTTTCGGTTATTTTTTATTTTTCTTAATATTTTCATACTTGTGACCCGCAAAATCAGGTGATATGATTTCATTGGATTCTGAATGTTGCGCTACCTCCGAAGTCTGGACCGAAAAATTTCTGTTCGGACTTCAAAAATAGCTCTACGTGCGGACTTCCAATAATATGCCGCAATGTGTCCTATATCTTGAAGATTATCGAAGTGAAACAAAAAATACTATTAGGGGTTATTGTGTAGTTATTATGGGGTTATTGCGGGGAGGAGAACCGTGAAATAACACTATATAGGTTATTTCAGATTTATTGAACAGAAACTCATATATTCCACTTCAAACTGCGTATATTATTTCAGAGTTATTTCAGGATTATTTCGGATTTATTTCACTTCAATATCTCCAAAATACCATCATAGAAGTTATTTCAGGATTTTTAAAGAAAAAATTATATATTCAACTCCAGTAAACTCAAAATAATATGGAAGTTATTTGAGAATTATTTGGGATTATTTCACGGTTTACACTAATAATCTCTACAATTATTTTTTTACACGGTTTTCAAAGAATTTTTGCGTGATGTTGGCTGCTTGCTTTCCTTCTTTAATGCGTTGGAAAACTTGTGTGTAGGAGGTTTCAATCAACTTTTGCTTCGTCGCGTCTCTTTGATCGGCGATTTGGGAGGAATTTTCTATAGTCTCCATGGACGAGCAGAGCGCTAAGGTCTCTTCTCCGCTCCCTTACCCAATTTTTATGAATTTATCCCCATCTTTCGTTTCTTGCATCTTCTGTTTTAATTTCGCATCATCTCGAGTTTATTTGTAAATGCTTGGATTTGAGTTTCATTCCACTGGTTCCGAAGTCGTGTAGTTAATGATTATTGTTTTTCTTTTTCTCGTATTTTTGGATTATAACCGAATTGCATTGGATTTACATTGAAGCGTTTCAGTTTTATACGTTGAGGGCTGGTGGTTTAGTTTTATCAGCGGAATGGTAGATTTTAGATAAAGATTCAAGTTAAGTTTGAACCTATCAACAGAGATTAGAGATAGTAAGATAGAATCTGAAGTAAAAAGCTCCTGGATTTCACTATCACAAGTTACTTTGCGCGGGACCTTTTATTTGTAGACTGGGATTGAGGGTTGAGTGCTACAGGAAATGCTATACATCTAGCTATTTGTAACAGAATGTATATACCTATTCTTAATGGTTTTTTCTGCTACAAAAATACAGGAGGGGAGTAGCGTAAGTGTAGTAATACTAATCATTGAGTACTTGGTCAAAGCCTTTAGCAAATGAGGTTGTCAGCTTATAGACCAAAGTTATTGGTTGGATGTAGTTTCCTACATAACTGAAGGATATTGTCGATTTAATTTGAAGGAAGTTGCTCACTTGGTGTAGGGAAGTAGTCAACTTGGCTAAGGAAAGTAGTCAACTTAGTTAAACGAAGTCCTAGACTTAGCCAAAGAGGTCATCAATTTGATTTGATGGAGTCTCTCGCTTCTTGGAGTAAGTGCTAGTAGGTGAGTAACCCTTGAACTTGAGTGAGTACACTTAACCTTGGGATAGTATGCTTGATATTAGGAGAGCATGCCTGAGTTTTAGTATGTAATCCTAACTGGGCTGTATAATGAGTGGTTGAGTAGGTTATGGCGAGTTCTCTATGCTCTTCACAAGTTCTTATTGATTTAAGTGTTGATTATTTTTTGTCATTCTAACTAAACTGAGTTGCACTAAGCTAGTTCAAGTTCACCTTAACCAATTACATGGGATATTTAAATATGTATTTAATCTTTTGATTATCTTGTAATTTTGGAAGCAAACTCCAAAATAAGGGGGAATAGATAAAATATTTAAGCTTGCCGAGTCATCAAATTAATTAGAATTTAATCATTTTTAATTTGACTTTTCTTGAATTTTTGTGAGAACAAATTCTAAAATATTTTTCTGCTCTCTCTCAAAAGTCCTCAATGCAAATTTATATTCGTTTCGTTTTTTTCTTTTTTAGACATGGATTGTGTGAAGAATTTTTTTTATAAAGGACTTCACCAACATATTGATACAAAAAGTATGGACAATCCCAAAAATATTTTAGAATGTTCGTCTCCTCCCCTAGAGAAGGATAAAAGAAGTTGCTGAGAGAAGGAAGAATGACGATGCAAAGGATGTTGCTTTTGTAAGTGAACTTCTTAAAAGTCTCTTTCAGCCACAAATGTTAGTGATAATTTTTTATTACTAGGGTCAACATGGTTAAAAGTGAAAAGATTTTTCATAATTTTCTTGCTACAACTGATTGGCCTATTGAGGATGACCAAATAATTTTTTTGTCAGCTTTTCCTATGAAAAACATAATTTATGAAAAGCAGGCCAAGGTAGGGAATCTCATGAAATTGTCAATTTTAAATCCTCCATGCTTAAAGAATGTAGTAACTCCACTTCTTGATTTTAGGACTATAAACAATATGATAGTCTCCTTAAAAGTTGAATTTCAGTTTGAAATTTTGAAAACAACCAAGAAGATTATTGAGAATCGATTGTTCGAAGAATTCAAGGTGATTAGCCAATAGAACTTGGTGAGAGATTTACAATGTTGTTTGTGCCCTTAGAAGTCATCTCCATTGAAATGACCAATGATATCAAATCATGGCTGAATAATATGAAGAATAAAATCATTATGGTGCCTATAAATGAATTCACAGGAGGATTAATTTGATGGTGTTGAGTTCATTATTCAACATATTATTCACTGGGGCTTTTTCTTTAAGGAGATGAACCTTGATCAAATAGTGCAAGCTTTATTAGGAGTGATTTATTTTTTAATTGCCAAATATAAAAATGCTTCAGCGACTAGTACTTCCCATACATTGTAACTTGAATTTTCTTGTATTATATTTGCAATTTTTTACGTATTGGTGACATGACTTGTCATTTCCAATATTATGCAATCGATTGAAATATGATGATTTTAGTTTGGCGAACAATTGTGCTGTACTTTGAATTATGTTTATTTTATTAATTGATCACTATCTATTCATTTGGATTTTTTTCTCTCTCTTCAATTTCTGAGATCTATGCTCTATCTTAGCAATGTTGGAGTTTTTCTTAGCTGCACTAATAATTTTTTATTGTCAAATTAGGAATATACTCCTTTGTTCTTTGATTATAAGGCCAAGTCACTAGTTCAAGAATGTGAGATTGACAAAGATTTTATTATTTGAGTTCCAAATATCAATGAGTATGTAATATAGTAAAGGAGGGTAAGTTATGTTTTTATAAAAATTAGTTTTTCCTTGGACTATAACTTCCTTTTTTTTTAGATTGAAGCAGTTATTCACTCTTATGGCTTAAAACTCACGTAGATTCTACCAAACTTGCTCATAACTATGATTATCTTTATTTTCAATTTATGTGAAGATCGGGTAAAGTGCTTTTTAAATCCTTTCTTGTTTCATGTTTACTATAAAAATTTTATAGATGAGTTGGTTCTTTTTCCTTCAAAGTACATCGAAATTATAAGAATAGAAAATAAAGTGAGAGGTTGAATGAAAAAAAAGCCTTGGTAACTATGCTAATGGATGTTTCATTAGCATTAATCTTAGTGAGATTCCCACCTTCAAATTGGTGGCTCAAAAACTTTTGGATGAGCTTGTTTTTATTATAAACCTACAAGGAAAAGAATTTGATCACATTCAACACATATTAAACATATCTATTAAAGCTGCTCTATTACTCGACCATCCATCTACAAACAAGTCACTAAGTGTGTAAAATGAATATTTATTATCATTGTTATTATTTTTTATTTTTGTTGAGTTGCTTTTAAAAATTGTCCTTTTTCTTGCATAATTTTTCAAGTTTCAAGCGAGAATCCTCAGTTGGTAGAAGTGGGTCAAACTAATATTGATTTGAGTAAATTTATGAATGATGAGCCTAAAACACTAATGTGTTGTTGTCATTAAAGAAGAAGCGACAAGTAGATATAAAAAATGACGAAGAGGACATGGTGATTGTAGTGCTGAGTGTACGATGAGTTGTCTCAAGTTCAGCTTCAAATACCATTATCCTTGTAGTACTCATAACCTTTCTACAGTGCGATATCTTCTGTACATCACCTCTGAAAATTTAGGCCAAATTATAAGAATGAGAAGTGGAAATTTTTTTTCTTAAATAAAAAGAAGGGAAATTTTTTAATTTGATGGGATAAAAAGGACATGTTACAATTGATGGCAATATAAATCATCTTATATCCAAGGATAAGTTAAATTTGACAACCTTTGACCTCGGGCCTGCTATTTTTTCTGTTTGTTTGTTGTTGCTTTGAGAAGCTTCCATCGACGAGTTACATGTCTGCTATGCGGCTATTTGTTTCTTCTTAGGAGAGCACATTTTTTCTGGCTAATTCACAAAACAATTCTTATTCCGAAAAATAATACATTGAGAGGTGAATTGGATCTTCTTGCAGAAAAAATTAGGACTTAAAACAATTGATTTTGTCTTAAATGAGTAACAAAAAGTTTATTTAAGATTTTCACAACTTTATGCGGACATGGACAAGTGTAGAGAAGAAATAAATAAGAAGATTGTGGACATGCAGTCTTCTAGCGATTCTAAAATAGTTGGGTTATAGAGCAAGTTCAATGCATTAGAGAATTCTACACTGAGTTAGAATCTATCAAAATGAACTCGCTCATTCTCTGTGCTTTGCACAACTATGGAAGGTTGAATCACTGAAGAAACAAAATTCATATTAACATATTACTTCTCAAATTCGGGACTCTCTGTGTTAATCAACCTTGCCACGTATAAGGATGAAATAATGAATAAATTTCAAGGCAACATAAATTACTGTTTAGATGTTTTTTGTAAATGCTTAGTGAACTATGAATGATGTTATTTGAGCTTCTTTTATGAAAACACTGATAGATACTTGAATTGTGAAAAATGTGAGAAGAGGATGGTGATAGGGGACACTTGTCCTCAAATGAGTGGACCATGTTCCAAGCGTGACACTTGTATATTTTCTTTTAAGGTTTATACACTTTGTTGAATATCTTGCATTTTGTAATCAATATGTTGATGAAATGAAAACCTTTTTTTTTGGCAATTGAATCTGTTTGACTACTGTATTCCTTTGATGCAAGATAAAAATAACTCTAGCCAAAAAGAATACATTTTTATATGAATGTAGGTGCGAATAGACTTTACACTGTTTATTACTATCGTCACGTTCAATGAGCTTCATCTTACATTAGAGATGTTATTCTTTTGAATCTTGCCATTTCGACTTTTCAAATAGAATGTATTCGTTCGCTACTCACTTCAGATATCATTTTAAATGGATGTTTCAAATTCTAAGGCTTGTCCTTTTATCCTTGAGGCATCTTCTAGATTTTGAAAAGTTGATTGAAACACTAATTACTGATTCAAATAATCAATTTCAATCTCCTATGAACAATCAACTACGAATAGAGACTTTCTTCATAAAAGAAAGACACTTTTTGAGATAAGAAATTTTCGAGTTTTTTAGATATGAATTTTGAAAATACTTCAGATTAATTGAATTTTCTCTAAGCTAGTTTTCAGAGTGTATAGAATAATTAGATGTCAAATCACTAAATTTTGCACATGCAAGTTCGCTGTATTTTTTAAAAATAATAGAGCTCTTTGAATATGTTGGATTATTGAATTTCTCACTTGTGAGTACCCTTAGTTTGTTGAAAACTATATTCATCATATATCAAGCGCTAAGTTCTTTTGAAAAAGGCTGAGGATAAGTAAAAAATTACAATAAAGTAACGTGTCAAATACTGATTTCTCTAGTAGTGATATAGATTTATAATCTCAAATATAATAATAAAAAAAATTAATACATATAATGTACCTACAAAAAAAAGAACATAATTCTTATGTTTCTACAATAATTAGGTCATTAAAAAATCACACAAAACTCTTTCTTTTCAAAGAACTTGGGTCAGTGTAACTTTGTTCATTTTACTTTTATTTTGGTGACTTATTTATGATTGGTAGTCGCATTGGGGAGTTCTTACATCTTAGGCATCATCCTTGAGGATGAGATACATAATGATAGATTGTTCGACCATGCATTCTTTCTTCTATTCATACTGGAAATAAGTGATGAATTTAAATGACGATTACTTAGGTTCCTGCTAATTTTAAGTAAAGCCTGTGAGATTGTTTTTTTAATTTTTGCAGCTATTAATATTAGCAAATCAAATGATAAATATGTTCTTGATTTTGGCGAATGATATCATCATCCCAACATGACGTGCAAGGACCATCTAAAAAAAGTGACATTTTTCTTAGTAAAGAACAACTAACACTTCAAGCACTGGTAATATTGAGAAAGAAAACTAATCTGTTAAAGATAGCAACTTAATCGGTCAGATCTATTTCCCGTTGTAGGAGTTGGGATTAGGGATCTTGAAATTTGTAGGAGACTTCTATAATATTTCTCATGAATGAACTTGTTAGATTTGACTTTATTTCTTGATTTCCATTTGTCCGACGAGATGAAGTATAGTCCTCTTCATTTTTAGAGTAATAAGTTTAATCAAGGAATTTGACGACATTTCCCTTTCATTGGGTTCTCCTGCCAAATTGATAGGATCTGCTAGTACCCGATATGTTTACTTTTGGCTTAGATTTTGGGACCCCTTTTGAATTCTCTTGATCATCATGCTGATTTTTTCTTCCATTTTGGCTGGCTATCCTCTAATAACTTGGCTGTCTAAGTTTACTGAAGTCTCTTTGTTCTTCATATTGTTAAATTATGTTTCTTCTAGTTCTTTGGCGGTGTCCATATTTATCACATCTTTTAGGATGTTAGGTCCAGATTTATTTGTAAGCTAAATTCTTATTAATATGTTTAAAACGAAGAGAATAAGTGATTAGAGAGAGAAAGTTAAAATCTAGAGTGAGAAGCTAGTATGACACTGGCTAAATTTATCCAAGTCGCGGTTATTGTACTTGTGGTTTAGTGATTCAACATTTAAATGTATAATATTGATACTAGGATTTGCCATTAAGCCAAATTGGATAAGAAAAGTTACAAAAAAGAAAAATAAATAAATTAAAATTGTGCCATCATAAAGACAAGAATAATTGATGATGTTCTATTACATTCTCATTCAATATTCATTACCAAATCAATATATATATATATATAAATTGCAAAATACCTATATAAAAAGAAAAGATGGCTAGAATACATCACTATCGTAATAATCCAAACTGACAATGATAATAGAAGATGAGAAGAAAAGATTGTCGCTGTAATCTTTCGAAGATGAAGAGGCTAGGGACTGTAATGCTTAAGGATCTCAATGACAGGAGGAAAAGCAATATTGAAACAACATGAATGAGTTGGAAAACTAATGCAAATAGTGGATGGTGAAGATTACAACAAAGAATACTCTTGTGGTGAGTGGAGGAAGAAGGCCATTGTGCTAAGAGGAGGAAGTAGCAAAACAAGGGCGCAATTAAAAAGTCCTATATATTCAAGCTTTAGTAAGATTGGTAACAATCACTTTAAACCGCCTAAATTTAAAATTTAACTAGCAGCGTAATTTTAGTAACACAAAATTTTCATATGGTTGGATTTAACCCCAATTCTCACTTAGATCTTGCATAAATACGGTCCCAAACATCCCATAATTTCCCGATGGTATTTAAAAAAACTTTAAATCCTGAGCATGAGATTAAATCTTCAGTGTTCTTGGGCAACTGTAAAGCTCGTCTCATTTAATAAGCAATGTTTCATTGTATGTGAACTCGAGAAAATCATTTTATAAAAGAGATTCAAATCATAAAAGTATTAAAATATTATCGAAGATGAACAATTGCATAATATTTTCCAGAAAATAACTACATACTGATATAATTTTTTAAATAACTCAAAAGTAAAATTAAAGAATTTTCAACCCATTAATTTGATCATCATAACGATCACATTGGTGAAGAAGCAAATTGGTTTTGCCGTGCTTATAGGTTTCGTTACTATCTCTCGAGTGTGTATAACATTTTTCGGAAGAGTTAAAATTTCACATCTTTCGTAGTCTCAAGAGCTTTATTTTGTATAATATTTTAATCCTGTAATTTATTTAGAATTTAGGACTTACATTTGTACGACATATGATCATGCAACATCCTAAGAAGATTGTAGGATTTACGTTGTACTTAAAAAAGTCAGGGCTTATATCGCACGCCATACGATCATGCGGAAGCCTAAAGATAGTATGAGGATTTCCGTCGTGTTGGACGAACGACCTCGAAGTCCTAAGGTTCATGTTAATTAAGTCTATGGAAAAACAAAGAAAACCATGCCTCAAGAGGCATATCCTAGGTTCTTATTATTTATTTTGTTGTTTTGAAGTGACTTTTGAATTAATGTTTATTATTGAAGTTATTAAAGGGGGGATTTTATTCTATGTTAAGCGACGCCGATCATGATCCCATGGTTCCGTCATCTCGACACCATTATTAGTTTTGAATTTACTTAGTCTAAAGAAAAGCTATTAAACTTTTTTAGACTGGAGAATTCCTGCTAACAACTATGATTTACCTCATGCAAGTGATACTCCTAAATCCAAAAAGGTGAATTATTATGATTGTGTTATTATATATATATTTTAATATACTATCCTATGTGAATGGTTTGAATTGATTCCTTAAATTTTCAAATATTTTGTAATTCATTTAAATGAATTTTGTTACGAGGTTTTAAGAATTTTATTAAGCGAATGTATTGGTCACGTGTTATAGGGTTTCAATCTAACTATTTACCCTACGTCCTTTGTCCTAGGCTTTCTTTTTACATGCCAGGAATATATTAAATAAAAGAAGAAAAGCAATATAACATGTATAAATCAAGTATGTATAATCAAGTGTGATAGAGAAGAAAATAATAGAACGTACATGCTGCCTCTGATGTTATTTCAAATAACTATTTCAAAGAATCATATGAATCCATAACAATTAGTTTATACATGCCAACTTCGAAATATGAATGAGAGCACAAAAGTTGTTATGAAAGATTTGCTAAAAGATACTAAAAACTCTCCTCGGTTGTACACTTAAAGAAAATTATCGAGTAAGGGTCATCACGAAGTATGCCATCCAGGAGGAGAGCAACAAGCTTCCTAAGCCATTTTACATGTGATATAATAAGAGGATTTACCTACAATCCACTCAATTCTTATTTTTCTATATATCTCATACCTAAAGTTTCATATTTACACATACAACACGCAAATCATTAATATCACATAAAAAATACCACCATTTTTCATTTTTAAGCGAAATAGATTTTTTTTATATACATATGTTGAAAGTATCAAAGTGTATGCATGTAAATATAAAAAATTAAATGTGAAATATGTAAGTACATGAGATTTGTGTGCTATGTATGCAAATTCTCAAAGTTGAAACAGTGATATTATTTTGTTTTATGTGGCATGAATGATATGGGTGGGTATAAATATAAAATAGCAAATTTAGGAGTTAGACACGTGAAATGCAAATTTTACATGTAAAAGTTTTTACCAACTGGATCTTGCTACAAACCTAACAGCCATCAATCCACTCTTTCATTGCATCTTCCGGCATATGCTACTATTACCCAAAGCCATTAAGGGTTCATCCACCATTTCAGATTCGGTTGACTAAAAGGCCAAGTGTGCATAAATAACATAATCCCATCACTTGATTTTTCACATCTTCTCTTCATCGATTTGAGCTTTGAAGCCGCCAATCTTCGACAACTTGAGGGTTAAGAATAGGGAGCGAAGTACCATCAAATCTATAAGATCGGGATAGAATTCCTTGAACCACAGAAATATTTGATAAGCTACGAGAATCATAATCCTCAGCAAATCATCCCTTTCTTGGCATCCCATTAGTAACTTAGCTTTTCTTCCCATCAGGAAAGTATTCGGAAATGCATTCACATTGTAAAGAACAACACAGACGAATATGTTTAGAGGAATATGAAAGAAGTTCATGATTGTTCTCCTGGCTTCCTCCGGAATGTATTGAGACTTATCTTCATAATAGGTGGCCAAAATATCTCAACTCATGCCTCAAAGGTATAGAAGCCAAAGAGCTGAATGCAGCTTGCAATTGAAATGTTGCCGCTTTTTACTCAGTAGATGACACTAGAAAATTAGTTATTATAGGAAGAAGAAGAGTTAGCGCAAAGATTTCAAAAATGATCTGCATATAACTTTCCACTTTTGGTGTGGAGCGAGCCATCAAACGAGATGCAGTCAATATTGAAGAAAGCATGAATTTAGCAAAAGATAAACCCATGAGGAATATCCTCCTCATTTGGGTTTAATGTAGGAGTCCATAAAAAAAAACAATTGTATACATAGAGCCTTCAAATAGTGCCTGTATTGCACCCAAGGGAGTAATCCTTTCATCAGAATCTATGGTTACTGCAGCACCTATGAATTCAGATAGTAAGTTTTTGCTATAAAAAAATCTCCATAGTTTTCTCTCCAAGAGGATAATATGATTGCCATCACAGGAACAAGAACACATGCAACAACATCAAAAGGAGCAACTGGGCCGAAGCCCAGGTTATCTGCCAATATATTAGCTAACATCCCAGTGGCAATTGCAACTTGACCATTGTCAGGAAAACTTTAAAATCTAGTTAGATTTAATAACTTTACCTTTGAATCAAGACATTATCGTCTGCAAAGAGAGATTTGATGGAGGCAAGAACCCTGAGGGATTGTCGGCCTGATGAGCTTAAATAAGATGGAAAACATCAGAAGCCCCATCAACATAAGATGGAACAACAATTATATAACCGAACAATAGGCCATTAACTTTGTTAGATGACCAATCTTGAAATCTCCCATAAATTGCTCCTTCGATACCAAAATAAGAAGAGGGATATGAGCAAAAGGAACTTGTACCGACTGAAGAACATCCAATCATTTGTTCTAAACTTCTAACGCGAGATCAGATGCGTCAGAAAAAAAAAGAGCAACAATCATCGTCAGCAAAATCGCAAAGCTTCTTGAACACAATTTTTCTTGTTAGGATTGACTTTTCAGGACTGAACCATAGCCAAATGGAGATAGATGTTATGTGGCATAACAACACAACCAACTACCTCGACGACCTGCTTTATCATTCTGGAGTTCTGTTTAGGAACTAAAATGCTAATCAGAAGCTCCCTTCCACTAGGTTTGGCTTCTCCGAACATCCAAGCAAAAGAAACGATCATAGTTGAAATGAGAACAACAAAGAAGGCTTCCAACTTTCTAACACCATTGTTTTTCAGGAAAAAAGAAAGATAAGACAATCTAGCGCGGTGATGACCATGCCTAAACAAAGTTGTAGCATGCCGCGGCTAAGTACCTTGATCACAATAGCTCTGCCAATAACCTCCTATATATCCGTACCAATCAATGCCAACTCCGCCATAACCCACAGCGAAACTCCAGCACACCCCGAGTACACTTGACAATACTCCTATTGCAAAGAACAAATTATAGGAAGAAGGAAGATCTCCTTGTGATTCAAGATCCATGAGAGAATCGACTGAAAGAGAAACCCTCGAGGTTTAGACGATCATAAAAGGAAGATGATCCTCATTGCGGTTGAATGGAAGTTTGCTGAAAGGCTCAAACGATCGAGGGAAGAAGAGGTCGCGTGGGAGAAAAAAAGAAAATTGAAGGGGCCGCGAGAGAAGCTTCGCTTGGGAGAGGAGGGAGCCTTCAACATGGCGAAGCGTGGCACACTGCCTTCGACACGATTGTCGACGAGGACGAGGATTTTCGAGAAGTGGAGGGGCGACTAGGGCATCACGAGGATCGGTCTGTGAGGGAAGGGGTGTGCGTGTGTTTTTGTAAGATTTTCTATATATATTTATATTATATTATTTTATTTATTATTATTTTATCTAAATGCATCAATTTGCCCCTGCTCGGAATGATATCAATATGGGTCTTCTTCCCAGGTAAAATCGACATTCCGGACACGCTCGTACGGTCTGTTTCGTCATCTGGGGTCGTCTAGACAAATTCGTTGACGATCGGGTCAATTTGAGCCAGTTTCTTTTCCGGTGGGGCGAAAGATATTCGATGATCCAATCGGAGTCGTCCGACAAGCAAAATGCTGACTGGCTTTCACCTAGGCGACATCAAAAGTCTGGCAGAACGATCTCGGTAATGCACCTTTCAACACGCGCCGAAGGGTCTTTTTAGGGCTTCTCCAATCCTTATAGGAACTCAACTTGAATTTGAATATGTTAGTTTTAATTGACTCAACTGAATGTTGATGATTCGAAACTACACATATGAGACTACAAGAAGTTCATAAGTGGTTTGAATTTCTAAATGGTATGGGTCGCAATACTAGTTCTCTAAGAGAGTCATCAAGGAAGCTCTATAGGTAGATCTTAGGCTCTAGAGAGAGACAAACATCATAAAAAATGAGGTCAACAACTTTTTCCCAACCCAGCAAAAGTAGGCATCCATTTCTATTTTCATTTATATTTCCATTTTCTTTTCATCTTGCATGTGTACATCGCTTCTCCAGCCATTAACATCTGGAGGTGACTCCATATGATTGTATATATCATATTTTATTTATTTTCTCGCATTTAATATTAAAAAAAAGAACTTATGCATTTTAAAAGAGATGCTGGAAACAGTAAATACTTGTATAAATAAACAAAAGTATTGTAAAATAAAAATATATTTACCAACTTGTACGATATAATTAACTTATCTTTTTCCTCAGTTCAATTGAATCTTTTGGCTTACCTATAAGAACAATTTAATTTCTATAAGTTTAATGTTCATTTATTTTTAATTCTAACTTTACTATTATTATTATAATATACTCATTTGAAATTTTGCCTAATTTATATCTTCATATAAATATTCAAATTATCTTTGCTCCAATGAAATTTTCATAACATTTCGTTTAACACATTTGAGGTGTGTTTCAATTAACCGTTTAAATGTAGGGTTTTAATAATTTAATTTACTATTAATGTGAATTTATTAAGAATTTGGATATTACTTGTTGAAATTGAATATTATATCTGAAACTCTTTCCTAAAAATAAAGTCCTTTACGAATTTAGCATTCTTTTAGCTTTGTCCTAGTTTTCACTAAACAAATGTAAATAAGTTTAATTATTATTATTTTTTAATGTAGTGTTTCTGAAATTTAATTTAAATTATTTAAAAATTTTAAGTAGCATTAAAGTTAATATCAATTCAAAGCATTAATCTTATGTTTTTGAAATTTCTTATATTGCCCGCAACTTCGCACTTTCATTTTACTGTTAAGCCTTGTTCTAATTACTATGCAGAGAGTAGACAAAACTTGTTTGAGCCGGATGTGGAAAGCGCTGCTTGGGAAGGGAAAACTGCATGACTGGAGAAAATTAGGTGTTAGATCTCCCTTTAGTTTTCTGTCGATAGATTAGGGCACAACTTTCATGACGGAGGCACTTTTTCGCACAAGAAGCGTCGCTTGCTTTCCCCTCCTTTCCCACTTTTCATTTGTTGTTCATGGCAGTCGACAAAGTTGCTCGAGCCTTCAGGTGCTCGATCAAGCGACTCCCACATGAAGGAACTTTTGAAGTGTGCCCCTTCGACAGCTCGTCTCCTCCTTTCCACTCTCAAATGAGGCTCGCTCTACGATTTGAGCTGCTCGTCTCCTCCGTCCTTATCGATCACCTAGGGCACGATTTCCCTCCATGAAAGCTTGCAAGCATTCGATCGAGTCCCTGCAAGCCCCACAAACCTCCTTGACGCAAGGAAGACTCGGTTTACCTCGCTCGTAGATTTACTCAACCCCCTCATCTTCTCTCCTTTTCTTCCTCTCTCTCTTCTTCTTTTTTTCTCTCTTCTTCTCTTTCTGCTTCTATGGCATGGCTTCTTCTCCTATTCCTCACTCGCTTTTTCTCTCGATCTCGCGAACAATTTTTGCTTGTTTGAGGGTCGATGAATCTAACCCTCGGTTAAGGCTCTCGAGGGCGGCAAAATTCCCACTCTATTGACACTTGTTGTGTAGGCGTCATAAGTCCTAACCAGATAAATTTTTTTATAATTAAGTTAAATTAAATCTCTAAATAGGTTATTATTACAACAACTATAAGAAGAAGATAAAAGAAATAAACTCATCTAAATAGAGAGCTTACCTATTGCAGCTCCTCTCGTTCTCAGTCAACTCCCTCTCTCACACTTTGTTTGATGACCTCTTAATCTGGTGCCTAAGCTTAGATACTCCTCTCTTTGGTCTCTTGCACGCATATGGTTATAGACCTTGTAAGCTAGCTGAATAATTTTAGCGTTTATATAATATAATAATTTTTTTTTTACATGAGGCGTATGCCACAACAGTGGTGTCTTAAGGCATATGCCTCAAATGATTTTTTGAACGATGGAATTATCATATTCAGTTTTTGTCATTTTTTTGTGAGATTAGATGAAAGATTTTTGACGATGTTCTATTATATCAGGAGAGATTGAAACTAATTTTCTTTAAAATATTTCATAATTTGATCTTTAGTGTTTGGAATTTAATTGTATTATTTTTTAAATGAGGCATCTTGAGGCTATACAACTTTTCTCTTAATACTAATACCACGTGTGGTTGACAACTTTGTTTTCAGTGATTGTGAATAAACAATCTTTAATTTATTAGGTTGATTTCTGTGGTCTAAACTATCGAGGTGATTGTTCAACTTAATCGACCAAATGCTTATCTTACTGGTGCCAGGTCCCTCGCTGATTGAGGTTTTTATCTGAAGGAAGTTGTTGTTATTCCATCTTTAAGATTTTATGATTTGCTTCATTTATTTTTAAACCATATTCAAAGAGTCTTTTCTTGAATAACGCTATAAAATACCTTAATTCCTAATAAATCTATAAATCTTTTTGATACATAAACGTCTACTCTAACCAAATTGACGTGAAAAGGATGTTAGATCTATTAGGGAATTGGAGAGAAAAGTGAGAGGAAGGATAATGAAGAACTTACACAACTTTACATAGAACGACTGATTGTGAATTTCAGTCATCTTAAGAGGTGCAGAGCACACCCATGATGAAATTCTGGTCATCCATGCTACAACTATTGAATAAAATATAATCGAGGTTTCAACCATGAAACTCATATTATTCAATATTTCACTTTTGATTACAACTGATGTGAGTAGGTAATTTTATAAATGGATCTCAGACCATCAAAAGAGTGACATACTCTTGGAATTCAACTAATGTCTGTTAAACACAAAGTAATTAAAAAAAACATTTAAATTTATAAATGCCGGACTTATAAATAAAGCTTCAATTGGCTCATCTGGTTGATCGTCATGGTAATTAGACAGGATAGTGAAAATTAAGCAGTAGCCAATTTGCAGAGATCCTCAGGCGTCCTAGCAGGCTGCATCAATGGGAGCATACTTGAGATGTGCTGGTGATAACCTGTGTGAGCTGTTAATGGGTTGAGTTGGATAACTTTTGTTCTTTTGATTGGATCTCTGCTACCGAAGCTCTCTTGTGACTGAACTCTTACTAATTTACAACTTTCAAAATTGATATTAAAAGGATCTAGAAAAGAATTAGCATGTGATGGAGGGCAAGCTATGAGATCTCTCCTTAGATCTATCTCAAAAGGCTCATTATCTTGACAATTAATCATATTTTGTTTTTATTTTTTTTTTAATTTTATTTAAGAAATATTGGGCCTGATTCTTTGGTATTCTTCTACATCCCCACAACCTTTCTAAAGTTTTTTATTCCTATCACAAAATTCCAACTAATGTTGTCCATCCACTATGATCGATTCACATAAAAATTCATAAATTTCTAACCACATATCCAATTAACCTAATTTGTCACTATTATTCGGTTAAAATCTCAAATCTTCGAACTCAAAGTTTTCATCATTTTCCATAAAAAACAATAAATAAAAAACCGAGTCTTCTATTGCTATGAAATTTTAGCCATAAATTTGTTAAAAAATTCTAAACTATTTTTTTTTAATTGGCCTTTGACCAAACCAAAACCTAAAATTTTACTCCAAAATCCTTTATAACTTTTTTAAAAACCTTCTCATCTGTTTGTTTCATTCAAAATCATTTTATAATAGAAGCTTTTGCTACTGTTTTATTAATGGAATGGGTATATTTTTAAAATGTTTTATATAATAGATGGCTAATGGAAAGAAAACTCATGGGATGCTTAATCCCTTGTTCAAACATAGAATGTTATAACCTACTATGTGATCGACTCGGTGGTTCCTCTCCCCTTTCTTTTCTTAGTTAGGAGTTCATTAACGTGTTCTCCTTTTGCTTGAAACCAAGTACATCAAAATTGATGTTCATTTTCATTTCACTTTCGTAATTTCTGTTCCTTTTTTTTCTCTGTCCATGAGTGGATTGTCATGAACATTCAACTTTAAGGTAATAACCAAGTTGAAGTCATTCCTGCCTTGCATGTTGATGTAGCTTTGAACGGGTGCATACCCAGTGCCGACTAAGCAACTGGTGGAATTCGGCTGGAATTCCAATCCAGGAATCATTCTCTGCTTGTTGTAGTTGTTACCTTTACATATTTTCATAGGTGTAATTATGGAAACCTTTTTAATACTTTTTATGTTCTACCCTAGTATAATCGTCAAAGCAAGTTGTGTCCAAAGATAACATTACCTAGCATAGCCTAGAATTTTACTGTATAAAAAATGTACAAGGTTTCTCAATGTAATACACAAATACATTTTGATTTTTGCATATGTTCTAAAGGTTTTATGTTTATGACATAAAGTTGTATTAGAGATTGTTCTTTTGGGTAAACCAATGACTTCATATATTCTCAGGCCAAGCTTTTATCTATAGCGAATGAACTTGGACATGAAATCCGTGTTTTCACAAACACAGCAACTTCTGGATCATCCAATGAAGTATCTGCTCCTCCCGATGGTATTTACAAGTGTTCCTTTATCTTCTCTTGTTTGTTGTTACTTTCTTTGGAAATGGCACTGTTCAGTCATGGGAACTTAATTTTCTGAATTGCATGGGAGTTTAGTTAATTTAGTAATCTGAATGCTTCATACTAGAACTCTTGCATGACATTTGTTTCCTGTAATTGTCTTGTTTTATTGTTAGGAGTGTGTTACTTGCTGTTCTAATGACCTTTGGGAACATTGTGTGTTTTTTCTTTTTAACAATTGATTTATGCAGATGAGCCTGATGATTTTTACGATTTCACTCCTGAAGATTATTACCGTATCATAGCTGATAAACTCGGAGGTATAACCCCACAGATAATCTTGCATTGTTAGTTGAATTCATTGATTTCTGAGATATTTGATCTTAATTTTGTTGAACTGTTCAAATGCAAAAGATTGGTGTTTATTATCATAATCATGATCATCATATTTTAATTTATCACCATAATGTGATGATGAGTTCATTCTTAAACCATTCATTTATCTATGTCTTGATTTGTAAAGGTGCATTTACATACAGCCATCCAATTCATATGTATTTACATATCTAACACCTAAAATTTACTTTATGCATTTATACCATTCAATTCTTTCTTATCACAAAAAACCATTTTAAATTTTAAAATGTGAAATACAGGTTTTCATGCATAGCTAAGGTGGTTTGCATGTAAAAATTAAAGTTTGTGTTAGTTACTTAAATACATAGGAATTAAGTGGTTTGTTTTTATTTGTGAATGGACGTTAGCTGTTGTGGAATTCAAGTGATAGTGTTATGGTTCACTTTCTACTCCTCCTAATTTAGTTGTGGCATAAACAGCCCAATCTCATATTCTCAAGACTCGTAAAATCCGGGAAGCAGAGGCTGCAGCTCGTAAAGCAAGAGTAACTAAGGTACATGCTATGTCCTATAATGCATGGAGGACTGTTATCTATCCATTCCTTTTATTCTTCTTGTTTCACTAAGATTTTGTGGTTCACTGAATCTATCTCGTCTTTTGTCACCGAGCTTTCCAAATAATCAACCTTTATGTTTTCTGGTAGTTTTATTTTATTTTTATTTTTTTATTTGCAGTTTCAGGTTGATAATTCTTCAAAAAATTTTCATATAGATGGCCTAGCATGAGAGTTTCCTCATCTAACTAGTTTGAACTAAATTTTCATTTCTTTTGATGTTTATATATGAGTTGTTAAGAGGAGATAAATAAAGATCTGGGGAAAGGGAGTTACCTGGAAAGGAGTATAAAATGAAAAGATATAGAGAAGCATCTGTTTTGTATGATGAGTTTTTAAGAATATTTCACTTATGTTTGTGAGAATTATTGAATTTGCTGGCATATGAACATTATTAGATGGGCTAGCAAGAAAGTCTGTTTTTCATTTTTGGTAGAGCCTTGCTGACCTAATCCTTAAATTTGGTTAGGATTTAACTGCTTGAATGTTGGACTTGAGATCCTTTTATGTTTGTTTTGTTAAATGGGACTATTTTGCTATTGACTTGGTACGAGTTTAAACATCATTATGTTCTTTTTTTTGTTTTTTTGCTTATTTTCAAGAAGATTGGATGACCTAGTTGAATTTACTTGATTAACATAAATGTTCACCCCTAGATTATGGTCTATTGGGCTTAAATTTGTTTCATTAGGCCTCAATTAATTTAATCAAGGATTTTAATACTTAGGTCTGTTTAATTTTCTTAGCAAAAATGCATGTTCAATAATGTGGCAAATTGATTGTGCAAGTTACAATTAATTTAGTATTTATTTGAGAAATTTTGGGACTCTAACTACTAAGATGATCTAATTAAAAAAAAAAAACGTAATAAAAGGAATCAAACAAAGCTTAATGTGTCTAAGCTCGAACCGTTACTATTGATTCTCCTTAAATCACGATAGTAATATTTGTAGCCCATGTGCTGTTGAATATTTTCACACCTTAACCATTGATATCTCTTCCTTCCTCAATTTTGGGTTCCCATGCAAGTTATGACTCATTGACACCAAAGAAGTCACATGTTTACAATGCAAGTAGTTGTGAGACTTGTGCCTAAAAGTGAGCCTTGGAATTTAATTTTTCCTCCTTAATGCATAGGACCTGCAGCCACCAACTATGTTCGAAGGAGTTTGACTAGAAAAGAAATAAATGACATGTGCGTCTGCTCTTTTCACCAGAATTCAAGCCCAAAACATGTCGGGTGCTCCACCACTTCTTTGAACAAAATTTAATTTGATGCTTCGCCATGGTAGGATGAAGTTAATACTTCTCACAAAATCTCTCCGTTTCACATATTTGAGGAGGGCTTGTAAGTCAATGCATGAAAGGTAGCAATGAATAATATTTTGTAAATGGTCATGATCACTTTATCAGAAGACTTCATACGAGCCATAAAAACTGCCCATGATTTGGGCCCATGTGTTAGTGTTGTCCAAATATGTTCTCAATACGTGATGTATGAGTGGTTGTCCACCAATCAAGCCTTGACATGAATCTACATCGGTTGACTCCCAGCCAATTCAAGTTGACACGTGGATGGTAACATTAACACTTGAGTTGAGTTTAAATACTCGATCACTTCATTTTCTAAAACATGCCCATGTTTGATGCCTTGACTTTGTTCCAAATAGTGTTCACACTTTCTTGAATGATCTTATAAATTTTATACTGAAGGTTAAATGGACTTTTTGGCAACATAAATGACTGTAATGCTCCTGATGGAACTTTTTTAATTCAAATACATTATAAATATGACCCTAGGTGAGGGGGGTGGGGGTGGGGGCGCGGGGTGGGTTTCTTAAATCATGACATTAATGTGGGTACGACTTGTTGACAAGTGTCAATTGATCCATCATTCTTGCATAAGCTATCCTTTCAATACTCTTGTTATGATGTGATTTACACCATATTGTTCTACCTATTTAACCAAACCAAATAAATAGTCGTTCATATGATTTAACAGACCTAGTCAACACATACACCAACCATGGGATGAAATTCAGGTTATCTTGCCTAAAGCGTATGGTCGTAAAACCCAATATTTACTTTTCTTCATGGATATCTTTGTGAGTTCCATGATAATTTCTAGGTTAAGTCTACAAGATTTGTTCATGATTATAATTATAAATTTTAAATTAAATCAAATTTTAATCCAATTAACATAAACTAATATCAAGAACCTTGCCTATATGGTATGATCACGTACCCATTATCAAACATTCCTTATACTCAGGATTTATGAGTTCCACTGTTGAGCTTCCTCACCTTGAGATTGTATGTCCCACGCTTGAGCCTTACTCTAGATATGTGATCTATTCTAGCTCATTTAATTGACACAAGCCAACAAATCCGTGCAATCAAAACCTTGTATGCATCTTCCCTAAGATGTAAGACCCAATCATCAAATTATTTTATAGCAAAAATAATATAGTGCTAATTAATACATAACTTGAGCCAGTATCCACGCTATTAAGCTCACAAAACACATTTTTGAGTTGGCTTCAATGCTACCTAGCCAAAACAACTTTAGGATGAGCTCTCAGAACTAGTCAAATCAATTTTATGGGTTGAGCCCTGACTTTCAATTAACACGTACCTTCCTATAAGGTAAAAGCCCATCTAACTCTAATCTGAATTGACTCGTGGCCATCAACTTGCCCAAGTTGGACCGACTTGGATTCTGCAAGTTTGCTTAATTGGTCTATTTGAGTGAATTTAACACATATCAAAGAAACCCTAAATCAATTTATGCTAAAGGCATCTCCTTGGGTTAAATTCCAACCCAATGTCCATGCTTAACTCAGACCTCCTTATTCGAAGCAACTTGTGGATACATCAAAATGTCCATCAACATGTATATGCTAATCACAATAGCAAGGAGTTTTACCTTTGCAGGAAATTGAGTAAAATTTCTTGATATGGACTAAAAGATCATAACAAAGAGTGCCTAAATATTATATAAACTTAAAATTTTGATGCCTATGGAATTATCACCACAGAGTAAACTAAGATCTGTTGTCATAAAATTGGAATAGCCATACCATGCTTTCGAGCCATCTGTGGTCATTCCCTGTACTCTCTAGCCTAAAATTCGCCATGCTTCATAGCCACGAGCCATTCAAAATATATGGTACATTAAGCCCTCTTCCAATGACGCAAACTAGGGTTCCATCTCAAGTGGTCATGCCTTTGGTATAATAACTAATGGTTCTCAACTAACGCATTGACCTGTAGTTTTCTTATTGTCAAAACCAAACCAACTAAACCCTATGTGTCTTAGACATTCTTCTTTGAGTCAAACTAAAACTCATGGAGAACGAATGGCCATGCTATGCTCTTTGTGCCCTTGATGGTCAATTTTGGCGCATCTAAACCACAACTGTCCATGCTATATGCCTCTAAATCATTTAAAGAAACTTGCATGACAAGCCTTTTTTTAGTGTATGAGTCCGTGTCTTTCTCGAAATTACTCATTCGACTTAAAAGCTTACACTCTAGTTTGCTTGGAATGCCTGTCAAAAGATAACCCGTGGTTTTTAATTAGGTTCCTTGGGTGTGATGACCCAAATCCCACTATGCCTGAGATTAAGAAGCCATGTAACTATATCAGGTTTATCTCTATTCATTTAACTATTTCACATTAAGTAAATTAAATTCAAATCTAAAATTTTATCCTAAAATTGAGCATAAGTGACTAAGATTATTTTCTCATGATCAAGAGGAATAATTAACTATAAAGGCTTGCACCTATAGATCTAAATAAATCTTGATTCAACAGTATAGGAAATTTAATTAAACAAATAAATCTACCTCAAGAAAATTACTCCTGAATTTCATAAACAAGGAGGCTTAACGGTTTGCTACTTTTGAGCAATCAATGAACTTTTAAATTATTGCATTGCAATCACAGCCTAAAAAAAATAGAATTAATGATTCACTCATTCTCATGAATTTGACAAAATGAAAGGATCAAAGCACAAAATACAACTTAAAATCAATGATGTATCAAAAAGAAATTCATAAATCTTTTCACAATAGAGCTTAAAATCAATTTTTGCTAAGTACATGAAAAGGTATTTGTTTTTAGTTGCATGTGTGAATTAAGTTACAAACTGCCCAATCATTTATACATGCCTTGGTGCGAAATCAGGGCATTCAAGTCCTCCTTATTCACCCATGTGATTCAATTGAAGTATGTGATTCCATGGGTTGCTACCTCATTCTGAGTTCAGTATTGTCTAGGTCTCCAGCAGTACCGTGTTAAATGCATTTATCAATCCAAATCTCTTGTGATCATTAATCAAATTTAAGAAATTAAGAACACTTATTTTATAGCCAAGTTAATAAACTAAAAAAACATACTTCAAATTCAACTCATTTCTTGATCTTGGACTATATTTTATTGTGCATGCTATAATATTTCTCAGAATAGATTAATGTAGGTTAGGGGCCTAGCATTTCTAGGTTCGCCTAGTTTGTTATTCATAATCATATTCAAATATGCAAGGTGAATTCTTTTGAATTAGAATATTGTATATTAAATTGATGAAACTATTTTTATTACATCATTATTATATCGTTGAAATCACATTAAAATCATTTTAATATTTATTATGTCATTCGATTCAACCCTTGGTTCATCCCTAGTTGAATTATTGAATTTTGAACCTCTCATTTGCTCTGTTTAATGTCCGATCTGTTTTTTATAACTTTGAGAATTATGACATTGCTATAAGGTATTTTATTAATTCTTTTTACTCAAGAAAAACTCTTGAAGATGTAAGTGTGAATATTGTTCATGAAGAAACAAGTATAGAAATACATAAGAAATGTGTAGGAACTTTTCTTTCTTTTCAAAAGACAAATGATTTATTGTAAACTAATGCGTAGATTTAATTTATGATGTCCATGGAGGATGATTGACCTTTGCGAAGCGAGTGTGGGCTTTATTGGTGGTTTAATGAAAGCTTGAGTTCAAGTTAGTAATGTGAACAATAATTGTTTTTGAACTTGTCAATATATTTTTTTTGAGTTTTAAACTATTGCACACCTTATTTCGGACTTGATGGGTTGATTTTTTAAATGTGAGAATGTGATCACAAAACCAAGAGGTGTGTGCATAAATCTAGGATTTAAATGTTAGCTTTGGGCGAGCTTTTACTTTGGATATTGAATCTGGCATAAGTTAAATTTTTGATGTGCCTCAGATTGGCCGTCTTCCTCTGCTGAATATGTTTTTTTTTTGTTTCGGTTTAATCATGGTTTTTCGGACAAAATCTCATTCTTGTCTCGATTGGCTTGGATAAAAAATTTTGTAAAACTGTTAGACAACTCTTGGTTATTTTTGTAACATACTACTCTCAATGGCCTTTGTTGTAGCATCATGAGTCTCTTGGAGTGTGGAATGATTAGAATTATTGAAACCAGAATTAGTTGGGATGTGTTTGAACACAAAAACAAACTTTTATAATAATAGACGAATCTCTGGTTAGGAGCTGTAGGAAGAGATTTGAAGGTGGTGGTGGCGTTGGTGGGTTTAGTGTCTGTTTGGGTAAGTAGGGATTGTGTTTGGTTGGTTGTAGATATGTTGAACGGCGAGGACGTGGAGGAAGTATGGGGGTGGTAGAGTGGTAGAGGAATATGGCGGTGGTTGGCAGTTAGGGGAGAGGTAAGAAAAGGTGTCAGGGAGAAGAAGAAAAGGAGATTGGAAGTTTACAACGCCACCTCGGAGCTGGATGCAACCGAAGCACCACCTATTATTGGATACAACCCTAACAAGAGGGAAGAGACTCCACACAGGAGATCAGAAGATAACTCCACTAGAACTGACTCCCCACACATAGAGAATAACAATTTATCAACTTCCGCTGGACAAAGGAAACTTCTACACAAAGGAAGAGGTGGAAATGCAAGAATCCAGAAAGACCCTTCCCAAACAAAGACAGGTGCGACATACTCGTGAAGCATCTCTCTAGTTCTTGACAGTTCGCGATCCCGCCCAGCTTCCCTAAATTGCGAGAATTCGTGATCCACCCAGGTTCTGCTCCCGCGAAGCATTGTGGGGATTTTTGCTCCGTGGGATTGAAGCGCCCCGCTTCAGGGCGCATTCAACACTCGCACTCGGGTGCTGATTCAATGCCTGTGTCTCAAAGCTCTAGGCTCTTCAAAGTATGACGTCAAGTCGACGACGTTGAACGTGGCTGAAATGTAGTAGTCCCCAGACATATCGATCTTATAAATGTTGTCGTTCAGCTTCTGCAGTACTCTGAAAGGTCCATCTGCTTTCAACATAAGCTTCCCGAATGATCCTATGGGAAATCTTTCCTTTTCTAATCGAACTTATACGAAGCCGTCTTCTTGCAATGTTACTTCTTCCTGGATTTATTTGTTTGTGCCTGATATTTGCGGTTCTGCTTAGCAATTTCCTTGCAATGTCTTCATGGGCTTTTGAATCTCGTGAACTCGTTCTGTGGCATCCATGCTGGTTTCCGAAGATGATAGTAGCGACACCAGTTCTTATGGCGTGAGCGGATGTGTTGGTACACAATCTCGAAGGGAATTTGTCCTGTATTTTGGCTAATGGATCGGTTGTAGGTGAACTCAACTTGGGCTAGGATAAGATCCCATTGCATTATGTTTTTTCCCACGAAACACCCCAAGAGATTGTTGAGGCTTCGGTTGACTACCTCTGTCCATCCTTCTGTTTACGGATGAGCTGTCGAGTTGAATTGGAGTTGGTACCAAGATTTCCTCACAGTGTCCTCCAAAAGTGGCTTAGGAGTTTAACGTCTCTATCGGAGGTGATGGTCTTTGGAATTCCGTGCAACCTTACAATCTATTTGAAGTATAGATCGATGGTGTGAGAGGCTTCTAGTGTTCGGTGATAGGGTACAAAGTGAGCCATCTTAGTGAATCTGTCTACAACAATCATTACGGAGTCCTTGTTCATTTGGGTCCTTGGAAGTCCTAGCATGAAATCCATGTTGAATTCCACCCATAGTGCCTTTGGTACTAGAAATGATGTGTATAATCCGACGTTCTGAGCTCTTTTCTGACATGTCCTTCTACATCTCTTGTCCGTTTTGGTCAAAAAAATGCTCTCTTACAAGGACGAGGGTGTTGTCCCTGCCAAAATGGCTTGCTTGTCCTCAAATGCTGCCTTCTTCGATAATGGTCTCCCTTAGCGAACACTGTAGAATGCACAACTGACTGGTGTAACAGGTATCCATCTGTGCGGTAATATTGTCTTGCTGGCTTCGTCTAACGTTGCTCCCATATGTTTTTGAAACTTTCATCTGTTTCATATGGATCCCTTATGACCTCGAAGCCCAGAACTTAGCGTGCATGGATGTGATCAATAAGCGTCGACGACTCAGTGCATCTGCTATGTGGTTCTGGCACCCGCCTTGTGTTTTAACACAAACTGAAATGAGGCTAGGAATTCCACCCAGGTGGTTTGTCGTCCCTTTAGTTTGCTCTGGATGTCGAGGAATTTTAGGGCATCGTGATATGTAAATAATGTAAACTCCTTTGTCAATAGGTAATGACACTAATGTTCCAGAGCTTTTATGATGACATAGAATTCTCTGTCGTAAGTTGATTATTTCCTCTTGGACTTATTCAACTTCTCACTAATGAAAGTGATGGAGTGTCCTTGGCGTAGCACTGCTCCAATCCCCACGTCAGAGGCATTTCATTTTACTTGAAAAAGTTGGTTGAAGTCAGGTAATTCTAGCACGGGTGCCTAAGTCACCTTTTCTTTGTGTGTGTCAAAACTGTCCTGCTCCTTTCCTTTTAGAAGTTCAGTCAGAGGTTTCTGATTAATATTCGATAGAAGGATGCCAGCCCCCAAATTACCTTGACTCTTTGAATGATTGGGATATGGCCTAACTGATAATGACCTCTATCTTCACGAGATTCATTTGAATGCCTGCACTAGATACAATGTAACCGAGAAAACATACCTGACTTGTCATGTAGCGACATTTCTTCAGTTGAGCATATAGTTGCTTGGCTCGAAGTACCTCGAATACTGTCTTCAAGTGACACAAGTGATCCTCCTCCGACTAGATGTATAGCATAATGTCGTCAAAATAGAAAATGACAAATTTTCCAATGTGAGGTCGGAATACCTGGTTCATTAATCTCATGAAAGTGCTAGGTGCGTTCGATGGTCTGAAAGACAACGGTCCACTCATAAAGTCCGTGTCGCGTTTTGAAGGCGGCCTTCCACTCGTCTTCTGGTCTCATCTGTATCTGGTGATATCTGCTGCGCAAGTTGATCTTGGAGACGATAGTGACTCCATGTAGCTGGTCTAAGAGATCATCCAAGCGGGGTATGAATAATCAGTACTAGATGGTCATATTATTGATGGCTCGACTGTCGATGCAAATTCGCCACAATCCATCATTATGGGGCACCATTAGGGAAGGGACTGCACACAGGTTGGTGCTTTCTCTGACTAGCCCTCTTTCAACGAGATCATACACTTGTGGCTGTTGTTCTTCTTACTCCATAGGTATTAATCTGTAAACTGGTCGATTTGGCAAGACAAATTCTGATATAAGGTTTATGGCATGTTGGATGTCCCTTAGTGGTGGTAATCCTTCTGGCAAGTTGTCGGTCATAACATCCTGAAAGTTTTGTAGTAATGGTTGTTGTAGTGCTGGTACCTCTCTTTCCTCCTCACTTCCTTCCAGGAGGACTAATGCTAGTGTTACAAGGGCATCTCTAACTGACTGCAGGAAAGCGGTACGAGGAACTAATGCTATCTCTGTATGGCTCTCGTCTTTGGTATCCTTAGCAGGTAGTGAAACGATGCATTTTCCCATCCTTCTTGAAAGAATAAATGTTCTTGAACCCGTCGTGTTGAGGCTTGCGATCAAACTGCCAAGATCTTCCTAACAAAATGTGGCAGGTGTCCATAGGAACCACGTCACACCATGCCTGTTCGTATAACTGGTCTTTTATGGAGAAATCAACTAGGCACTGCTGATCAACACATATCTTGTTTTCCTTCTTCAGCCAGGTAAGGGAACATGACTGGGGATTCTTTGTGTCCAATCCGAACTTTTTCACCATGAGCGTGGACACCACCTTTTCGCAGCTATCACTGTCGATGCTTAGGCTGCAGACCTTCCCCTTGACGGTGCACTTGGCGCGAAAATGTTATACCTTAACCAGGATTGATTCCGCTTTGGCTCGGATGGCAGTATTCGTTGAATGACTAATGCTTCTCTTTCGTCTCTGTGGAGCTGAAGCCCTTCTTCTGGACTCCCATCTGATTTCTCTTCGACTTTGTTGACGGCGTCTTGATCTGTGAGTGTGACAACTCAGCTGTTGGGTAGCTAGAGGTTATGTGACCGTAGTCGTGGCACCCGAAACACTTCCTGACCGACACTGTATTGGAGGAACCAGCTTTCTCTGGCTTCTTCCCGCTCTGATCTGCCTTATCAATTCTATGCCCGATTCTGTTATTTCCTTGCGAGTCACCCTTGTCGGCTATAATAGTTACAGGTGACTGCTTGGCTGAAGGTGGTGGTTTGAAGGACAAATGTTGCGTGCTTTGCTTCTGCTGCCTTTCCACCTTCATGGCTAGTGGACATCCCCCAATGTCCAGTATGGTTGTAGCTGTATCAAATTGCTAATGACGGGCTTTGAACCCCTGAGATATCGGTGATTGTGTGCTACTCTGGCTCTGTCAACTAGCACTTTAACTACAAGTCGTCGAACTGGGCCGTGAACTCCTTAACTGATAGATCTCGTTGCTGCAAGTTGTGGAGTTTTAGGAACATGCCCCGACGATACTGCGGTGGGAGGCATTTCTTCTGCATTGCCTTTTTCATCTTCTCCCACTTAGTTATCTTCTCACTTCCTTCTCTCCCCTCTGTCTTTCTAGATTTTCCCATCATAAGGAGGTATTTATCTTTAGTTTAATTGTAGCTAGCTTGACTCGTTTCTTCTCTGGTATGCCTTTATACTCAAAGATTCATTCGACTGATTGCAGTCAGTCGATAAACTCATCGGGGTCCATGCCTCCCGCAAACTCTGGGAGGTCCATCTTGGTGCCAAAGTCCTGTTGTCCTCCATAAGGGGTCTCTTCTCTCGGCCTCCTTTGATATTGGATACCAAAACGGTGCGGTCGGTATTCCTTGTCATTGTGATCTTCCTTGTGGAACAGATTCTGATCCTCGTCCCTGTCAACCTCTCGACTTTCGATCATGGTCGAAGGTATTCTCTTCATGGTTTTCGTTATCCAACTCGGCTAGTCTTCATTGCAGACGGATGAATTTCTCGCTGAATCTCTTCTCAAGTAGTCTACCGTGATCCAATTCTGATCCTAGTATTTCTTCGCGGTTGCATGGATAGGGTTGGAAATAGGGGAAAAAAAATTGATAGAGGTGGATTGGGTAGGTACGGATGTTAGGAAATCCTAAGATGGGACTAGGTTTGGACTAGCTCTGATACCAAATGATACCCGAACTAGTTGGGATGTGGCGGAGCACAAAAACAAACTTTTATTAATATAGAAATAGTGTTACAACACGAATCAAACAAAAATGATATACAATAATAGGAGAATCTCTGGTTAGGGGCTGTAGGAAGAGATTCGAAGGCGGTGGCGGCGTCGGCGGGGTGGGTGGCTATTTGGGTAATTAGGGATTGTGTTTGGTTGATTGTAGGTAGGTTGGTTGGCGAGGTCGTGGAGGAAGTAGGGGGGCTGTAGAGTGGTGGAGGAATATGGGGGTGGTTGGCAGTTTAGGGGAGAGGTAGGAAAAGGTGTCGGGGAGAAGAAGCGAAGGAAATTGAAAGTTTACAACACCACCTCAGAGTATGATACAGCCGAAGCACCACCTATCATTGGATATAACCTTAATTTGACGGAAGAGACTCCACACAGGAGATCAGAAGACAACTCTACTAGAACTGACTCCCCACACACAAAGGATAAACAATTTATAGACTCCGCTGGACAAACGAAACTTCTACACAAAGAAAGAGGGTGGGAAGGCAAAAAGAATCCAAAAAGACCCTTCCCAAACGAAGACAGGTTTGGGAGACTCACGAAGCATTTCTCTGGATCACGACAGTTCGCGATCCCGCCCAGCTTCCCTAAATAGTGAGAATTCGTGATCTGCCTTCCACTAACGCTCGGGATCGCGACCCACCCAGCTTTCGTTCCGGCGAAGCATCGCTGGGATTCCTGCCCCGCGGGATCGTAGTGCCCCGCTTCAGTGCAGAGTCAGCGCCTGCATCAATTATTTTATTACAATTTTAATAATATCATTTATGTTTAATATTTAGTATCCATTTGTATATTGATTATTATAATATATCCTCATTATAAAGGATTTTCTCTTTTAATGTATTTCATGCTCTTTTTTTCGCTTTTATATTGCATGCTTGCGCTAGCATTAGGATCATTCAAATAAGATACAACATTTTTTATAATTTCTGTCATTTTTCACTTGATCCATGTTTTTTCTCACATTTTTGTCAATGATCAGAGCTTCCTTTTAAAATATTGTTTAACCTTCAATTGTTTGTGCTGAAGGCTGTGATCAGGTTACAGTTTCCAGACAACTACATTCTCGAGGCCAAATTTCAACCATCAGAGAAACTTCAAAATTTAGTTGATCTTCTCATGAAAGTGCTTGCCCAACCAGATCTGCCATTCTACTTGTGTAGGTGTCTCTTATTGTCTGCATTCATATGGGAGAATATTTTTAACATTTATTTATTTTGATCTTCATCTTGTCAATTTGATCCTCTATGTAAGTAGCAGTTTGAAAAAATGTCCCTTGCAATCCCTCTTTATTCCTCAAACCCTTTAGACTGTAAATTCTTAATTTGGTTTCTTAGCTCAAGGTTTTTAATTCCAGAATTATTGTTAATTGGCCTTATGCTTAAAATTTGATGGTCGTTAGCATTATCGAGCTTTTAATTTCCGTCAGTCAGTCCTTCCTCTCCTCATCCAAACTCGTTTGTTGGGCAAATTACTTCACAATCCTTATTGGCTGAAGATCTACAGAACTTAGCGTTGTTCCCTCATATACTAGAATTTTTTTTTTCTAGCATAGTATTTTCAATTTTACTATTTTTAGACCTATATAAATTGATTTAAAAAATATTTTTCTTTCTGTTCAGATTTTAGGCTATCATGCAAATCAATTACCCACGTTTATTTTTTGATATTAAATACAATTTGCTTATCTTAGAAAATTTATTTGACCTTGACAAAATGATCTTTGTTTTCGTACTTCATATTATTTCTTTCAGTTTTTCGCTGTTCTTCTATTTTAAGGAAATTTTTATGGCTGAAAATAAACGAGGAATCAAATTAGCTGCTGAATTATAAATTCGTAGGAGGATGGAAAGCCCGCAATCTTTGTTTCTTTAAATCTTTGGGATATTTGCATACGTAGCACACAGTTCTTTTGTATTTATGTATACCACACTAAAATTTTATATTTACATACATAGCACTTGTGTTTTAAATCTATGCATGAAAGTATAATAACTGAAATTTTAAAAATAAAATAAAATAAGTAAATAAATTATCATAATAACAACTGAATCGACAATGTATGAGAAACATCGTTTGTCCCCATTTGAACCAAACAAAATCCAGAGAGTGTAAGTGTGAGTCGGTGGAGGAGGGAGAAGGAATAAACGACAGTAAAAGAGGAATTGTGCCCTAACCAGGCAAAAAAGGTGAAGGAAGAAGCGAAGCGAAGTCGAGGAGGAAAACCTAGCCGAGCAGCCTAGGGAAGAGGATGAAGCTTGTCGTACCTTGGAGGTGAACCGCACATTCATCCTCCGTGAAGGTGGAGTATACACCGAAGAGCTTCGTATCCAATGTCACTGTTGAGCCCAGGAAGGCGTGTCATGTTGAAGCGTAGCCAAAGGAAGGAGAAGAGGGTTTTCTGCGGGAAGAGGAGTCTTGGAGCATCTCATTCAAACAACTTAGAGAGGAAGTGAAGGGAGTTGGCTCAAGCGTACGGGACAGAGCTCATGTTTGAGCCTTTACTTGCAGCTAAAGAGTTTTTAGGTGACTTATCAGTTTTTTATAATTAATTAATGAATTATATAGAAATAAATTTCTTCATTGTGTTAATAGTAAGTATATTTGAAATCAGGAATTAATTGAAGAAAGAGAGATTCAGTACTTTGAATGATAAGGTATATGTTAATTAAAGTTAAATTTTAATTTATTTAATTTAGAATTAATATTTAATCAAATATTAATCTATAATAATAACTAAGGTTAAAGAATATTTGAATCTATAAGATTAGAGATAGGGAGTTAGTGAGACGAGCAAGCACGGTTAAGATGAATAATTATTTTCTTATATGTATTAAAATGTTGTTTTATTAAATAAAAACTTACATTATTGTTTCAGATACCTAGTTTTATAATATATGCATGAAATGAATAAAATGAAATTATAAAAAAAAAGTGTTAAATAACTTTAAAATGAGATAATTTAAAGCAATGAAATGTAAATATTTAAATCATTCAGGATTACCCTCAGATTGTACTGGCAGTGGATATGACGTACTTGTTAAAAAGAAAATGATAATTATTAGAAAATTATATTAGGAAATAATTTATCTCTATTAGAAGTTACTAGAATTAGATTTATTTCCTAATATATCTTTATTTCCTTTCCTATTTTAGATTTATTTTCGTTCCTATATTAGGTTTTTCTAATTTATGTTGTTTCTTTTATCTCCAAATAATTACTATGAATTGATTTATTAGAGATAGTAGGTGTTATATCTTTTATTTTCTGTTATTTCTTTTTATTGTATTTCATATTATAGAATGAATTATTTATACCCTATTTCATATCAATAAAAATATCCACATTATTCTGAATACCAATATAGTATTAGAGCCTTGAAACAAATTCTAAAGTCTACTGCCACCAAAAGCTTCCTATTCCCTGCAGTCGACAATCTTTGTCATGCTGCAGACTCTTCCTTCGCCTTTTCTTTTTAATTTTTTAGCTGGAAACTTCCTCTCCCTATAGGCCGCGCCATCGAAATTCCCTCCCGCACCCTTTCCTATCGCGTTTTTCTCTTCGAGATCCATTCGTCCTCATCTTTCTTCTGGCCCCATGTCCCCCCAAATTTTCTCGCATCCTCCATATCTCCCGTAATCCTTGCTGGCATGGATGCCACCACTGACTTCCTCCTCGCGGTCGGCAATGCCATCGCAAACCACTCCGGTAGGTCTGTTGCTGTGACATCTGAAAACAGATGGCAGAAGGTAACCTATGATAAGCGCTAGCATCACCATAATCCGACAGCCAGCCCCGTCGCAACGGATCACCTGTCCCATGGCGTCTCCTCTCTCAAAAGTGCCACTGTATTTGCATTGGTCGAGAAGAAGGTTAAGGAGTGACGCCGCACAATTAAATCCACTACGGTCGTTGTCGTTCCCACTTCTGAATTGAGGTCTGCAATTGCCGAGTTTTCTGATGAGGATGAGGATGATAGCAGAGCAGAGGGAGCTGGACAGGAGAATGGGCTAGTGTAACGGTCCTGTTTCAGTTACACGGGAGGGATAGAAGAAACGAAAAATCTATATGAAGCGAGGAGTCGAGTGAACCGAAAAGAAGAAGAGAAAATGAATAGTTAGAAGTCGAAAAGAGGAATAGGAAACGAAGAGTCGATCAGGCGAGGAATCGTGGGAACCGAAGGCTACTTTGGCCTATAAACGGATGCGAGGGATGCAGAGAGAGACCAACTTACCTGGGAGTCGAGCAACGAGCGAAGGATAGGAGAATGGTGCACGAGAAACCTAGGCGACGACAAGGAGGTCTGAGGAAGTATCAGTGTCGGGGTCGAGGTGTGGAGGGACGAAGACCGTGTTGTGACGTAATTGGAGAAGTCAAAGAGGATATTCTCTAAGGAGGTGTGATTCTGTGCGAAGGAGAATTCGAAATCATGCGAAGGAGGCTGAGTCGTGTGAAGGAGCTGTGCGAGGGAGACTTTGGGGCAACCGAGGTAAAACTTAAAAAGGGTTTATGAAATTGATTTAATAATAATAATATAATAAATACTTATCGAATAGAAAAATAAACAAAATAAAATAATAGTAATTTAATGCTTAATTAATAATGAAAAGTTAATGGTTAATATAATAAATAAATTTGATTTTATATGATGCTTTTATTAGGTTTTCATTTTGGAAGAGTCGACATGGTGGCAAAACAATTGTCATCGAGGTGGTACTACTTTTAAACTATAGTAAAAATTTATTTCTTCTTAAAAATAATTTTAGTTGTGATAATTGTGGATGCTTTATTCTGATTGAAACATTCTTTTCTTTATTGGTCATATCATGACGAATGTTGTAGCGTTTATTCATGCATTTTAGTGTATGTTATATATTATATGATTGAATACAATGAATATTTATGTTTATATTGACTGTTTGTTGTGCATGCTTGACTGTGATGGAGAACCCCTTGATGGTACTAGTGGGGGAATACCAATATACCCATGCATGTAATTGGAAAAGGATATATAGACTCTTTTTAATAACATGTCAAATGTTTATATTGATTTATTAACAGAATTAATTAACATGCATATTGTTGTTTCTTTTGATTGTAATGTTGTAGTTTAGAAATATAAGTATTGACTCGTTTAGCTCAAAGTTGTTTTAACTCAGGTTTAATTAAATTATTAAAAAATATGCGATAGAAGATAAAATATTTATAGAAGACGCGGACAACCATCAACGATGTAATTATAAATTATACCGTTTTAATTTAATTTTTAGTGGCTCTTTCATCTGTTAAATTGTGAGTTAATATTAAAAATTTAATTCACCCGTTCGGTCGTTTGTTCCTACATTGACTAATTCCAAGCCTCGAGTCGGGTTGTGACAAGTGGTATCAGAGCCCCTGATTTATAATTAATTAATTAACTACTGATGAAAGAGCCAATAGGAAAGTCTTAAGAAAATTGTAATAATAAAAATTAAAATTTATAGTTAACTCAAATTAATAAGTATAAGCATAAGGCTACAACCAAATATGTAGAAGAAGCGAGTCCGATAAAAAATTCTTATTGAGTTTTATTGGGTGGTCTGTTATTTTCAATTTTTGATGACAAAAGTTTTATAAATGGTAAAGATATGAGCCCATTTCAGTTACGGGGGAGGTGGAGGAGAAACAAAAAGCCAATTGGAAGAAAGAAGTCGAGTGAACCGAAAAGAAGAAGAGGAAACAAATAGTTAGAAGCCGAAGTGAGGAAGAGGAAACAAAGAGCCGATCAGGCGAGGAATCGGAGGAACCAAAGGCTACTTCGACTTTTAAAAGGACATGAGAGATGCAGAGGGAGAACAACTTACCTTGGAGTGTAGCAACGAGCAAAGGAGAAGAGGACAGTGCAGGAGAAGCCTAGTCGACAACGACGAGGTTTGAGGAAGTATCGGTGTCAGGGTCGAGCTGTGGAGGGACGATGACCATGTTATGACGTAATCGGAGAATTCAAAGATGAGAATTGTAGAGGACGTGCGATCCTGTGCGAAGCAAGCGTGCGAAGGAGACAGCGAAATCATGCGAAAGAGCTGTGCGAGCGAAATTTTAGGGCAATTGAGGTAAAACTTAATAATAATATAATAAATATTATTGAATATAAAAATAAACATAATAAAATAATGAAAATTTAGTGCTTAATTAATAATGAAAAGTTAATGTTTACTTAAAGTAATAAATAAATTTAATTTTATATCATGTTTATGTTCGGGGCAAAACAATCAGATCGAGGTGAGTACTTGTACTTTAAATTATATTAGTAATTTGTTTCTTCTCTAATATTTTTGCAGCTAATGATAATTGTGGATGCTTTATTCTGCTTGAGATATTCTTTTCTTTCCTGGTCATATTATGGCAAATGTTATAGTTATTTACTCATGCATTTTAGTGTATGTTTTATGTAGTATGATTGAATGCGATGAATACATGTTTATGTTGACTGCTTGTATATGCGTGCTTGATTATGTTGGAGCACCTCTTATTGGTACTAGTGAGGCAACACTAATGTACCTGTGCACGTACTTGAAAAAGATATTGATTTTGATGTGTCTTAATTGACACAATTTTAGACGGTGACTCATGTTACGGTTGTATAGATATGAAATATTATCGATATGATAATAATATAGATCCCTTTGAATAGCATGTCAAATGTTTATATTTATTTATGACGAAAATTAACTGGCATGCATATTGCTCCTTTTGTTCCTTGTAATGTTGTAGTTTAGAAGTGTAAGTATTCACTGACTCGTTTAGTTCACAATTGTTTCAACTGAATTTTTCCGGTTCAATTAAATTGTTAAAAGACGAGCTATAGACGAGAAAATATTTATACAAGATGCGGATAACCATTAACGAGGTATTTTAATTGTATCACTTTAATTTAATTTGTAGTGTTTCTTTCATTTGTTAAATTGAAGGTTAATATAGAAAATTTATTTTACACAGTCTGACCGTCCGCTCCTGCCTTGGTTAATTCCAAGCCTCAGGCCTAGTCGTAACATAAAGACGGTGAAGAAGGTCAAGAAAAAGATGCCAAGGAACTCAAGGTAACGGCCCACGAGGCCGCCTCCAAGAATGATGAAGCAGATATCATTGCATACCATGCAGTGGTGTCGGTTTCCTATGAGCCACAGTATGATATCCAACTGATGCAATTCGCAAACTATTTCTAGTGTCTGTGCCTCACAGTTCCCTTGGACAAAGATATTCAAAGAGTCACCTGTTGCTAAAAATATTGACATCCCTATATGTCAAATTTCGTAGCCAGTTTACAAAACATCTGTTGATTGGATTGCTTCAAAATCACTTGAGGCTCTTGGTGATTTTATTTTTTGGTGTATAGATTCCATTCTTGTTGACCTTGCAGGCTGCTGCTAAAGGATATGAAAAGGCCACACAAAAACCTTCTTCAAAGTCTTAGGTTACAATATTTTTCTTACTAAGAATGACTCTTCGACGAAAGCCTGAGGTGCTTATTAGTCTCCACAACAACAAGGACAGGAAAAGGTTCTTGTGATTGTGTGGACTATTTCTTAGGCTTCTCAAGGGAATTTGTTGGTTGGGATGCATGTGTGGGCACATTACCTATTACCTCTAATCAGCAAAAAAGTGACAACCCGCAAACGAGGGGTTTGGGTTTTGATTGAGAGTATTTTGGAGAGGCCTAAAACCCGCTCAATTCCAATAAAGGGTGCTGTTAGAAAAGGATAACGCATTGTTCCTCCTTTTACACTTGATTTAGGGATGCAGAATACCTTTCCTATACCTTATGCTCAAGTGAAGGCTATAGAGAGGTTAGAAGCTCTTTATCCAACCCAGAAAGAGCTGACGCTTGCTGATTCTCCAGGTTCCAAAGTTCCAAAACAAGCTTTACAACAGATATTGAGATATGCTCCTAAGGCTTCTACATGGGCTTCTAAGGCTGCTTAAACTACAAAACAAGCTTTTCCTACAGCAGATCGTCTATCAGAACTCTTTCTGAAGTAGGCACTCCTTCAGAGCCTTTTTCCTATACCAGACCCTCCTCCGAGCTTTTCCTTCTGCAAGTCTACCTTTGGAGCTTTTTCTTTTTCTGTATGCTCTACATCGCAACTTTTCCTGTTGGTTGTCTACTTTCCTGCAAACACTTCTGCAGAGATTACCTGTAGAAGTCTTCTGCCTACCTACAGACACCGCAAAAGCTGCAATCAAAGACAACTGCAGTCAACTAGAAGTCAGCTTTTCCTATTGGTTGCATACTCCCCTGCAAACTCCCCCGCAATATTACCTGTAGAAGCTTTCCGCCTACCTACAGATATTGTAGGAATTGCAGTTAAAGACAACTATTGTACGGGATGAAGTCTTCAAGTTCTACTTCACAGAATCTTCCTCACTCATTGTTTGATATTTTAAAATGCAAGTTGACATAGTTTTCAACTATGTTTCAACTTGAGGGGGAGTGTCACAAGATTATATTAGGAAATAATTTATTCTCATTATAAGCTATGAGAATTAGATTTATTTCCTAATATAGCTTTATTTTCATTCCTATTTTAGACCTATTTTCTTTTCTATTATAGGCTTTCCTGTTTTTTGTTGTTTATTTTATCTTCAAATAATTTATATGATTGATTAATTGGAGATATTAGGTGTTATATCTTTCATTTGTTTTTATTGTCTTTTATATTCTAGGACTCATGTAAGTTTTATTTAACCCCTTTCATATCAATAAAAATATTCCGCATTATTCTGATATTCAACAATAACAGTAAATGTTTATCTTCGTGTGCAACATTTGAGTGTGCATACAAATATAATTTTGATGAAATCTTCGGGTATGACGATGATCCTGATATAATTTCTTAAAGAGAATAAAAATTGTAAATACTTAAATTGAAATAGGAGTGGTTAAATGAAAAAAAAAGAATAGAGTTAAATTAAAAAGTGAAAGCTTACAATTTGATTTACAATTGGATTATCAACAATTTGTATTTTTTGAATCATTAATGCATAATATTTGTATATTAATTTAATACATAAAAAGATTATAATTGCTCTTTAAGTGGTGTAACTTATCTTGAAAGTTAATGATTGTTTTCAGAAAAATATTTAGATTGATATGACTGATGGGTGAGAGATGATTTACAGGAATATTACTTATAGGTAGTTCATTGTATTTTATGATTGTAGTTATTGTACCGTTTACTTCTGAGTAGTGATATATTATTGTGTGTTGGTTTGAGATGTTTTATTTGCAGACTATGTTGTTGATTCTGGATTATTTGATTTTCTGTATAGTGTCCTTGTGAGTTCTTAATGTCTCTTTTATAAATTGGAAGTCGTGCTAATCTGTGGAAAGTAAATAAAATGTTAATTACAATGTTCAATCGTATGTTTCCATCTTGGTTAATTCCATACGTCGAGTTGAATTAAGGGGAAGTTAGTGAGGGTAAAACTGAGACTGATATACCCTCAAATATCCAAGTGCACAGATGCTTTTGCTGATATGATGACTGCAGTGACTCAGCTGATTTAGGAACTCTGTGACTCAGACCGGTTATAATGAGGAAAGCCAGATGGATAAATATTTGAAGCTGTTTAAGAATATGAGGTCACCTCTGTTTTATAGAGGAGAAAGTTCAGTGGATGTGGAGAACTAGCTGATGAGAGGGGAAAAGATTACACATGGGTTATATTTTCCACCAGACTGGAAGAAGAAATTTGCCACTTTTGCTTTTGAAAGAAAAGCTAAGAGATGGTGGCAATGACAGCTATATGAGATATTTGAAGGTAGAACCAACTACTTAATATAGTGGGAGGACATTCATCAGATTGGTGTCGGGAGAACGTTCAATTATGTAAAGCTGAATTTACTATGCTTTCAAGGTAAACACCTCAATTGGTTCCAAGTGCTGAGATGTGATAGATTTTTGTCGGGATAACGTTCAATTATGTAAAGCTGAATTTACTATGCTTTCAAGTTAAACACCTCAATTGGTTCCAAGTGCTGAGATGTGATAAATTTTTGTTTGGCCTGATGGATATGATCTGATTCCTCTTGGAATCGATAATTACACTATTTTGGTAGAGAGGATTAGGAGGATTGAGCTTGATTTAGAAGTGAAGATGATGGGCTTTCAGAAGAGGGGGAATTAAGAGTGATCCAGGTTTCTTCTGGGCTCTCATGGAAGACAACCATTCAGGCAGGAAATTTAAGTGTTATGAAGGCTAGATCCATCAGTGTTGGCAGCCAAGCTAAAGCCAAAAAGTATGAGCGTGGAAAATTTCACATGACTGAGTGTCTTTTTGGATCCAACACGTGTTTTTGGTGCCACTAGCCAAGACACTTGACAAAGAATTGTCCTAGCTTTGGACAGAGGGCTCAAACAAATTCTAGGGGCAGTGCTGCATCACTATAGAGGAGCTTTGATAGGCCAAGTGCAACTAAATTTTCAGGATCAGTGTCAAATCCATGTCAGACTTAGCAAAATGTTTAGCTCAGGGTTTATGCACTTTCAAAGCATGAAGCTAAGGACTCCTTTGAAGTTATCATAGTTAAGTTTTACATTTGAGAACCAAGTGCACTTTTGATTATGATAGCATTTTTATCATGACATTCATAACATCCTGTAATAATTCAAATACATTAATAAGTCAATCCAAAATCACCAATGCATTTATTTTAACATAATATATATCATGTATTTTTAGAATAAATCAATAAGAGTATTATTTGATTCAACAACATCACATTCTTAAAGTGCTGTAATTGAATAACACCTTAATGTCAATGATATTATTTGTTAAAATATCAATTAGTACTTCTATGGGTAGTAATCAATTATGTGAGGTGAAGCTAATGATTGGTGGAAAGGATTTTGATGCACAACTGATTGTGTTACCCTTAGTAGAGTTTGAAGCAATTTTAGTTATGGATTGATTGTCTAAAAACTTTATCTCAATTGATTGTAATAAAAAGATTATCAAAATAAATGCACCCGTGGAGACATAAGTTAAATTATGTGGACATGGAGAGTTACCATTCATGATAATTGCTTGTTTGAAAATTTTCAAATTATTGAATTGTGGAAACCAAAGTTTTCTTGCTCAGATGATAGATACCTATGAGGAACTGAAGTCTTTGAGTGATATTCCAGTGGTAAGGGAATATCCAGTGTATTGTTGGATAATTTACTAGGTTATCTCCGGTGCGAGAGATTGATTTCACTATTGAGCTCTTGTCAAGTTCTGAGTTTGTATCCAAGATACCTTACGAAATGACAATTAAAGAGTTGTAGGAGTTGAAAAGTCAATTACAAAGACTTCTCGATAATAGATTTATTTGGCCTAGCACCTTACTTTTGAGAGTTCCAGTTTATTTGTAAAGAAAAAGGATGAGAGTTTCAAAATGTGCATTGACTACAGAGTGTACTTATGCAACATAGAAGGGTCATATTGCCCATTCTTCTAGGCTATTGAAGATTCGTGAAAGAAATTTACTCACACATGATCTGGAGCTTGCAACAGTTGTGTTTGTACTTAAAGGCATGGAGGTGCTATCTGTATGGATTTGGATGTGAGATATTTACTGATCATTAGAGTTTGAAATACATCTTTATTCAAAAAGAGCTAATTTGAGGCAGAGAAGATGGTTGGAGGCTATTAAAGACCATGATTTGGATATTCAGTACCATCTAGGGAAGGCAAATGTGGTTCCAGATGCACTGAGTAAGAAGACTTCATGTAGTTCTAATTGTTTGATTACTTAGCGATAGCTAATAATAGATATATGGAAAGATTTGAGCTGTCATTGATTTGACTATAATGATGAGAGTATAATTTAATTAAATCAGCTAATTGTTCAATCTAATTTGAAAGGTAGAATCATATTAATAAGCAGGTTAAGACAATTTGGAGAAATATATGATGAATGAAGAGGTCTTAATAAAATATAAAGACAGGGTTTATGTTTCAGATGTTAATGGATTAAGGAAGGAGATTCTAGTGAAAAAGGCATTTGTTTGGTTATACTATTCACCCAAAGAGTAATAAAATGTATCAGGATTATAAGAAAATATTTGGTGGCCAGGATTGAAGAGGAGCGTGGCAGAATTTGTGGCTGAATGTCCTACATGTCAGCTGGTGCAGGAAGAACATCAGTATTCTGAAGGTCACCAATAATCTCTATCTATTCTGGAGTGAAAATGAGAAGAGATTGCTATGGACTTTGTGATTGGATTACTTAGGTTGCGACAAAATGTGATATTATTTGTGTAGTTGTTGACAAATTAATTAAGTCTGCCCATTTCTGGCATATTAGACAAACAGATTCTATTTAGAAGTTAATGAAATTATATGTGGATCAAATTGTAAAGTTCATGGACTGCCAAGGTCTATTATTTCATTTATAGATGACATATTTACATTCCTATTATGGAAGAATATTTAGGAGGCTTTCAGTACAAGATTTAATTTTTAATACAATCTTTCATCTCTAGACAGATGACTAGTTAGAATTGAATATTCAGACTTTGGAGATTCTACTAAAGTTTTACGATGACCCGACCTAATAATAGCTTTGAATATTCAGTTTTTATCTATTTTTCTCCTCATTCAGTTTTTTTTCAAATAAGCTGTTCTGAATAAGCTCCCCCAAACAGTAAACAGCTTTCAGGGGCAGTTTGGTCATTAATCCAACAACAACTGCAAATAAAGCGTTCGAATAAGTCTCCCAACAGCAATGACAGACACTATCCAGATAATCTGCAGATTATCAGATTATCAGGATAATCTGCTTATCAACAGATTATAAATAATCTACAACTGCCCCAAACAGACCCTAAGTCAGAACTGCGGTCGGACGATATTACCATTAAATTCACTTTCCATAGATTTTCAAAAAATTTAATATATATAAAAGAACCACTAAAAAAACTACAAAGTATATTATATAAAAATTAAAACATCCAAAAATAACTACATAGTCCGAAGACTTCTCAAACTATCGCTACTCATAATAAAATAATACAAAGAAATTATAATTATGATACCTATAAACTTTAGTTATACTTCTATAAACTAAATTCCTCCTGTCAGATATATTAATCTATAATTTTTTTCTCAAAATAAGTAACTAAATTCAATAGTAAGTTTTCACGGCTTAGTGAGTAATTACAATCTTATGATATATTAAATTAATATGTGAATGCTATGCATGAATGACCAAGAGAAATGTAGTTCACTAATTTATCAAACTGCAAGATTTCAATTTAAATCAACCTTTCATGTTTCAATTTAAGTATTGATCTTTTTAACCTTTGCCTTACTTTTAAGATGTCATATCAAAATCACCATCATATTTGAAGGTACTCAAAATTATACCTGCACGTACTAAATATTTGCACCTGAAGGTAAGCCTTTACTATTTTCATTTTCTTTATTATGCACAATACATCACATGCTCTGCTTGTACCGTATGTGTGTTAATTCTGATTGACTTAAGCCTTCACTTATCATTTCATATCAATTTAAAATCATATAAATATACTTTTATATGTTAATTATTTTCCTCCCATCTGTGACATCTTTTAAACATTCAAAGTGTAAAAAATAAATGAAATATTTATTTTTCAAACTATATTGCAAGTTCACTTTGATCAATTTAAAATGCAACTTCTAAATAACTCTTTAATCTAATGCCAATAAGAAAATAATTACTCATATTTATCTTAAATGACCACTTGAATATTTATCCCTTCTCTTTACTATATCATCAATCTTTTACCAATCTCAAATTTGAATAGCCTTCAAATCCATTTTAATTGAATTAAAATTTAATAACATTAATTTAACTAATTATACATTAATTCTAATTATAATAATATAAGCCTTAACATTTACTTTAAAGGCTTTCAGATTGATCTCCTCCCTTACTCGCACGCAAAGTTTTCTTGATAGCCTCCCTAACCTCAATTAACATAATTTCATAACATTTTAAATATATATCTATTTAATATATATGACATTTTAATAAACAATTCTAATACAAAAATTTACCTTAAAGTCGCAAATTAAGGTTTCGCTTGGCTTCAGCTCTCCACTTTACGCCTGTGATTCTTCCTCTTCCCTTATAAAAGGTTTGTGTCACCGCTTCTCCCTCTAATTCAAGACTTTAATAGCTTCAATCCTGATTTTAAAAGCACTTACATTAAATATTAAAGAATCGACTTATATATATATATATATAATCATTAATTGAAATCTATGTAAACTTCACTCACCTTTCTCTTCGGCCTGCTACCCTTCCTCCATGCACGCAAGGCTTGGCTGGGCTTCCTTTCTTCCACTTTCTTCTCGCACACAACAAAGTGCCACAGATCTCGTCTCCTTCTTCTATGAGACACAGAACCAAGCGTGACAACAAACGAGCCTCTTCCCTTCTTCTATGGAGCGCTCGAATTCCTCACACTCACCAAGGCTTGCGGTGTCGCCTCCTTCTCTTCCTTCTTCGACTTCATTTCCTCTTTCGGCAGGTCTCGGCATTGGATCTTAAGGAAGAGAGGCATGCAATAATACCATATTTTTCCTTCTCCTTTGCATAAGGATCCCATAAAAAACTCTTATCCTTCGGACAATAGCCGCATGCTAGGGTTGGAAACGACACGACACCTCCTCCCTTCTTCTCCTCTTGACCTTCGTTTCTTCCCCTGTTAGGTTAAACACACAACTCTTCCTTCTTTTTCGTCTTCCCTCTCCTTTCTCCTCTTTCGATCAACTAGGGCATGCACAAAGCTTTTTCTTCTCTCGATCTCTCTAGTCTCTCTCATTTGTTTGTTCTCTATAGGCTACGAACGAAAGGAAAGGACCGATAGAAGCCCTCCCTCAACTTCACTTAAACGAACCGTCTCCATGGTTAATTCAGTTCGATACATCTTATTTCATATTATTATTATTATTATTTTCAGTTATTACAGTATGTCCTTGACTTTGGTAGAGGATGAGAATTATATATACCCTTGGTAGAGTTTGCCTACAATAATAGTTATCAGGCTAGTGTTGGGATGATTCTATATGAAGCTTTGTATGTAAGAAAGTGCAGGACACCTTTATGTTGGGCTCAAAACATATAAAATAATGGTCATTAGAGCTGACTTGGTTGATGATGCTACTAGGAAGATTAAGCTGGTTAGGGACAGATGAAAGACAGTGCATGATAGACTGAGGAAATAGTACGATGTCAAGCATAGATCTGATGAGTTTTAAGTTAGAGAATTTGTCTTTATTAGAATTAGTCCTTGGAAGGGTGTGCAAAGTTTTGGAAAGAAAGGAAAATTAAGCCTCAGATATGTAGGGCCTATGTGAAATTGTGGAGAGGATTGAATTAGGTGGCTTATAAATTGACCTTACCCGTTCATATGCAAGGAGTGTGTACTATTTTTCATATTTCTTCACTTGGAAGTATACTGCTAATAGATCAAATAGAGTGATCGCAGACTCCGAGGATATACAAACTTATTTGAGTTATATAGAAGAGCTTGAAAAGATTGTGGATTAGGATGTAAAGAAGCTTCGTAATAAGGAGGTTCCATTTGTGAAGATTTGATGGAAGCACGGATCATAAAATGATTGTACTTGGGAGAGTTTCTGATATGCAAGAAAGATATAACAACTTTTCATTTGAGCTTTGTTTGTTTTTATGATATTTTCAAATTTAGAGGATAAAATTTTTAAGGGGGGAAGATTATAATAATTGATATTTTAATAATAAATAAATAAATAAATAAAACAATAGTAACTGAATCGATAGTGTGATAAACATTTTTATAGTTGTCCCTATTCAAACCAAACGAATTGAAAGAGCAAGAGTGGGAGTCTCTCAAAGAAGCAAGAATGAAGAAATGACAGTAAAGGAGGAATCGTTCCGTAACAGGGCAAGGAAGGAGAAAGAAGAAGAGGAAGAACCGAAGGAGGCTCTTGAGCGAAGTTGATGAGGAAGAAACCCTAGCCAAGTAGCCTAGAGAAGAGGAAGAAGCATGTCGTACCTTGGAGGTGAGGCCTGCATGTGCCCTGCACGAAGATGAAGTATACACCAAGGAGCTTCGTGTTTGACGCCACTGCTTAGTGGAGGAAGGTGTGTCATACCAAACCATAGCTGAAAGACGGAGTAGGGGTTTTTTCTGCGGGAAGAGGAGTCTTGGAGTGTCTCTTGCAAACGGTGAAGAGAAAGAGAAGGGTGTTGGCTCGTGCATGTGGGTCGAGCCCTAACTTGTGGCCAAAGAGTTTTTAGTTGAGTTATAGATTTATTTGTAGATAATTAATGAATTATATATATATATGTGTGTGTGTGTATATATATATATATAAATAAGATTATTCATTAAGTGTTAATAAATAAGTGTATTTGAAATCAGGAAGTAATTGAAGAAAGGGAGATTCAGTTTTGTGATTGATGAGTGAATCACTTTGAAAGATAAGATAATTAAAATTAAAATTTGACTTATTAAATTTAGAATTAATATTTAATGAAATATTAATTTATAACAACAATTAAAGTTGAAGAGCATTTGAATCTATAAGATTGGAGATAGGGAGTTAGTGAGAAAAGCGAGCAATGTCAATGTGAGTAGTTATTTTCTTATATGTATTAAATTGATATTTTATTAAATAAAGACTGACATTATTATTTCAGATACATGCTTTTATAATTATACGCATGGAATGAAGAAAATGAAATGATAAAATTGAAAAATGATTATTCGATGAATTTAAAATGAGGTAATTTAAAGGAAATAAAATGTAAAAGCCTAAGTTATTTAGGATTATACACAGATGGTATTGACAGTGGATGCAATGTACCCGTGCACGAAAAAGAAAATGAAAATGGTAAATGTGTAACCTTTGGGTGCAAAATTTTGAGAGTATCTATGGATATAATTTTGAGGAAACGTTCGGATAGGACGATAATCATGATATGACTTCTTAAAGTGGTTAAAGAAAATGATACATATGTAAATTGAAATATGAAGGGTTAAATTAAAAATGAAACTTACAGTTTGATTTATTAATAAATTATATTTTCTTCAAACTTCATGCATAACATTTGCATATTAATTTAATGCATAAAAAAATTATAATTGCTCACCAAGTGTTGTAACTTATTCTTGAAAATTCATGGTTTCTTTCAAGAAAATATTAGATTGATATGACTAACAAACGAGAAATGGTGTACAAGAGACTACTGGTGATAGATAGTTTATTGTGTTTTATGGTTTGTTGTTATTTTATCATTTACTTATGAGTAGTGATATACTTGTTGTATTGGTTTTAGATGTTTTACTTATAGATTGTCGTTGATTTTAGATTATTTGAATTTTTTATAGTGTACTTTTTATTTTCTTAGTAGCTCTTTTATTAATTGGAAGTTATGCTAATATGTGGAAAGTAAATGAAATGTTAATTATAATGTGTGATCATCTGTTCCCGCCTTGATCATCTCCAAGCTCTGAGCCAGGTCTTGACAAAAAGATATATTTCACTTCTAATAAATGACAATAGTGCTAATTTAGACGTGATATTAAAAAATTGATCGCTATATGTGTAAATATGGAAGTTTAGGTGTGAGATATGTAAATACATAAGAATTGTGTGCTAGGTACGTAAATGCCCCTAAATCTTTATTGTTAACCACGTAGTATAACTTGTATTTTTTTTACTAATTGATTACAAATTTATTGTAAGTTGTCTAAAATGAAATTAGAGAACAAAACCTGGCTGTTAATTATTGTCTGAATGACTCTTGTGTACGTAGTTGTTTTTGAAGCTCGGAGCTTAAATTTTATTTTTTGCGATTAAATGTTCATCCTGATTTGAGCAAGCTGAATTTAGCCAAGCAGGTTAGTAAAAGCATATTCTGGTATTTATCTTTACTATACGTAATGATATATGTAAATTACATATTGATCTGCAGATACCACTCCGCCTAAGGAAAAAATCAAAGATTTTCTGAAGGATTTTTACTCAGCCGGTTTTGCTCCTGGTGCTATAGTGTACTTCTCATATGATCTTCCCAAAGGTTTGCTTTCTTGTTTATTTTTCTAGAATTTGAATTTGGACAATCTGTGGCATTTTCTGCTTCCAAATTTTTTTCAATCTTGAAAATAAATAATCCACCGAACAATCAATTTATTTCTGAAGTTATGCTGCAACTGAAAATTATATGTGAACTTCGGGAGGGTTGTGGTACCTATACCCTAGGCTTATTAAGCTTTACTCTTTGCATGCTTTAGGTTTTTTGGTAGAATAGTTTTTTTGGGATGAACTACGAAAGCGGTTATCTGGTCTGATTATTCGGTTTCAGAAGAATCTTCCTTGAATTCTTTATTTCTACAGTCAATCCTCAGTGAATCCTAGAACATGATTTATATTTTTCTTCGAGGCAGACATCTGTTTCCTTCTATGACACACCTTTATATAGACAAAGAATGTTAGTTACAAATAAAAAGTGGTTAAAACTTGCTGCAAGAATGCAGAAGTTATAAGGATACGGTTCTGACTTGACAACAAATGTCGTATAAGAAATCATTATTACACTTATAGAAGTTACAATGATACTATTCTATAACTTCTCTTGGATACTATTCGATAATAATCTTTTTATCACTGAGTCACTGGGCTCTCTTGTTAGTCTTCTTGAGACTTGTTTTAATTTTCTCTCGGCCTCCAATTCTTACTTTGTCTTTGATAGATCCCCCTTGATAGTACAATCATTCTTTTGGGATTCCTCTCCACAACATTGCAAGTCTCTCAAAATTTTCTCTTTGCAGCTCCTCAATCCTCTCACCTTGTCATTCTACGGGTCTTCTGAACAAAATCAAATTATCTTCAGATTAAACCCTCCTCAGGAGGCGTTTTGCTTGTGAACCAAGATGAAGTGGAGATAGGAATGCTTTTTCTCTTTTTGGTAGACTACTTTGCTTTGGAGGCCATCTAACTTTTTTGTGTCAGTTCTATAAAGCATCTTGGTATTGCAATGGCTTGTAATTATTTGCTTCTTTGACAGCTGATCCTCTTTAGTGGATCTTCTTAGAATAGCACTTGGTCATTTAGAGGAGTTAGAGCTTATTCCACATCGTCATTCAACATTGAAGATTTGAATGGTTTTGAATTCTCGATATTCATGATTTGAGTAATTGTCCCTTTGAGCAAGCAAAACCAATTGTTATGCATTGTCATTGAGAATCTTAAGCGCTAATGCCAAATAGACTGACTTTTTTGACTTTTCTCGTTTAGCCTCTCCTTGATGATATGGAGTTGTATGGCATCTCTTTTGAATTTTTCTCCTTGTAATTATATTGTGATTTGGTGAGTTGTTTTGCAACCATAGAGTGAATCATCCTAAGTCAATCTTTCCTCTTGGGTGTTGCTATAGAATCAATCTTGTTCTCCAAATTAAAGGACGCTACATCATATTATCTGGATATCTCTATCGGAAAAAGTTCCTTTCCAGCAAAAGAATTATCGGATTTAGTATTTTTAACCTATTATGTCTTCCAGAAAACCCTTCATCCTTTTAGAAATGCTTTCCTACGACATGAAATCTGTCAGAAATATATTGATGAATATTTTCTAAGCTACCGATGGATTTGACAGTCAATAGTCCACCATGAATTTACCAGTTGATTTTCTACTCCCAATAACGCTATAAAATTGATTTTTTTTTTTTTTGGGAAAAATTAGAAGCAAATTCTCTAGAATGTGGATTGTCCACAACATGCAAATTGTAAATCACATTCATGTGCTTTTTAATGACAATTGAATATCCACATAACTTTAATATAATATAATTATTGAACATAAAATATAGTGTTCATTTAAACCAAAAAATATATTCAATTTATTATAATTTTATTATTTGTTTTTCATTCACTTTTTGAGATCGAAGTTAACCCAAACCAACACCACCACAACAGCAACAACAAAACATTTATCCCACTAAAAGGGGTCGGCTACATAAATCATTTTTCTCCATTGTGTTCTATTTAGATATAAATGTTCAAAATGATTCTTGTCATGATTTTTCGACATGTTTTTACGCTTGTTGTTGATTACCTAACACAACCTTTCATTTTTCACATTCGGGGCTTAGGACCCGGCAATGACAACGTTTGTTAACCTAAACCACAATAAGAAAAAATAAATATTATTAGTAAAAGTAAATAGGCTGTTACAATAAAACATACTTGAAAGGAAAATTATAATAAACACAACACAAACTGATACTATGGTTTGATCCATGGGTGGTGGAGGTTGGCTAGGTGGCCGGGGAACATAGGTAGGTGGCTGAAATGGATTGTGGGTGGTTGAACAACAAAAGGAGGGGCTAGAATTGCGTTGGCAGCAAAGCGGAGGGCTGGGACAGTGTGGGCTGTAGGTGAGGTGACAAGCGGAGTAGTGACACATGGTGGGAAAAGTTAGAACAACAAGAAAACAACATGCTTATTGTTTTTCGGATGATGGCAGCCAAGGGGTGAATCGGGGGGCTGCAAGACAACAAGGAGCGGTTGTTCGAGGCGGTGGTAGCAAACAAGAAGGCCTGGAATGGGAAGACTGCAATGAAACACATCGAATGGGAAGATTGCAATGAAAAATAACAAAAGAGTGGTGTTCGGGGCAGCTGTAGTGATGGAGAATATGAAAAAGGGCTTACGAAAGTTAATCACCACATTAGGAGAGAGATACAACAAGAGCATCACCCAATTTCTTGGCTACAACCCTCGAAAGAAGAAGAATAGACGCCAATAGCTGTCCTTAACAAAACACACGAAAAACTAACCCTAAAATATCAGGAAGGAAAATCTAGGGGTGTCAAAAATTGACCCTTCATGCCAACAGGACTCGAACTCAACTTGAAAAATTCTGGTTAGGGTTGACCTGAATATTTTTTGAGTCGGGTTCGGGTCAGAGAATTTAATCTGTTTATTATTCGAGTCGGTTTCGGGTTGGACCCAAAAACCCAAGCATAACTTAAAAACTTATGAAATCTTGGGTCGGGTTCGGGATAGTGGGCCAAGCTTGTTCTCGGGTCAAGTTTGGGTCATAGTTTTTGATCCGTTTATCATTCTGGTCGGGTTCAGGTGGACCCTATTTGGGTCGGGTCTTTTTCAAGTTGGACCCAAACCTGACCTGTTGACCCGAATTGACACCATTGGGAAAATCTATAGCAATAAGATAACTAGAAGTGGCTCTATAAGATCAGCTGACCCCACGATCATGAACTTACCTAGATTGGTTCGGTCTAGGCTTGAAATCTGTTTCAGTCATCGGTAATCTTGCGTCAGTCTCCTCGGATTACGGAAGCTTTGACCTTATTCATCAAAGCTTCCGTCTGCATGGTGAAGTGAGCAAGCTGCTATAATCTTTTGGGGTTAAATAGTCCTCAACCTTGTCTATATGAGCACCTAGGTCCCACTGTCAGTTGCACTGTCCCCTAAATCACTTGAGAAACTTTCCCCACTTGCGAGCAGCTATTCCTATTGGTCCAGTCTTCTGGGAGTTCACTACTAAACTAGGTCTGCGTGTCACATATTCTGCTGGACCCTCCCAAAGTAACCTTATATTGGCTCAACCTGACCTGAAGTGAGGGTAGCGTTAATCTCCTCGAATGGTGGCGGTCATGGCTATAAAATATCAAACAAGATGTCCTAAAATTCTTCTGTACTGGCTACCCTATATCTGAAATGGACTCTTCTGTATCGCTATCCTCTATCATTACCAAAATGGATCCTCTTAACATTTCTCTACTGGCATGAGCACCTGTAACATTGGACTCAGCAGAAGGTAAGAAGACAATGTGGTTTCCACCCTTTGTGAAGGAGTAAGTGTTCTTGTACCATCATGTTGAGTCCTACGATCATATTGTCATGATTTCCCCAGAAAAAGGTGGCAGACATCCATGGGCACAACATCATACCGAACTTGGTCTAGCAACTGGCTCCCAATTGAAAACTTCATGAGACAGTTCTCTTTCTTCAACCATGTTAGGGAATACGACTGGACAAGTCTTTTAGTAATGAGGCTCAAATTGTTCACCATTTATGTAAACGCTACTTTTTTTTTGCTCCCTCCTTTAAATGATGGGACTGCATACCCTTCTTTTCACAGTACAATAGGTGTAGAATATATTGTGGCAAAGCCACTGCTGCTCTCTCAGATCCTCTGTCTGTAGGACCCATCAAGCCATGAGCATCTCACCATCATCCCGTGGAAGAAGGTACTCATCACTATGTTCTTTAGCCGTCTCTTCATCACTAGCTTCCTCCACTGCCCCCTGCTCGGTGAATGACACAACTCATCTTATCATGCAATTGAAAGCATTAATGTCCAAAAGCAGGACACCTGAAGCATTTCTTGTCTTGGACAATAGCGGGTGTGGTTTTTCTCTGGCTTCTCAATTGGAGTGGTCTGTTATGCTCCTGAGCAGTCTGCTCCACTCCCTGAGGTGTGATCATCCCGAGGTCTCCAACGGTGGATGATTGTTTTACTAGCGGTGATTGTTTTCTCCATTTCCATTGTCTCTCTACTTTTAGTGCTAAAGTCTGCACGTCCCTCAGTCTCCAATGAGGTTGTAGCTGTACCACATTGCTGATGGTGGGCTTCAAGTATCCCAAATATTTTGCCATGGTCCTCTGGCTCCTTCAGTTCACACTTAAATTTAAGCTAAAAAATTGTCACGTACTCCATTAATTGATCCTTCAGCTACATGTAGTGGAGCTTATATAAAATCTTCTGTCGGTAGTGTGGGGATAGTTATTGTCGTTGCATTTCATGGTTCCATCTTCTTTCAAGAAGTGATTATATCCCATCCTTCTCTCCGCCTCTCCCTCTTTAGGTTCTCTCACAATAAAAAAATATTCTTCTCCAGTTTAATGGAAGGAGCTTCATTCTTCTATCATCGAGCTCCTCCTTGTATTCAAAGATCTGCTCAACAGTCTACATATACTCGAGGAAATCAACTGGCTTCATTCTCCTATCGAAGTCTTGTAGGTCAACCGACATTCCCAAATCTTTGTATCCTCCAATACGCAAGTTATCTCTGTATTTTCTAGCAGATACTCCATCTCTGTATTCTCTAATATGCATCTCATTTTTGTGTCCTCTAACAGTCACCTCAATTATGTATCCTCTAGCAGACACCTCATCCCTGTATCTTCCGATGGTCACTTGAGATTTATGCCTTCACTGATATTGTATCCCAAAATATTGTGGTTTGTCTTCTTCTCCACTGGAATTATCCTTACAGAAGGGATTTAGGTATTTTTCTCACTCTCCTTCACGGATTTCACTATTAAAGTCGATGCCAATCTCGGCCTTACTCCTTTCCTGAATGCCATCGAGTTGATGTAGCACTTGGCGGAGTAGCCATTGTATGTCGTCCATGGTATCTTTATCAGATTCCGGTAATTGTATCGATGGTGGCGTGGTTAGGGTTTTAGGTTAGGGCAGATCAAAAGAGGGAAAAGAAAATCTTCGGGGGTAATATGAGGAGATGCTAGAAACCCTGGGATAGGGTTAGGGTAAGCTTGCTCTAATAGCAAATGATACCGGAGTTAACTCAAACCATAATAGAAAAAATAAATATTATTACTGGTAACAAATAGGTAATTACAATCAAACACACTTAAGAGGAAAATTATAACAAACAATACACAAACTCACACTAGGGCACGGTCCTTGAGTGGTGGAGGTTGGTTGGGTGATTAAAATGGGTTGTGGGTGGTTGGGACAGCAAAAGGAGATGTTGCAATCGCAATGGCAGCAAGGTGGAGGGTTGGGACAACAGTGGCAGCAAGCGGGTGGCAAGTGGGGTGACGAGACACACAAGGAAAGGCTGGAACACCCAAGGGACAACATGGCAATAACATGCTTGCTGGTTTTCCGATGACCGCAGCGAAGGGGTAAGCGGGAGACTGCAGGACAACAAGGGTCAGCAGTTCGGGGCAGTGGCAGTGAGAAAATGGGATGATTGTAGTGAAAAACAACAAATGAGTGTTGTTCATGGCTGCATCAGCGATTGAAGATTGTCGGGAGCATCGTGGGAGGATGCGTAAAAGGATAGGTAAGATAATCACCACCTCGGGAGAGAGATACAGCCGAAGCACCGCCCAATCCCTTTGATATAGCCCTTGAAGGGAGAAGAGCAGTCTCATGCGGCTGTCCTAAACAAAACACGAAAAACTAATACTAAAATATCAAGAAAGCAAACATATAATAATAGGATAATTAGGAGTGGTCCCATTTGATCAGCTGACCCCATGACCACAAAATTATCTGGATCTGTTTGGTCTAAGCGTGAATTGGCACCCGCTTCAATCGCAACTAATCCTTCATCTTACACTCATTCATACTCTTCATTTTCTTCCTGTTCTTTTCTTTCTTGTTCACTTTCTTTTGTTGCTGTATATTGTTAACTTATCTGTTATTGCACTGTCAGCTATTCTCGCTAGCTTTTTAGCATCATGTGTTGTATTTAATATTCTCATGTGATTGTAAATTCAAAGTTATCGATTCTGTACGGCGCTTCAACATTTTTTGCAACGTGCTCCAATCCAATTCGGATAGGAGGTATTAGATTGATGTATATTATAAGCTATGCACTAGAGTTTGGCCTGTAAATTCTTTTTCTTTTTCCTCCTTTGCTGGTCCAACTGTCTATAATTCAACTACCAAGATGCACTTGCAGTTAATATACACAGGTACATTCTAACTATCGAACCCGACAATTTGTTTTGACTATATTATAAAATATGTGATTAATTAATATGTTGCTTTAATTAATCTATCAACATGTATTTTTAGTTATTTTGGTCTTTAGATAATTTCATAAAAATTTGATTACGAAATAGTAATATATATCATAAAATTTGACCCTCAACTTTCATATAATTTTCTTGAATATAATATTTTTATGATTTTATCTCTGCCCATCGTTAAGGATTATAAACGACATTTTATAAAATATTTCATTATTTTTATGAGCATTGAGTGTAGAAGCAGGAGATTGCTTCTTCAACTAAAACATTTTAAAAAATTGATTTGTTGGCTCAAGTGAATTTTTTGGAACATCTATGTTCAGTTTATGAACTGTTTTCACCTGAGCACTCTAAACATGGTGTTTTGTCATGATTATTTTTTTATAATATGCAAAGCTTTTATTTCAAGATATAGAAGGATAAGATAAAATTTATGATATCAGTGAAAAAAAAAAGCATAAATAAATGTGTCTTTAGCCTTAATTATTATATAAGAAATACTTCAAACTCTCTAGAACTTTCCCTTAAGCACTGTTTCCATTTATTTTAGTTGAGAAAATTTAGAGAGGAGCGTGAGGAGAGAGAGGAGAGGGGAGAGAGAAAATTAGGATTTAGAACTCATCTAATTTTTTTTTGTGCTACAAGCCAATTGAAAAAATTGTCCTAATCGTAACAAGCTATTGTCAATCTATCTTTATTTTCAGTGATTTTGTTTTGGGTGATATCTTGTAATCTTTAAAACTTTTACTATGTAATTTTTGTTTGGTTCTTTAGTTTTTCTGCATATATTGGAATGATTATATTAAATTTTCTTAATAACATATCGTAATTTAACTTGTTTAAATTTATCCTAAATATTGGTGAAGGTATATCAGAACATTTTAACATAAAGCAAATGACATGCAACATACTGATTACTTTGGTGAAACCTATTATTGTTGAGTTACAAGCAAGTTTATGTACACTGAAAATAATATGCAGAGATGAATATTAAGTATGACATGGAATGTAAAATATATTACATATTTTGTGCAATGTGTGTACGCAAGAAAGATTGATCATTATGATTTTTGCTAGCAGGGACATGATGCCCTAGGCAAAAGGTATTAAATTTGGTTTGGTAGCCCAATATAGGATGAGACATGAGATTAAGATATGATATGATTTGAGTGTCGATGAATTGAGGGTAATGATAGTTTTATCACTTGATTGTTCTTACTTAAATAATATGATATAATATTATACCTGAATTGCTGTGATTGTAATATAAATTTATCGTCTGATATGATATAATTAGCCATAACACCCAACTTGTTTGATTTGTATGGGAAGACAGATATCTCTTATAATGCTACCTAATTAAATTCTATACTGCTATTGCTATGACATAATACGTTGCACAATATATGATATGAAAATGCTATATTTTACACATATTTTGCATTCTGTTTGTGATATTTGATACTTAATAGCACATGTTTATCATTTTGATAAATGGTTGTTAGTATATATTTTATTTTATTTTTTTTCTGTTGAATACAATTATAGATTTCGTATAATCTACTAGTTTTTTAGATTCAACTTATGTTTAGATTCAACTTATGTTAAAGAAGGCAGAGGTAGACCTTGGAAGACTTGGACTTATTGTATAAAAAAAGATCTTAATTTATTAGAACTAAATGAAAATATGACACTAAATAGGGCGCAATGGAAAAAAAGATTCATGTAGCCGACCCCACATAGTGGGACAAAGGCTTTGTTGTTGTTGTGTATAATCTACTAGTTTGTTTACACATTTCCTCTACATTCACATGTTTTTAGAGTATGGTAAGTTTCCAACAAAGTGAGGTCATTACTTTTGCAAGTAGAGGAAGCTTATTGTTATTGTAGATGAACTCTTTTTGTAATTATGGGATAGCTGTTTTTTGTTGGATTTATTAAAGTATTGTAATTATTGTATATAATTTTTTTTTTGATGCAAACAATCATTGTATATATATAAATTGTAGAAGATGAATTTTGCTCTATTATTGTGAATTTGATGATTTACTGGCTCTGCATTGTAATATTTGGACAATACGAAAATTTATTTCCAAATAGATCTTGTGAAATTTATTATTAACATCCTCAACTTTATCACCATCACTCTAAACAATAGATTTGGGATATGTAAAATGTTTACTCCTTTTGATGACTTGATCACCACTTGTTATAACTCCATTGTTAGATCTACTACTAAAATTACATTCCATTTATTTAGTTTTAGATCCACTCAAACAAAAGCCTTTAGATTCTAAAGTTGTCCTCCATAGATCAAGTTTTTCATGAATTCTCTCTCTAGTCTTATACACAAGAAGGATATCATTAGTGAAAAGCATACACGAAGGTTCCTCCTCTTGTAAATGCCTAGTAAGAACATCCATTAGCTTAAAGCCAATATCTTATGTAATCCACCTGAAATTGAAAAATAGTTGATCAATCTATCTTTTGTTCGAGCACAAGTAATAGCTCTAGTATACATATATTTAATGATTTGAATATAAGCAATATTAACACCTTTCTTTTCTAGAACTCTCTAAAATACTTCTCTTGAAACTGTTTCATAAGATTTTTCTAAATCAACAAAAATCATCTATAGTTCCTTACTCTGTACTTCTCAATCAAACATCTCAATAATTGTATAACTTATTGCCCGACATGAATCCAAACTGATTTTGAGACATTTTTATTACGCTGCAATCTTTGTTCATTTATTCTCTCATAATTTTAATGTATGACACATTAACTTAAATTTTTTTATAATTTGTACACTGTTGTGCATCCTCTTTATTCTAAAAAATATTAACCAATACACTATTTCTCCACTCATCAGATATCTTTTTAGTTTTTAAAATAATATTAAAAGTTTAACTAGTCGAGAAATTCATAAATTTCCTAAATATAATTTCTTAAATATTTTTACACTTCTATTAGAATACTATCAGTTTCTATTGTTTATTCACACATCATTTTCTTTAAAGCCTCCGCAATTTCTATTTTACTAATTCTTTGGTAAAAATAAAAAAACGTTGTTATTATTTACGATATTAAGATCACTAAAGTTGATTATATTTTCACAATCTTCATTGAAAAGCTCATCAAAATATCTCCCCCACTTGTGTTAAATATTCTCATCTAATGAAAATACTTTTTTATTTTCATCTTGAATACTAACTTCACGAAATTTTAACATTTGTTAGTCACTTTGGTTGACTAGTTTATACTTTATCTTTTATCTTCTTTAGATATTATTAAAAATCAAATTATTAGCAAGATAAAATTTTCTCTAAGACTTCTATGAGCCACCTTATATTTTTTTAATTCTCAAGATTTATATCTAAACCAATTTTTATAACATAATTTTTATCTTTTCTTGCACATTATCATTCCAACACCAACTACTTTGTTTCATAAAAAATTTTTCTTTTAATTTCTTAAGCATATCTTTTGCAACTTGCTTAATATAATTTGTTATTTTATCCCATATAATTTGTTTCTTCCCGAACATCCTAAATCATAAGATTTTGAAGTTTACTCGTAAAAATAAATTTTATTCGAGTCTTTTAAGTGCCCCATCTAATTCTATAATAATATTTTATTATATTTTTCATCTTCCAACTCTTATCATAAACTCCTTTTGATTCCCAGACACATATGCTCGTCTTATTTTAAAAAAAGAAATTATAATTATTTCATGATATTAAGTAATTAATTAAATCACTTTGAAGTATTCAAACTTACTCTTATTGGAATTTACCATCAAATCATTGTAGGATTGTTCGGTGTTTTAACTCCATCATAGAAGGGTTTGGACCAATCATCCGCTTTTGTGAAAGCAATCACAAAAATAATGATATATAGAATATTAAAATAAATATATGAATTTCTATATATCCTTACACTCTTTTGCTTTACGTGAACTCAGCCGTCAGTACGCCCATATTTCCACAGCTGAGGCCTAATTTGCTTGTATAATTTATTATTCCCAGCATGCTCTTTTCGCTTCCCCATGCTGCGCATAACTCAACCCACCTTATCTTCTTGATCCACTTGGGCCTCTCATATTTATAGATAAAAGAACACATTACACAGGTCTGCTGCGTCGTCACTCGAAATTTTTCCTTACATGCTCATGATATTGAAAAAGCTCGTTGCAGTTATTATGTAAAATATAAAATAGCTTAGGTGGGTTGTCTTTTTTAGTATCGGGCATATCTTTTGTCATAACTGAACTTCATTAAATTCTAAGGAAAAGTCCTCTCAGCCTCCTCCCTCCATCTAGCCTCTTTACTTATCTTCACAGCAACATTTACGGTGTCACCGTTTGGATGAATCACTACAGCTTGTGGTTAAAACAATGGGTGTTACCGACAGACGAGATGCATGCTAATCTTGGTTTTCCAGACCTAGTTGAAACCATTTTCTCCATATATATTTTGTAGATGGTCTGTCTTGTAAGTGCCTTCCAGCGAGCTACCTTATGAAGCTCTTTCTATGTGTTGCATTTCAGTAGCTTTATCGGAAATATTCATATTCTATGTTGAGTCAATTATTTATTCCTTTTTTGCAGATTCAGAGTTGAGCGCAGTTGCAAGTGCTGGGCATTATCTTCGTGCAGATATATTGTCCTTGAATGGTTTAGACTTTCCTCGCGAGGAAACAGACCCTATTAATTCTGACCGTAAAATTTCCATAGTGGAGGCTTCCCATGATGTTTCAGAGTCAGAGCAGCCTGCCAAGAAGAAGCCGACTAAACCAAAGTGGCTCAAATTGTGAAGGTAGGAGTTATTGAGCTATTTTAAAAGAATTATTTGACGGAATGGCACATCCTTTTTATTTATTCATGGTATGGTCTCCTTCACATCTGATATACTATTTGTAAATATAGATGATATTTTTATTGAGTAGACTAGCCCTGCATGACGAAGATGTGAAATAATTTATTAACCTAATTTGGCCATCCTAATACACATGGGATATTCAATCTTAAAGAGATTTTTAATTGTATTTGTTTTGATTTGATATGACCTTACTGTATAAAAAAAGTTATCCAATGGTAGGGTGAGATGAATTTCTTAACATTACAAGAAGATTTGACACACAGACAAAAGAAGAGTTGAAATGATTCTATTATTTAAGTGTAAGTTACAAAACTCCGCATGTCCCCTAAAGGGGAGGTGGTGTTTCAAAAGGGCAGAATGTCAACTCAACTTTCTTCAGAGATGATGGAAAGTATCAGAGAAGTGACGAGGACTCGGTGACTATGGTGGTGATCTAACTTTGAGAATCGGGTGACGGTGGTTTGATGACAACATTGATGGTGATAATTCGATTGCGGCGATGATCCGCTAGCGGTGATGGTGGCTGGGAAATAGTGATCCAACAGTAGCTGTTCGATGGTGGTGCAATGATAGTGGTGATAGTGGCACGACAACAATATGGCTACGTCGTTGTTTCATTGGTGGTAATGGACCTAAAGGCCGAGTGGTGGTTATATATATTAAAAAATATTTAAAAAACCTGATCAGAGCTCTTTTGAGTCTTCTCCTTTAAATATAGGTCCCTCCCTTGGTTTATATATAGATTTTGGTAGCAACATTCTTCATGAATATCACATAAATTAATTTAATTTTCGAAGTTTCCAATTAATTCCAAGATGCAGCGAAATATACATCTCGATTTGTTGAAAAAATTTATGATGTAAAATCTAAGATTGAGAGTTTTTGTGGTGTGTCCATTCCTCTAAGTTAAAGCCATCTTAATCATAATTTTGACCGTTGCTGAGGTTTGCACGTCAATGGAAGAATTTTTTTAAAAAATAATATTGTTGTTTGAAATTAATTTGAGGCCTCATCATATATTTAAAATGTCAAAATTGAGTCTAAAATATTTTAAAATAGTTTAGAGGACCAAAAAACCTAAATCTGGCTGGGAGGGGGCCTGATGGGCTGTTGCTAGCGACAGTGGCTGTGTGGGCATGGACATCACTCTGGTACGCATGCAGTCTTGTTTGGAGGTGTCGCGCAAGGACAAGAGTACAAACACACTCAACTCCTTGCAAAGATATACTGGAGCACACTTTCAATCAAGCGGATGTGCGCACATGCATGTATAGTTGCGAGCAGGTGCATGCCCTTGCGGTGAGAAATTTCAAAATTTAAGAAATTCTTGCAATTTTTGGGATTTCTTCCCTTTCTACAATTTTTAAAAGAAAAATAATATATGGCATCACAATTTTTGAAAATTCTCAAAATATTATAATTTTGCTTCCAAAATATCTTGCATATTCCTCCATGGATCTATAAATACCCCTTTGGGGTTGAGGGGGAAGCACATTTCACCCTCTTCTGCTCCAATTATCTCCCGTGCTAATATTCATGTTGTTGATGACAAAGCTTTAGCATTCTCTTGAAAAAAAAAAGGGTTGGCCTTATTCTTTGGACTGATCTAATTTGAAGAAAATCAAGACCCGCGTTCCTACGACATGGTTCTATTTTTTTCTTGAAAAAAGTGTTAACTGACTTATTTGATATACCAAACTTGGAGGCAATCAAAGACAGTGGTCTCTTGAAATATGTGTTAACTGGAGGCGATCAAGACCCGTGCTCTTGAGAGGTGGCTCTAATTTTTCTTTAAAAGAGGTGTTACCTTTTTTGTGGGACAAACCAAGTTCGGAGGCGATCATTGCACATATTATTACCACGTGGTTCTAATTTTCCCTTGAAAATTGTGTTAACTTATCTGTTGGATAGATTGAGTTTAGAGGAAGTTAAGGCTCGTGTACATGTGATGTGTATTCAATTTTCTCTTAAAAAATGTGTTAGCGAGCCCATTGGACAAATCAGGTTCGAAAGTGATCATAGTTCATGTTTCTATGATGTAGATCCATTTCTTTTAAAATAAATGTGTTCGTTAATCTATTATACAAATTGGGCTCAGAGGCGGTCAAAGCTCATGCTCCTATGTTACGGCCCTAAGTTTTCCTCTATAAAAGTTTTAACTGGCCAATCACACAGGCTCAGAAGCGATCAAGGCCTATGTTTCTAGACTTGGTCGTATTGTTTCATTAGAAAATTTGTTAACTTACCCATTATATAGATCAGGCTCATTGACTCATTGGATAGACCGAGTTTAAAGGTGATAAAAGGCTTGTGTTTCTATGATGTGGCTCCAATTATTTTCTTAAAAATGTGTTAACTAACTTGTTGGATAAACTGGATATAAAGCTGATTAATGCCCATATTTCTAAAATGTAGCTTCATTTTCCTTTGAAAAATGTATTAATTAACCCATTACATTGAGTTTAGAGATGATCAAAGCTCATGTTTCTATGATGTGGCTCTAGTTATTCTTTAAAAGAAGTTTTAATTGATTAGTCCATATCAGGCTCGGAGAAGATCAAGGCTTAGGTTCTTATGACGTGGCTCTAATTTTCTCTTGATAAATGTGTTAGCTGACCTGTTGGATAGGTCGGATTTGGAGGCGATCAAAACTCGTGTTCTTATAATGTGATTCCAATTTTTCTTTGAAAAAGGTGTTAGCTGACTTGCTGGATAGATTGAGTTTAGAGCTTGATATTGATTTTGGATTCCAATATTGATAATGTTAGAAGATATCAATGTTAGCATCAATGGTGGCCTTAAAAGCCATGGGTGTTGTGTTGTGGTCGAGATGTTTCATCCTTGCTACAAAAGTCAAAGAGGAATAAATATCCTATTGAAGCTGTGGTGAAGTTTAAGGTTGTAAAAGTTCTCAATAATTTTAAGTGATATTAAGATACAATAGTTTTGTATATAACCTTAAAGTATGAGTTTTTAATGGCCTATAAATTATATGAGCTGGACTGAAGTTCAAAATAAGTTGTAGAACCTCAAATTTTGAGAACTTACTTGCTGGAGGCATGGTGACTTCAGTCTTTTTTGAGGCTTGTCTTTATGAGGCTGATGGCCCCTGTGATTTTTTTGGTAAAATTTTCTTAAAAAATTTAGCCTTCGAGGTTTTTGAATGCATCTGTAATTTTTGAGACATGTATTATAAGATTTTTAGAAAATGAAAATCTTATCATTCACTTAATTTATGGAGTCTTTTAAATGTGGACCCTCCCACTATGAATTTTCTATCAAGTTTACCTCATGGGTGTGCTCTCTAGAAGTTTAGAGCCTATATGTCACTTGTCTTTATGTGGTCTCTTTAGTGAGGACTCTATCCATCACCAACTTCGCATCGAAGTTACCTTATGGGTGTGTCTTCCAAAGGTTTGAGTGAAGATACTGTCAGCCATTTGATCTCATGTTTTTTAGTGTGGGCTTTATTTACCATCAGTTTCCCATCGATGCTACATCATGACATTGCCTTTTGTGAGGATCTTGTCCATCACTAGCTTTCCATCGAGGCTATCTTGTGGGCATGTCTTTTAGGAGATCTTAGTTGTCACTTGCTCTCAAGAGATCTTTCTAGTGAGGATTATGCCCACCATGAATTTTTCATTAGGGTTACCGTGAATGTGTCTTCTAATGGTATTAGCGGAGACCATATCTACCATTTATTTTTATGAGTTTTTTCTAGTGAAGATCTTATCCACCACTAGTTTCTCATTGAGGCTATTTCATGGGCATGCCTTTGAGGGATATCAATAGTGATCTCATCTCTCACTTGCACTTGATGGGATTTTTCTAGTGAGGATTTTATTTGTTATTAGCTTCCCATCGAAAGTGTCTCAGGGCATATCATTTAGGAGTATGAGTGGCTGTCATGTCCTTGTCTTTTCAGTGAAGACCTTGTCCACCATCAATTTCCGCGAGGCTATTTATTGGGTGTGTCTTTCAAGATTCTTATAAGATGTAATATTATTTCTAAATGAAAACTTAATAAAAAATAATATTTATTCTGAAATATAAATTTTATCCTAGAATGCACATGTGAGGGCAAATAAGTTAGTTGCACTTTCTTCAAAAATTCCAACAATTTCTTTGTCATAACTTTTCAGATCTCCTTTATTTTATGGCGGATGAAGTATATATTGCTTTTATAAATAATGAACAAGGTCACTTTGACACGTCAAACATTTAATTTCCTCTTTTAGGTGATTATAATTTTCAATTGAATACTCTTTTGAATGGTGAAAATGACAATATTAGGACTAGTCTTTACAATTCAGATTTTTTAGTGGCCCTAACCAATTGAGATGTTTAAAATGTTGAATCTCTATCAAAATATTAGTCCGGGGTGTATTTAATGGAGTATAACCAAATGTCTCATTTTGATTTTATTTTGTCGAATGTCATTGATCTTTTGGTTGTTCTTGTTTCTTTCTTTGAGAGGTTTGTGCAACACTTTCAGGAGAACCTTTATGTTTGCTAGAAGATTATTTAATTTGCTTTCAATGTGCATTGATGGTCTTATCGGGAGTGAATTGTGCTTCTATATGGTGGATGAGATCAACATATGAGCTCTCTATGTTCTTCAATAAACAGAAGTAGAAATGTCCTAGACATAGCCCTCCAATACCTACTCCCTTTAATAACTGCGGATCTACCATTAGAATTTGATGAGCCTTAAAGGAAAATCTCATGAATTACTCTTTAGAGGATTCTATTTTATTTTTGTAACTTTTTGAATGATAAGATGAGTTGTTGACAATCTTTTGATTTGTGCAAAATTGATTTAAAATGAGCCTATCAAGCTTACTAAAATTGTGGATTGTCTTTCTCGGGAGATAGTAAGGTCAAATGCAAGGCTGGTCATTGAAGATAACATGAAAACTCGACATAGGGGCATATCAGAGGTTCATATAATGTGTACATGGTCTTGTAGTGGTTGATGGGTTCCTTGGGGCTCGATGTCCCATTTTATGTCCATGTCAATAGGGTTTTGGGAGAATTGCTTTAGTTAATAGAGAGTGAATTCTTATAAATTGCTATAATTGAGAAAATGAGCCATGTCCCTCAAGAGGAATTCTTCTTGAACTAGATGTAACAATTTGTCGTGCAACATATGATGAGGGGTGCAAGTAAGATGACGTTGTGCTATGTTCTCAATGACAAATGAAGTGTTTCGGGCTGCTTGGCCTACACAAAATGGATGTGTAGAACTAGTGGTTTCATGGAGGTTAGTATCATGTCTTGATTGGAGGAGGGACTCCATTACGGGTTAAGGGGTACCTATACGATTGTTCTCAGGTCATACACCCATGTTTTGTGATCAATCTTGGAATATACGAACCCCATTTGTCAGTTTGACATTGGCACAGAGCTTCATGTAGGAGCCTGAGAATTTCATTCTATAACTCCATATCCTATTTATCCGAGCTTTTGAAGATCAATTAGATGGATCTTTGTCAGCAGGGTAACCCTTATTGAGAATGGTAAATGTAGAGATTGGACATCTTTGGTTTAGAGGATTTTCATTAGAATGATGGTGGTATAGTGGGAAACTAAATTGTTGTGTGTTATTGGCCATCAAATGAGTGTTCGTAGAGCTTACAATGGTGGGATTGTTTTCCCCCCAAACCACATCAAATCGTTGTATTTCATCGCTATAAAGTGATACATTAATGACTTAACATTGTAGGAAGATCCTGCACACACAAATAGAAAAATAGTTGCAGGAGAAGACATTAGAGTTTTTATGCGGAAAACTCAAAAATGAAAAAGAAATTACACATTTTGACTAATTAAAATGATTTCACTATGAGATGTAAATTATAAAACTCAGTTTGTCTCCTAAATAGGAAAAAGGCAGTGTCACAAAAATGTATGATGTTGACTGAACTTTCTTCAGAGATGGCATAAATTTTTAGAGAAGTGATGACGATTAGGTGCTAATAGTGGTAGCTGACTGTGGGGTATGGGCAACAGTTTCTGAAGATAACAGTGACGACAGTGATCCAGTGGCGGCGATGGAGGTCGGGCAATGCCTCGTCGACAATGGTGGTATAGTATAATCCATGGTCCAATGGTGGCAGTTATAATGACAATCATAGTAACAACCAGATAGTGGTAGCATCGTGGTAACTATACGTGACATTGGCCGTAGTCTGGTGGAAGTTAGTTGTGGTGTGGCAGTGGTTTAGCATTACAGGTGATGGTAATATAACAACATTGATTGTTTGGTAATGGCGGCATCTGAGCCGTGGTGTTTTGATAAGTGGAGCTTAAGAATCCGCAATACCTTAAGAGCTCTTTTGAAAAGAGAAGTTTATTTATAAATTTTGATAATCTTATTTTTTGTAAAGTTCACATGAATTCTAACCAATTTGTCAAATAGTTAAGAGTGATTCTTTTATTTGAATAGTTTTTCTTGACTATTTGAGTACATAAAGGTAGAAGAAACTAGCAATCTTCAGCTTTTTTAGTTCGTCTCGCCTAGACCCTCAATTTACTATAACCTGACAAGAATCTGAGGTCATTTAGACCTCAAATTGTTATTATGCTCCAGAAGCTTTATTTTGGCACATTTAGGTTTGGATCATACTTTTTGTGTTATTTGATTTGTCTCATTAAGGTGTTCAATTTGATTGTATATTAGTCAAAATTTGAGAGTAGATGATCCTTAATATAATTTTGAAAGCTTCCACTCTCAAAGATACATTGAGATTTGTCTGTTTAGGAAGATTTTTTAGTGATGTATCAGACATATATTTATTTTTATTAATGCAATTTTGTATTTAACTATACAAATTATCAACAATATTCCAAAAATCTTGAAAATCAGCTCGTTTAGTAGTTGAGACAATATTTGATGTATTATAACAATTGCGAACAATGTTCTTGGCCCATTTGTTGCCCTCCCAAGGAGGGCAAATTCTTTTTAAAGAAGTTGATTTGAATGTATCATTAAAAGGGGCATAAATTAATTTTTTATTATTGAAAATATGAAATAGAGAGGGTTTATTAATATACATACACTGAGCCGAAACAGTGAAGCTGCTAATTGATGGCTAACCTGCATTCTTTTCCTCCGATAGCGTTCCTTCTTGTTGCAGATAGTTGCTGAATTCTTTTATTTAGAGAGCGTTAGAGGTGCCATTCGGTTTAAATTGGGTAAGTAAGCTTAGCATTACATAAGCATTTACGATGCAGAAATAGGGAGTATAAACTGAGTTATGAGATACATACATACATACATACATACATACATACATACATATCCTCCTTTAGGACCTATATACATACATACATACGTACATACATACATATCCTCCTTTTGGACCTGTTGGTATCATTTTTTGTTTTATTTCAATCAACATGTATTGATTTGAATCAAAACAAGAATAAAATAAAATAAAAAATGAAGAACAAAGTAAAATAAAAAATGGAAAACAAGAAATTAAAATGTTCCTAAACACCCCCTCCTTCCCACCTAAGGCACATGCCATAAACTGTGGCACAAATAAACAAGTTCAGGTTTTACTTTATTAAGATCATGGATCACCTTTGTAAGCATACCACTAAGTTTGTGATCTTTGCAGGTTTTAGAACTGCAATATCATCAAATCTCTCTGATGAAATAAGAGTGAACATTAATAATATTGGTGCTTTCATAATACATTTGCTTGAAGGCGAAGTCCGAGTGAATATTGTTTTGGCTATCAAAATGAACTTTTAAACGATCCTGATGCAAACCTAGTGTAATTCTTTTGCAGGGATTTGGCAAAAAGGTGTATGCTACGAAGAATTATAAATACAATATAATATGAATGAATTTAAAGTTTATACTGTAGTTCATTTTGGTTGAATTTAAAATTCAGCCGAATTGGTCGAATTTGAATTATACCGTTCATTAAATATAAAATATTATCGTCAAGCCAACGCCGCCCTGTCGCTTGTCGTTCTTCATCCGTCGTTGCTGCCCCCGTTCCATTTCTGTCATCACCGCCAGTCCATCGCCGCCCACTGCTTGCACCCATTCCGCCACCCTCCACTGTTGACTGCCAACCACAGCCTGCCACTCACCGCCACCCATTGACGGCCGCTACTTCTATTGGCCACTGTTGTTCGCTGCCTGTCGTCCGCCACCACCTGCTGTTTGCGCACCTGCAGCCCACCAACCCGCAGCTGTCGGCAGCCTGCTGATTCCCCCACCCTGCTACGGTCGAACAAAAAAAAATATTTCGAAAGACATTATTTTCAATCTACTACAAATATATATATACATATATATATACATATAAAGTCTTAAGTTTATTTTACAGTGAACCAAACTCTAAAAGTATTTTAAATATATTGTAATCATGGTACTTTGTAAACCTTTTACATTGAATTATTTTCAGCAAACCAATTGGCCCTAAAGAGTATTACCTATATAGGGAACATTGTTTTTTTAAGTATTTATATTTATTATAATGTAAATATTAAAAATTAGCACAATCATTTAATAAAAGATCTATTTCTTTATTATTTTTGTAAAGTATAAAGATCAGGGAATAAAAATTGTACGACTTCTTAATTTTTACCTCGACGTGTTAGTTTTGATGGACTTAGCAACTCAAAACCTCAATCTCAAATAATTGGAACTATTATGGGTTGGACCCTATGTCATTCAAAAATCAGCGGGAGTTGGAGCATGCAAACTTGGAACATACATTGATAAAGAAGTTCCAAAGACTTGGAACGAAGATGACTTAGAAATCTTGGCTCCTTGAATTTATCATTATTTTAATCCTCTATTTTAGGTATTAAAAACATTCATAATCAAACTATCAAATATTAGTGGAACTTGACCAAATCAGTTTGCCTCCTAATTTGTGCATCTGGACTATAAGAATGAGTACAAATACTATAACTTTGGTGGTCACTTTGAAACACTTTCTTTTTGATGATTTACAAGATTAATTTGACTAAATGGCAAGCATAAATGTTGCACGACTGCCTCTTGAATGAACACTGAAAGCTCCTAGGAAAAATTCTTGTAGGAGTACCTCAAAAATTTCCGAGACAAATTTTATAGGATAGTCGGAAGTCCTCAGGAAGATAGACAATCATCACTTAACAAATTCAGGAAAAGAGCTGCTAAAGATTTCTCATTCCATATGAACATTCGATTCAGTAAGAGTCACACCTCATGCATAAGTATTGAAAGCATTCTTATTATGATAATTATTGTGTTGTAGTGGTATCTTATCATCCAAGAGATACCAATCGAAGTCTAAAAATAATTCTTCAAATAGAGATCCAATCTTAATATCCAACTATGAGAATTCAAAAACTAGTCATAATCTGATTTCTTTTGAGTTCAGTTTGGTTATTGGAATGCACCAACTGAAATTCTTCTATCAAATACAATTCAACTATCGACTCGAGACTCATTATTGGAATTCATACATTCACCAATTTTAAATCCCACCTATTACTTGAAATTCAGCAGTATGGGTATTTGACTATCTATTTTCATCCATTGTGATCCATTATAAAGACTCGTTTTTTAACTTGAATTTGCTTCGTAGAATTTATGTTCCAGTAGTCACTTAGTTAACCCATTCATTAACCCAAAAAAATCATGTTTAGGAACTTGTCTACTATCAAGCCCTAACATCTTTAGTTATCCAAGCTAGTAATGTTGAAATAAAAACATATAAGATACACATGAAATTAGCTTCAACTTTTTATTATAATATTATCTTCAATACATGTTTACAAAAGATGCGACACAAAGCATTGCGTACTAAAAACCTTCTCAAAGTTTATGATATTGGCAATAAGTATGGCAAGAAGATTTATTGTTGAATTGTTTAGCAAACATGAAAAAACTTAACAATTCACTTCCATCAGTCACCTAGTTCAAAAAGGTCTAAGCTAACTCAAACACTTTGGAAAAATGAACCAACAAGGTTGTTCTCTTAGGTTTTGGAATGCATTTATCCCGAACTCCAAGAGAGAAGGCACCAATGAGCGTAGTGCTAACTCTGTTAAGTATTGAAGTAAAATGAATTAACCAAAATTACCTTCGGGCACCAATAAATAAAGAGCACTCTTTCCCCACCCCCCTCGATTGGATAACAAACAATAAAATAAAATAAAATAATTAAAAAACTTAACTCATAAAATAAAAGAAAAAGATTAGAAGAAGTTAAGTCTCAATTTTCTCCACCTTCCCCACCTTTATTGGTCAAACACTATGTCATCCTCTCTACAGTTGGACTATTCACCCTTGAGCCCATTTACATTCCTGAGAAGAACACAAAAATTTAACTATAGATATACTTAAAAACTATCACCCTTTCCCTTTTTTAAGCAAGGGGAAAAAATCAGGTAATTGATGTATGTGTTTGTCATTTATGGTAAGTCAATATCAAAATTTACAATTTTTCACATACTCTGAGCGCTTTACTGATATCTTATTGACATTAGTCATATGGGAGTAAACAACTCAACTAAACAAATCAAAATGTATAACAAGTTAAGATAAATAAATAAATGTGGATAACCTATTGAGATACCTTAGCAAAGGACAAGATGAGAAGTGATGAGATTGCTCCATAGTAATGGTGATCTTAAAAAGCTCGAGATGGATTTGTATAAGTGTAGCCTAAGTTCTCTAAGTTGATTTCCTAGAGGATGGATAGTTCACGCTTAGCAAAGGTCCTATACATATAAATACGTATTCAAAAGTTTATTCATGGAGTCAATTCAAACAACCAATCCAGTCTAAAATACTCAAGAATCAACTAAAGTTAAATTTAAGTATAAATGCTAACCAACATTCAAGAATTTTAAAAACCCTTGTGCTCTATTGAAAACATGATCTTGAAACACATGTTAAGCTGAGAAGGCAAGAATCTCCTGTTTGAGACAATAACCATAATGAGTAGCGCACGAGTCTATTATAACAAGTCTTAATAGTTATTTTCATGGAAAAAGAAAATATATGGAATAAGGAATGACCCATTAGAGGAGACTAACCTAAAAGTAAATATAATATGAGCATAGGTAGTGTAAGATAAGAATATGAGTTATTATGATCAAAATTTATTCAAAAATCATTTATTTATATTTCGACATCATCAATTCAGAATTTAGTTATACGTTCAAATGTTCATAGTTTGCTTATATATTCAAGAATTATTAATTCATAATTCACTATAAATTTTGGCAATTCATCCTTGTGTATTTCTTATCATTCTCTAACATATCGTAATCATGGAATTTATAGTTCTAAAAAATATGGTCATTATGCATTTCCTATTAATTCATAATTGACTCAACAATTTGTTATTATGAAGCTAAGTCAAATATGAACATCCTTATATGATATGTTATTAAATATTTAGTCTTATGAAATCACCATTAAGGCACTACTTAAATCAGTTCACCTACATTGTAGTCATACAATTGTAAAAAAAAAATATCTGACACAAGATTTTTTTCATTTCATTATAAAAAATACTTAGAAATGAAGTTTGTCAAAACATCTAAGTAATAAATTATGACCATACATTGGTTGAATTGCCCTCTCCCTCACTTCCCTCTCTTAACCTTGGCTCCTTCATCAACTTTTTAAATTTCTCCATACCTGACCACGGAGAAGGGAAAACTTATTTCTCAACAAGCTTCTCCAAACAAAATTTAATACGTTATCTGAACTTATTCTATGGTACATTTTGATATATGTAATCTTACTGCATGAATTGATGAACTCTTTAGGAGTCTTCAGGGTAGACATCTTACTCTGAAGCTTAGAGTATGCAGTCTTTAATTCAAAACACTCGCTCTCCAAGTTCTCTACTTGCTAGAAATGAGCTTTAGCTATTCCAGACAACATGTTAATTGTCTCATTCTTTTTTTAATCTCTTCATATTATTTTCTAGGGATTTCTCTATGTGAATCAATATTAACTATATTATTTTCTTTATTTTTATTCATTTTTTCCAAGTTTTACAAATCATCCATCTACTTTTCATTTTTTTGTGAACTCTTGAGCTATTTTCTTATGAAATCTCACTATATGGTTAGAACATTGCCACACCATTTCTTGAGTCTGTATGGCTTTGACATGGAGCTCCTTAGAGACGACTTCCTTAAGCTCTTTCTCAAATGAAGATAAATATATTAAAGGACTGAGTAGATAGACAAAAGTGAATTACTTTTCTGTTAACTCATACTTGTTGATGATCAAGTCCACTTGTTCAATCATCAAATCCTTATTTTTATATAAAATTCTTTTCCCTTTCTTATTAAGTTTCCTCAATATGAATACTAATTTTCTTCTTCTTGGAAGGAGGTTTGATTTGTGCAGTAGCTTAAACAATTGCCTTGTAGTTTATCTTAGTAGAGCTCCTCCCACTTCTCCTCAATCCCCTTTTTAACTCACAATTTCATAGCTTCTTCATCATTTGGAATCAAATTTTCTTCTCTACAACGAAAACATAAAGAAGAAGGCTTTCTAAGTATTACTATCAATTCATTAATACCCCTTTTTTGTAGAACAAATTTTCTATCAAATAAGCACCCATACTAAAAGGAGGCTCAATAGCCAAGGGGTAAACTTCGCTTATTTTTCCTAAAAATAGTAAAAGTTTAGCATATCACAAGAATTTTCTCTAAGAAAAATTTAGTTACTCTGAGATTTACCTTAGAGCTCTTCTGAATGGGTTCTTCTTCTCTAAATTGATTACCTTCTTTATTAAGAAATATGGAGACCTTGTTGAACTCATTTTGGTTAAGTCTAATTTTCCTTTTAGTGTTTAGGATCTAGATAATGAATTTCCTTTCAACTATCCTAGAAGCCTAGTTATTGGACCCACCCCTTTTAGAATTTAAAACCACTTCCTGGCTTTTTTTGGAGCCTCAAATGGGTGGTTATAAGCCTCCAGTACTTGGGTGGTTGAGACCAACATGTGAAGACTCAAAAAGTGAGTTTCTATTGGATTTTGAGGCCTTAGGGACACCCCCTTGACCGTGGGTGGCTTGGGCACCTCACACCCAATCTATTTCCATTACACTTCACACTCTCTCACTAAATTTGCCCCAAACCAGCCAAATCTACCCAATTTTCAATCCAATTGTCAATCCAACTTCAGATCCAATTCCCATGATCCCCAAATTCAATTTCACATCAATTTACATCAAATGCCACATGACATGCAAAATCAAATTCAACACCCCACCAAATTCCAAGCATCATGGACAAATTGACAAATGCACACCAAATTCACCTCAAATCCATCAAATTCTATAAGCAAAATCCAATCTTGCCAAATTCCCATCAATTTGCATCAAAATCCATAGGGGGTAGTGAACCACTTCACGCACTTAGCGTAATTTTAATTTTTTTTGTAATGAGTATATAGTATATTCTTTAATCGCAGAGTTACTATTCAACGCAAGTATACGTATCGCTTAAGTAATACATGGCTCTAGTGGAGTCTTGTATATCGATCCCACAAGAAATATTTTCGAGGTTACGAACTAGGATTAGAAAAATCAATCCAGAATCATAACTTGGAAATCGAAATTGCCTATCTGTCACTAATATGCAATCGAAAATAATATTAAGTTTTAATAAACTAGTTCTACTAACAGATAACTAATTCTACTAATAAAGTGAAGTTCAAATATATAAGCAAGAATCTTTCTCCTTTGTTAAGAAATTTAAGTGAATGAATAATTAGAAATAATTTAAAACGGTGTGGTGCCAAATAGGAGCATACCTATTCTTTACCCTTTGGTCTAGGCATAAAGAACATTGACTAATCCTATGCTTGGTTACTGAATCTGCGACTAGGCTGAGAGGATACCGGCTCTCTTCAGAGCTCCCACATTCGCCTCGCCTGAGGGCTAACATCTACACTTCAACACCTAAACGATAGGACAAAATTGTGGATTTTAGTCTGTCACTCTAAAATCTCCAATTCTACGCCCGATGAATATTATTTCCCTATTTATTTGCACCATACTTCCAAGGACTTTGACCTCCCTAAATCTCAGATGTAATTTTTACTTTAGTTGTTAAACTCAACATATTTTAACTAATCAATTGGTCAGATTGAAAGTAAATTAAGATTTAAGTAAAAGATTATCACAACTTCTTTAAACTTTTCTTGGCACATTAATTCAATTTACCATTTCACAAAAATATCAAAACAAGGAGAAAGACAGAAAAACTACTCAGATTTCCTAGAGAGGATATGATAAAACTTAGATTTCATATATAAAAGAAAAGTTCTACAAAATAAAATAAGTAAATACAACTTATCTTAAATTCCTCCCCAAGCAAACTTCTTGAAGTTCCTCTGAATCTCTTTATTTCTTTACAGTACGCAAAATTCTCCTTCGAAACGACAATGAGGAAGAAATCTCTCACTTCCCTTCCACTCTTACAATCTCTCAAAGAACTCCTCTCAAATATCACTATCTGAACTCGTTAATTAACACTCTAGAAACTCTATGGACTCGCTAGACTCACACACTTGACTCTCTAATGGGTTAGATGGACATGTGGTGGACACAAATGGACGCTTGTGGACTCTTTTTTCGACCCCAAATTGTTCCTTTTAAAATATTTGAAGAGTTTCCAAGAGTTTTCCAAGCATCCCTTCAAAAATCGTCCACATTCAATGTACCTCGTGAAAGAATCGTCGATCTCGCCATCGGCGGCCTTGAGCTTGCTGTCGGCGGCCTTTTAGAAACTTCTGCATAAGCCCCGCTATCAGCGGCCTCGATCTCGCAGTCGGCGGGCTCCCTTGTAATACGTTCTGAACTCTTGGGAAAAATCCGTCGTCGGCACCATTGATCTTATCGTCGGCGTCCTAGATCACATTTTCATAATTTTGGTCCTTTTTTCTCCAAATTTGCTCCTTTTTACATATTTTCACTCCATTTTCCATAAATCATCATACCTGCAGAAAAACATCAAAAATACCCTTCTTTAAAGTGCAATATCATCAAAATCAATATAAAATATGCATGAAAATTTTAACATTTTTTCATTGGGTCAAAATCCACCAAACTTAACTATTACTTGTCCTCAAGTAATCTTTAGTATTATATAAAAGTTATGATTCATTGTGGTAAAATTTTAATTCAGAAAGACCATATTTTTGATTTAAATAAATATCATAGTAAAAATTCTTAGAAAGATTTTCAAGTAATTAGATTAACTCTGCAGATGTAAGGCTATCTAGTTATCAAGTCTAAGTGTTCTAGTTTTCTATTCATTTCAAGAATGACTATATGTTGCAATATCAGTTCACTTAGAATATTCAGAAGATAGGAAATTCATGAGGACACTACTAGTAAAGAAACTAGTCATAAATATAAGTTCAGAAATGTTTTTAGTTTTCTCTTTAGGTTATTCCAAGTGAAGCCAATTTTTGATAAGGCATCTCCTCAAGTTTATCCTCCCTTACTTTTTTTTCTTTTGGATTGTTTTTCAATCCTATATATTTTTCTTTTTTTTTCAGGGATTATTTTTCAATCATTTTCTTTTTCTTTTTTTCTTTTTTAAGTGAGAATTTTTATATCTGGATAGCCTTTTAATAATTTTGAACTTCACTCTTCTTTTTCTAAATTTGAAACTTTAAATTATTCTTTACCTTATATGTAATTCATAGTTTTTACATCATTGAATCCCAATCTCTTCTTTCTCAACTAAATTCTTAAGATTCTTAATATTTCAAAATATGGTTTTCTTTGGTTTAAATAGTTAACTATATTCTTATCCTTTTATACTAAATATCTTAACTTACAAAATTAATTTTCATTACCAAAAATATTTCTTTGAATTTTCTGTAATATTTAGATAAAATCTAAATATAATTATCTGAATTAAATTTTATCACAAAATCATATTTATAAATTTTGAAAATATTTTAAATGAGAACACATAATAGTTAATAATTTTCCCCCCCACAAACTTAAAGTTTTCCATAATATAAATAATACAGGGTGGAAAGAAACATTCTGAATATAAATCATACCTTTGCACTTTAGGCATTTTTGTCTTTTTGAAATTTTGCAGGTTCTTCTCAAAAGTTTTTAACTTCAAATGACCTGTAATATTAATAACTTTTCTACACATAACAGTTTAGAGAATTTGCTAGGGTAATGAAATTTCAAGTATATAAACTAAAACATTTAACAACAATAATTAACTACACAGGACGCATTTCACAACATAGAACAAACAATCTACTATTTTTAACTTAAAAGTTCACAATTACAATTACAATCACAATCCATCACAAACATTCAGAAATGAAAATACAACCTACAAAACTAAACACATATCTCAGAAAATAAAACATAGTCTACAGAATACAAACAATGAAAGTACTAGAACAAGACAAACACATACATCACATCAAATCACAAAGGTTAGTCTCAGACCTCAAAATCCCATGCTAAATCTTCATCTCCCTCGTCAGTAGGTGGATTGGGATTATAATGAGTATAACGGGGGCATTTAGGAAAAATGACATCAGACTCTCCTCTGTAGTACTTAGCCTGAGCATCATAATATGCAATCTCAAAATCAGAGTGCCGCTGAAGATACTCACTATCGTGATCATGTCTCTGCTCTAAACCTTCAATCCTATGATCAATTCTTTCCAGTTTTTCATCTAACTTTTCAAAACTTTTCCGCTGCAGGGTCATGACATTCATCAAATCATACAAAGTAGGGGAGCTAAATCTAGGAGGGTCATAACTAGTAGAAGGGATGTCTCTAATAGTAGAAGGTGCCTTGCTCCTACTCCTAGTTCTCCATTCCTCATGAGATTCATAAGTTTTCAAATTTGTTTTACTAATGGGTTTCAGAGGATATACTTATTTTTCATCGTCATTAGCTTCTACTCTAGATAATTGACAAAGTGCATAAATTAGGCTAGGATGTCGTAAATATCCACATATTTCACTCTTTGCCGTGACCATAATATTCTGATAAATTATTCTCCCCACATTTATACTTCTATTATTCTAAATACATAAATTCAGAACAGCTCTGTCTCTCGATACTTCACTATGGTGATAGGTGGGTAGCAGAGTCGAACAAATAAAATAATGCCAAGCCTTAGTTGTGGCATTCATCATAGAAAGAGGAAAGTTAATCCATTCACGATTCTTAATTTTCCAGATCCCTTTCCCATCAGTGAGAAAGTCAATAACATCGTCTAACGGACCTTCCATAGTTCCAAATGTTTCATACTAGCTAAAATAGTAATTGTGAAGTTCGTAAAAAGAATTAATGCAGGTAGCATTAAAATCTACAAAAAATCCTCTTACTTGGACAGGATTGTCCTCAAGTTGAGTCAGATTAGAATAGAACTCTCTCACAACTTCAATAACAACTTTATTGGTAGTGTAACAGAAGTTCTCCCATCTCCTTTCTCTAATGACTCGTTCCACCTCTCAACCGGGATTATCAAAAAATTGATCTTGAATACACTTCTTTCCTGGGAAGATTGAAGTGTATCTCGATTGTGCTTTAGCATTTATAAATCGAGTCTCATCAAATTCAAGTCTCCTCTTTTGACGTGGAGCCATTGTTAGATCTATCAAAATTATAAAAATCCAAACTAAACTCCAAAATAATAATACAATGGCTTCTAAAGGTGGTTTAAAGCAATCTAAATCAAGTTCCATGAATTCCTTCCAAGTCTTTTCTCTATATTTTTAAATTTTCCAAAATTTATTAATGTAGAAGAAATTCATGGTGAAAAAAAAATTTTTACATAGGAGGGAAGCTCTTACCAAGGGAAGATGAAATCCAGTGTTAAAATGCGTTGAAATCGCTCCAAATCCAAGATCTGTCAATCCCCAGGTCAAAATTTTCGGTAAATCGGGGAAGAAGACAATGAATAGTGGTGGTTAACTGGTCAAAATAGTGGTTAAAAGGTAATTTTTGGGATCTCACTGTCGGCGGGGTCATTCGTACTGTCGGCAGGGTCGCTCGCGCTGTCGGTGGGCTCCAATGGATTTAATTCCAATAGCTTCAGAAAAATCATGTCGTCGGCGGCCTCAAGCGTGCCGTAGGCGAGTTTCTCAAATATTGATCATTTTTCAAATTTTTGCGATTTCAATCAATTTATAGCCTCGTCGTCATCCATTCGATCATTTTAAACATATATTTTAAGTGATTTAGTGATGTATTAACACAAATAAACATACACACAATAAAACTTCACAATTATATATTAAATCCAAGTGTTTACAATACACATTACAAAACAAACAAGCCAGGTGTTTTCTCAACCTAAATTCATCTAATCAGTGTTGCATTCCAAACCACAACACTCAAAACGCTGAAAACAAACATTTCAAACATAATCTCAACTATACTGAGATTAAAAAAAAAAACAAACAAAGAAAGCAAACACACAAACATAGTTCAAATCAAGTACAACATAATGAAACAAATAAAGTAAAACAATTCTACTACTCTTCTGAATCAGTGCTGGTTTCTCCTCTGATATCACCCATTGCTTGAACATGGACGAATATGTTATAAAAAGGTCAGAATGGGAATTTTTCAGTTGAATCTTCTTCAATCCATCCCATCTTCCTCATTAAGCGTATCAAACTCGCTTCAAAATGCCCAGTATGATCAAAATATTCTTTCATCCTCCAATCGATATGATCAAAGAAATCAGACATATTGTTAACTGTATTCGTTAAATTTTTTACCTGCGTCTCTAGATTCTTGGTTTTGTGCAAGATCATCGGTGCCTTGTCCGCTACTAGAGGTCAAATAGGAATAGAATTTTGCGATGCTTGATCCATAATCACGCCCATATCATTCTCTTCATCATTGGCTGGGACCATACGGGTTGGGTCTAAAGGTTTCTAAGGTAGCAGTACCTTTTCTCAAATCTCGTACGATACTTGAAACAGACTACATATTGAGAAAATTGCTGAAGGATGTCCAAGCCCTTGAGATGATCCTTGAACGATCCAGCCAAAAATAGACTTCACAATAATTGATCCAATATCAATTGGCCATCCCATTTGAATGCAGTAGTTCAATATAACACTCTCTTTGGTGCCAATGTTTCGAAACGAGATTTAAAAGTGTTGCAGAAAAATTGACATACCCGTTTTCTCTAACTTCCCAGTCTTCAGTTTCGTCCATTAAATATTGGTAAATTTCATTCATCTTAATTCTCATCGGCACTAAATTCGAATAATGACAGACAAGAAAATTCTCAAGCATGTATAATTCATTAATTCGTCCAGAATTAAATGTTATCCACCTACCTCGCACATAGATGCTTCCTTGGTTGATTCCATGCAGATTGGCGTAGAACTCCTTCACCACTGGAACGACTACTGCGGCAGTAGTATAGCAAAATACTTCCCATCTTCGCCGCATGATCATTTCTTCAATTGCTATCGAAAGATTGCTTAGTCCTTGATTGACAAATCCTCTTTCTTTGATTAACCTCTTCTTTGACATCACCTTATTGAAAAGTCACTGTGCCTCGACACTGACGAACTTTCTCCGGTTATACACTTGAAATCTAGGGTAATCTTCTGAATTGGAAGCCATTAGAGAAAAAATCAAGGGAGTTTCCATTCGTTTTTGGGAAGTGGAGTGTTTAGGAACTGTCTATAGAAGTTTTTAGGGGACAAATCGCTAAAAACCGCTGAAAACCATCGTTTCGAACTCCATAAACCGTTCACTCGCTGATCTCACTGTCGGCGACCTCGATGGCGCCGTCGGCGAACCTTGTGTAATTAAATTCCAGGGCTCTCAGGGATAAACCCGTCGTCGGCAGCGTCGAGCGCACCGTCGGCACCCTTGGCAAAATTTTGTTTGAAAACGCCGTAGTTAAATATGTTCTAAATTTTCTCTATGGATCCAAATTTTCTCTATGGATCCAAATTCTTGATAATCAAAGGGCAAATACAAGTAGTAGAATTCAATATTACTACAAACTAATGATAAATTCAAACAAACACTTAAATAAATAAAGATAACTATGGGTTGCCTCCCATAAAGCGCTTGGTTTAACGTCGTCAGCCCGACCTATTCAGGTGTTATTCAAGTTGACTGAGCATTAAAACCTCTTTAAAGTTTGCTCTTTTACCCTCAAAATATGGTTTTAATCTATGTCCATTTACTTTAAATCTATTCCTAGTCTTTGGATCTTCAATTTCAATGACTCCATAAGTATAAACTTGAGTTACGATAAAGGGTCCTAACCAACGAGACTTCAATTTCCCAAGAAAGAATTCCAACCTTATATTGTAAAGCAAAACTTCTTATCCCGGTTCAAAGTTCTTCTGGTTAATCTTCCGATCATGTCTTAACTTCAGTTTTTCCTTATAAATTCTGTCATTATTATAAGATTTGTTTCTTAATTCTTCTAATTCATTTAGTTGTAACAATCTCTTCTCACTAGCATTTTTCAAATTATAATTGAATTCTTTAATTGCCCAATATGCTTTATGCTCCAATTCTACTGGTAAATGACAAGTCTTTCCATAAATAAGTTTGTAAGGAGCCATACCAATATGAGTTTTATAAGCAGGCTTGTATGCCCATAATGCAGTATCCAGTCTCGTAGATTAATCTACTCTACTAGGATTTATAGTATTTTTTAAATTTGTTTAATCTCACGATTAGAAACTTCAGCTAAACCACTGGTTTGAGGATGATAAGCAATAGAGAATCTATGAACAATATTAAACTTTTCTGCCAATCTCTGAATGTATTTATTCCTAAAATGAGATCCTTCGTCAGTGATAATCACTCTCGGCATACAGTATCTTGTGAAAATGTTTTTCATTAAGAACCTTGAAACACTTTTAGCATCACAACGAGGTAAAGCTTGTCTTTCAATCCACTTTGATACATAATTAACTGCAATCAAAATATATAAGTTTCCAAATGAAAGAATAAATGGTCCCATGAAATCTAATCTCCAAACATCAAAAATCTCAAATTCTAACATAGAATTCAGAGGCATTTCATTTCTTCTAGATATATTATCTACTCGTTGGCATCTATCACAAGTTTTGATATATCTGTAAACATCTCTAAAGATAGTAGGCCAATAAAATCTAGCTTGTAAAATTTTGTGTGTAGTTTTGTCAATCCCAAAATGTCCTCCAAATTCAGAATCATGACATTTTTGAATAATTAGTTCAGTTTCTTCATAAGACACACATATCCTAATAATGAGATCGTTACATTGCTTATATAAATATGGTTCATCCAAAAAATATGCTTTTGCATCATGAATGAATTTTTGTTGTTGTTGCAGTGTTAGCATAGGTGGCAAAATATCACTTACTATATAGTTAACTATATCAGCATACTAAGGTATTTTTCACTCATTAATATTATAAAGTTTTTCATCAGAGAAACTGTCTATTACTTCATTTTCGGTGTAAGATAATTCATGATATTCTAATCTCGAAAAATGATCAGCAATTTGATTATGAGTTCCCTTTTTATCAATCACCACAAAATCGAATTCTTGCATTAAAAGTATCCATCTAATTAATCTTATTTTAGTATCCTTCTTTTGCATCAAATATTTAATAACAGAATGATTAGTATGCAAAATACATTTAGTCCTAATTAAATAAGATCTGAATTTATCAAAAGCATACACAATAGCCAGTAACTCTTTTTCAGTAACCGTATAGTTAATTTGAAAATCATTAAGAGTTCTACTAGCATAGTATATACCTTTAAAAATTTTATCATATCTTTGACCAAGAACAGTTCCAATAGCATAATCACTCGCATCGACATTAATTCAAATGGTTTCTCCCAGTCAGGTGAAACTATTACAGGTGCTGTGATTAGTTTTTCCTTTAATAACTCAAAGACATTTAAGCAGTCTTCGGTAAATTCAAATTTCTTGTCCTTTTCTAAAAGTTGGCATAGAGGTTTGGTAATTTTTAAGAAATCTTTAATATAAAGCCTGTAAAAACCAACATGTCCAAGAAAACTCCTTACCCCTCTCACTATAGTAGGAGGTGGTAAGTTAGCTATAACTTGAATTTTTGTAGGGTCTACTTCCATGCCCATTTCCAAAATTTTATGCCCTAATACAATTCCTCTTGCAACCATAAATTGACATTTCTCCCGATTTAGAACTAAATTAGTTCTTTCACATAGCTCCAAAACTTTTTCAAGATGATTTAAGCATTTGTCAAATGACGTCCCAAATACAAAAAAAATCATACATAAATACTTTTATTCCATTATCAATTAACTTACTAAATATGGACATCATACATCTCGGGAATGTCGCAGGTGCATTAAATAATCCAAAAGGCATTCTTCGAAAAGCAAAACTTCCATACGGACTAGTAAAAGTTATTTTCTCTTGATCCTTAGGAGCAATAGGAATTTGATGGTAACCGGTATATCTATCCAGAAAGCAGTAGTACTTGTGTCCAGCAAGTCTATCCAACATTTGATCTAGAAAAGGAAGAGGAAATTGATCTTTTCTAGTGGCGGCATTTAATTTTCTATAATCAATACAAATACACCATCCAAAAACTTGTCTGATAGGTATTAATTCATTATTTTCATTTACTTCAACAATTACTCCTCCTTTCTTAGGAACACAATGAATTGGACTTACCCAAGTACTATCTGAAATAAGATATATAATTCCAGCATATAACCATTTTAAAATTCTTTTTTAACTACTTCTTTCATAATAGGGTTCAATCTCCTTTGTGGATCAATTCTTCGTTTATGTTCATCATTTAATAAAATTTTGTGCATACAAATCGAAGGACTAATTCCTTTAATATCAGCTAGAGTCCAACCAAAAGCTTTTTTGTATTTTTTAATGTATCCATTCATTTTTGTTCTTGAATTTCATTTAAGTCCGAGGATACAATTACTGGTAATGTTGAAAACTCTCCTAAAAATATATACTTCAAATGATTTTGAAGATTTTTTAATTCAAGTTTTGAGGGGTTTTACAATAGATGAAATTAATATTTTGTTCTCTGGTGCTGTTGAATTGAGCGTTTCAAATTTCTCCTGAATATAATCAGCTTCTTTGCTATAAATCTCATCATATTTATCATTTTCCATATCTTCGTTTTCTTCATAATTTTCTTTAAAATATTCTTTTCTCAGATAATCACATATATCCATTCTAAAACATTCATTATCTTTTTCTATTGAAGGATATTTCATTGACTTTGAGATGTTAAAGGTTACTTCTTGATCATTTACTCTCATAGTCAATTCTCCTTTTTGAACATCTATCATGGCTCTTCCTGTAGCTAGGAATGGTCTTCCTAAAATGATAGGTATTTCCTTATCTTCTTCCATAACTAAAATAATAAAGTCTACAGGAAAGATAAATTTATCAAACTTGACCAAAACATCTTCTATAACTCCTTTAGGATGTGTAATAGATCGATCAGCTAACTGTAGAGTTACAGAAGTCAGTACAATCTCTCATATTCCTAACCTTTAAAAGTTGATAAATGCATCAAATTTATGCTAGTTCCCAAATCACATAATGCTCGCCCATAAAATTTTTCACCAATAGCACACGGGATAGTAAAACTACTAGGAACTTTAAGTTATTCAGAAAGCTTTCTCTAAATCATAGCACTAAACTCTTCACTGAGTGCAACGGTCTCATGATCTAGTAACTTCCACTTTTTGTTGAGTATATCCTTCATAAATTTAACATAATCAGGCATTTTTTCCAAATATTCAACAAAAGGAATATTTATTGATAATTTTTCAAAATGGCTAAGAATTTAGCAGATCTTTTTCCTTTATCTTGTTGCTTTAGTCTTTAAGGAAATAATGGTGGTAGTCTTTCAACAGTAATTTTCATAGGTTTCAGAGGAAAATTTGGATATAAACTTTCATTTTCTCCTTCAGTTTCTTCTTTTTCCTTTTCAACTACAGTTTCTTTTTGAACTCTTATTTTCAACTCTTTTCCACTTCTTAATTGAATAACCTTGATTTGTTCTTTTCCTTGATCTTTAGGATTTACTTCAACATTGCTAGGTAAAGTTCCAACAGGTCTATTGCTCAGTGTAGTAGAAATTTGCCCTAATTAGTTTTCTATGTTTTTAATAGCTGTTCCTTAACTTTGTAATTGATTACCCATATTCAAAGCCAGTTCTTCCATAGACAACTTCTTCTCCTTGAATTGTGAATTATTATAAAAACCTGGTAGATTAGAAGGTCTATACTTGGAATTACCTTGATTGTTTATATTTCCTAATGGGTTTACAGAATTGTTCCCTCACTGAGGATTAAAAGGATTACCATGGTTATTCCAATTAAAGTTTGGATGATTCTTCCAACCTGGATTATAATAGTTTGAATAAGGGTTATTTTGTCTATTATTTATTAAATTTATAGTTTCATATGAAGATTGAGCATCTACAATTTGTCCTAATGAATTTTCTTCTAACACTGGAGGTGTTTGAGAATGATTCATTCCGTATTGATCTATTTTCTTTGAAAGAGCAGCAATTTGAGAAACTATCATAGTTAAAGCATCTGAATCATGAATATTGGCTACTCTCTTAGGATTTACCCTTTCAGCAGGCCATTGAAAATTATTGGTAGCCATTTCTTCTATTAAAACATAAGCTTCTTCAAAAGGTTTATACATTAATGATTCACCAGCAACAGCGTCAATAATGGATCTAAGAGATCCTACTAATCCATTATAAAATGTTTGAATAATTAACTAATCTGGTAGAGCATGATGTGGGCATCTTCTAAGAAGTTCTTTAAATCTTTTCCAAGATTCATATATCGATTCTCCCTCATACTGACTGAAAGATGTGATATCGTTTCTAAGCTTAGCAGTCTTAGATGATGGAAAATACTTCGATAAGAATTTTTGTGAAAGTTCCCCCCAAGTTCTAATAGATCCAAGTGCTAACGAATTTAACCAAGCCTTAGCCTTATCCCTTAGTGAAAAAGGAAAAGTCTAATTTTGACAGCATCATCAGACACTCTGTTGTATTTAAAAGTAGCACAAAGTTCTAATTAACTTGCAAGATGTAAATTAGGATCTTCATATGAAGTTCCACCAAATTAATTGTTTTGTACTATTTGGATAATTGTAGGTTTAAGGTCAAATGAATTAACAGCTACATCAGGATTTTGTATGGTTGAGTGAATTTCATCAAATGTAGGGTTAGCGTAATCTCTTAGTGGTCTAGATTGATGTTCATTTTCTATTCTTTGGTTGTTTTCATTTTGTTCCATTGTTTCAGAATTTCTAGATTCTTTTCTAAGTTTTCTAATTCTCCTAACAGTACGTTCTAAGTTCGGATCGTAGGGTATAAGATTTTCAGATCCAGATTTACGCATACAATCAAAATTAGTACATAGAAAAATAGTTAACTAAATAAGTTGCAAATTCTTTAAAAAGGTTTTCTAACAGTCCTAATTTGTCCGTTACTCAAATTATGTTATATTACCCGGCAACGGCGCCAAAAACTTGATATCGCTGCGGACACTTAGTGCAATTTTAATTTTTTTTGTAACGAGTATATAATATATTCTTTAATCGTAGAGTTACTATTCAACGCAAGTATACGTATCGCTCAAGTAATACAGGGCTCTAGTGGAGTCCTGGATATCGATCCCACAGGGAATATATTGGAGGCTACGAACTAGGATTATAGAAATCAATTCAAAATTAAAACTTGGAAATCGAAATTGCCTATCTGTCACTAATATGCAATCAAAAATAATATTAAGTTTTAATAAACTAGTTCTACTAACAGATAACTAATTCTACTAATACAGTGAAGTTCAAATATATAAGGAAGAATTTTTCTCCTTTGTTAAGAAATTTAAATGAATGAATAATTAGAATTAATTTAAAACGGTGTTGTGCCAACTAGGAGCATACCTATTCTTTACCCTTTGGTCCAGGCATAAAGAACATTGACTAATCCTATGCTTGCTTACAGAATCTGCGGCTAGGCTGGGAGGATACCGGCTCTTACTTCAGAGTTCCCACATTCTCCTCGCCTGAGGGCTAACATCTACACTTCAACACCCAAATGATAGAACCGAATTGAGGATTTTAGTCTGTCACTCTAAAATCTCCAATTCTACGCCTGATGAATATTATTTCCCTTTTTATTTGCACCATACTTCCAAGGACTTTGACCTCATTGAATCTCGGATGTAATCTTTACTTTAATTGTTAAACTCATCATATTTTAACTAATAAATTGGCCAGATTGAAATTAAATTAAGATTTAAGTAAAAGATTATCAAAACTTCTTTAAACTTTTCTTGGCACACTAACTCAATTTACCATTTCACAAAAATATCAAAACAAGGAGAAAGACAGAAAAACTACTTAGATTTTATGGAGAGGATATGATAAAACTTGGATTTCATATATAAAAGTAAAGTTATACAAACTAAAATAAGTAAATACAACTTATCTTAAATTCCTCCTCAAGCAAACTCCTTGAAGTTCCTCTGAATCTCTTCCTTTCTTTGCAGTACACAAAATTCTCCTTCGAAACGGCAATGAGGAAAAAATATCTCACTTACCTTCCACTCTTACAATCTCTCGAAGAATCCTCACAGATATCACTATCTAAACTCACTAATTAACACTCTAGAAACTCTATGGACTCACTAGACTCACACACTTGACTCTCTAATGGATTAGATGAACACGTGATGGACACAAATGGACGCTAGTAGACTCTTTTTTCGGCCCCAAATTGCTCCTTTTAAAATAGTTGAAGAGTTTCCAAGAGTTTTCCAAGCATCCCTTCAAAAATCATCCACATTCAATGTACCTCATGAAAGAACCGTCGATCTCACCATCGGCTCTCTTCTAGAATTCTTAGCCTTGGACCCTTCTGCATAAGCACCGCTGTCGGCGGCCTCGATCGCGCCGTCGGTGGGCTCCCTTGTAATATATTCGGAACTCTCGGGAAAAATCCGCCATCAGCGTCGTCGATCTCACCGTCGGCGCCCTAGATCAAATTTTCATAATTTTGGTCCTTTTTGCTCCAAATTCGCTCCTTTTTGCGTATTTTAGCTCCATTGTCCATAAATCAATATACCTGTAGAAAAACATCAAAAATACCATTCTTTAAAGTGCAATATCATCAAAATCAATATAAAATAGGCATAAAAATCTTAACATTTTTTCATTGGGTCAGGTAGTAATGCCAATTCCTGACCCACTCACGAGTCTAGGACATACATTACCCCTCACATACCTAAATATTATTCCCATCATCTCTCTTACCACTAACTTACACCAGCTCAATGATCTATATATGCCATTTAAATATCCTCTGTTGCTGTAAGGGTTTGAGTATAAGGTTCAAGCTCAAATCCCAAAGCATTGGGTTTCATTGTAGGTTAAGTTGTAGTAGGAGTTTTTATTGATTTTTTAATTAATTGGAAGGTTCTTGAATCACATCTTAGTTTATCTCTATGTTTTGTGGATAATTTTTCTTTAACAATTGTTAATAAGTCCACATGTCCTTTAATATATCCAAAATATTGCAAGGGTATCCAGAGAGTGACTCCAGACACCCTTGGAATCTCCAAAATTATCCCAAGCTCATTGGGCCTTGACACATAGTTGGATTAATTACCCTGTGTTGAGTTGAAGTTGCATTGGTGTGTTTAAAGTTGTGTTCAATGTATTAATTAATTCATGAACTAAGGTCAGGTGATTAACTTCAACATTCAATTGAGAGTAAAGTGAGTGAACCCCCACCTGGGCTATGCTTATAGCACTTGAGGAATTCATACTCAGACTTGAGCTTGTGGTGTTCTAAAATGTTTCATAATCAATTACGTGCTTTGAACTAAACCTTAAATGCATTTTGATCAAACCTAATTCACTAACATGCTCTTAAAGGGTTCGAGGGTAAGTTTATAATTTTTTGCAAATAGTTTATGGAGTGTGCTTAATCTTAATTAAAAAAATTGGACTTTAGTTTAACCAATGATTAGGAGTCCCAATTGATAGCCTACAGAACTTCCAATTCACACTCTCTACACTTGATTCATCTAAAGTCTTATTTTCTTCCAACTCTCAATAATTCCCATAATTACAATTTTACCCTTCTGTAGAAATTATTGCAAAGTGGTTACTACCCAATTTTCCTTTAGGTTTCAATCATTTTGGTGGATTAATTATCATTTTTTTGTTCCCTTTCCTCTGATTAATCCTTAAAATTAGGTTTAAAATGTAAAATCCTAAAATTATAGTTTTATCACTAGGTTTCAACCACGATAACTCTCAAATCATGAGTCTAACGGTCATGAAACTTCACTGACCTCCTATCCATGGATTAAGTAAGTCAACCGAAAAGAAATTACATTTTTCTGAATTTTATTTATTTTTTTAGAATTTTTATACTCAACATAGTGAATTTAACATAATAATTAATTTAACTACCCAAAAAAGGTTATCTATCCTTAGAAACATTTTGCGATGTTGCTCATGGTCAGGAGACTAATCAGAGCCAATTTGTGATTTTTCAAAATATAATTTAATTTTTATAATTTTTAGATGATTTTTTAAGAGAAAATCAAATAAAATATATATTTTCATTTTAAAACAAAATTTTATTTTTCTCTGATTCCCCGATGACGAGATAACTCACTAAACTTGATATTGTATTTTTCAAATTTATATTTTATTTTTAATAATTATTTTACCAAAACAGAGAATTTTCATTAAAAAATAGGGTTTCTAAGTTTGGGGTGTTCTCTGAATTTGGAAAAACAAGGGAAAATTCCTAATGTCATGATGAACAAATTCTAAAAAATTCAAGTCAAAATGATTAATATTTGAATTTTTTATGACTTATACAAGTTTTGGAAGAATTAATTAAATTATAGAAAATTATTAAGTAAATATTTTAATCTTGGGATCAATAATTTATCCTCAGTTCACTGAGCACCAATATATTTTTATTTTTTTTTATGATTTTTTTCCACCAAGATATGATTTTTTTAAGTTTAAATCAAATTTTGGACTTAATTAAATCAGAAAATTCCATTTTTTTAACTTAACTATGTGAGTTTGACTCAACATAGGAAAATCCAAAAGGCAACGCAAATAAAACCACGGGAAAAGCTTGAATAAAACTAGAATAACACTTGAATACACATAGAATAACACTGTTGTCTCACAAAGCAAATAATGTTGGTGTACTACCAAAATAACACCTAACTACTATGAGAATAACACAACGGAAAATCAGACAGCTCTAGTTCATCATCCCAAACGTGCATAGACTGTAAACCATCCAACTTTAAACCTTAAAAACTCGCTTGATACTTAACAAAAGTAAAAATGGTTTGATCCTACAACTTCATCAAAGCATGAAGAACACATCCATACGACTAGATTTTTATGGCATGCAAATTTTCTTCACAAAAGTCCAAAACTGAGCCAAAGACGGAGTTTACGATCTATACCTTGGTCCAAGAGGCGTAGCCTCAGTTGGATGGTTTGAGAAGTTTCTTCTAAGTTCCACGAACATGCTCCAAGTGTTGGATTTGTCTGAGAATGGATCCAAGTAAGAACTCCACCAAACGGTGGTTCGGGCTTGGTCTAGAGCTAGGGTGGAGGGTCGGGAAGGTCAGGATTCGATGAAGGATGACGTTTTGAGGTCTTATGAAGCTTTTAAAGTGAATAATTTGGAGTTTTATGGGAGTTTAACTGAATGACCAAAAAAGATGTCCTAGCTTTTAAGTTTGAAATTGAGCTTGATGAGCGGATGGAAGTGGCTTAGGATGCTTGGGATGAGCTGTGGAAGGTTGAAAGAAGGTTTGGAAGAATTTTGGCAGGGCTTCCCTAAGGCTCAGTTGAGTGTGTGTGTTTTGAATGTTAAAATGGTGGTTTAAAAAGGCTTGGCCGAAAGGGTAGTTGCAGAGGAATATTTTCTAAGAAAATGTTTTAGTGAAAAGAGGAATTCTCTGACCTCTAAAAGCTTCGAGGAAGCAAGCTCGAGGGATGCTTCTTTCACCAAAGTGAACAGCTTATTTTCTCGTAGGATGAAGCAACATGCGATTCAAGAAGGGGAGGTCTCACACAGAGAGTGAGGGAAAAGGACAACTTATCTTTTGACGTGTGCAAGTGAGTTGAGTAAATAGACAGAAGACATCATTTAGTCCATTTTGGTGTCATTGGGTGTTGTATATTGGGTGTATTGTGGTGTTGTCGGAGGGAAAGACACAGTGGAGATGTGAAGGAAGAGTTATTCAAGGGTTTCAGGGTTCTTGGAAGTATTTGGGATGCTAACATGAACTCATATGGAGTGGTGTTATTACGTTTGTATTGTAGTTGTATTGTGGTAGTATTAGTGGAAAACCGTAATGGAAACCTCCCAAATGTGATGCTATTTTGTGTTCTATGGAGTTTTGTGGAGTTTGGTGTTATTTTGTTGTACTTGGTGTTAATGGGTGGTATTAGGATGTAGAACTATGGGCAAAGTCAAATGGTGTTGTTTAAATGTGAAGAGGTGGAGTAATTTTGGTTTTATTGCAAGAAAATTGGTTATTTGGGTGTTATTGCGGGTGTACCACAATAGTACTCGGTAGTATTGGAGATTATTTGGCAAAGGCATGCGGTATTACACATGGGACCACAGTAGTATCAATGTTATTGTGCGAAAGAACGGAGAGGGAGCAGGTTATTGTACGCGACGTAACGGTGTGTAGTATTGCGGGTTGTATTTTTGTATTATTGCGGTGTTACCGCAGTTCTGCGATAGGGGGAGTTATCAGTTGTGTTATTTCTATTGTATTTTGGTGTTAACATGGTTATGGAGGGTGTACCACAGTAGTATTAGCGATTAATAGGAGGAAAGCACATGTTATTGCACGCGTATTACACCACGATGTGGTGTCATTGGCTAGGAATTGGGTGGAATCGCAGGGTTGGTGTTATTGTGAGTGTCATTTGGTAGTATAGTGGTGCTATTAGGGGCTTTTTGTCATGGAACCATGGCATTATGGCAAAGGCATGAAGCTGGTGTTATTAAGTGTTATTTTAATGGCTTTGGTCATGGTTTGGAGGTGTTATTGTCTCATGTTTAGCCCAAACCGAGCCCAAATGGACCTAAACTCATTCTCCTCCTCAAATTAACTCATATTCACATGACAAAGGACAATTAGTAATTTGGTGAACCCTTAGGCATGGTTAATTTGGTTGGGTTCAAGGTGGATTTGTGTTTAAGTTTGAAAATTTTGGGTTTTAGGCTTGAAATTAGATGAAATTAGGTTGGATTTTAGATTGAACTTGAAAATTTTGGATTTGGACTTGGAATTGAGCAAAGTTAAATTGGACTTTATGATTTTGGTGGTATTGGTGAAATTTTGGTTTAGACTGGCAAATTTTGGGGTTTGGGCTTGTCGGCATATTTTTAGGTTTGTGGTGTTGTATTTTTGAAAAGAGGTCGCCTACAGAAATTGTCGGCGAATTTTTAATTTGATTTAAATAAATAATTTGAAAAAGTAGTATTTGATTTTGAAAATAATTTTAAATTTGAAAATTTTAAGATATGAAATCAAGCTGATCTCACATCCCGAATAGTTTATATAAACGAGCGCCGCACCACAAGCCGTGTATCTATCCCGAAGAATAGACACCTTGCTTGATGATGGGGCTCGATTAAATAAACTAGAAAGGTTTGTGCCATCCGTTTGGTCCGCGAGCCAATTTTATAAGCCGACAAATTCCCTGTTTAATACGAAAACATTAAACGGGGTTTATATTACCTAGGTTCTTAAAGTTCCCTATAAGGGCAAGCCCCTATAGTTAATTACATCTTAAGTGACGGAAATCACCTAAGAAAACTCTCGATAATAATCGGTAGTTCTACTCTCAAGAATTTCAAAGTTTAAGTTTTCGAGGATTGAATTTTGGAATTTCGATAGGGAATGGATCAAATTTAGAACATTTTATTTTAGGAGTCCAAAGGAAGAAGGGTAGGAGAAATCACGGATCCAAAGCGAACTCCGGTAATTTCCCGACTATCCTATTGTTTGGCTTGAATTTAGGAAGGTCATAATATTTATTTAGTATTTTGATCCACGCCGATTTTAATTAGTTAGGACTTATATTCGTATGATAAAATCATACAAATAGCCTCGAAGATGTGAGGGTTTATATCGTATCGGACGACTACCTCAGAAATCTTAAGACCGGTTAGGGCTTAATTTACATGATATGATCATGCAAATGCCTAACGAAGAGTTGAGGATTTATGTTGCCACTAGCGAACTACCTCGAAGTCCTATGGCTTGGTTATTTAATTCTAAGAAAGTTTTGTCGATGTAGATTTCGGTTTCGTCGACGACGATGGCCGTGCCGCCCACCATGCTCCGAGCTCCTTGTTGTTGCAGAGGTTTAGTTTTAGAAATCATAAATCAGGAGATGAGAGAAGTGTTCTGGTTTAAAGAAAGTCTTAATTTCCAAGTGTTTTTTATGTTTTAATTAAAACAAATCTTAAAGTTGATTAAACGGAACCGATTAAGATCCCACGGTTCCGTCATCCCTAAGACTCGTTATTTTCATCGAATTCACTTAGTCCGGATGAATTTGCTAAACTCGACTAAATGAGTTCCGCACTTTCATTTAGGCACGTGGGAAATCCCGTTAGCAACACGTGGGTTACATCATCCGAGGTATTCCCGATCATTTAATGAGACGTTTTAATTTAGTTGTAGTTGTAGTTTTGTTGTTACGTTTGTGATTAAATTTTGAGTTGTTTTATATTTTGAATGTTGTGGCGGTGAATTTTATCTTGTAGTGTCTTTTAATTTAGTTATGGGTTTCAGTTTTGGTTTTCGTCCTAAAGGTGTAGGTTTTCATGCAACTCGTTGTTTATCATGCAAGAAAAATAAGTGCGATGCAATTAAATAAGTTGCGATTGAGTAAATCGCAATAAAATAAAAGCGTACACTGGAGGGCCTTCCCGTCATCCCAAGCCGCACTTAAAACACGATTAGAATATTTAAGCATTTAAAGTAAGTTCCTAGGTAAAGCTAAGGGAAAGGTTATGGTTTTCTACCAAGTTCCTAATCCTATAGCTAGTCATCTCCTATGACGTCTGGGTCTTCAATTTCGGTTTTAAGGATGATTTTCTTCACCAAAGAACAACTAAGCTCAATTTGTTCTTAAGGACATTCCATCATATTGAGGAAGTGTTTAAGACGAATCTTAAACATCTTTTCAATATTTCGGGAATTGTCCTAAGTCCAAATGAATTCTATTGTTCAAGTGAATTAATCATCCAGGGTGTTCGAGTTAAGTTTTATTTCTTGCTTAGTAAATTGGGATGTTTGAATATCCTTATGAGTGAAGTGTCTTTTCACTTGATACTCCATTTAGGAGTTATAATAGTAAAAACTCCTAAGGGCAAAATGATATTTAATGATTTGTGATTCAAATTTAAGTTCAAATTAATGATTTAAGTTTGGAATAGTGTTCAAGTTATTTTAGATTTATTTTTGAATTCTTCATGTCTTTATATTTAACTTAATTTAATTTAATTTAACTTAATTTAATTTAATGTGGTTTAATTTAAATTAATTTAACTTAAGTTAATTTAATGTAATATGATTTAGTTTAATTTAATTTAATTTAATTTAATTTAAATTAATTTACTTTTAATTTAATTTAATTTAATTTAATTTAATTTAATATAATATAATATAATATAATATAATATAGTTTAATTTAATTTAATTTAATTTAATTTAAATTAATTTACTTTTAATTTAATTTAATTTAATTTAATTTAATTTAATATAATATAATATAATTTAATTTAATTTAATTTAATTTAATATAATATAATATAATATAATATAATTTAATCTAATTTAATTTAATTTAATTTAATATAATATAATATAATATAATATAATATAATATAATATAATATAATTTAATTTAATTTAATTTAATTTAATATAATATAATATAATTTAATTTAATCTAATTTAATTTAATTTAATTTAATTTAATTTAATTTAATTTAATTTAATTTAATTTTATATAATATAATTTAATTTGATTTAATTTAATTTAAATTAATTTAATTTAGTTTAATTTATTTTAATTTAATTCTTAATTTTTAATTTAATTTTTAATTTTAAAGGAATTTGTTTTAAATAATTTAACTTTAATTTAATTTAATGATTAAGTCTTTTAGCATTTTAAATCTTAAACTTGGATTATCATTTTAATTAGGAATTAGATATTATTGGGATGATTAATTTAGGGATTTTTAAATTAAAGAATAAATCTCCTCCTAATAATATCCCTATTTTAATAATTCCAATTTTATTATTCTTCCAAATTTAAATAATTATTTAATTAAGGTTTATTTCAATTATTTTAAATTGTTTAGTAGGTTCCTACCCTTTAATTATCTAAATTTCAATCATCCAAATCAAGTTAAAATCAAATATTTTGCCTATTAATTTCATTAAGCCTATAAAGTCTTAATTAAAGGGTTAAGATTTTAATTATCATTTTGCTCTTCAAGCCTAATAATTTCATAACTCACTAAATTGAGCTCAAATGAACTTGAAATTTTTATGTTACTTCACTCATATGTCAATAAAGACTTTAGAGGAGAAAATGCGATTTTTCTGCATTTAATTTATTTATATAATTATTTTTGGTGGAAAATAAGGATTTCCAAGGAAAATTTAATAATATGACTAAGGGAAACTTTCTGTCCTTAAGAAAATTATGGGACATTCCTAATGACCAGAGGACCACTTGGACCAATTTTTGTGATTTTTTGAATTATATTTTATTTATTAGAATTATTTTAAGTTCTGGAGTATTAATTAATTTAAAAAATAAAATATAAGTTGAAAAATGAATTTTATAATTTTTAAAATTCTCTCTGATATCAAGGATAAAAGAGAACCAAATTTTACAATTTTCTGATTTTTGTTTGATTTCTTATAATTATTTTAATGAAAATGCTAGAAAATACATTTTTTTAATTTTTAAAATTACCCTAAGGCTTTAAAATTTAATATCTCATTAAATAGACCTAAGAAAAATATGGGGTTTGTTCCTAAGTGATTAAATTTCAAAATATGACATTTTGGTGAATTTTATTATTTTTGTGATTTTTATTATTTTTTAATTATTAAAATATTAAAATAATACTAAAAAATTAACTTTTTTAGAAAATTGAAATTTTAATTTTCTTAAATTCCCTGATATCAGAGAGGCTCCAAAACCAATTTGGTGAATTTTTGAAAGGTATTTTGAAAGTTATGAATTTTTAAAGTTTAAAATGACTAAATGGCTTAATCAACCCATTTAGTAGGGCTAACCAAGTCCAATTGACTTCAAACTTTTATGGTGGGTTCCTCTTATCCTAAAGGTCAGTGGAGAATTGATTTCAAGTCAATTTGATCTATGGTCAACTCTAATTAATTAGGGGTCTATTTTGGATGTTTAAGCCAATTAGGGTTATCTTAAGTGAATTAACCCAAGTCCTATTTTTCCTAGGGTTCTCTGGTTATAAGGAACATCACCAAATTTTCCTAGAATTTATTTCACAACATGCTAATTTTTGGAATTAAAATACTCAAAACAGCAACATGCATTTGAAAAATCAATAACTTTTCACGGGGTGGCCTCTGACCTTAGAAAATTCAGGGAATGTTCCCAAGTTCAGAGGCTTCAAAAGCCCTATGATCTCATGCCATGGTGAATTGTATGAATGCATGGAGAATTGAAAATGTGCAGGGAGTAAATAATTAATTAAAAATAAAATACTGGACAAAATTAATTAATTTCTTTTCCACATTATTCTCCTCTGTTCACTGAGCAAGAGGGTATTTTTATTTTATTTTTAGGATTTTTCTACACAAAGATATGGATTTTTAAAGTTTTGGTATTTAAATAAATCAGAAAAATCCCTAATTTCCTACTTATCCACGCGGCGCCTCGTCATCCTCGGCATCTCCGAACGACCACGCGGCGCGCTCCCATTCGACGCCGCCATCCGACTCTGCCGGTCCGACGCAATCCAAGCCGTCCATCCGATACACGCGCGATCCGACGGTTCTCGGTCATCGTCTACGACCGGGTGCGATCCCGTGACCGTCCACACTCTAACCCTAAGAACTCACTCGATTCTCAATGGATTTTCGTGTTCTTATGCTCTATGGATTCGTCTTGAAGAGACGAACACATCCATACGATAAACATGCATTTAAATTGACTCAAATTAAAATGAGAATCTCTGGAAGCTCGGGAAGAAGAGGGAGTCCATACCTTTGCTCGGAGAAGTGAAGCTTCGATCCGAGAGTTGTGTCACCTTCGATTGGGTCCAAGTAAGCTCCGGATGAAGTCCCTCGGCCCAGTGAATTGTCTAGCTATGAAAGTGACCACAGCCGATCACAAAGCTTGGAGGCCGGAGCAACCGGGTGGCCTCGGGGATGGGGCTTTCGATGGGAAACTTCTTCCCTTGGTCCAGTGAAGGTGTAGGACCAATCAATTTGGGAATTGGCTCACTGTGAGGAGATGTCCTGGTTTTGGGTGAAATTTCAGTTGAGAAATTGGATTCTGTCAGTGGGGATTAGGGCAAATTGACACCTGGGATCAAGCTTGCTCTAAGTGTGGAGTAGGGTTTGGAACAATTTTGGCGAAGTTTCGGCAAGGTTTATGCAACTCTCCTCCATGGCCGTGAGGGGGTCGGGTTTAAATAGAGGTGGTCGGAGAGCCTCGCAGGGATGGCCGAGGGTTGGGATCGACTGCTGCTGCGGGCATGGGAAGAACAGCTATGGTGGCCATTAGGCATGGGGCAGCTCAGCAAGGTGGAATTCCAAGGTTTGGCTCCTCCCCATGTCTTGGCCATGGCGTTTTCCGGCGGCCCAGGTGGCTGGCCGGCGAGCAAGGGTCACCCTCAAGGCCAGGGAGGTCAGGGGTTGAAGTTAGTGAATTCAATTGAAGCCTTACATGTGTAAAGTGGTTGGATCAAAATGACATTAGGAGGTGGCTTCTTTTGCACTTGGTTTGGTCAACCCATTGAAAATGGGCTTGGTTCACCTCCCCATGGTTGATTTGGGCTGAGGGAGGATCAGGTGAATCGGCTAGAAAAGGGTGGAGAGGTCACCATCCATGAATATTTTGATTAATCATGGATTAAGGTGAAGCATTAAAAGGGTTAAAACCTTTTAAGGGGGCTTAAAAGAGGCTCCTCCTTTTGCCATTAATGGCTTGATCACATGTCAAACCTTCCATGGCTTCATGTGGCTTGTTCATGGCTTGCATTTGGCTCCATTTGGCTTGGGAAAAGTTTAGTCAATTTCATGGAAATAGAATTTAGGAATTTTGGTATTTTGGTGGAGAATTTTCATGAAGCTTGATTTGGAATGGCTTAATGATGATTTTAGGACTTAGGTATTGAGTTTAATTGAAAGTATGATGAGGGGAAATGTCATGTGGGCTTTAGGATGATTTGGGCTTATTGAAATGGTTTTAGATGGGCTTTTAAAATGGTTTAGGAAAGTGGGCTTTTGAATTTTAAAATGGATTTTGGGATGAAATTTTGGTAAAGTCTTGGGCCAAATAATTGTTAAGTTTGGTTTAGGGATGTGTCATGAGTGGTTTGAAACAAATTTGAGGTGATTTGGGTTTGAATTGGGTTGGATATGGGCCTTTTGGTAAAGAGGCTAAGGTGGGCCAAAATGGGCTACCATGGGCCAAAGTTGGGCTAGAGTTGAAATTGATGTAAAATTAATGTTGGGAAATGTTTATGGGAGTGTTTCAAAGAGGTTTTTGGCTTAGGTTAGGTTTTGATTTTGGGGTTTGGGTCTATTTGGGCTAGGTTTAGGTTTAGGTCAAAATTGGGCTTTTTGATTTTGGGTTGAATTTTGAGTGGGGTTTGGGTCTAAATTTTGGGCAAATCATGTTAGTGTTTTGTTTATGGGAATGTTAAGGAAGGTTTAGAAAAGATTAGGGGTTAATTGGAGTTGAATTGGGTGAGTTTGGGCTAAGTTTGGGTCATGGGTCCAAATTGGGCTTTAAGGCCAAAAGTGAAATTGGATCCCAATGCCAATCAAATTGGGCTTGGATTTGGTCTAAATTGGTGTTGGGGATGTTAAATTGAAGTTTAGAATTGAATTGGACCAGAATTTGGGTCAATTGGGTAGGTTAGGTTTGACATTGGGTTCACTTTGGGTTAAAATGGGTCAAATTGGGGGTTTTGATAAAAGTGGGGTAAATTGACAAAATTGGCCCATGGTGTAGTTGAACAAAATTAAATTGGGAATATTTGGGATTTTCTGGAATTTTCTGGGAATTTTCTGAATTTTTGGATTTTTGGGCTAAGAGGGGTATTTTGGGTATTTGGAGGGTATTGGGAGGTATTTTTGGAATTTTTGGTATTTTTGGCTATGAATGATCAATTTGAGTGATGTGGGAATGTTTAGGATTGATTTTGAGGAATTTTGGGTAATTTAGGTGATTTTGCAAATTTTGGGTGGTTTCGAGGTTTTGGGTAGGTTAGGCGGGTGTAGGGTCCCGGGGGTCAAAAATTGAAATTTTGGAAAATTGAAGATTGGGTGAATATAAGTGGAATAAAATCATTTTGGTTGAGCCATGAAGCCATATCAAACCCACATGAGCCATGAAGGGACTCATTTGAGGCACCCACTATGTTGTTCCTAACCCTCTTGCAAGGGCTTAGGGGTTAAGGACCATCCATGTGAATCACTTACATGAGTCGGGAGGTCAAGTTAGGTATAGGTGTGGTTTTAAGAGGTGTATGTAAGTGTAGTGTATGAGTGTAGTGTGTGTGTAAGTCGGCCCCTTCACTAGACCGGGCCACCCGAGGCGATCCTAAGGCCAAAGAGTCCTATAGGAACTCATCCTTTAAACTTCCACACTTGATTTCAACCCTCAGGTGATTAGGGGTCTACGATCAAGTTTGTGGAGTTTGCGGGGAGTTAAGAAGTGGTTTGAAATTCTAGATGGTGGATCCCAATTCTAGTCCTCTAAGATAGTCAAAGGAAAAGCCTAAGGCTAGATCCTAAGTACTAAAGAGAAGAAGAGAAGACCTCATCAAAAATGAGGTCAACAGGGCTTAAAATTTGTAACTTGGTGGGCAATTTTAGAGAATTTGGGGGCAATTTGGCAATCTTGGGGTGGGATGGAGAAAATTGATGAGGAATTGATGTCTCTTTGTATTTGAAGTTCAAAGGATATGGATTTGAAGTTGGGTTCAAATTTTGGTAAGTCTAGATTTACTTTTGGGAATTTTGGGAAGTTTGGAGTAAATTTAAGGTTAAGGTGGTGGTATGAACGTGAAAAGTGGGAATTGTGAGGAGTGTGGTGCACAAGGTAAACCTTGGGACTCAATGATCCTATGGGAACTCTCTTTGAGTTCCCTCATGTTGGTCTTAACCTCCTAAGTGCAAGAGGTAAAAAACCGCACATGTGAAACTTCAAGAAGAGCAAGTAAGTGGCTTGAACATCTAAAAGAGGTGATTCCCATCACTAAGGTTCTAGGATAGTCAAAGGGGAAGTCTTATGGCTAAATCCTAGGCTCTAGGATAATGAATTAGACCTTATAAAAAATAAGGTGAATAGATTTACATGATACTATATTAGAGCATTCCTTTGCAGAGAGTCATGCCTATATATATATATATATATATATATATATGCAAACAAAGGGAGAGATCGTATTGATTTCTAATCTTTTGCTTGCAAGTGTTATTTAGCTCTCCCGATTAAAAGACACGGCTCGTTATACGTTGCATGTCTGTTGATGACCCACTAAAAATTTGTTGAGATTTTCATGCCTATTTTATACTGATTTTGATGATATTGCACTTTAAAGAAGGGTATTTTTGATATTTGTTGCAGGTTTGTTGATTTATTGACATTGAAGCCAAAAGATGCAAAAAGGAGCGAATTTGGAGCAAAAAGGACCAATAATATGAAGATTTGATCAAAGGCGCCGACGGCGAGATCGACGACACCGACGACAGAATTTTCCCGAGAGTTCAGAAAAATATTACAAGGAAGCCCGCCGACGGCGAGATCGAGGCTGCCGACAGCGGTCCTTATGAAAGAGAGTCCAAGGCTAAATATTCTAGAAGGCCGCCGACGGCGAGAACGTTGGTTCTCTCACAAGGTACATCGAATGCAGATGACTTTTGAAGGGATGCTGGGGAAACTCTTGGAAACTCTTGATTACTTTAAAAGAAACAATTTGGAGCCAAAAAAAGGGTCCACTAGAGTGTCAAGAGTGTGTGTCTAGTGAGTCTATTTCTAGAGTGTTAGTTAGTGTCTTCTTTTCCCTAGAGTTTTAGATAGTGAGTTCAATTAGTGTTATTTGTGAGGGATTCTTCGAGAGATTGTAAGAGTGGAAGGAAAGTGAGAGATTTCTTACTCCTTGCTATTTCGAAGGAGAATTCTGCGTGCTGTAAAGAAAGGAAGAGATTCAGAGGAACTTCAAGGAGTTTTCTTGGGGAGGAATTTGAGATAAGTTGTATTTACTTATTTTAGTTTGTAAAACTTTGCTTTTATGTATGAAATCCAAGTTTTGTAGTATCTTCTCCATGAAATCTGAGTAGTTTTCTGTCTTTCTCCTTGTTTTGATATTTTTTGTGAAAAGGTAATTTGAATTAGTGTGCCAAGAAAATTTTAAAGAAGTTGTGATAATCTTTTCACTTAAATCTTAAATTACTTTCAATCTGGCCAATTGATTAGTTAAAATATGTTGAAATTATCAACTACAGTAAAGATTACATCCGAGATTCATGGAGTTCAAAGTCCTTGGAAGTAGGGTGCAAATAAATAGGGAAATAATATTTATCAGGTGTAAAATTGGTGATTTTAGAGTGATAAATTAAAATCCTCAATTCAGTCCTATCATTTGGGTGCTGAAGTAAAGATGTTAGCCCTCAGGCGAGGGGAACGTGGAAGCTCCAAAGTGAGAGCCGGTATCCTCCCATCCTAGCCGCAGATTCAGTAACCAAGCATAGGATTAGTTAATGTTCTTTATGCATGGACCAAAGGATAAAGAATATGTATGCTCCTATTTGGCACAACACAGTTTTAAACTAATTTTAATTATCCATTCACTTAAATTTCTTAACAAGGAGAAGGATTCTTGCTTATATATTTGAGCTTCACTTTATTAGTAGAATTAGTTACTTGTTAGTAGAATTAGTTTATTTAAAACTTTATCTTATTTACGATTGCTGATTAGTGACAGATAGGCAATTCAATTTACAAAGTTGTGATTCTAAAATAGTTTCTATAATCCTAGTCCGTAGCCTCTGTCCATATCCTCTGAACTATCCCTGTGGGATCGATATCCAGGACTCAATTAGAGCTCTGTATTACTTGAGCGATATGTATACTTGCGTTGAAAGACAACTCTGCAAATATTGAATATCTTTATACACATTTATATCAAATACAAGAAATATTAAATTAACGTAAAGTGCGCGGAGTGGTTTAAGTTTTTGGCGCCGTTACCGGGGATAGTTCGATAATTAGATAGCATAGAATAGATAGATAGTTATATAACATAACTAGAGTAACGGACGATTTAGGACAATTAGAAAACTTTTTAAAAGAATTTGCAACTTATTATTATATTTAGTCAACTATTTTTCTATGAACTCATTTCAATTGTATGCATAAATTTGGATCATAAAATCTTATACCCTACGATTCGGAATTAGAACGCACTGTTAGAAGGATTAGAAAACTGAAAAAAGAACCTAGAAATCCCGATAATCTTAACACAATGGAAAACAACAACCAAAGAATAGAAAATGAACATCAATCTAGACCACTAAGAGATTACACTAACCTTACATTTGATGAAATTCACTTAACTATCCAAAATCCAGATGTAGCTGCTAATTCATTTGAGCTTAAACCTGTAATTATCCAAATGGTACAAAACAATAAATTTGGTGGAACTCTTTACGAAGGTCCTAATTTACATCTTGCGAGTTTTTTAGAACTTTGTGCTACTTTTAAATATGACAAAGTGCCTGATGATGCTGTCAGACTTAGACTTTTTCCTTTTTCACTAAGGGATAAGGCTAAGGCTTGGTTAAATTCGTTAGCACCTAGATCTATTAGAACTTGGAGGGAACTTTAACAAAAATTCTTATCGAAATATTTTCCACCATCTAAGACTGCTAAGATTAGAAATGATATCACATCTTTCAATCAGTATGAGGGAGAATCAATATATGAATCTTGGGAAAGACTTAAAGAACTCAGGAAATGTCAACATCATGGTTTAGCAGATTGGTTAATTATTCAAACTTTTTATAATGGATTAGTAGGATCTCTTAGATCCATCATTGACGCTGTTGCTGGAGGATCATTAATGACTAAACCTTTTGAAGAAGCTTATGCTTTAATTGAAGAAATGGCCACCAATAATTTTCAATGGCCTGCTGAAATGGTAAATTCAAAGAGAGTAGCCAGTATTCATGATTCAGATTGTTTAACTATGATAGTTTCTTAAATTGCTGCTCTTTCAAAGAAAATAGATGAATACGGAATGAATCATTCTCAAACACCTCTAGTGTTAGAAGAAAATTCATTGGGACAAACTGTAGATGCTCAATCTTCATATGAAACTATAAATTTAATAAATAATAGACAAAATAACACTTATTCTAACTATAATGATCCAGGTTAGAAAAATCATCCAAACTTTAATTAGAATAACCAAAGTAATGTCAATCCTGTTAATCCTTAGTGGGGGAACAATCTTGTAAACCCATTAGGAAATGTAAACAATCAGGGTAATTCCAATTATAGACCTTCTAATCCACAATGTTTTTATAATAATTCACAATTCAAGGAGAAGAAGTTATCTATGGAAGAATTAGTCTTGAATATGGGAAATCAATTACAAAGTCAATGAGATGCTATTAAAAACATAGAAAACCAATTGGGGCATATTGATACTACACTGAGCAATAGACCTGTTGTTACTTTACCTAGCAATGTTGAAGTAAATTCTAAAGATCAAGGCAAAGAACAGATCAAGGCTATTCAATTAAGAAGTGGAAAAGAGTTGGAAACAAGAGTCCAAAAAGAAACTATAGTTAAGAAGGAAAAAGTGGAAACTAAAGGAGAAAATGAAAGTTTATATCCTGATTTTCCTCTGAAACCTATGAAAATTACTGTTGAAAGACCACCACCACCATTTCCTTAAAGACTAAAGCAACAAGATAAGGAAAAAAGATTTGCTAAATTCTTAGACATTTTAAAAAAATTATCAATATATATTCCTTTTGTTGAAGCTTTGGAACAAATGCCTGATTATGTTACATTTATGAAGGATATACTCAAAAAAAAAAGGAAGATACAAGATCATGAGACTGTTGCACTCAGTGAAGAGTGTGGTGCTATAATTCAGAAAAATCTTCCTAAAAAACTTAAAGATCTTGGTAGTTTTACTATCCTGTGAGCTATTGGTGAAAATTTTATGGTCGAGCATTATGTGATCTAGGAGCTAGCATAAATATAATGCCTCTATCAACTTTTAAAAGGTTAGGAATAGGAGAAATTGCACCAACTTCTGTAACTCTACAGTTAGTTGATTGATCTATTACACATCCTAAAGGAGTTGTAGAAGATATTCTGGTTAAGGTTGATAAATTTATCTTTCCTGTAGATTTTATCATTTGAGATATGGAAGAAGACAAAGAAATTCCAATCATTTTAGGAAGACCATTCCTAGCTACAGGAAGAGCCATGATAGATGTTCAAAAAGGAGAGTTGACTATGATAGTAAATAATCAAGAAGTGACCTCTAACATCTCAAAGTCAATGAAATATCCTTCAATAGAAAAAGATGATGAATGTTTTAGAATGGATATATGCGATTATTTGAGAAAATAATATTTCAAAGAAAAATTTGAAGAAAATGAAGATATGGAAAACGATAAATATGATGAAACTAATAGCGAAGAAGCTGATTATATTCAGGAACAATTTGAAATGCTCGATTCAACAACACCAGAGAACGAAATATTAATTCCATCAATTGTAAAACCCCCTGAACTTGAATTAAAGACTCTTCCAAATCATTTAAAGTATGTATTTTTAGGAGAATTTTCAACATTACCAGTAATTGTATCCTCAGACTTAAATGAAATTCAAGAACAAAAATTAATGGATACATTAAAAAGTACAAAAGAGCTTTTGGATGGACTTTGGCTGATATAAAAGGAATTACTCATTCGATTTGTATTCGCAAAATTTTATTAAAGGATGGAACATAAACAAAAAATTGATCCACAAAGGAGACTGAACCCTATTATGAAAGAAGTGGTTAAAAAAGAGATTTTAAAATGGTTAGATGCTGGAATTATATATCCTATTTCAGATAGTACTTGGGTAAGTCCAATTCATTGTGTTCCTAAGAAAGGAGGAGTAACAGTTGAAGCAAATAAGAATAATGAATTAATTACTATCAGACAAGTTACTGGGTGGTGTATTTGTATTGATTATAAAAAATTAAATACCGCCACCCGAAAAGATCATTTTCCTCTTCCTTTTCTAGACCAAATGTTGGATAGACTTGCTGGACACAAGTACTACTGCTTTCTGGATGGATATACTGGTTACCATCAAATTCCTTTTGCTTATGAGGAGCAAGAGAAAATAATATTTTCTAGTCCGTATGGAACTTTTACTTTTCGAAGAATGCCTTTTGGATTATGTAATGCACCTGCAACATTCCAGAGATGTATGATGTCTATATTTAGCAAGTTAATTGACAATGGAATAGAAGTATTTATGGATGATTTCTCCGTATTTGGAACATCATTTGACGCGTGCTTAAATAATCATGAAAAAGTTTTGGAGTTATGCGAAAGAAATAATTTAGTTCTAAATTGAGAGAAATGTCAATTTATGGTTGCAGGAGGAATTATATTAGGGCATAAAATTTCAGAAAATGGCATGAAAGTAGAACCTGCAAAAATCCAAGTTATAGCTAAATTACCACCTCCTACTAGAGTGAGAGGGGTAAAAAGTTTTCTTGGACATGCTGGTTTATACAGGCATTATATTAAAGATTTTTCAAAAATTACCAAACCTCTAATGCCAACTTTTAGAAAGGATAAGAAATTTGATTTTACTGAAGACTTCTTAAATGCCTTTGAGTTATTTAAGGAAAAATTAATCACAACACCTGTAATTGTTTCACCTGACTGGGAGAAACCATTTGAATTAATGTGTGATGCTAGTGATTATGCTATTGGAGCTGTTCTAGGTCAAAGATATGATAAGATTTTTAAAGTTATATATTATGCTAGTAGAACTCTTAATGATGTTCAAATTAACTATATGGTTACTGAAAAAGAGTTACTGGCTATTGTGTATGCTTTTGATAAATTCAGATCTTATTTTATTGGGACTAAATGTATTGTGCACATTGATCATTCTGCTATTAAATATCTAATGAAAAAGAAGGATACTAAACCAAGATTAATTATATGGATACTTTTGATGCAAGAATTCGATTTTGTTGTAATTGATAGAAAGGGAACAGACAATCAAATTGCTGATCATTTATCGAGATTAGAATATCATGAATTATTTGACACCTACAATGAAATTACAGTCAGTTTCCCTGATGAAAAACTTTATAATATAAATGAGTGGAAAATACCTTAGTATGCTAATATAGTTAACCATATAGTAAGCAATATTTTGCCACCTATGCTAACACTGCAGCAGCAGAAAAAATTCATTCATGATGCAAAAACATATTTTTGGGATGAACCATATTTATATAAGCAATGTAACGATCTTATTATTAGGAGATGTGTACCTTATGAAGAAACTGAACTGATTATTCAAAAATGTCATGATTCTAAATTTGGAGGACATTTTGGGATTGACAAAACAACGCATAAAATTTTACAAGCTGGATTTTATTGGCTTACTCTCTTTAGAAATGTTTATAGATATATCAAAACTTATGATAGATGCCAACAAGTAGGTAATATATCTAGAATAAATGAAATGCCTATGAATTTCATGTTAGAAGTTGAGATTTTTGATGTTTGGGGATTAGATTTCATGGGACCATTTATTCCTTCATTTGGGAACTTATATATCTTGATTGTAGTTGATTATGTATCAAAGTAGATTGAAGCACAAGCTTTACCTCATTGTGATGCTAAAAGTGTTTCAAGATTCTTAATGAAAAACATTTTCACAAGATACGGAATGCCGAGAGTGATTATCACTGACGGAGGATCCCATTTTAGGAATAAATATATTCAGAGATTAGCAGAAAAGTTTAATATTGTTCATAGATTCTCTACTGCTTATCATCCTCAAACCAGTGGATTAGCTGAAGTTTCTAATCGTGAGATTAAAAAAATTTTAGAAAAGACTGTAAATCCTAGTAGAGCAGATTAGTCTACGAGACTGGATACTGCATTATGGGCATACATGACTGCTTATAAAACTCCTATTGGAATGACTCCTTACAGACTCATTTTTGGAAAGACTTGCCACTTACCAGTAGAACTGGAGCATAAAACATATTGGACGATTAAAGAATTCAATTATAATTTGAAAAAAGCTGGTGAGAAGAGATTGTTACAATTGAATGAATTAGAAGAATTAAGAAATGAATCTTATAATAATGACAAAATTTATAAGGAAAATCTGAAGTTAAGGCATGATCGGAAGATTAACAGAAGAACTTTGAACCAGGACAAGAAGTTTTGCTTTACAATACAAGGTTGAAGTTATTTCCTGGGAAATTAAAGTCTCATTGGTTAGGACCCTTTACTGTGACTCAAGTTTATACTTATGGAGCTGTTAAAATTGAAGATCCGAAAATTGGGAATAGATTTAAAGTAAATGGACATAGATTAAAACCATATTTTGTGGGTAAAAGACCAAACCTTAAAGAGGTTTTAATGCTCAGTCAACCTGAATAACACCTGAATAGGTCGGCTGATGACGTTAAACCAAGCACTTTATGGGAGGCAACGCATAGTTATCTTTATTTGTTGTATGTTTTTTTGAATTTATCATTAGTAGTATTAAATTCCATGTATTTACCCTTTGATCATCATGAAATTTGGATCCATAGAGAAAATTTGGAAAGTATTTGACCACGTCATTTTTGTGCAAAATTTTAACCACGGCGCGTTCGATGCCACCGACGACGGGTTTTTCCCGAGGACCCTGACATTTAAGTGCATATAGCTCGCAAACAGCACCATCGAGGCCGCCGACAGTGAGATCGGCGAGTGGACAGTTTTTCGAGTTTGAAATGATGATTTTTGGCGGTTTTAGGCGAATTTATCCTTTATAAAATTCTACGAATGGTTCCTAAACTCTACATTTCTCAAAAACGAATGGAAACTCCCTTGAATTCTTCTCTAATGGCTTCCAATTTAATAGATCACCCTAGATTTCGAGTGTTCAACCGGAGAAAGTTCGTCAATGTCGAGGCACAATGACTTTTCAACAAGGTGATGTCAAAGAAGAGGCTAATCAAAGAAAGAGGTTTTGTAAATTGAGGATTAAACAATCCTTCGACAACAATTAAAGAATTGATCGTGCGGCAAAGATGGGAAGTATTTTGCTGCACTACTGCCGCAGTAGTCGTTCCTGTGGTGAAGGAGTTTTACGCCAATTTGCATGGAATCAACCAAGGAAGCATCTATGTGCGAGGTAGGTGGATAACTTTTAACTCTGGATGAATTAATGAATTGTACATGCTTGAGAATGTTCCTGTCTGCCATTATTCCAATTTCATGCCGACAAGAGATAAGATGAATGAAATCTACCAATATTTGACGGACGAAACTGAAAACTGGGAAGTTAGAGAAAATAGGTATGTCAGTTTTTCTACTACACTTTTAAATCCTGTTTCGAAACATTGGCACTTTTTCATATCTGCAAAGTTATTACCGACAATGAAGATCGATAAAGTCATCAAAGAGAGTGTTATATTGAACTACTGCATTCAAATGGGATGGTCAATTGATATTGGATCAATTATTGTGAAGTCTGTTTTTGGTTTGATCGTTCAAGGATCATCTCAAGGGCTTGGACATCCTTCAACAATTTTCTCAATATGCAGTATGTTTCAAGTATCATACGAGATTTGGAAAAAGGTACAACAACCTTGGAAACCTTTAGACCCAACCAGAATGTTCCCAACCAATGATGAGGAGAATGATATGAGCATGATTATGGATCAACCATCGCAAATCTCTATTCTAATTTGACCTCTTATAGAGGAAAAGACACCAATGATCTTACATAGAATCAAGAATTTGGAGAACCAGGTACAAAATTTAATGAATTCAATTAACAATATTTCTGATTTCTTTGATCACCTTGATTGGAGAATGAAAGAGCATTTTGATCATACTAGTCGTTTCAAAGCATGTTTGATAAACTTAATGAGAAAAATGGGATGGATTAAAGAAGATTCAACTGAAGAATTCCCATTTCGACCTTTCTATAACCCATTCGTCCATGTTCAAGTGATGTGTGATATCAGAGGAGAAACCAGCACTGATTCAGAAGAGTAGTGGAATTACTTTACTATATATGTTTCCTTATGTTGAACTTGATTTGAACTATGTTTGTTTGTTTGCTTTCAATTGTTTGCTTTTTGATCTCAGTATAGTTGAGATTATGTTTGGAATGTTTATTTTCAGCGTTTAGAGTGTTGTGGCTTGGATTGCGATGCTGAATTGAGGAATTTAGGTTGAGAAAATACCTGGCTTGTGTTTTATGTAATGTGTATTGTAACACTTGGATTTAATATATAAATTGTGAAGTTTTGTGTTGTGTATGTTTATTTGTGTTAATACATCACTTAATCACTTAAAATTTATGTTTAAAATGATCGAACGGATGACGACGAGGCTTAAAATTGATCGAAATTGCAAAAATAAGAAAAATGATCAAAATTTAAGAACCTCGCCGACGGCTAGCTCAAGGCCGACGACGACATGTTTTTCCCGAGACTATTGAAATTAAATTTAATTGAGCCCGCCAACAGCGCGAACGACCCCGTCGACGGCGAGATACCAAAAATTACTTTTTAACCGCAATTTTGACTAGTCAACCGCCACTATTCATCGTCTTCTTCTCTTATTTACTAAAAATTTCGACTTAGGGCTTGAGAGATCTTGGATTTGGAGTGATTTTAACTCATTTTAACACCGGATTTCATCTTCCCTCGGTAAGAGCTTCCCTCCTATGTAAAAATTTTTAATTTTCACCATGAATTTCTTCCACAATGAGGAATTTCAGAAAAATTGAATATGTGGAGAAAATACATGGAAGAAATTTATGGAACTTGATTTAGAATACTTTAAGTCGCCTTTGGAAGCCATTATATTATTATTTTAGAATTTAGTTTCGATTTTTGGATTTTTGATAGATCGAAAAATGGCTCCCCGTCAAAAGAGGCGACTTGAATTTGACGAGGCTCTATTTATAAATGCTAAAGCCCAATCAAGATTCACTTTAATCTTCCAAGGAAAGAAGTGTATTCAAGATCGAGTTTTTGATAATCCTGGAGGAGAGGTGGAAAGAGTTATTCGAGAAAGGAAATGGGAGAACTTCTGTTACTCTACTAACAAGGCTGCAGTAGAAGTTGCAAAAGAATTCTTGCCAATCAGACTCAACTTAAAGACGAGCTTGTAAAAGTAAGAGGATTTTCTGTTGATTTTAATGCTGTCCGCATTAATTCTTTTTACGAGCTTCATGACTTTTACTCTAGCGAGTATGAAACATTTGGAACTATGGAAGGTCCACTAGACGATGTTATTGACTTTTTTACTGATGGGAAAGGGACTTGGAAAACTAAGTATCGTGAACGGATTAACTTTCCTCTTTCTATGATGAATGCCACAGCTAAGGCATGACATTATTTCATTTGTTCTTCTCTGCTACCTACCTATCACCATAGTGAAGTATCAAGACATAGAGCTGTTCTGAATTTCTGTATTCAGAACAATAGAAGTATAAATATGGGGAGTATTATTTATAAGAATATTTTGGCCACGACAAAGAGTGAATCAAGTGGATATTTAGGAATTCCTGACCTCATTTTTACACTGCCAATTATCTGGAGTGGAAGCTAGAGACGATGAAGAATGGGTATATTCTATGAAACCCATTTGTAAAGCCAATTTGAAGACATATGAATCCCATGAAGAATGGAGATCTGGGAGTAGGAGTAAAGAACCTTCTACCAGTAGAGATATCCCCTCTACTAGTTATGACCCTCCTGCCTCTAGTTCCCCTACTCTTTATGAATTGATGAATGAAATGACCCTGCAGCAGAAAAGTTTTGAAAAGTTTGATGAAAGGCTTGAGAGAATAGATTAAAGGATTGAAGGATTAGAGTGGAGACATGATCATGATAGTGAATATCTTCAGCGGCATTCTGATTTCGAGATTGCTTATTATGATGCTCAGGCTAGATACTATAGAGGTGAGCTGATGTTACTTTTCCATAATGCCCCCATTATACTCGCTATCAGCCCAATCCACCTGCTGATCAGGGAGATGAAGACATAGAATGGGATTTTGATGACTGAACTTTAAATTTAATTGTGATGTGATGTATGTGTGTTTTGTTGTAGTATTTTCATTCTGTTATTTGTATTTTGTGAACTATTTTATTTTCTGAGATTTTTATTTTATTTGTAGTTTGTATTTCATTTCTGGATGTGTTGTGATGCATGAATTGTAATTGTAATTGTGGACTCTAAAGTTTAAATAGTAGACTGTTTGTTATTGTGCTGTGAAATGCAAATGTTATTTTGTATTGTCTTGTGTGGTTTATTGTTGTTGTTAAATGTCTTATTTAATATACTTATTTCAAAATTTCATTACCCCAGCAAATTCTCTAAACCGTTATATGTGTAGAAAAGTTTCTAATATTACAGATCAGTTGAAGTAAAATTTTTGAGAAGAACCTGCAAAAGTTTCAGATAAAAGAAAATGCCTAAAGTGCAAAGGTATGATTTTTATATTTATAATTTTTTTTCTTTCCAACCATATTATTTCTATTATTGAAACCTTTAAGTTTGGGGGGGGGGGGGGAGAAAAATATTAACTATTATATGTTCTCAATTAAAATATTTTCAAAATTTATAACATGATTTTTGTGATAAAATTTAATTTAGTTAACTATATTTAGATTTTATTTTAATATTGTAGAAGACTCAAAGAAATATTTTTGGTAATGAAAATTAATTTTGTAGGTTAAGATATTTAGTATAAGAGAATAAGACTATAATTAACTATTTAGAGTAAAGAAAACTATATTATGAAATATTACAAATTTTAGGAATTTAGTTGAGAAAGAAAAGATTGGGGCTTAATGATGTAAAGACTATGAATTACATATAAGGTTAAAGAATGATATAAGTTTCAAATTTAGGAAAAGAAGATTGAAGTTCAAAATTATTAGCCTGATATAGTAATCCTCACTTGAAAAAGAAAAAGAAAAGAATGGATTGAAAAACAATCCCTGAAAAGAAAAGAAATGAAAAAAAAGAAAAAGTAAGTGACGAGAAGCTTGAGGAGATGCCTTATCAAAAATTGGCTTCACTTGGATAAACCTAAAAGGAAAACTAAATACATTTCTGAACTTATATTTATGGACTAGTTTTTTTACTAGTAGTGTTCTCATGAATTTCCTATCATCTGAATATTCTAAGTGAATTAATATTGCAACATATAGTCATTCTTGAAATAAATAGAAGACTAGAACTCTAAGACTTGATGACTAGATAGCCTTATCTCTGCAGAGTTAATCTAATTACTTGAAAATCTTTCTAAGAAATCTTACTATGATATTTATTTAAATCAAAATTATAGTATTTATGAATTAAAACTTTACCACAATGAATCATAACTTTTATGTAGTACTAAAAATTACTTGAGGATAAATAATAGTTAAGTTTGGGGGTTTTTGACCCACTAAAAATTTATTGAGGTTTTCATGCCTATTTTATACTAATTTTGTTGATATTGCACTTTAAAGAAGGGTATTTTTGATGTTTTATTGCAGGTATGTTGATTTATGGACATTGGAGCAAAAAGATGCAAAAAGGAGCGAATTTGAAGCAAAAAGGACCAAAAATATGAAGATTTGATCTAGGGCACCGACGGCAAGATCGACAGCACCCACGACGAAATTCTCCCTAGAGAGTTCAAAAAAATATTACAAGGAATCCGCAGACGGCGAGATCGAGGCCGCCGATAGTGGGCCTTATGAAAGAGAGTCCAAGGCTAAGTATTCTAGAAGGCCGCCGACGACAAGATTAAGGCCGCCGACGATGAGATCGATGCCGCCGATGACGAGATCGAGGCCGCCGACGACGAGAAAGTCGGTTCTCTCACGAGGTACATCGAATGTGGATGATTTTTGAAGGGATGCTTGGGAAACTCTTGGAAACTCTTCAATTACTTTAAAAGAAACAATTTGGGTCCGAAAAAAGGGTCCACTAGAGTGTCAAGAGTGTGTGTCTAGTGAGTCCAAAAGGTTTCTAGAGTGTTAGTTAGTTTCTTATTTTCCCTAGAGTTTTAGATAGTGAGTTCAATTAGTGTTATTTGTGAGGGATTCTTCAAGAGATTGTAAGAGTGGAAGGGAAGTGAGAGATTTCTTCCTCCTTGCTGTTTCAAAGGAGAATTCTGTGTGCTGTAAAGAAAGGAAGAGATTCAGAGGAACTTCAAGGATTTTTCTTGGGGAGGAATTCGAGATAAATCATATCTACTTATTTTATTCTATAAAACTTTGCTTTTATATATGAAATCCAAGTTTTGTAGCATCTTCTTCATGAAATCTGAGTAGTTTTTCTGTCTTTCTCCTTGTTTTGATATTTTTTGTGAAATGATAATTTGAATTAGTGTGCTAAGAAAATTTTAAAGTTGTGATAATCTTTTCACTTAAATCTTAATTTACTTTCAATCTGGTCAATTAATTAGTTAAAATATATTGAGTATCAACTACAATGAAGATTACATCTGAGATTTAGGGAGGTTAAAGTCCTTGGAAGTAGGGTGCAAATAAATAGGGAAATAATATTTATCAAACGTAGAATTGGAGATTTTAGAGTGACAGACTAAAATCCTCAATTCGGTCCTATCATTTGGGTGCTGAAGTGTAGATATTAGCCCTCAGGCGAGGGGAACGTGGGAGCTTCAAAGTGAGAGCCGGTATCCTCCCAGCCTAGCCGCAGATTCAGTAACCAAGCATAGGATTAGTCAATGTTCTTTATGCCTGGACCAAAGGGTAAAGAATAGGTATGCTCCTATTTGTCACAACACATTTTTAAACTAATTTTAATTATGCATTCACTTAAATTTCTTAACAAGGAGAAGGATTCTTGCTTATATATTTGAACTTCACTTTATTAGTAGAATTAGTTACTTATTAGTAAAATTATTTTATTTAAAACTTTATCTTATTTATGATTGCATATTAGTAACAGATAGGCAATTCGATTTACAAAGTTGTGATTCTAAATTAGCTTCTATAATCCTAGTCCGTAGCCTCTGTCCACATCCTCTGAACTATCCCTGTGGGATTGATATCCAGGACTTTATTAAAGCCCTGTATTACTTGAGCGATATGTATACTTGCGTTGAAAGATAACTCTGCGAATCTTGAATATTTTTATACACATCTATATCAAATACAAGAAATATTAAATTAGCGCAAAGTGCACGGAGTGGTTCAGTTGACTTTCTCGCTAATGTTGTTTTCATGCAGGGCGAGTCTTTATTTTCTCTTTTAGATGCATTTTATAGCACCAGAAATAAGGTTATGCACGGGTTTTGAGCTGTATGATGTATCGAACCACATGGTGAGGACCAGGAGCTACAGCTCGTGTCACGTACCTTAAGTCTGAATTATATATTTTTATATAGATCTAGGACTGGGTAGGTATATGCTGAGTCTGGCTGTCTTTCCTACTTTTCCTGGGATATGTTATCGACCCAGCGACATTGTCCTCTTTTATATTTTGGAGTACGTTTACTTTATGTTACGTGTTTGTATGTGTTTTCAGCTTTTCGCGTGTGTTGGTATTTATGGAATCTGTTAGCCGCCATTATGGGAATCCCGTCGGTAGCCTTTAAAAATAATTTAATTTTAATATATATATATATATATATATATATTTATATATATATATATAATATTTTTATTTATTTTGAAGAGTAGTATTTAAATTTTTTAGAAAAAATAAGACTAAATGGATCTTATATCCTAAATAGTTTAAGTAATCGAGCCCAATACCATAAGTAATATGCTATCCTGAAAGATATGCATACTACTTAACAGTGGACTCGATTATATAAACTAGGTATTTTATGTCAACTGTTTGGTATGCAGACATTTTGTATGGCTGACAGGTTCCCCTACTCAATATTAAAGATTAAGCAGGGTTTGTTTTACTTGGGTTCTTTAGTTCCCTATAGAGGCAATACCCTATAATTAATTACATTTTAAATGACCAAAGTCACCTAAGAATACTCTTGATAATGATAAGATATTCTTATCTTCAAGAAATTCAAGGATCTAGTTGCAAGGTTGTACATAGAAAATTCAATAGGAAATGGTTCAAATAGGAGCATTTATTATAAGAGTCCAAAGGAACGAGAAGTAGGGGATCTCATAAACTTCGAGGCAAAACCCTGTGACTTCCCAAACTATCTTACTGTTGGGTATGATGTTATTTCATATTTCAATCCTGTCAATTTTATTAATTAGGGTTTACACTTAAATCATACTGATCATGCAAATATCCAAGAAGGATAGGAGGGACTACGTCGTACAGAACGTCAACCTCAGAATCCTAAAAGAGTTAGGACTTATATTGCACAATGTGGTTATGCAAAAGCCTAAGGATAAAGTGAGGATTTATGTCACGTTAGGCAGACGACCTCAAAGTCCTACCGTTTGTTGTTGAATATTTGGTTTGCTCTCTTAAAGATGTTCTTCACTTGCATCCTCGTTGTGCTGCCACGAAGTTTGCTCCAAGCTCCTGGTTGACAGTGGCTCCAAGCTCCTTGTTGTAGTAGCTCTGAGGTTTAAGGTTTTATGTCGCATGTTTTGATTATTGTTGGATTAATTAATCTTATTAAAGGGTATGTGGTTATGTGTTATGGTGATCCACCATAGGTAAACAAACTACTGTTCTCTACCTTAAAGGTCTGACAACTAAATAACTTAGTAAAAGAACTATATAAAGGGTAAAAGGAATACAATAAATTTTGAAATAAACTTGCATACCCGAGCCTCTGCTACTGCTGCAAAAAGGGTCAGTATAACAGGCATAATATAATAAAATGTAAGAAATCACAAGAAATTTAGTGTAAAGAAACAAAATTCGTCGCAAGAAAGTACAAACGAGTAAAAAATACCCGATGTCACATATAAGAGACCAAGGCTAAGTGTAAGAATTTGTTAAAGGTGAGGGCTCAGAGCTTGACAATGTGCTTTATAATCCCAATCCCAAGTAAGAGCTACCAACCAAGCAATCTATCGGAGGGCAGTTTCTAAACTCAATCAAAGTGATTAACAAGTGGACATTTATAAGATTTCAAAGGTTCTTTAAGTTTTTCATGCATGTATAATTTACTTAGCAACCAAAATTGTTGTTTGTTATGAGAAAAGATATTTTTGTTTTCAATATTGTATTGAAATATATTTTTGGAAATTATGTAGTCCACAAGTTAATTTCCCTTGTTAGACTAGAACTACCAGTAGCCTAAGAGAGCTAGAGGAAACAATCTCACTAAGAGTTGGGCAATAGTATCATCAGACCTATTCCTCTTTCTTGAAGAATCCTTGAGGTAGGAGATGTTATTCTGAATCCCACTTTATTTCCCTTGTTTAGCACACATTAGCATTATCTTCGTTGCCTTCGCCACCTAAACCCCAGACTTACACAAGTATGATCATCTATATGTGGCATTACAATATCCCTAGTTGCCACAAGGATTTGAATACCCTATCCAAGACCCAAATCCTTTAGCATTTTGTTATTAATGTAGGATAAGTAGTGCAGAGAATTTTATTTTGGAATTGATGAATTAACAAGTGTTAGAATCATATCTTGATGGGTCCCTATAAGTTTTGGGGATGATTTTCATTATCAAATTATAATACGTTTAAATGTCCTCTGAGATACACAAAATCTCGCAAAGGTGTCTAGAGCATTGTCGGTCACCAAATGGGAATTTTTTCGGTTTACTTTGAAATATATTTTAATTTAATATATATACATAATTTTGATAAGTAATATTCTATTTTGAAAATAAGAGACAAAATAGATCTCGTATATTTAATAGTTTAAATAAACGAGTACTACATCGCAAGCCATAAATCTATCACGAGGAATAAACATATTACTTGATAGTGAGGCTCTGTTAAATAAACAAAAGAATTTATGATATCTGTTTTAGTCTGCAAACCTTTTATGTTGACGATAAGTTCCCCTATCTAATATAAAAATTAGATAGTGTTTATATTACCTGGGTTCATAAAGCTTCCTTTAGAGGCAAGTCCCTATATTTAATTACATCAAAGATAACTGAAGTCACCGAAAATCTCTCAATTTAGATCAGAGTTATTTGTTTTCAAGAATTCAAAGCTTAGGGTTTTCAAGATCAGACATAGATAATCAAAGAAGAAAGATCAAATAGGAACGACTATTTTTGGAATCCAAAGGAAAAAATGTAGGGGATGTCACAAATTCTGAGAAGAACCATAGTGATTTCTCAAACTATCCTATGGATTGGATTCAATTTCGAAGAGATGATGTTATTTAATGTTTTTGACCTGAAAATTTTGTTATTTAGGGTTTACAGTTGTATGATACCGATCATGCAAATAACCTGAGAGGATAGGAGGGTTTACGTTTCACCGCATGAGAACCTAATAACCTAAAAAGTGTTAGGGCTTTGATCCCTTATGATATTTATGCTTGTGGTCATATGATTTATACTTATAATATTCAATATATTTTTAATAAAATTTTCTTCTTTACAATGGCACAAAAAACTTGATTCCAATGTAAATAAGAATTTAATAGTTATATTTAAATTTAGGGATTTTACGCAAGTATACATATCATTATCAAGTAATATAGGACTTTATGATTAAGCCCCGAAATATTGATCCCACAGGGAAAAAATTTTTGATATTGAAAAGATAAAAATATTTTAGATCACAAAATTTATTTTGAAAAAGACACTTAAACAGTTTTAGATAATATAAAACTTGAAAATGCGATTCTTTTTGCTATTTTCTTAATTATGAAATAAAGTAACAATTAACCAATTATAACAAAATTTTTTGTAAGATTAAAGAAGTATAGAAGAAAATATCTTTTTCCTTATCATGAATAAGTAATAAGTACTGTGCGGCTTATTTTTGAGTTGTGGTGTTTTATTTGGAAAAGGGGGGTCGCCTACAGAAATTGTCGGCGAATTTTAATTTAATTTAAATAAATAATTTGAAAAGTAGTATTTGATTTTGAAAATAATTTTAAATTTGAAAATTTTAAGATATGAAATCAAACTGATCTCACATCCCGAATAGTTTATATAAACGAGCGCCGCATCACAAACTGTGTATCTATCTCGAAGAATAGACACACTGTTTGGTGGTGGGGCTCGATTAAATAAACTAGAAGATTTGTGACATCCGTTTGGTCTACGAACCAATTTTATAAGCCGACAAATTCCCCTGCTTAATATGAAAACATTAAACAGGGTTTATATTACCTGGGTTCTTAAAATTCCCTATAAGGCCAAGCCCCTATAGTTAATTACATCTTAAGTGACGGGAATCACCTAAGAAAACTCTCGATAATAATCGCACTTCGCTCTCAAGAATTTCAAAGTTTAAGTTTTCAAGGGATTAAATTTTAGAATTTCAATAAGGAATGGATCGAGTTTGGAACATTTTGTTTTGGGAATTCAAAGGAAGAAAGGTAGGAGAAATCACAGATTAGAAGCGAACTTCGGTAATTTCCCGACTATCCTATTGTTTGGCTTGGATTTAGGAAAGTCCTAATGTTTATTTAATATTTTGATCTTCGCTAATTTTAATTAATTAGGACTTATATTCGTATGATAAAATCATACAAATAACCTCGAAGATGTGAGGGTTTATGTCGTATCGGACGACTACCTCGGAGTCCTAAGACCGGTTAGGGCTTAATTTACATGACATGATCATGCAATTGCCTAACGAAGAGTTGAGGATTTATGTTGTACTAGGCAAACTACCTCGAAGTCCTATGGCTTGGTTATTTAGTTCTAAGGAAAGTTTTTGTCGAAGTAGACTCGAGTTTCACTGATGACGATGGCCGTGCTGCCCACCATGCTCCGAGCTCCTTGTTGTTGCAGAGGTTTGGTTTTAGAAGTCATAAATCAGGAGATGAGAAAAGTGTTCTGGTTTAGAGAAAATCTTAAAATCCAGGTGTTTTTTATGTTTTGATTAAACAAATCTTAAAGTTGATTATAACAACACCGGTTAAGATCCCACGGTTCCATCCTTCCGGCATCGTTATTTTTATCGGATTCACTTAGTCCGTATGAATTTGATAAACTCAACCGAATGAGTTCCACACTTTCATTTAGACTCGTGGAAATCCCGTTAGCAACACGTAGGTTACATCATCCGAGGTATTCCCGATCATCCAACAAGACGTTTTAATTTAGTTGTAGTTGTAGTTTTTGTGTTCTGTTTGTGATTAAATTTTGAGTTGTCTTATATTTTGAAATGTTGTGGCGATGAATTTTATCTTGTAATGACTTTTAATTTAGTTTTGATTTCAGTTTTAGGGGCTATCCTAAAGGTGTGGGTTTTCATGCAACAGTTGTTTATCATGCAAGAAAAGTAAGTGCGATGCGATTAAATAAATTGCAATAAAGTAAATTGGAATAAAATAAAAGCGTACCTGGAGGGTCTTCCCGTCATCCCAAGCTGCACTTAAAACATAGTTATAATATTTAAGCATTTAAAGTAAATTCCTAGGTAAAGCTGAGGGAAGGGTTATGGTTTTCTACCAAGTTCCTAATCCTATAGCTAGTCATTTCCTATGACGTCTAGGTTCTTGTATTTTGGTTTGAGGACGATTTTCTTCATCAAAGAACAACTAAATTCAATTGTTCTTATAAATATCCTATCATATCGAGGAAGTTCTTAAGACGAATCTTAAACATCTTTTCAATATTTCTAGGATTGTTTTAAGTCAAAGAGAGTTTAATTATACAGATGAATTAATCGTCCGGGAGTTCAAATTTGTTGTCTTGCTCAGTGAACTAGGACATTTGAATATCTCATAGATGAAGTAACACTTCACTTAACGCTCCGTTTAGGAGTTATGACAACAAAAACTTTCGAGGGCAAATGGATGTTCAAGTGGTTCATGATTTAATTTCGATTAATGGATTTAAGTTTGGAATAGTGTTCAAGTTGTTTTAGATTTATTTTTGAATCCTTTATGTCTTCGGTGATGTTATATTTAATTTAATTTAATTTAATTTAATTTAACTTAATTTAATTTAATGTGGTTTAATTTAATTTAATTTAATTTAATTTAAGTTAATTTAATATAACATGATTTAATTTAATTTAATTTAATTTAATTTAATTTGATTTAATTTAATTTAATTTAATGTGATTTAATTTAATTTAATTTAATTTAATTTAATTTAATTTAGTTTAATTTAATTTAATTTAATTTAATTTAATTTAATTTAATTTAGTTTAATTTAATTTTATTTAATTTTAATTTAATTTAATTTAATTTAATTTAATTTAATTTAGTTTAATTTAATTTAATTTAGTTTAATTTAATTTAATTTTTAATTTGATTTGATTTAATTTAATTTAATTTAATTTAATTTAATTTAATGTGTTTTAATTTAATTTAATTTAATTTAATTTTTTAATTTTAATTTAATATTTTATTTTAAAAGGGTTTGCTTTAAATAATTTAACTTTAATTTAATTTAATGATTAAGTTTTTTAGCATTTTAAATCTTAAACTTGGATTATCATTTTAATTAGGAATTAAATGTTATTGAGATGATTAACTTAGGGATTCTTAAATTAAAGAGTAAATCTCTTCCTAATGACATCCCTATTTTAATAATTCCAATTTGATTATTCTTCCAAATTTAATTAATTATTTTAATTAAAGTTTATTTTAATTATTTTTAAATTGTTTAGTAGGTTTCTACCCTTTAATTATTTAAATTTCAATCATCCAAATCAGATTAAGATCAAATATTTTACCCTTTCATTTTATTAAGCCTAAAGTTTTACTTAAGGGTTAAAATTTTAATTACCATTTTGCCCTTCAAGCTTAGTAACTTCATAACTCACTAAATTGAGTTCAAATGAATTTGAAATTTTTATGTGACTTCACTCATATGTCAATAAAGACATTAGAGGAGAAAATGTGATTTTTTCTGTATTTAATTTATTTATGTAATTATTTTTGGTGGAAAATAAGGATTTCCAAGGAAAATTTAATAATATGACCAAGGAAAAGTTTCTGTCCTTAAGAAAATTATGGAACATTCCTAATGACCAGAGGACCATTTAGACCAATTTTGGTGATTTTTTGAATTATATTATTTTTATTATAATTATTTTGAGTTTTGGAGTATTAATTAATTTTTAAAAAAAATAAAGGTTGAAAAATGAATTTTATATTTTTCAAAAATCTCTCTGATATCAAGGAAATCAGAGAATCAATTTTTATAATTTTATGATTTTTCTTTGATTTATTAGAATTATTTTAATGGAAATGTTAGAAAATACATTTTTTGTAATTTTAAAATTACCTTAGGGCTTTAAAATTTAATATCTCATCATAGAGACTTAAGAAAAATATGGGATTTGTTCCTAAGTGATTAAAATTCAAAATGTGACATTTTGGTGAATTTTATTATTTTTGTGATTTTTATTATTTTATTAATTATTAAAATATTAAAATAATACAAAAAATCAACTTTTTTGGGAAATTGAAATTTTAATTTTCTTAAATTCCCCTAATATCAGAGAGGCTCCAAAACCAATTTGGTGAATTTTTGAAAAGCATTTTGAAAGTTATGAATTTTTAAAGTTTAAATTGGCTAAATGGCTTAATCAACTCATTTAGTAGAGCTAACCAAGTCCAATTAACTTCAAATTTTTATGGTGGGTTCCTCTAATCCTAAAGGTCAGTGGAGAATTGATTTCAAGTCAATTTGATGTATGGTTAGCTCTAATTAATTAAAGACCTATTTAGGGTGTTTAAGCCAATTAGGGTTATTCCAAGTGAATTAATTCAAAAACTATTTTTCCTAGGGTCCTCTAGTCATAAGAAACATCACCAAATTTTCCTAGAATTTATTTCACAACATGCTAATTATTGGATTTAAAATACTCCAAACAGTAACATGAATTTGAAAAATCAATAACTTCTCATAGGGATGGCCTCTGACTTTGGAAAATTCAGGGAATGTTCCCAAATTCAGAGGCTTTAAAAGCCCTATGGTCTAATGCCATGGTGAATTTCCTATATGCATGGAGAATTAAAACAATGCAGACAGTAAATAAATCATTAAAAATAAAATACTTGATGAAATTAAATGATTTCTTTTCCACATTATTCTTCCCTGTTCACTGAGCAAGAGGGTATTTTTATTTTATTTTTCTGATTTTTCTACACAAAGTTATGAATTTTCAAAGTTACGGTAATTAAATAAATGAAAATAGCCCTAATTTCCTACTTATCCACGCGGCGCCACGCCATCCTCGGCAGCTCCGAAAGGCCACGCGTCGTCTCCTGATTCGGCGCCGCCATCCGACTCAGCACTCTAGGGGCCCGCAGTTCATGCACCATTGCGCTGTCCGGCTCGATCCAGACCGTCCGCTCGATACACGCTCGATCCAACGGCTCCCAGTCATCGTCTACGACTGGTGTGCACCCATGACCGTCAACCTTCTAACCCTAATTTCTCACTCAATTCTCAATGGATTTTTGTGTTCTTATGCTCTATGGATTCGTCTTGAGGAGACGAACACATCCATACGGTAAACATGTATTTAAATTGACTCAAATTAAATGGAGAATCTCTGTAAGCTTGGGGAAGAAGAGTGAGTCCATACCTTTGCTCGGAGAAGTGAAGCTTCGATCTGAGAGTTGTGTCACCTTCGATTGGGTCCAAGTAAGCTCCAGATGAAGTCCCTTGGCCTAGTGAATTGTCTAGCTATGAAAGTGACCACAGCCGATCACAAAGCTTGGAGTCTGGAACAGATGGGTGGCCTGGAGAGGGGGCTTTTGCTGGTGGACTTCTTCCCTTGGTCTGGTGAAGGTGTAGGACCAATCAATTTGGGGATTGGCTCACTGCGGAGAAGTGTCCTGGTTTTGGGCTTGGATTTCAACTCTGAAATCGAGCTCGCGAGAGGAAATGGCAGGGGGATTTCGAGTGGGGATCAAGTTCTCTATGTGTGGGGAGTAGTCCGGAACAATTTTGGCGAGTTTCCTTAAGGTTTGTTTTCAGCACCTCTCATGGCCGAGAAGGGGTGGTGTTTAAATAGGCATGGATGGAGGCTCTCCCAGGAGGAGTTAGGGCTTGGGATCAGCTGCTCTTGGCATGGGAAGAATAGCCATGGTGACCATTGGGCATGGGGCAGCTCAGCAGGTGAGAATTCCAAGTTTGGGCTCACATGTGAGCTCTCGGCCTGGTGGTTTCCGGCGGCTGTGGTGGCTGGCCGGCCAAGGTCAGGTCACCCTCAAGGTCAGGGAGGTCAGGGCTGGGGCTTAGTGCAGTCAATTGGCCATGGACATGTGTAAAGGAGTTGAATTAAAATGGAATGGGGGGAAGGCAATACTTGGCTAGGTTTGGTCAACCCATTTGTTTGGGCTGGGTTCACCTCCCCATGGTCGGCCTTGGGCTGAGAAAATCGGTTAGGCTAGGCTGGTCAAAAGGTGGTGATGTCCTTATCCAAGAATATTTGGATTAAATCTTGGTTAAGGGGTATCATGGGTGAGGTTAATCACCTTTAGGAATTAAGGAAAGAGTCTCCTCCTTTTGCCCAAAATGGCATGGTGACATGTAAAGAGGCTCTCATGGCTTCCATGTGGCTCATGCATGGCTTCATGGCTCATCTTTGGCTTGGGAAAAGTTAAGTCAATTTCATGGAAATGGATTTAAGAAAATTTTGGTATTTTGATGGGAATTTGTATGGGGCTTGATTTGGAATTTTTTAATTGATGATTTTGAAACTTAGGGGTGATTTTGATTAAATGGATGATGAGTGGAAGTGTCATGTGGGCTTTGGATGAATTTGGGCTTTTGAATTTGAAGGAAGTGGGCTTTTAGGAAGGTTTAAGGGAAGTGGGCTTTTTGATTTTAGGATGGGCATTTGGGTGAAAATTTTGTGAAGGACCATGTCAAATAAATGTTACAATTGGTTTAGGGATGTTTCATGAATGGTTTGGAGTCAATTTGGTGTGATTTGGAATTGAATTGGTTTGAATTTGGGTTCATTTGGTAAGTGGGCCAATATAGGTCAAATTGGGCTAACTTGGGCCAATGTTGGGCTAGGGTTGAAATTGATGTAAAATTAATGTTGGGAAATGTTTATGGGAGTGTTTCAAAGAGGTTTTGGCTTTGGTTGGGTTTTGATTTTGGGGTTTGGGCCTATTTGGGCTAGGTTTAGGTTTAGGTCAAAATTGGGCCTTTTAGCTTTTGGTTGAATTTGAGTGGGGTTTGGGTCTAAACTTTGGGCAAATCATGTTAGTGTTTTGTTTATGGGGATGTTAAGGAAGGTTTAGAAAAGATTTGGGTTTAATTGGAGTTGAATTGGGTGAGTTTGGGCTAAGTTTGGGTCATGGGTCCAAATTGGGCTTTAAGGCCAAAAGTGAAATTGGATCCAAATGTCAATCAAATTGGGCTTGGATTTGGTCTAGATTGGTGTTGGGAATGTTGAATTGAAGTTTAGAATTTAATTGGACCAGAATTGAGTCAATTGGGTAGGTTTGGTTTGACATTGGGTTCATTTTGGGTTAAAATGGGTCAAATTGGGGGTTTTGATAAAAGTGGGGTAAATTGACAAAATTGGCCCATGGTGTAGTTGAACAAAATGAATTTGGGAATATTTGGGATTTTCGGGAATTTTCTGGGAATTTTTTGAATTTTTGGATTTTTTGGCTAAGAGGGGCATTTTGGGTATTTGGAGGGTATTGAGAGGTATTTTTGGAATTTTGGTATTTTTGGGTATGGATGATTAATTTGAGTAATGTGGGAATGTTTGGGATTGATTTGAGGAATTTTGGGTAATTTAGGTGATTTTGCAAATTTTGGATGGTTTTGATGGTTTTGGGTAGAGTAGGCGGGTGTAGGGTCCTGGGGTCAAAAATTGAAAATTTGGAAAATTGAAGCTTGGGTGAATGCAAGTGGAATGAAATCATTTTAGTTGAGCCATGAAGCCATATCAAGCCCACATGAGCCATGAAGGGACTCATTTGAGGCATCCACTATGTTGTTCCTAACCCTCTTAGCCAAGGGCTTAGGGGTTAAGGACCATCCATGTGAATCACCTTCATGAGTCAGGAGATCAAGTTAGGTATGGGTGTGGTTTTAGGAGGTGTGTGAAAGTGTAGTGTATAGGTGTAGTGTGTGTGTAAGTCAACCCTTCACCAGACCGAGCCACCTGTAGGAGCTCCTAAGGCCAAAGAGTCCTATAGGAACTCATCCTTTAAACTTCCACATTTGATTTCAACCCTCTAGGTGATTAGGGGTCTACAATCAAGTTTGTGGAGTTTGCAGGGAGTTAAGAAGTGGTTTGAATTTCTAAGTGGTGGGTCCCAATTCTAATCCTCTAGGATAGTCAAAGGAAAAGCCTAAGGCTAGATCCTAAGTACTAAAGAGAAGAAGAGAAGACCTCATAAAAAATGAGGTCAACAAGTACATGAGTTCTGTTGTGGAAGTATGAAAATTGTGTTATACTAAATATGAGCTATATTAATCTTTACCCTTACTATAGAAGCTATAAAGAACATTGGCTAGTTTAAAGTTTAAATAGTTTTGAAGATGGGTTAGGTAGAGAAGATACTAGCTCTCACTCTAGAGTTCCCTCATTTCCCTCCACTTGGTGGCTAACATCTCGTATCAAAACTTAAAGAAATAAACCAAATTGGGGGCTTTAGTTTGTCACTCTAAAGTCCTCTTATTCTACACCCATCAAAGTATATTTCCCTATTTATTTGCACAAAATTATCTGAATTACTTTCTCATCCATACAATCTCATGTGATTTCTACTAAATGTTGATTGAGACAATACCTACTAGGATCTTACATGTTCTCACAACAAATTTTAACATCATAATTGGCCAAATCAAGAAATAAATGAAGTGTGAGGATTATATCAACACAAATTATTCCAAACAATAAAAATCAATACTTCCATAACTTCCATCCAACACTTAATTACTTTTCATTTTAAGAAAAAAGATAAATAAAACTGCTCATAATCCATGGAGAAAACACAACAATAAGTAATTTTAAAAGTAGAAATCATGTAGAAAACACAAGAAATCTTCAATTAAAACCAAATGAAGTACAAAGATAAAAACTTGTCTGAAGTTCATCTCCACCAACCTCTTGAAGTTCCTTTGAATCTCTTCCTTTCTCTTACAAGACTCCTTAGGACTGTTCGCCCATCCCAAGAGGGTTTAAGTCTTTAAAAAATAATGTATTTTTACTTAGAAATATCCACTCACCTTCCCTTTCACTAAGAATGCCATAAGTCTGTAGAAACCCTAAGTAAGAATCATATAACTTCTTACTATAACTGCTCTCTCTCCTCTAAAAACTAACTCTTACTGCTCTCTTTCTTCTTCTTGAAGTCCTTTCTTTTATAATTTCTCAAAAGGTGCCTTGGTGCCTCTTCAAAATGTGCCCATATTCAATGAATCTATTGAAGAGATGCATCCTTTTAAGTGAAATTTGAAAATCTTTTTGCTCCATTGATCAGTTACCCACATTTGTAGCAAAGGGTGCCTCAAATACCTCTTCAAAATTTGCCAAAAATTCCTTGAAATTGAAAATTAACTACCATTCGCTTAAGAACGGGGCCTCTGATACTTTGGTGCCGCCTTCTCTGTCTGCCGGAGCTTAGGCGCCAGATTTGGGCGCTTTGGCGCCCCAGTTCAATTTAACACCTTCTTCATTTTTGCTCTAAATTTGATCCATTTTCACTCCTTTTGACATATTTACTCCTTTTAATTGTACCTGAAAGAAAAACACAAAAATACCTTCCATTAAAGTGCAATATCATCCAAAATAGGTATAAAAATATGTACAAAAATATTATATATTGTAGGTATATCAAATTCCCCCAAAATTAAATTGTTACTTGTTCTCAAGTGACAGTACAATCTTTCAAAACTAACATAAGCAAATTATGTCAATGAGCTTCTTTAGGAGATTCAAAAATTTTGTTCTAGAAATATAGTACGCCAATTTAGAAAAAACTTTAGTGAATGAGACTAATTTAAAGTTTAGAAAATTTCTAAAGTGATAAGTATGGAAATATGAGCTTCTAACTAATTTAGAAATACTTATAGATTTTCTAAATATAGTGCTTAGGCCTTCTATCTTCTTTACTTAAAAATTTTCATTTAAAATAAATATACTCATTATATTATATCCTTAAGTATAGGAGTTTCTCAAATTTTATGCATTAAAAAGATCAATGTGGAAGCAATTTTTGATTAGGCACTAATCCCCAAGCTTCTCCTTCCTTTTTTTGGCAAGGATTATTAAATCTGGACAGGCCTTTAATGTTTTTGAATTCCACTCTTCCTTTCTTAAAATAAAGGTCTGATATATATCATTTACTTAAAAAATATAATAATAGTTTTGAAAACTATTTTTAATAAAATAAATTTAAGTACTGAAAATAAAAGTTTAATTCTTATATATTTCTCAAAAATACAATATCTCTTACTAAAGATAGTTACACCATATTTAACATCTCTTCATATTCAAAATTTTATTACGTTAATATAACTTCATAACATAAGCATTTTTCAAATCAAAAATCAAATTTATTTGTAGCATATTTGAGAACAAATAAATTTCAAGTCTTGAAAATTGATTTTTCATCCCCCAACTTAAATTTTCACAAAGATTAAACATTTTAGCATAATAAGAATGAAAAATAAAAACTTATGCTCACAGAAATTTTCAAATCCTAAGTATGCAAGTACACAAAATTAAAAATAGGAGTAAAAATGATCAAATTTCATTTTGATTTTAAAATATATGATATTCAAAAGACTTCTAGGATAAATAAGTTCAACACAAACTATCACAACCACAACAGAAAGAAAAATATATGGCAGTAAATTGAAACTTAAAAATAAAATTTTAAATGAAGGTTAGCTCTATTCTAAACTTCATAAAGTAGTATAAATAAGTTCAACACAAACCAACACAATACATTTAAAAATAACAAAGTTCACATACTTACTTCCACATCTAATCTGCAACAAACATAACAAAAAAACACATCACAATGAACTACAACAACAACGTTCACCACAATAACGAAACACCAAAATAGTCCAAACAAAAATTCAAATAAAAGTTCAAACAAAACACAACATAACCCAATCTCTACTCATCCTTGTCACCATCGTCATCTTCTTCATCTTCATCTTCATCTCAGAAACTAGCAGAATAAAAAAGGGTACTGTGGATATGGAGAAAATACTACACTCTGATCACCTCTAATGAGTTTCTCCATATGGAAATGCTATGTCTATTATTAGTTCTGGGATTGGTAAAGGAAATTCGTCCTTTGGGCAAGCTTTATTCAAATCCTGAAAAATCCACACATACTTTAATTTGTCCATTTTTCTTTTTTACTGACACTATATTAGCCAGCCATGCCAGGTAATTTTCCTCACGTACGAAGCCAACTTCAATTAGTTTCTTGACTTCGGTGATGACTTGTTGCTCTTTTTCAACACGCATCCTTCTTGGAGCTTGTTTGAAAGGAATTGCAATTTGGTTTATTCCAAGTTTATGGATCGCAACTTCTGGGGCTAGCCTAGGCATTTTGTCATAAGTCCAGGCAAAACAGTCTTTATATTCCTTTAACAATTGAATGATTTCCTTAGCTTCCATGTCATTAAGGAATGAACAAATGAAAGTTGATTTTGGGTTTTCATCAGTCCCTAAATTTATTTCTCTTAATTCATCAATTGTCAATTTTATTTCTTCTTCTAATTCGGGCGAGGCATCTTCAATTGGAAGATCATCATCTTCAGTAATGACTAGGCAAAAATTTGCATCATCCAAAGGTTCTATAATGCCAAATCCGACACCTTGTTTGGAATTATGATTTTGTTTATTATCATTCCACATTTGTTTAATGAAATCAGGTTGTTTCAAAGATAATTGTGTGAGTGATAAACCTTTTCGAACAAAATTTTATGCCCAAGGAGAATACAATTCAAAAGGGGTATTTATTGATTTCAAAACATTTTCATCATCTAGTTTTACATCGGTTTTAAGATTAGAAGAGGAAGAAGAGCCAAGTCTAAACTTAATTGGTTTCTTGTGATCATTATATACCTCTTTGATTACTATATCTTCAACTATAGGGATAAATATTGGAGTTAAAGTCATAGTCTGTATATAATGATTGATTTTATCATACATAGATTCAAGCTATTTTCCTTTGTCTTCCTCTTCAAGAGGTATCTTGAATTGAGGTTCTTTCGAAACCACCGTTGGCATTTCTCCTTTTATCTCTATTTCTGAGTCCAAGTGAATTTTGAATTTTGATGGATTTTTCATTTCGACAATTGGATTTTGTTTCCCTTTCCTTCGTCCTCGGCCTCGACCTCGAGTGTGAGTTTGATGGAAATTATTACCACTTGTCTGTATTGGAAAAGAACCATCTTGTTTCTTTTCAATGTATTTTTCTTTAGTATTCACCATGGCTTCTCTGGAAAATACTGTTTGTTTCATTGGGGCGTAGTTAGCGGCATCTTCATGTATTCTGATTTCATGCACCGAGAATGGTTGTAGATCTACAATATTCTTGTATGTTTTGCAAATATTTTATGCATTGATGTAATGAGGATGAAATTATTTTATGCTCGTGAAGTCATGGTCTACCAAGAAGTGCATTAATGGAAGTGTCAGAATCAATTATATGGAATTTTGTCGTAGTTATTAAATCGTCCATTTTTAGGAGTAATGTTATTGACCCTAGGGCTCATTCTCCCTGTTGGTTGAATCCTCGTAGCATCATTGTATCCCTTGATAGTTGAGATGCATTAATATCCAAATATGCTAGAGTTTTCAGATTCATTATGTTAATTGAGGCGCCTAGGTCAATGAGCACCCTTGAGAGTGTCGTATCATTTATATTTACTGTAATGTACAAAGGACGATTGTGTTCAGTTGTCCTAAGTAACAAGTCATCATCGAAAAAGGTAATATTTGTTTGTTCCTCCATTGAGTCAGCCTCTTCCTGGGTAATATTAGCAATTTGAGTCAAACAAATGTCTTGGTCCATAAGGGCTTTGATCAATGATTCCCTCATTTCTTTTGAAAGTAAAGATCATCGTAAATCCTTAATTTTGCTGGTAATTTTCTCAAGTGGGCTAATACATTATAATCCACCTTATTATTATCATTTTATGAATATTCTGGAGGAACAATTTCCTTTGTTGTTATTGTTTGTTTTCTTTTTCTTGTGGAGTTGTTCTCGGAGGTAAAATTTTCCCACTCTGTAGACTAATTTCAGTTATTTCCCTTGATCTGCCATTTGACTCTTTCATCTCCGAGTCTGAAGATTCCAATTCTATGGAAATTGGAATTTCTCGCAATAAGAGTGTGATATTATCATCGGGATCAATATCAATATCAGTTTGGTTTTCATTAAACTGGTCGGTTTTGTGTACCATTTCAGTATTGTCTTCAAGATTGAAATTATTATTTTCAAAAGTTGTAGGCTGTTTTTTCAGGTTTTAAATTTAAATTTAAATATATATAATTATTATTTAGAAAGTGGCATTTGATTTTTGAAAATAATTTTAAGTTTGAAAATTTTAAAATAGGATATCAAACCGATCTCACACCTCAAAGGGTTTATATAAACGAGCACCGCATCACCAACAGTGTATCTGTCCCGAGGAATATACACACTGTTTGATAATGGGGCTCGATTAAATAAACTAATAGATTTGTGACATCCGTTTGGTCTGCGAACTAATTTTATAAGCCGACAAGTTCCCCTACTTAATATAAAGGAATTAAGCAGGGTTTATATTACCTGGGTTCTTAAAGTTTCCTATAAGGGCAAGCCCCTATAGTTAATTACATCCTAAATGTCCAAAGACACTTCAGAAAACTCTCAATAAAGATCAGTGGTTTCACTTTCAAGAATTTCAAAGTTTAAGCGTTCAAAGGATTTTATTTTGAAATTTCAAAAGGGATTGGATCAAATTTGGAACAGTTATTTTAAGAGTCCAAAGGAAGAGGAGTAGGGGATGTCACAGACCCGAAGTGAACTTCGGCGACTTCCCGACTATCCTATTGTTTGGCTTCAATTTGAGAGTTTATTTAATATTGCAATCTTGCCAATTTTAATTAATCAGGACTTATATTTATATGATATAATCATACAAATAGCCTCGAAAATGTGAGGGTTTATGTCGTACCAAACGGCTACCTCGGAGTCCTACGACGAGTTAGGGCTTAAATTGCATAACATGATTATGCAAGTGCCTAAAGACAAGTTGAGGATTTATGTTGCACTGACAAACTACCTCGAAATCCTATGACTTGGTTATTTAATTCTAAGGAAGGTTAAGCTGAAGAAGACTTGTTTTGCTGTTGAAGATGGCCGTGCAGCCCACCGTGCTTGCTCCAAACTCCTTGTAGTTGCAGAAGGTTTAGTTTTAGAAGTGACAATCAGGGAGTGAGAGAAGTGTTTTGGTTTAGAGATTAAGTTTCAAATTCAGTGTTTGAAGTTTTATTAAGGGGAATCTTAAAGTTGATTAAGCAGAACCGGTTAAGATCCCATGGTTCTATCATCCCGGCACCACTATTTTCATTTGATTCACTTAGTCCAAATGAATTTGCTAAATTCAACTGAATGAGTTCCACACTTCCTTTATACCGTGGGCAATCTCGTTAGCAACACGTGGGTTACGTCATCCGAGAGATTCCCGATCATCCAACGAGACATTTTAATTTTAGTTATAATTTCAGTTTTGTTTTGTTGGTGATTAAATTTTGAGTTATTTAAACATGCTAGGTTCGATCATTTTCATGAATTTATAAATGCGGGAAAGAAAGACATTTAATAAATTGTGGAGTGTAAATTGCAATAAACTTAAATGCGTACCTAGTGGGCACTCCCGTCATTTTCATTTGCACTTAAAATACATGTCATGGCATTTATATATTCGCAACAAATACCTAGGTAAAGCTAAGGGAATGTTCCGGTTATCTACCAAACCCTATGATGTCTAGGTTGAAGTCCTAGTCGACTACCAAATCCTATGATGTCTAAGCTAGAATCCTGGTTGTCTATCGAGTCCTATGACGTCTAGGTTATTGTGTTTGGTTAAGGATGATTTTCTTCATCAAAGAACAATGAAGTCTCACTGTTCTTTTAAAACATCCCATCAAGTTAGAGAAGTGCTTGGAACTTAATTCTGAACATCTTCCTAAACATTTTAGGGATTATTTTGAGTCAGTCAGTTTTATCATGGTAATGAATCAATCACCCAGGTTACTCAGAGTTCTGGTCTTGTTTGACTCTTGCTCAGTGAATTTGGATGTTTGATTATACTATGATGTCGGCATATTTTTAGGTTATGTGTTTTGAAAAGGGGTCGCCTACAGAAATTGTCGGCGAATTTTCATATCTTAAATTTAATTTAAATATATATAGTTTAAAAGATAACATTTGATTTTGAAAGTAATTTTAAGTTTAAAAGTTTTAAGATATGAAATCAAACCGATCTCACATCCCAAATAGTTTATATAAACGAGCACCGCACCACAAACCATGTGTCTATCCCGAAGAATAGACACACTTCGCTTGATGATGGGGCTCGATTAAATAAACTAGGAGATTTGTGACATCCGTTTGGTCCGCGAACCAATTTTATAAGCCGACAAGTTCCCCCGCCTAATATGAAAACATTAAACGGGGTTTATATTACTCAGGTTCTTAAAATTCCCTATAAGGGCAAGCCCCTATAGTTAATTACATCTTAAGTGATAGGAATCACCTAAGAAAACTCTCGATAATAATCGGTAGTTACCGCTCTCAAGAATTTCAAAGTTTAAGTTTTCAAGGGATTGAATTTTGGAATTTTAATAGGGAATGGATCAAATTTGGAACATTTTATTTTGGGGATTCAAAGGAAGAAAGGTAGGAGAAATCACAGATTTGAAGCGAACTTCGATAATTTCCCGACTATCCTATTGTTTGGCTTGAATTTAGGAAAGTCCTAATGTTTATTTAATGTTTTGATCTTGCCAATTTTAATTAATTAGGACTTATATTTGTATGATAAAATCATACAAATAGCCTTGAAGACGTGAGGGTTTATGTCGTACCAAACGACTACCTCGGAGTCCTAAGACTCAGTTAGGGCTTAATTTACATGATATGATCATGCAAATGCCTAACGAAGAGTTGAGGATTTATGTTGCACTAGTGCAGAACTACCTCGAAGTCCTATGGCTTGGTTATTTAATTCTAAGAAAGTTTTTTTGAAGTAGACTCGGGTTTTGTCGATGACGATGGCCGTGCTCGCCCACCATGCTCCGAGCTCCTTGTTGTTGTAGAGGTTTAGTTTTAGATGTCATAAATCAGGAAATGAGAGAAGTGTTTTGGTTTAGAGAAGGTCTTAATTTCCAAGTATTTTTTTATGTTTTAATTAAAACAAATCTTAAAGTTGATTATAACAACACCGGTTAAGATCCCACGGTTCCATCCTTCCGGCATCGTTATTTTTATCGGATTCACTTAGTCCAGATGAATTTGCTAAACTCAACTAAATGAGTTCCACACTTTCATTTAGACCGTGGGAAATCCCGTTAGCAACACGTAGGTTACATCATCCGAGGTATTCCCGATTATCCAACAAGACGTTTTAATTTAGTTTTAGTTGTAGTTTTGTTGTTCTGTTTGTGATTAAATTTTGAGTTGTTTTATATTTTGAAATGTTGTGGCGGTGAATTTTATCTTATAATGACTTTTAATTTAGTTTTAGTTTCGGTTTTAGGGACTATCCTAAAGGTGTAGGTTTTCATGCAACGAGTTATTTATCATGCAAGAAAAGTAAGTGCGATGCGATTAAGTAAATTACAATAAGATAAATTGCAATAAAATAAAAGCGTACTCGGAGGGTCTTCCCGTCATCCCAAGCTGCACTTAAAACACAATTAGGATATTTAAGCATTTAAAGCAAGTTCCTAGGTAAAGCTAAGGGAAGGGTTATGGTTTTCTACCAAGTTCCTAATCCTATAGCTAGTCGTCTCCTATGACGTCTAGGTTCTTGTATTTTGGGTTTGAGGATGATTTTCTTCATCAAAGAACAATTAAGTTCAATTGTTCTTATAAACATCCTATCATATCGAGGAAGTGCTTAAGACAAATCTTAAACATCTTTTCAATATTTCTAGGATTATTTTATGTCAAAGAGAATTTAATTATACAAATGAATTAATCGTCTAGGAGTTCAAGTTTTGTTATCTTGCTTAGTGAACTAGGACATTTGAATATCCTATAAGTGAAGTAACACTTCATTTAATACTCCGTTTAGGAGTTATGACAACAAGAGCTTTCGAGGGCAAATGGATGTTCAAGTGATTTATGATTTAATTTAATTTCAATTAATGGGTTTAAGTTTGGAATAGTGTCCAAGTTGTTTTAGATTTACTTTTGAATTCTTTATGTCTTTGGTGATGTTATATTTAATTCAATTTAATTTAATTTTAATTTTAATTTAATTTGGTTTGGTTTTAATTTTAATTTAATTTTATTATTTAATTTTAATTTTATTTTAACTTGATTTTATTTATTATTTTAATTTAATTTAATTTAATTTAATATGTTTTAATTTAATTTAATTTAATGTGATTTAATTTAATTTCATTTAATTTAATTTTAATTTAAATTTTAATTTTAATTTTAATTTGGTTTTATTTTTAATTTTAATTTAAATTTAAATTTTAACTTAATTTTATATTATTATTATTATTTTTTAATTATAATTTAATATTTTATTATTATATTTTTTTTTATGCTTTAGGGATGATTTAATTTTAATTGTTAAAGTATTAATTTAATTGAAATTTTAAAAGTATTTAGTTTGAATGTTTTAATTTTTAATTTAATGATTAAGCATTTTAAGTTTTGAATTTGGATTATCATTTTAATTAGGAATTGAATATTATTGAGGTGATTAATTTAGGGATTCTTGAATTAAAGAATAAATTTCATCCTAATAACATCCCTATTTTAATAATTATAATTTTTTATTATTCTTCCAAATTTAATTAATTATTTAATTAAGGTTTATTTTGATTACTTTCAAATTACTTGGTAGGTTTCTACCCTTTAAATACCTAAGTTTCAAACATCCAAAATCAACTTAATATCAAATATTTTACCCATCCTTTTAATTAAACCTAAACTTTTTAATTATAGGTTAAAATTTTAATTACCATTTTGCCCTTTAAACTTACTAATTTCATAACTCACTAAATCGAGCTTAAATGAATTTGAAATTTTTATGTGACTTCACTCATATGTCAATCAAGACATTAGAGGAGAAAATGTGATTTTTTTGTATTTAATTTATTTATATAATTATTTTTGGTGGAAAATGAGAATTTTCAAGGAAAATTTAATAACATGACCAAGGGAAAGTTTCTGTCCTTAAGAAAATTATGGGACATTCCTAATGACCAGAGGACCACTTGGACCAATTTTGGTGATTTTTTGAATTATATTATTTTCATTATAATTATTTTGAGTTTTGGAGTATTAATTAATTTAAAAATAAAATAAAGGTTGAAAAATGAATTTTATATTTTTCAAAAATCTCTCTGATATCAAGGAAACTAGAGAACCAATTTTTATAATTTTCTGATTTTTCTTTGATTTATTAGAATTATTTTAGTGGAAATGCTAGAAAATACATTTTTTTTAATTTTAAAATTACCTTAGGGCTTTAAAATTTAATATCTCATCATAGAGACTTAAGAAGAAAATGGGGTTTGTTCCTAAATGATTAAAATTCAAAATGTAACATTTTGGTGAATTTTATTATTTTTGTGATTTTTATTATTTTTTAATTATTAAAAATATTAAAATAATGCAAAAAATCAAATTTTTTGGAAAATTGCAATTTTATTTTTCTTAAATTCCCCTGATATCAGAGAGGCTCCAAAACCAATTTGGTAAATTTTTGAAAAGGATTTTGAAAGTTATGAATTTTTAAAGTTTAAATTTGGCTAAATGACTTAATCAACTCATTTCGATAAGGCTAACCAAGTCCAATCGACTTCAAACTTTTATGGTGGGTTCCTCTAATCCTAAAGGTCAGTGGAGAATTGATTTCAAGTCAATTTGATGTATGATTAGCTCTAATTAATTAAAGCTCCATTTTGGGTGTTTAAGCCAATTAGGGTTATTTGAGGTGAGTTAACTCAAAACCTATTTTCCCTAGGGTCCTCTGGTCATAAGAAACATCACCAAATTTTCCTAGAATTTATTTCACAACATGCTAATAATTGGAATTAAAATACTCAAACTAGCAATCTAGAATTGAAAAATTAATAACTCTTCCTAGGGATGACCTCTGACTTTGGAAAATTCAGGGAATGTTCCCAAATTCAGAGGCTTCAAAAGCCCTATGGTCTCATGCCATGGTGAATTGTATACATGCATGGAGAATTGAAAATGTGCAGAGAGTAAATAAATTATTAAAAATCAAATACTCAATGAAATTGAATGATTTTTTTTCCACATTATTCTCCTCTATTCACTGAGCAAGAGGGTATTTTTATTTTATTTTTCTGATTTTTCTACACAAAGTTATGCATTTTTGAAGTTTAGGGAATTAAATAAATAGGAAAATAACCTATTTTCCTACTTATCCACGCGGCGCCAACTCAACCTAGGCATCTCCGAAGCGCCGCGTGTCGTCTTCTGATTCGGCGCCGCCATCCGACTCAGCGATCCAGGGCCCCGCGGTTCACGTACCAACGCGCTGTCCGGCTCAATCCAGACCGTCCACTCGATACACGCTCGATCCGACGGCTCCTGGTCATCGTCTATGACTGGTGTGCACCCGTGACCGTCAACCTTCTAACCCTAATTTCTCACTCGATTCTCAACGAATTTTCGTGTTCTTATGCTCTATGGATTCATCTTGAGGAGACGAACACATCCATACGGTAAACATGTATTTAAATCGACTCAAATTAAATGGAGAATCTCCGTAAGCTCGGGAAGAAGAGTGAGTCCATACCTTTGCTCGCAGAAGTGAAGCTTCGATCCGAGAGTTGTGTCACCTTCGATTGGGTCCAAGCAAGCTCCGGATGAAGTCCCTCGGCCCGGTGAATTGTCTAGTAAGATTTCGGCCAAGCCCGATCACAAAGCTTGGAGGCCGGAAGCAATGGCCGGCCTCGGTGAGGGGGCTTTTGCCGGTAAACTTCTTCCCTCGGTCCGGTGAAGGTGTAGGACCAATCAATTTGGGGATTGGTCCACCGTGAAGAAGTGTCTCGGTTTTTGTGCGAAGTTCGAACTCAAAATCGAGCTCGACTTGGAGGAATCGGGCTGGAATCCAGTGGGAATCAAGTGCTCTATGTGTGGAGAGTGGTCCGGAATGATTTTGCGCAGTTTCCTTAAGGTTGGTTCAAGCACCTCTTCCATGGCCGAGAGGGGTGGTGTTTAAATAGGAGAGACCGGAGGGCCTCCTGGGGGAGTTAGGGATCGGGATCAGCTGCTCTCGGCAAGGGAAGAACGAGCCGCAATGGCCACTAGGCATGGGGCAACTCAAGCAAGGTGGAATTTCAATGCTTGGCTCCTTCCCATGTCTCGGCCATGGCGTTTTCCGGCGGCCCGGTGGCCGGCCGACAAGCATGGGTCACCCTCGTGGTCGAGTGGGTCGTGGCCGGAGGTTTGTGCAATCAATCGCCATGGACATGTGTAAAGGGCTTGGATTAAAATGGTATGTGGGAGAGGCCATTTTGGCTCGATTTGGGTCAACCCATCCTTTTGGGCTAGGTGCACCTCCCCATGGCTAGTTTGGGCTGAAGAGAATGTGGTTTAGGTCGGCTTGATTAGTGGGGAAAGGTCACCATCCAAGTACAATTAAGATTAAACATGGTTTAGTGGGAGACATGAACATGGTTAATCACCTTAAGGGAATATGGAAAGGACCCCCTCCATTTGCCCAAGATAGCATGGTGACATGTAAAGGGCTTTCGTGGCTTCCATGTGGCTCATGCATGGCTTCATGGCTTGCCTATGGCTTGGAAAAAGTTTGGTCAATTTCATAAAAATGGATTTTTAAGGATTTTGGATATTTTGGGGTCATTTGATGGGATTTGGCATAATACCATTTTGGTTTGATTTTCATGATGGATTTAGCACTTAGGAGTGATATTAATTGAGTGAGGATGAGATGAGATTGTAGTGTGGGCTTTAGGATGGGCTTGGGCTTTTAAAATTTTGTAAAGGTGGGCTTTTAAAATGGTTTAAGGGAATGGGCTTTTGGATTTTAAAATGGATTTTAGGATGAAAGTTTGGTGAAGGCTTGGGCCAAATAATTGTTGGGTTTGGTTTAGGGGTATGTCATGAGTGGTTTGAAACAAACTTGAGGTGGTTTGGGTTTGAATTGGGTTGAATTTGGACCTCTTTGGTAAATGGGCCAATGTAGGTCAAATTGGGCTAACTTGGGCCAATGTTGGGCTAAGTTTGAAATTGATGTAAAATTAATGTTGGGAAATGTTTATGGGAATGTTTCAAAGAGGTTTTGGCTTTGGTTGGGTTTTGATTTTGGGGTTTGGGCTTATTTGGGTTAGGTTTGGACTTAGGTCAAAATTGGGTCTTTTAGCTTTGGGTTGAATTTGAGTGTGGTTTGGGTCTAAATTTTGGGCAAATCATGTTAGTGTTTTGTTTGTGGGGATGTTAGGGAAGGTTTAGAAAAGATTTGGGGTTAATTGGAGTTGAATTGGGTGAGTTTGAGCTAAGTTTGGGTCATGGGTCCAAATTGAGCTTTAAGGTCAAAAGTGAAATTGGATTCAAATGCCAATCAAATTGGGCTTGAATTTGGTCTATATTGGTGTTGGGGATGTTGAATTGAAGTTTAGAATTGAATTGGACCAGAATTTGGGTCAATTGGGTAGGTTTGGTTTGACATTGAGTTCACTTTGGGTTAAAATGGGTCAAATTGGGGATTTTGATAAAAGTGGGGTAAATTGACAATATTGGCCTATGGTGTAGTTGAACAAAATGAAATTGGGAATATTTGGGATTTTCTGGAATTTTCTGGGAATTTTCTGAATTTTTGGATTTTTTGGCTAAGAGGGGCATCTTGGGTATTTGGAGGGTATTGGGAGGTATTTGGAATTTTTGGTATTTTTGGCTATGAATGATCAATTTGAGTGGTGTGGAAATGTTTGGGATTGGTTTTGAGGAATTTGGGTGATTTTTTAGAATTTTGAAAAATTTGGGTAATTTCGAGGGTTTTGGGTAAAGTAGGCGGGTGTCGGGTCCCCGGGGTCAAAAATTAAAAATTTGGAAAATTGAAGATTGGGTAAATGTAAGTGAAATGAAATCATTTTGGTTGAGCCATGAAGCCATGTTAAGCCTATATGAGCCATGAGAGGACTCATTTAAGGCATTCACTATGTTGTTCCTAACCCTCTTAGCCAATGGCTTAGGGGTTAAGGACCATCCATGTTAATCACCCTCATGAGTCAGTAGGTCAAGATGGGTATGTGTGTGGTTTTAGGAGGTGTGTGAAAGTGTAGTGTATAAGTGTAGTGTGAGTGTAAGTCAGCCCTTTCACCGCGACCGAGCCACCTGGGCGATCCTAAGGCCAAAGAGTCCTATAGGAACTCATCCTTTAAACTTCCACATTTGATCTCAACCCTCTAGGTGATTAGGTGTCTACAATCAAGTTTGTGGAGTTTGCAGGGAGTTAAGAAGTGGTTTGAATTTCTAAGTGTTGGGTCCCAATTCTAGTCCTCTAAGATAGTCAAAGGAAAAGCCTAAGGCTAGATCCTAAGTACTAAAAAGAAGAAGAGAAGACCTCATCAAAAATGAGGTCAACATATGAGTAAGGTGAAATTTCATTTGATGCCTCATTTAAGAGCTATAATAATGAAAAGCCTTTAGGAGCAAGTTAGTTCATTAAAGAACCTAATCATTCTTAATTTGAAGTTTGAGTTAATGGATTAAAATGATTTAATCTAGTTATAAGGTTTTGGTAGATCTTTTTAAATGTTTTAAATTATTTTAAGTTAGAAAAGTGTTCAAGTTGCTCAACTCAGTTAAGTTTTACTATTTTAAATGATCTTAACATTTTAGATTAATTTTAATATTTTAAACTGATTTAATTTAATTATAATATTTTAATTATGAATTGTTCCAAGTTAACCTTAATGTTTCAAATTTGTCTTAATTTAAGTTTTAAACAATTTCATATTAGTTTTGATATCTTAAGTTGTTTCAATATGATTTTCTTACTTCAAATGGGTTTTAAGGTTTCAAGTTTGATTATAAGACTTCAAGATTATCTCATTTTTCTTTATTAGTTTCAATTATCCTTTTTATAGTTTAATTAATAAAAAACTAAATAATATTTGATCAAATCATTAATTAGGGATTCAATTTCAAAGAACTAGAGTCTTCCCACATCAAATCTCTTAACCTTAATAATTCATGCTTTAATTAACTTCCAAGGTTTAGGTGATTTAATTAATTAAAAAGTCCCCTTTAATATTTAAGGTGATTAATGAGTTTCTACCCCTTAAATTCCTATGTTTTAATCATCCAAGAGGTAAATTAAGATCAAAGGTTTACCCTTACCTTTGGTTTTAGCCTAAATATTAATTAAGATTAAAGTCCCTTAATTACCATTATGTCCCTCTTAATCTTATTCATCTCATAATTTAATAAATTAAGCTCAAATGAATTTGAAATTTTTATGTCACCTCACTTATATGTCCATTAAGACATTAGAGGAGAAAATATGATTTTTCTATTTTTAATTTAATTTATATAATTATTTTTAATGCAAAATAGGGATTTTCAATAAAAATTCCACAACATGACCAAGATAAAACTTCTATCCTTAGTAAAATTATGGGAAGTTCTTACAACCAGAGGACCATTTTGACCAATTTTAGTGATTTTTTGAATTTTATTTTATTTATTATAATTATTTTAAGTTTTGAAGTATTGATTAATTATAAAATAAAATCAAAGTAGAAAAATAGGTTTTATATTTTTCATAAATCTCTCTGATGCCAATGAACTCAGAGAAACAAATTTTATATTTTTCTGATTTTTCTTTGAATTTTTAGAATTATTTTAGTGAAAAGGTTGGAAAATCCATTTTTAATATTAAAAATTATCTTAAGCCTTCAAAATTCAATATCTTTACTTAGAGACTTAGGAACGATATTTGGTTGGTTCCCAAGTGATTAGGAAACCAAATATGACATGTTGATGAATATTAATATTTTTTTTATTTTTATAATTTTTTAATTATTAAAATACCCAAAAATAGATGAAAAATGAAAATTTTAGGAAAATTCTAATTTTAATTTTATTAGACCCTCTCGATATCGGAGAACCCTCAAAACCACTTTGGTGAATTTTTGAATTATATTTTGGGTTTTATAAATTTTTTAATTCTGAATTTGGCTATGTTACTTAGAAAATTCATTTAATGGGTTAAACCATTTCCAATTAACTTTAAAATTTTTATCGGGGTTTCTATTATCCTATAGAACAATGGAGGATTGATTTTGAGTTATTTCCATTTTTCAATTTACTCTAATTAATTCACAATTAGTTTGAGGTCATGTGAGCAATCAGAGTTATTTTTAATGTTTTAGCTCGTGAAATATTTTTTCTAAGTTCTTCCGGTCATAGGGAACCTACCCTAATTTTCCTGGAATTTTCTAACCACTATAATAAATATTACATTTAAATTATCAAAGTAGGTACATAAACTTAGAAAATATGGTTCTCTGCCTAGGGATCTCCTCTGGCCTTGAAACATTCAGGGAATGTTCCCAAGGACAGAGGGAACAAAAGCCCCATAGTCCCAAGCCATGGTGAATTGTGTGTGTGAGTGGAGAATTGATTTAATGTTTACTGTATTTAAATAATTTAAAAATAAATACTCAGCAAAAAAATTTGATTTTTCTTCCACATCATTCTCCTCTATTCACTGAGCAAGAGGGTATTTTTCTTTTAATTTTTGGATTTTTCTATGAAAAGTTATGAATTTTTGAAGTTCAGGTGATTTAAATAAATCACAAAAATAGGATTTTCCTACTTAACCACGTCGGTGCCACCTCAACCTACGGCAGGTCGAAAGCACACGCAACCTCTTCTGGTTGGGCGCCTCCTTCTGATTCAGTGCCATGAGGCTCCTCGGTTCCGTCTCATCTCCTCATCCGGCGCGATCCTGGCCCTCCATTTGCTACACGCACGATCCAACGACTATCGGTCATCTTCTCTGACTGGTTCAACCTGAGAGTCGTCCACTTTCTAAACCTAATTCTCCTTCATTTCTCAACCAAATCAAGCGCAATTTGTTTCTACATGCTCGTCTAAGCTAAACAAATACATCCATACGACTAACATGCATTGAAATCAAACCAAATAAAAAGGAGAATCGCTGGAAGCTTGGGAGAAATAAAAGTTCAATACCTTGGCTCTGAGAAGTGAGGCTTCGATTAGAAGTACTCTACACCTTTGTGGTAGTCCATGGAAGCTAGGGATGAAGCCTCGAACGATGGCGAATTGTCTGGATATGAAAGTGACCAGACCTGATTTGGTGCTCTGGCCGATAGAACAGATGGGTGGTCTGGTGAGGGGGCTTTCACTGGGGAACTTCTTCTCTACCTCTGGTGAAGGTGTGGGGAGATTTAATTTGGTTTTGGTGGAGTTTTTAAGGATGCCCTATTTTCTGGCCTAAAATTTAGCTCTGAAATTGAGCTCAATCAATGGGGATTAGGGCAGAAATGCAGTGAGACTGAGCTTCTTTGTGCTGTGGGAAGGATTGGGATCAATTTGGGAGGGTTTCTTTAAGAAAAAATTTTAGCGCCTGTTTTGGCCGAGAGGGGGTGCTTATATGGTCAGGGCTATTGGGTTGAGCTGGGGGCCAATTGGTGGGTGAATTCAGCTGCCTAGGTGGAGGGAAGAAGAGCTCCAGTGGAAATTTTGGCTGAGGTGGCCAATTGGTGGAGTTTGGGTGAGTTTAACTTGGAGGTGGCTCTAGATTTTGGTTCCCTCCGGTGACTAGGCCTGCTGGCAATGACAAGGGAGCTGGCGCTGAGGTCAGGTGAGCCAGGGGGAAGTTTAATTGTGATTAATCAGTTATGGGGAGGTTTTAGGGTAAGGCAAAAGGGAGATTTAACCACTTAAGGGAAGAAATCTCCTAAAATGGGGGACCCTTGGTCCATGGCTCACCTAGCTTGGGTTAGGCGGATCTAGGGTGATTCCTAGGGTTCAATTGGTGGCTGTGGAAGGGTTGGTTAATCACATTTAGTTTAATTTGGTTAAGTTTGGTCATAGGTTCAATTTGGTGCATTTGGGTCAAGGTTGGGCTAACTTGGGTTTGAGCTTGAGTTGAGTCCAAATTTCTTGAGCAACATTGTGCATGTGATTGTAATGAAGATTTATCATGAAGACTTGGAATGATTTTGAATTCAATTTAGGGGTCAATTTGGTGGATTTTGAGATTTTGGTCAATTTTGGTAATGTTGTGTTGGACTTGGGTTTGGTTAGAGCTTGGCTTGGATCCAATTAATGGTTCAAATTGATGCAAGTGACTGTTATGAAAGGTTTAGGATATAAATTGGGTGGAAATTTTGGGTTAAGCAAATCAATTTGGGTAGGATTTGGTCATGTGGCAACTTTAGGGCAAATTTGATGGTTTTGGTTTCAAGTGATTTTGTATGGGATTTCAATCAAAATTTTGGCCAAATGAGAGTTTTATTTGGTATAGGAATGCTTTACAAAGAGTTTGGGATTTGGTTTGGGGAAGATTGAGTGGCTTTGGGTCATATTAGGGTGAATTGGGTCATTTAGGTAAAATTGGAGGTTTTGGTTTAAGTAGAGATTGAATTCAAATGTGAACCAAATTGGGCTTGGTTTTGATTTAAATTGGTATTGGGGATGTTGAATTGAAGTTTAGAATTGAATTTGATCAGCATTGGGGTCATTGGAGTTGATTTGGTTTGGCATTGGGTCCATTTGGGCTAAGTGAGCCAAGTTTGGGATTTTGGGTTGAAAGTGGATTAATTTGGCAAAATTAGGTTATGATGTAGTTGAACAAAATGAAATTAGGAATTTTCAGAATTTTCTGGAATTTTTTGGGAATTTTTCGAATTTTTGGAATTTTGGGCAAAAGGGTATTTAGGGTATATGGAGGTTATTTGGAGTGTATTGGGGTATTTTTGTGGATTTAAGAGGTGGGAATTGTTTTGAAATGATTTTTAAGAATTTTGGGAATTTTAGGTAATTTTTTGGGAAATTTGGATGATCTGGTGGTTGTAGGGGCAATTTAGGTAATTTTGGGTAAGTTTACGGACCCATGGTCAAAATTGAAATTTTGGGAAAATGAAATTTGGTTATGGTTGAGTGGAGTGAAATAGTCTAGATTGAGCCATGGACCAAGAAAGTGCTCGTTTTGAACATCTAATATGTTGTTCATAACCCTCTTAGCCAAGAGGCTAGGGGTTTGGATCCATCCATATGAGTGTTCTAATGAATCAGGAACCAAGATTGGGTAAAGATGGTTTAGGGTTTAGGATGTGTGTAGGAGTGTAGTGTGTGCAAGCTAGACCTCACCAAGACCAGGCCACCCAGGGTTGTCATAAGGCTTGATCATTCTATAGGAACTCATCCTAGTCTTTCTACACATTGGTCTTAACCTTCCAAGTGATTTGGAGGTTGATGATGACCATCCATGTAGGATTTTAAAGAGAGTTAAGATTTGATTTGAATTTCTAAATGGTGGGTTCCATCTCTAGTCTTTTAGGATAGTCAAGGAGAAGTCCTATGGCTATATCCTAAGCACTAAGAGAAAAGAAAGACCTCACTAAAACTAAGGTCAACAAATGGACCCCCAATAGGTGTGGTGTGCTAACCAAGCACACCGCACGTATTGGCATTGACCGAGGAGATCAACAAAACCAACACAAACGTCTAAGTGACACACTTAGAACAAAGCGTAGAATATTTCTGCTAGAGAGCATCAGGTAAATCTCCAAGACTGAAGATTCCAGAATTCTTGCTGGGGAAAAAAGGAGGAGAATTTCGAATCGCAAGATTTCCAATGGATTAGATCTTGAAATGAGAATTGGAACCCAGGTTCCAATCTCAGGTTTTGAAATGATAACTGGAATTTTGGCTCCAGCCTCAGAATTTGAAGTGAGGACTGGAATTTAGGCTCCATCCTCAAAATTTGAAATGAGGACTGGAATTTAGGCTCCATCCTCGAGATTTGAAATGAGGACTGGAATTTAGGCTCCAGCCTCGGGATTTGAAATGAGAACTGGAAATTAGGCTCCAGCCTCAAAATTTGAAATGAGGACTGTAATTTAGGCTACAGCCTCAAAGTTTGAAATGAGAACTAGAATTCAGGCTCCAGCCTTGAGATTTGAAATGAGGACTGGAATTTAGGTTCCAGCCTCAAGATTTGAAATGAGAACTGGAATTTAGGCCCCAGCCTCAAGATTTGAAATGAGAGCAGGAATTTAGGCTCCAGCCTCGAGATTTGAAATGAGAACTGGAATTTAGGCTCCATCCTCAGGATTTGAAATGAGAACTGGAATTTAGGCTCCAGCCTCGCTTCGGCATATTTTTAGGTTGTGTGTTGTATTTTGAAAAGGGGTCGCCTAACAGAAATTGTCAGCGAATTTTAAATTTTAAATTAAATTTAAATATATATATAATTTGGAAAGTAACATTTGATTTTGAAAATAATTTTAAGTTTGAAAATTTTAAGATATGAAATCAAATCGATCTCACATCCCGAATAGTTTATTTAAACGAGCACTGCACCACAAACCGTGTATCCATCCCAAAGAATAGACACACTGCTTGATGATGGGGCTCGATTAAATAAACTAGAAGATTTGTGACATCCGTTTGGTCTGCGAACTAATTTTATAAGCCGACAAGTTCCCCTGCTTAATATAAAGTAATTAAGCAGGGTTTATATTACCTAGGTTCTTAAAGTTCCCTATAAGGGCAAGCCCCCATAGTTAATTACAACTTAAATGACGGGAATCATTTAAGAAAACTCTCGATAATGATCAGTGGTTACTTTCAAAAATTTCAAAGTTTAAGGTTTTCAAACAATTGGACTTTAGAGATTTCAATAGGGAGTAGCTCAATTTTGGAACAGTTATTTTGAGAGACCAAGAGAAGAGAAGTAGGGGATGTCACAGACCCGAAGTGAACTTCGGTGACTTCCCAAACTATCCTAATGTTGGGCTTCAATTTAAGAGAATTATTTAATGTTTCAATCCTGTCGATTTTAATTAGTTAGGACTTATATTTGTATGATATGATTATATAAATAGCCTCGAAGATGTGAGGGTTTATGTCGTATCAAAAGACTACCTCAGAGTCCTAAGACCGGTTAGGGCTTAATTTGCATAACACAACTATGCAAATGCCTAACAAAAAGTTGAGGATTTTTTTTCACTAGGCAAACAACCTTGAAATCCTATGGCTTGGTTATTTAATTCTAAGAAAGGTTTTGCTGATGTAGATTCCAGTTTTGCTGACGACGATGGCCGTGCTGCCCACTATGCTCCAAGCTCCTTGTTGTTGCAGAGGTTTAGTTTTAGAAGGTGAAAATCAGGAGATGAGAAAAGTGTTTTGGTTTAGAAGAGTCTTAAAGTTCAAATGTCTTTAATGTTTTATTAGGGGAATCTTAAAGTTGATTATAACAACACTGGTTAAGATCCCACGGTTCCATCATTCCGGCACCGTTATTTTTATCGGATTCACTTAGTCCAGATGAATTTGCTAAACTCAACTGAATGTGTTCCACACTTTTTTTTAGACCGTGGGAAATCCCGTTAGCAACACGTAGGTTACATCATCCGAGGGATTCCCGATCATCCAACAAGACGTTTTAATTTAGTTATAGTTGTAGTTTTGTTGTTCTGTTTGTGATTAAATTTTGAGTTATTTTATATTTTGAATGTTGTGGCGGTGAATTTTATCTTGTTGTGACTTTTAATTTAGTTTTGGATTCAGTTTTGTGGCTATCCTAATAGTTTCAGTTTTCATGCAACAATCTTGTTTAACATGCAAGAAGAGTAAAGTGCAGCTCATATAAATAAATTGCAATAAAGTAAATTGCAATAAAATAAAAGCGTACCTGGAGGGTCTTCTCGTCATTCCAAGCTACACTTAAAACACATGTTAAGGCATTTAAATATTTATAACAAGTACCTAGGTAAAGCTAAGGGAAAGGTTTTGGTGGTCTACCAAAATCCTAATCTTATTGCTAGTCACTTCCTATGATGCTAGGTTCTTGTGTTTTATTAAGGATGATTTTCTTCACCAAAGAACAATTAAGTTCGATTGTTCTTCTAAAACACCCCATCATATTGAGGAAGTGTTTAGGACGAGTCCTAAACATCTTTTCAATATTTTTGGGATTATTTTGAATCCAAATGAGTTTTATTGCACAGGTGAATTAATCATCCAAAAATTTAGTTTAGTTTGTTTCTTGCTCAGTGAATTAGGATGTTTGATTATCCTATAAGTAAAGTGACATTTCACTTGATGCTTTACTTAAGATTTATAATAACGAAAAGCTTCAGGGAGCAAATCAGTTTGTTAAAGAATTAAATGATTTAAAATTGGAATAAGTGATTTAAAGTGGTTTAATTTAGTTATGAAATTTTAATAATTTTAAGTTTGGAATAGTGTTCAAGTTGTTTTAATTTAATTAAATCTTTACATCTTTAATGATCTCAATGTATTAGATTAATTTGGGTTGAAAGAGGTGTTTAGATTATTCAATTTAAATTTTAATGACTTAATTTTAATTTAATTGAAATATTTTAGGTTAATTTTTAATTGATTTATTTTTTTATGTTTTTAATTATGAATTGTCTTAAGGTTGATTTTCTTTAATGTTTCAAATTTGTTTTAGATTTGTTTTTTAAGTAATTTCAAATTAATTTTAATGTTTTAAATTTATTTCAATTTGATTATCAAGTTATTCAATGTTTTACGTTTTAATTTAATTAAGGTTTATTTTCCTTTTAATTATTTAGTTATTAATTTCAATTATCACTTTAAATTTAATTAAAAGTTAAATATTATTAAAGTGATTCATTTAGGGATTTTAAATTAAAGAATTGATATCTTCTTAAATCATATCCCTAATCTTAATAATCCAAATCTTAACCTATTCTTCCAAAATTCAAATTATTTATTTAATTAAAATTTACTTTAAATATTTTCAAGATGTTTAATGGGTTTCTACCCCTTAATTTCCTAGGTTTCAATCATCTAATGAAAATTTTAAAATCAGATATTTTACTCTCCCCTTGATTAAACCTAAATATTAATTAAGGTTAAAATTCTTTAATTTCCTTTATGCCCCTTTTAAGCATGTTCATTTCATAACTCATCAAATTAAGCTCAAATGAACTTAAAATTTTTATGTCACTTTACTCACATGTCAATTAAGACATTAGAGGAGAAAATGTGATTTTTCTGAATTTAATTTAATGTATATAATTATCTTAATGAAAAATAGAGATTTTTAATGGAAATTCAACAACATGAACAAGGCAAGGTTTTTGTCCTTAAGAAAATTATGGGATGCTCTTATTGAATAGAGGACCACTTGGACCAATTTTGGTAATTTTTTAAATTATATTTTATTTATTATAATTATTTTAAGTTTTGGAATGTTAATTAATTATAAAATAAAATTAAAGTTGAAAAATGGATTTTATATTTTTCTTAAGTCCCTCTGACCTCAAGGAGTTCAGAGAAGTAAATTTTAATTTTTTTTTTATTTTTTTTGATTTATTAGAATTAATTTGGTGAAAAGGTTGGAAAATCATTTTTTAATATTAAAAATTGTCTTAAGCATTTAAAATTCAATATCTTAACCAAGAGACTTGGGAAAAATATTTGGTTTGTTCCTAAGTGATTAGGAGTTAAAATATGATATTTTTGTGATTTTTATTATTTTTGTGATTTTTATTATTTTTTAATTATTTAAAATATTAAAATAAGGCAGAAAATGAAGATTTTTGAAAAATTCCAATTTTAATTTTCTTAGACTCTTCTGATATCAAAGAAGTCCCAATACCAATTTGGTGAATTTTTAAATTGTATTTTTGGAGTTATGAATTTTTAAAGTTTAATTTTGATCATGTGACTTAATTAATCCATTTAGTGAGGTTAATCATTTCCAATTGATTTTAAATTTTTATGTGGGACTCCTCTGACCCTAAAGATCAGTGGAGAATTGTTTTCAAGTGGTTTTAATGTATGGTTAACCCAAATTAATTAAAATTCAATTTTGAGTATTTAGGTCAATTAGGGTTATTCTTAATGAATTAACTCAAAATACGTTTTTCCTAGGGTCCTCTCGTCCTAAGATACTTCGCTAAATTTTTCTATGATTTATTGATCAATATGCTAATTACTGGAATTAAAATGCCAAAACAGACACTTAAACTTGAAAAATCGATAACTTACCATAGAGATGACCTCTGGCCTTGGAAAATTCAGGGAATGTTCCCAAGATTAGAGGCTACAAAAGCCTTATGGTCTCATGTCATGGTGAATTGTCTATGCAAATGGAGAATTAAAACATTGAAATGAGTAAATAATTAATTAAAAATAAAATATTCATCAAATTAACTCAATTCTTTTTTCACATTGTTCTCCTCTATTCACTGAGCAAGATGATATTTTTAGTTTATTTTTATGATTTTTCTATGTAAAGTTATGGATTTTTCAATTTCTGGGTATTTAATTAAATAGAAAATAGCCTATTTATCTACTTATCCACGCGGTGCCGTGTCAACCTCGGCAGCTCCGAAGGGCCACGCGTCGCGCTCCCATTCAACGCCGCCACCTGCGTCAGCAGCCACGCGTCCCGCGATCCCGCTCCGTCTTCTGGTCCGACGATCTGCACCGTCCATTCGATACACGCTCGATCCAACGACGGCTGGTCATCGTCTCCTACTGGTGTGTCCCGAAAGCCGTCCACACTCAAACCCTAAGATCTCTCTCATTTCTCAATGGATTTTCGTGTTCTTATGCTCTATGGATTCGTCTTGAAGAGAAGAACACATCCATACGGTTTACATGCTATGAAATTGATTTAAATGAAATGGAGAATTCACAGAAGCTCAGGAGGGAGAAGTGATCCATACCTTAACTCTGAGAAGTGAAGCTTCAATCAGAGAGTTGTGGCACCTTCGATTGCACACAAGGAAGCTCCGGATGAAGTCTCTGGCTCTGGGGAATTCCCTAGGTATGAAAGTGACCAGGCCCGATTTCAGACTTTGGAGGCTGGAAGCAATGGTTGGCCTGGTGAGGGGGCTTTTGCTGGGGAACTTCTTCTCTTGGTCTTGTGCAGGTGTGGGTGAGTTTAATTTTATTTTGGTGGAGGTTTCAGAGTTGTCCTAGTTTTTGGGTGGATTTTTTACTGAGAAATTGAGCTCTGTTAATGGGGATTAGGGCAAAGGAACACTGGGATCAATTACTCTGGATTAGGAGAAGGCCCTGGAGAAATTTTGGTAGAGTTTCGTTAAGCTCTGGTTCATCACCTTATTTGGCCGAGAGGTGGTGAGATTTAAATAGACATGGCTGGAGGGCTCCCCAGGGGCAATTGAAGGCTTGGATCAACTCGCTCGGTGGCAAGGGAAGAACAACCATGATGGCCATCTAGGTTGGGACAACTCAGCAAGGGGGAATTAAATTTTTGAATCAATTTAGACCTCTCGGCAATGGTGTTTTCCGGCGGCCTGGTGGCTGCCGGCCAGGCATTGGTCACCATCTTGACCAGTGGGGTCATGGCTGGGGTTTGGTGCAATCAATTGGCTGTGGACATGTGTAAAGGGCTTGATTTAAATGGAATGGGAGAAGGCTCATTTTGGCTTGGTTTGGTTTAACTCATGTATTAGGCTAGGTGCACCTCCCCATGGCTTGACAGTGGGCTGAGGGAGAATCATTTGGGTCAGCTAGGAAAGGGTGGTGAAGTCCACATCCATGGTGATGTGGCTAATTTTGGTTGAAGTGTATCATGAATGAGGTTAAAAAGGTTTAATGAAGGATTAGGAAAGCCCCCCCTCTTCTTGCCATTAATGGCTTGGTGAGGTGTCAAAGCCCTCATGGCTCCATATGGCTGGTAAATGGCTTCATTTGGCTTGCCCATGGCTTGGGAAAAGGTTGGCTTATTTCATGGAAAAGGGTTATGGGATTTTTATGGGTTTAGGGAAATTGTCATGTGGTTTAATTTGGAAACATTTGATGATAAATTTGAAACTTAGGGAGTGATTAAAATCATAGGTGTTGATGAGGGGAAATTTCATGTGGGCTTTGGAATAGGATTTGGGTTTTTGGAATTATTTTAGATGGGCTTTTGAAATGGTTTAGGGAAGTGGGCTTTATGTTTCAAAATGGACTTTTGGATGAAAAAAAATTTGTGAAGGACCATGCCAAATAAATGTTGGCTTTAGTATAGGGATGTGCCATGAATGATTTGGAATAAATTTGAGGTGATTTTGAGTTGAATTGAGTTTAATTTAGGTCTTTTTTAGTGGTAAGGCCAAAATAGGTCAAAAAAGACTAACTTGGGCTAACTTTGGGCTAAGGTAGGGCTAACTTTGGGTTTGATGTAAAATTAATGTTGAGAAATGTTTATGGTAGTGTAACAAAGAGTTTTCAAGTTTAATTGGGTTTTGATTTTTGGATTTGGGCCTATTTGAGCTCATGATTGGGTTTAGGCCAAATTGGGGATTTTGGCTTTGGGTTTGGTTTGGGTGGAGTTTGGGCTCAAATTTTGGGCAAATCAAGTTAGTGTTTTGTTTGTGGGGATATTAGGAAGGTTTAGGAAAAGATTTGGGGTTAATTGGAGTTGAGTTGGGTTGGTTTGGGCTAAGTCTAGGTCATGGGCCAAAATTGGGCTTTAAGCTTCAAATTGAAATTGGATCCAAATGTTAATCAAATTGAGCTTGAATTTGGTCTAAATTGATATTGGGGATATTGAATTGAAGTTTATAATTGAATTGGATCAACATTAAGGTCAATTGGAGTGGTTTGGTTTGACATCGGGCTTACTTTAGTTAAAAATGGGCCAAATTAGAGGTTTTGGTAAAAGTGGGTTAAATTGACAAAATTAGCTCATGGTGTAGTTGAACAAACTAAATTGGGATTATTTGAGATTTTCTGGAATTTTTTGGGAATTTTTGGAATTTATGGATTTTTGGGCTAAAAGGGTATTTTGGGAATTTTTGGAAATTTTGGTGAATTTGGCTATGGATGATCAATTTGAGTGGTGGGAAGTGTTTAGAGTTTATTTTGAGGAATTTTGGGAAATTTAGGCAATGTTGAAAATTTTGGGTAATTTCAAGGGCATTTGGTAGGTTTGGTGGGTGTAGGGCCTCGGGGGTCAAAAATTGAAATTTTGGAAAAAAGAAGATTGATCAAATGTAAGTATAATGAAATCACTTTGGTTGAGCCATGAAGCCATATTAAGCTCATAGGAGCCATGAGAGGACTCACCTTGGGCACTCAATATGTTGTTCCTAACCCTCTTAGCCAGGGGCTTAGGGGTTGAGGACCATCCATATGGATTACCTACAAGGGTCAAGAAGTCAAATTGAGTGAAAGTGTTCTTGGGATTTAAAATGTATGTGTGGGTGTGATGTGTGAGAGTCAACCCTCACCAGACCAGGCCACTCAGGGTAGTCCTAAGGTCAAAGAATCTTATAGGGAACTCTTCCTTTAAACCTCCACATTTGATCTTAACCCTCCCAGTGGTTTGGGGGTTGTTAATCAGGCATGTGGGGTTTAAAGGGAGTTAAGAGGTGTTTGAATTCCTAAGTGGTGGGTTCCATCTCTAATCCTCTAAGATAGACAAAGGGAAAGCCTAAGGCTAGATCCTAAGTACTAAGGAGAGAGAAGAGAAAAGACCTCATCAAAAATGAGGTCAACAGCCTCAGGATTTGAAATGAGGACTGGAATTTAGGCTCCAGCCTCAAAATTTGAAATGAGAACTGGAATTTAGGCTCCAGCCTCAAGATTTGAAATGAGAACTAGAATTTAGGCTCCAACCACAGGATGAGGATCGGAATTTGGGTACCGACCTCGAAATTTGAGAATTGACTTATGAAGATTTCGGTGTTTATAAGTGTAGTAGAAGATCAAAATGGGACATGAAAGTGTTTCACATCCCGAAAGATTTTTGATCAAAGATCGATTATTTAGCGAAGGATGAGAGTCCATGCCATCAAAACCAAATCAAGGATTTTGTGGTTCTGTGTCAGTAGACTCAGTGACCTTCTCAAAAGAGGGAAGAAATTGCAGAGAGTCGAAAGGATTTAGAATGATTGAAATGTTTTGGAGTTTGAAATTGAAGTTTGAATATTATGTGGGAAAGAATCAATTTGAAAGCGGGTATGAGGGTGTTTCAAATCCCACTCGAAGGGTTTCTTGAAAAGGAGATCCATGTGAGGAGGGACCTAGCTCCATGCCATCAGAACCAAATCAAATAAAATTCGTGGTTCCATGTCAATAGAACCAGTCGATCCTCTAGCACACGAAGAAAAGAGTTGAAAGGAACTGGTAAGTGTACCAAGCTGAAAAGCTTCGACCTAGCGATAAGTCGAGGAGAGGATTTGAACTTCGGAAGAGTTTCAAATAGATTTCAATTTGAAGAAGAATTGATAGATTCGAATCAACGGATTCAAATTGGAATTCAATTCGAGGTTTAGATTCATTTTATTTATTTTAGTGATTTGATTTTATTTTTGTTTAATTAGAGCTCATGCTAATTTGGAATTTGTTTTGAAGTTTAGATTCTTAAAAGAGTTCTCATTCATTTTCTTTTATCTATCTTATTTTTTTTGTTGTTTTATGTTCATTTTCATTTATCTTATTCATTTATTTATTTATTTTCAAACCGTTCTTCGTTCGAGGCTCATTCAACTTAATGACATTCCCAGTCAATTTGCACGCAAGAATGAAGGCAAAATACGATAAGATCATTTCCATTCAAATTGCTGAAAAAATACATTATATAGCTTGATCCAAAACATATCTTATGATGATATTTTCCTTGAAAATTAAGCATTTCATAAAATCCATATAAACCCAAAACAGACTGCGCAGGACCCTTGTCGGTTTCTCAAAAAAATGTCTGTCAAAATCCATGTCTGGACAGTGAGACACATGGGCAATAACATCACCTTCTAAGCCATCCTTGGCAGGGAATGCCGTTTGGATGCGCATTAGAGGTGTGCTATTTTCCATGTAGCTCACAGCTCGTAAGGCTGAAGGCTTTATAACTCTGGATCTGGTCGAAAGCGGAAAGACATCTTGTTGTCATCCATCCTTCTGAAAGTGACAGAAACTCGCTGAAAAGGTACCCCTGGAATGTAGTGTTTTGCAACGTCTGCTCCGTTTCCTTTTAACACCGTACAGAAGGGTCTTATGAAATTATGATGATCTATGTGTGGAGGTATGCAGTCGCCTTCCTCATATATGTTGACGATGCAGCTGTTGGGTATGCAATCTGCAGGTAATACTCGCCATGTCACCATCCTTTTGACTATCCTCTTAATGATTCTTGGCATTGGATCGACCTCACTACCACGGAGTATTCCCGGTGGATTCCCTTTTCTATCTTCGACAAAGTTGTAGCAACATCCACATTGAAATGTAACCCTTCTTTTTCCTTTTATCCATTTCCGGGGTTCTGAGTAGGTCTTTCCTCTTAAACGACCCGCTCGACCCATTTTCTGAAGGCCAAAGACGCAATCCACATTCTGTTTCTGCTCGTAATCTGAAAACAAATTCATGTGTAGCTCAAGGCCCTCCAGGATATTAATATTCTTGCCTCGAATTCTTTCAAAATACTCGAAGGTCTTCTTTTCAACTTTCTGAAGCTTCTCCAGCTCGTACTCTGGAATCATCTGGAACCGTCGAGGTCTGGTAACATACTATGGGATGTATGGCTCAATCCCAGCACGCTCTCCTACATGTCTCACCTCCTCGGGGATAGTCTCCATCAAGACATCCTCTGGGGTTGCTTTTGCAACAATATTCCTCGGAGCTGGTGTGTCCGCATGATGCTGTGGCACTGATTCTGTTTCTAATCTCTTTGAAATTTCCTTCACCTTCTCTGTTGTCCTCGGAGTTGATCTCTTCTTTTCTGGTTCTTGTCGAACTGGCTTCTTTGATGTACTAGCACCAATGGTGGGAATTGTTTCTCTATGCTGGTCCGCCGCTAGCTTGCTCAACATCTTGTGAATACGGGGGTTCTTATTTCTTGGTTGGGTAGAAGTGAGAGTAGCTCTTCTTACTTCCTGAATTTATGTGGGCACGACACTAACAAGCCTGCCCTCTATTGTAGTAATCATGGAATTGACTTTCTTATCTTCTTTAGTTACATGAGCAGCGTTCATTCTTCTTTTCTTGTCGGTAGCCTGCTGACTCGAGCCACCCAATTTCACTATTGTCTGGTTACGGAACTCACCCGGTCAATCGGGGTCTAATCGGCCATCTCGTATTGTAACTCGGCCAGTGTGAAATCAGAGTCGATCTCAATCACAGCCCCATCCTTCATTATTTCTTCATTAAGTGCTAGACTCACGCCATTCTTGAAGTTCAGAATCAACTGCCCGTTCGACATCTTCCTGCGAAAACAAGGAAGGAATCAGGGGCTGTATCAAGAACGAGAACAATAAGAAAATTTATTCATTAATGAAAATTTTTAGTCATTTCTTTTGAGTTTTAATAAAATAGGAAAAGATGAGGTAAAATCAGGAATGAGTTTTGATTTGAAAGAAAAGTTCAAATTTTATTATTCAGATGATTTATTTCACATATTTTCTTTTAACACATATATATATATTTTTTGTTCATCATTTTTTCCTATCAAATTTGGGTTCGGACCCAGTTACAAGTGATTACTGTGCCTGTGCTTCTAGGAATGAGACTTCACTTTTAAAGTTCATCCTTTAAAACATCGGGTTGCGTATAACTTCTTTAAATATCGTCCATTGATTGGAAGCATAGATCGTTCTCTACGGCAATTCACAAGTTGGTAGGAACCTCCTGAGTAGACTGTCTCGACCATGAACGACCCCTCCCAAGTCGATTCAAATTTGCCTCCTATCTTGCGGTGTGCAAGAATAGGTCTCTTGAGAACTAGAACCAAGTCACCAACTTTGAATGTTCTAGGGTGGACCAATTTATCGTGGGCCTGGATCATCCTGGCTTGATACAATTCCAGATTCTGCTGCGCTGAAAGTCGTCTTCCTTCCAAGCTTTCCAATTCTTCCAGTCTTAACCTGGCGTTCTCTTCTGTAGTGATTTTGCTAGCGATAGCAATCCTGAGAGACGGCAATTAAACTTCCAGTGGTAGAACGGCCTCGGACCCATACACTAGAGCGTAAGGTGTATATTCAGTAGGTGTTCTGAAAGTTGTCCTGTAGGCCCTTAAAGGCTTCTAATAACTTCTCGTGCTAATTTCTCTTCTTTTCATCCAAAGTTTTCTTTAGGATTTGGATGAGAGTTTTGTTAAATGCCTCGGCCAAGCCGTTTACTCTCAGGTAGTAGATCGTTGAATAGCGTCAATCGATCCCGTGCCTTCTGACAAAATTTTTATCTTCGTGCTTTTGAACGTGGACGTTATCTGAGATAATTTTGCGCGGTACCCCAAAATGGTAGACAACTTGATTCTTGAAGAATTGTAAGACGTGATGTCACTTCTCTGAGCGATATTGCTTTTGCCCACTTGGAAAAGTAATCTGTTGCTGCAAGGATGAAACGGTGTACTCTTTAAGAAGGCAGTTCTATCAGGCCCACAATGTCTGTGCCACAACACTCAAATGGCCACGACGCAATTTTCAGATGTAGCACTTTTGGAGGTTGGTGTATAACCACTCCGTGTACTTGGCACTAGTGACAGCTTTTAGCAACTTTCATGCAGTCGGTCATCATTGAGGGCTAGTAGTACCCTAATCTTTTAATCTTCATTTTCATCTTCAGACTTGATTGATGAGCACCACAAAGTCCTGAGTGCACTTCTTTAACAATTTCACGAGCCTTGGACCAGCTCAAACACCTTAGCCACATCTGATCAAAAAACCTTCTGTATAAGGTATTATTTATTAATGCGTAAGACAGAGTTCTTTTCTTGATCTGGTGGGCTACTGACTTATCATCTGGTAGGCTTCCTGTTTGTAGGTATTCTATTAATAGTTGTCGCCAATCTTATGTAGTTTCTGTTACTACTGCAACTATTTCTTCTTCTTTTTCTGATTTGTGTAATGCATCGATGTCGAGCTGTGATAGGACCTGTCGCTCTTGAACTGACATTTCAACAGATTCATCTTGTAAGAAGGCAAATTCTTTTGTGTGGCAGGCTAACGCGGTACGCGAGACCATTTTCTCTTCTGGGAATCTTGTATATTGTTACATTCGGAATCTGCTTTAGCAACTTCATTGCATACTGGAAGTACTACTCGAGTCTTGGTTTCAAAATTTTGTATTGCCCTGTAACCTGTTGTATGATTAACTGTGAATCATCGTAGATGTTGATATCAGTCCGGTTATAAGAGCTTCGAATTCTGCCTCATTGTTTGTACATGATTCTGTTAAATGGTAGGAGTATCTTAACATTCCCCGCTCCGGTGTTATAAATATTAGTCTAATTCCTGCCTTACTGGACACTATCATTTGCAATTCCTTGTCCATTTGTCCTGATGATGCTCCATCGAAGTACAGTTCCCAACGTCGATCATCAGGATCTTCTAAGCTCATTATCTGTTCATCTGGCAAGTCGTCGTTGAGAGGTGATTCTGCCGGTAAAGGGTGTGCTGCGAGGAATTCTGCTAGAACTTGTCCCTTTACAGCATGAAGAGGAACAAAAGTTATATCAAATTGCAATAATATCTTTGACCACCTAGCAAGTCTGTCGGAAAGCGTCGGGCGGGTCATTAAATATTGCAATGGATTAAACTTCGAGATAAGGTTGACCTTATGAGAAAGCATGTAATGCCTGAGTTTCTGAGCGGCAAAGATCAGAACCAAATAATGCTTCTCAATAGGAGGATACTTTACCTCCGTCGGAATTAGATGACGACTTAAGGAGTAGAGAGCGTTTTCTTTACCCTCATCATTAAACTGGGCTAGCAGGGCTCTGAGAGAGTCGTCTAAAGTCGTGGTATAAAGTATCAACAATCGACCCGAGACTGGGGCTGCTAATACAGGAGGTGTCATTAAATTTTTTTTGATGTCATCGAAGGCATGTTGACATTTAGAGTCCCAAGTAAACTTGACATCCTTCTTAACCAAAGCAGAAAAAGGCTGACACCTTCCTGACAAATTAGAAATAAAGCGTCGAAGATATGCCAACTTCCCTTGGAAGGATCGTAATTGTTTTAAAGTTTTAGGAGGCGGCATTTCCAAGATTGTTTTAATCTTCTCCGGATTGATTTCAATTCCGCGATGTCAGACAACAAATCCTAAGAATTTCCTAGAGGTAATGCCGAAGGCGCATTTCAGAAGATTCATCTTAAGGTTAAATTGTCTTATTCGCTAAAAAACAACTCTCAAATCATACAGTTGATCTTCTTTCAATTTGCTCTTGATGACCACATCATCCACGTAACACTCGACTTGTTTGTGAATGATATCATCAAAAATCCTCGTCATTGCTCTTTGATACGTTGCCCTTGTGTTCTTCAATCCGAAAGGCAATACTATGTAACAGTATACTCCGATTGACGCTCAGAAGGCTGTGAGCTTCTCATCTTCCGGTGTCGTCTTTAGCTGGTTATATCCTGAAGATCCATCCATGAAAGAGAAGACTTCGTGCGTCGAAGCGATGTCGATCATTAACTCTGGAATTGGTAGCGTGAATTCGTCTTTTGGGCATGCTTTGTTCAAATCTCTGAAATCCATGTAGATTCTGATCTGACCGTTCTTCTTTCTGACTGGTACCACGTTGTCCAACCAAGTCGGGTATTGTTCTTCAATGAAAAATTTAGCCTCGATTATCTTCTTAACTTCAGCTATTACTTGTTGTTCGATTTTTAGACGCATTCTTCTCGGAGTTTGTCTGACTGGAACAGCAGTGTGATCCACTCCTAACTTGTGAACTGCAACTTCTAGAGCTAATCCAGGTATTTCATCATAACTTCAAGCAAAACTGTCCTTGAATTCCATCAATAGCTTAATCATATTTTTGGAGTCTTCTTCATTGAGTAAGGAGCTAACAAAGGTCGGCCTAGGCTCTTCGCTAGTACCAAAGTTAACTTCCATTAACTCGTCTATTATAGATTTAATTTCTTCTTCAAATTCTGGCGGAGCATCTCCGATTGGCGAGTCTTCAAGATGATCTGAAGCTTTCAGGAAGTCTTCATTAGGCTGCAAGTGACAACCAAACAGAATCTTGTATCATCAGCTGGCCCTACTGTGCCGAATCCAAGACCATGCTTTGAATTGGGAGGCCGACTGGCATTATTCCATAATTTTTCAAAGCGCTGTGATTAATCTTTTGACCATTTTTTAGGTAAACACCATGTTGAATTAAATTTTGAACACAGGGAGAATACCACTCAAAAGGTAATTCCATTAATTCGGATGAAACAACATTTTCAAATTTTACATCATTTTCAGTATTGGAAAAAGAAGAAGCGCCACGGTAAAATTTGATTGGCTTAACACCTCCACCATGTACTTCCTTGGCCACCATACCTTCAACCTTACTAGGATAGATCGGGGTTAGGGTCATAGTATGTACGTAGTGGTTAATCTTGTCGTACATTATTTGTATTCTTCGTCCTTTTCGTCTTTGAGAGAGATCTTGAACTGGGGTTTCTTTTGATTCATCTTTATTGCTTCCTTCTTGATTTCTTCTTCTTTGGAGTTGCTCTCCCAATCAACATTAATCACCGGATTCTTTTTTTCAATTGTTCCATTATTTCTTCTTCGAACTCGTCCCCGACCTCGACCTCGACCTCGGATGCGAGTTCTGGAGAAACCTTCACCATCTCACCGTAAGGGAGTGGTGAGTAACTGTTGAACTAGAATTTGAGGTTCTTCGTTTCTTTGAGTTTCTTTTACTTCATTTGGCATGGAATTTCTGGAGAAGATAATTTTCTTCGGAGGTGCGTTGTAAGCAACATCTTCGTGGGTTCCAATTTCGTGCACAGAGAACGGTTGCAAGTCACCTTTGATACATTGTTCTTCTCCTCCCTCATAATATTTTATGTACTGGTGTAGAGATGAAGGTACCATCCGATTTTCATGGATCCAAGGTCGACCCAGTAGAGCGTTGAATGATGTCTTAGAATCAATTATATGGAATTTTGCGGTTGTCCTTGCCAATCACCGATCCTCATAGATAGTGTTATTGAACCAAGAGCTCTTTCTCCTTTTTGATTGAAACCTCTTAGCAACATTCTGTATGCTTGGAGCTCACAGGCATCAATTTCCAAGTACGCTAAAGTCCGAAGGTTCATCACATTGGTCGATGCTCCCGGATTAACTAACACCCTGGAGAGCGTGAATTTTCTCATAGTGACTGAGATGTACAAGGTCGGTTGTGATCGGTTGTTCTGAGCAGTAGGTCATTGTCTGTGAAAGTAACACCGTACTGTCCTTTTAACGAACAAACCTTGTCTAAGGAATTACCGACCATTTGAGATAAGCAAATTTTTGGATCAATAAGGCCTTGATTAGAGTTTCCCTCATCTCCTTTGGCAGGATCAAAGCGTCGTAGATGCTTAGTTTGGCTGGTAGCTTTTGAAGATGGGCTAACACGTTATAATCCACTTTATTACTAGGTTCTTCAGCCTCTTCCCGAATGGGCAATTCTTCTGCCGGGGTTGGCTCTTCCTGAGCAACCACCTGCTTTCCTTTATCCTTTGGTCCCATTCTTAGGGGTAGGACTTCTCCACTTCTCAAATTAACTTTTGTTATCTCTTCTATATCTGGTGCTGGATCTGTCAGTGTCTTTTCTTGAATCGGAACGACTGGCTCTTCTGGAGCTGCTTCGGAATCTGATAACTCCAATTCTATCGCAATCAGAGCCCCTTAGAATTCGCAAATGAACACGTCACTTCCTGGGCTTTCGTAGCCGTTCTTGTGGAAATCCTCTCCTTCGTCGCTATCGTTGAGGTTTTATATGATTTGAGAATCGTTATTTTGTATCAAAATCGAGATTCGGGTTAGGAGGTTGTCGTTAGTTACGTAATCGTTAGAAACAGTCAAAACCTAGCCAACACCATAACTCTTATCATTATAGTACCCTACAGGGGAAAACAGATAATCATACAGAGTCAGAGGTCCGAGGGATTTCTCCCCCAAATCAGAAACAACCATCCTAGGATAAGCAGCTCCTACTCTTCTCTTTGGAGCCTCAGTCTTTTCTCCTTCTGCAATCTTCTCCTCCTTCTGGGGTGGTTCTTCAATTGCAATTGATAGTGTCGGCTTAGCAGGTTTCGAACTTTGAATTGAAGCGCGCATCGAAGCGGTTTGGATGTGATCCAATATTCTCTTTGAAGACTTCGTCCAAACAATACTCCATCCATCATCTGTTGTGTAAGGGTTAATCGGAACAATAGGATCTGCCGAAATAACATTAACAGAACCTCCTTTTTGGGGTTCATTTATGTATTCTTTCAGGATCGTTATGTTCCCTCTACTGAGGTTATACTCGAGTTAGCTCTTGAAGGTGAAACATTCTTCTATTTTGTGTCCGAGCATTCTATGGTAAGGGAAGAAATTAGGATGATCTTTCTTGTCGACTTCCTCCGGTTTCCTAGGCTCCGGTAGCTGAAAATCGGGCGTCTTACTTAAACTACGGAACATTTTAGCCACTGCTACATTCTTGAAGAGATATTCCTTATTCAAAATCTCCTTCAGGCCACGTGTTGGGCGAGGCAGCGGTTGATCATGATGTTGCGGTGACTGATAACTCGGTCGAGGTTGTTGATAACTCTGCTGAGGTTGTTGATAATTCCGCTGCGAGGGTTGATAACTTGGCTGCGGCCATTCTGCCTATATCTGTACTGGTTGTTTGCCTTTATCCACTGCCGCGATGATTCCGGATTTCTTCTCAAATGCCTTCACTGGCTTCTGTTTATCAGCTTTGTCGACGAAACTCAATTTTTTTGCCTCCTCTTGCAAGCTCCCGGCCTTGCTAAGCAACTTCTCGAAAGTCTTGATTGTGAATCCTTTGAGGAGAAGTGTTATTGGGCCGTGGATGCTCTTTAACAAGATACCGACTGCATGATGTTCTTGGAGTTGTGGTTCACACTTCATACTTAGATTTCTCCATCGAAGGATGTAGTCGACCAAGGTTTCGTCCGGCTTTTGTTGCTCCACCACTAGATCACCGATTGTGATGTGGTTCTGAGCCCCAACAAACCATTTAACGAAAATATTTTCCAATTTCGGGAAAGTTTTGACCGAACCATTTGGTAACTCTGCATACCAATCAAAGGTGATCCCTGACAGGCTGCTGACGAACTGGCGAAATAGCAAAGCATCACTCCCACCTGCGTTGCAATAACTAGCACGAAAATGTGCGACAAGCTGTCGGGGGTTTCCCGTACCGTTGAAAGTCTTAAACAGAGGTAGTACAAAGCCCTTTGGGTATTGAACTGCATCAAATTCCTCAGGGTAAGATCTACCCATCTGAACAGATGCTCCACTCTTGGACTGGGCTAGGGCTTCTTGCACCTGCTGTTCCACCATATTTTTAATGTCCTTCTCAGGTATTATACTTTGAGTGGAATCTTTCTTCGACTGCTCATCTCCATTGACGGACGTAATTTCCTTTCCTCCGTCCTCAATGTGAATGACTTCCGGGGGTGTTTCCTTTTTGAGGTTGAGGCTGACTCTGAAGCGTGGCTAGAGCAGCCGCCATCTCCTCCATCTTCTTCTCCATTAGATAAATTGTGTCATCCTTTTCCCGAAGACGTAGCCTCATCGCCTTTGGGTCGTCTCTCTCTGCAGCTGCTGGAGCTCCTAGTAAAGCTGACGATGCTCGGGTTTCGACCATGTTAATTTCGGCAAATTCTTCATCAATGAGTTCTGACAGATCCTCTTCATTCCTTAGTTCTTCTTTTCTTTCTTTCACCAACTGTTGGATGTCGGTTCTCAACTTTCCTATAGCGGCTTCGAGTGGTCTCTTCCAAATGGTCTCGCGGTTATCGGGTGACGACTGTCGAATTTCATCTTCCGGAGTTATCTTCAGGGCCGCGGCACTGTCTTCAGATCCAGGCTCTCTGACGAGACTTCTCTTTTCAGAGTGTTCTATCAGTATCGGTTCGACGATATTAGGTTGCCACACCATCCTTCTTGAAGTTGGGAGCCTAGGACCGGATGGTCTGCCGGCTGCATGTCGATAGGTGGTGTGTTCTCTAATATGATGACCTGATACAACGATAGGTGACCTCCTTTCACTAGTTCGTATTTTCTTTCTTGGTCTCTCTAGAGCAGTGACAGGGGTTACATTTGGTCCAAGGCGGGATCTAACTGGTACTCGCCCCATCCTTCTCAGAATTTTCGATACGGGGCATCCCTCTTTCCTTGCTAACTTCTCAACCACTTCTCGCAATAAGGCAAGCGGCGTAGTCTTCGTCTTACAATTATTGTATTATGCAGATCGGGGTAATGCAGTGGCAATCTTCTGGGTATCTTCTTCATCAAAGGCAGCAGAGAGGGTGGAACCTACTCCCCTCTAGCAGCGGTGAGATCTCTGGCAGTTCTTCCTCTTCCTCAAAAATTTCTTCAGGAATGGCAGCTTCAACAGCCCTGGTCTTTCTGATCTTAACAATGTTCCTATTCCTGTTCCTCCTTTGTGTTCTGGTTAAGGGTACATATCTCGAACTGGACCTTATCTCAAAAGCAGACGGTGCTGCAGCAAAGGTCGAACGCTCCACGGTAACAGGCTCATCACTAAATTGGACTCCCTTTCCCTTTAGTTTGGCGGGAACCGGGGTAGGTGTAGTGATGATCAGACCGATGGGGGTAGAGATGAAAGTCCTAGGAGTGGCAGCTAGTCTTTCACGAACAGTGGTGTTTTCCTCAGCTGGGACCCTCAGCAGGGGAGGAAACTCTTGTGTTGACTTTAGGTTGAATTCAATCACAAGCTCTACAGTTTCTGGTACTTTGGCCATTAATGCAAAGAGGGTAACGTCTCCGAACTTAATGTCCGTACTGTTAAATCCTTATCCGAAGCGAATGACCGCTTCATCGGGCAGTTCATCCTTGCTGACTGCCAAGTCCAATCCATTGGTGAAGGAGAAAATCAGCTTCGGTGCAGACATCTTCTGCAAGGTAGATTTTGAACGTCAATTGCATACTATGCTTCCTTCCGTTATAAAACTTTTATGAAGAAAAAAAGAATTATTCCAAAAATAGAGTCCGAACACATTCTTATCCATTTTCTTAGTTTTGTTTATAAAGTATTTCAAATTTTGTTTTATTTGTTTGTTTGTAGTTTAAAAGGTTTGTTAGGAATGAAATAATTAAAGGAGGAAGACTAAAGAAAGGTAAAGGACCCAATCCAGAATCGGAAAGGAAGAGAATCCCTCACAAGACTCTCATCTCAACGAACCACACCTAAGCTAACACCTATTAGGGGTCCACCCCACCTCTGAGAGGCAGAATGATTTCGTAACCTCTCTGTTTAGGGATGTCTAAACAGTGGCTCCAAAATCCAAGAATAGTTGACTATACTCGTTCAAGGTGGAAATAAACGTGTTATGTCAACGGAAAGAATGGTAGCTTTGATCCACTACTGATATGGACTCACTACCGATTTATAAAAACTAAACCATCTGATCAAAATGGAGAGAGGAACTCATCCCCAGCGGAGTCGCCAGAAATTGTCGGTCGTTTTTTTGGGTTTTAAATTTAAATTTAATTATATAATTATTATTTAGAAAGTAGTATTTAATTTTTGAAAATAATTTTAAGTTTGAAAATTTTAATATATAAAATCAAACCGATCTCCCACCTCAAAGGGTTTATATAAAAGAGCACCGCATTACAAACCGTGTATCTGTCCCGAGGAATAGACACACTGTTTGATAATGGGGCTCGATTCAATAAACTAATAGATTTGTGACATCCGTTTGGTTTGCGAACTAATTTTATAAGCCGACAAGTTCCCCTACTTAATATAAAGGAATTAAGCAGGGTTTATATTACCTGGGTTCTTAAAGTTCCCTATAAGGGCAAACTCCTATAGTTAATTACATCCTAAATGTCCAAAGACACTTCAGAAAACTCTCGATAAAGATCAGTGGTTTCACTTTCAAGAATTTCAAATTTTAAGCGTTCAAATGATTTTATTTTGAAATTTCAAAAGGGATTGGATCAAATTTGGAACAGTTATTTCAAGAGTCCAAAGGAAGAGGAGTAGGGGATGTCACGGACCCGAAGTGAACTTTGGAGACTTCCCGACTATCCTATTATTTCGCTTCAATTTGAGAGTTTATTTAATGTTGCAATCATGTCAATTTTATTTAATTAGGACTTATACTTGTATGATATAATCATACAAATAGCCTCGAAAATGTGAGGGTTTATGTCCTACCAAACGGCTACATCGGAGTTTTAAGACGAGTTAGGGCTTAAATTGCATAACTTGATTATGCAAATGCCTAAAGAAAAGTTGAGGATTTATGTTGCACTCACAAACTACCTCGAAATCATATGGATTGGTTATTCAATTCTAAGGAAGGTTAAGCTGATGAAGACTTGTTTTGCTGTTGAAGATAGCTGTGCTGCCCACCGTGCTTGCTCCAAGCTCCTTGTTGTTGCAGAAGGTTTAGTTTTAGAAGTGACAATCAGGGGGTGAGAGAAGTGTTTTGGTTTAGAGATTAAGTTTCAAATTCAGTGTTTTAAGTTTTATTAAGGGGAATCTTAAAGTTGATTAAGTAGAACCGGGTAAGATCCCACAGTTCCATCATCCCGGCACCACTATTTTCATCGGATTCACTTAGTCCAAATGAACTTGCTAAACTCAACTGAAAGAGTTCCACACTTTCATTTAGATAGTGGGAAATCTCGTTAGCAACACGTGGGTTACAGCGTCCAAGGGATTCCCGATCATCCAACGAGACGTTTTAATTTTAGTTATAATTGCAGTTTTATTTTGTTGGATATTAAATTTTGAGTTATTTAAACATGCTGGGTTCGATCATTTTCATGAATTTATAAATGCGGGAAAGTAAGACATTTATTAAATTGTGGAGTGTAAATTGCAATAAACTTAAATGCATACCTGGTGGGCACTCCCATCATTTTCGTCTGCACTTAAAATGCATGTCATGGCATTTATATATTCGTAACAAATACCTAGGTAAAGCTAAGGGAAGGTTCTGGTTATCTACCAAACCCTATGATATCAAGGTTGAAGTCCTAGTCAACTACCAAGTCCTATGACGTCTAAGCTAGAATCGTAGTTGTCTATCGAGTCCTATGATATCTAGATTCTTGTGTTTGGTTAAGGATGATTTTCTTCATCAAAGAACAATGAAGCCTCACTGTTCTTTTAAAACATCCCATCAAGTTAGGGAAGTGCTCATAACTTAATTCTGAACATCTTCCTAAACATTCTAGGGATTATTTTGAGTTCAATTAGTTTCATCATGGTAATGAATCAATCACCCAGGTTACTCAGAGTTCTGGTCTTGTTTGGCTCTTGCTCAGTGAATTTGGATGTTTGATTATCCTATGAGTAAGGTGACATTTCATTTGACTCTTGCTCAGTGAATTTGGATGTTTGATTATCCTATGAGTAAGGTGGCATTTCATTTGATGCCTCATTTAAGAGCTATAATAATGAAAAGCCTTTAGGGGCAAGTTAGTTCATTAAAGAACCTAACCATTCTTAAATTGAAGTTTAAGTTAGTAGTTTAAAATGATTTAATTTAGTTATAAGTTTTTGGTTGATCTTTTTAAATGTTTTAAATTATTTTAAGTTGGAAAGTGTTCAAGTTGTTTAACTCAGTTAAGTTTTATTATTTTAAATGATCTTAATATTTTAGATTAATTTTAATATTTTAAACTCGATTTAATTTAATTATAATATTTTAATTTTTAATTGTTCCAAGTTAACCTTAATGTTTCAAATTTGTCTTAATTTAAGTTTTAAATAATTTCATATTAGTTTTGATATCTTTAGTTTGTTTCAATTTGAATTTCTTACTTCAAATGGGTTTTAATGTTTCAAGTTTGATTATAAGACTTCAAGATCATCTCCTTTTTTTTCTTTATTAGTTTCAATTATACTTTTTATAGTTTAATTAATAAAAAACTAAATGATATTTGATCAAATCATTAATTAGGGCTTCAATTTCAAAGAACTAGGTCTTCCCACATCAAATCCCTTAACCTTAATAATTCATGCCTTAATTAACTTCCAAGGTTTAGGTGATTTAATTAACTAAAATTTTCCCTTCAATATTTAAGGTGATTAATGAGTTTCTACCCCTTAACCTCCTATGTTTCAATCATCCAAGAGGTAAATTAAGATCAAAGGTTTGCCCTTCCCTTTGGTTTTAGCCTAAATATTAATTAAGATTAAAGTCCCTTAATTACCATTATGTCCCTTTAAAGCTTATTCATCTCATAATTTAATAAATTAAGCTCAAATGAATTTAAAATTTTTATGTCACCTCACTCACATGTCAATTAAGACATTAGAGGAGAAAATGTGATTTTTCTATTTTTAATTTAATTTATATAATTGTTTTTAATGGAAAATAGGGATTTTCAATAAAAATTCCACAACATGACCAAGATAAAACTTCTATCCTTAGGAAAATTATGGGAAGTTTCTACTGACTAGAGGACCATTTTGACCAATTTTGGTGATTTTTTAATTTTATTTTATTTATTATAATTAATTTAAGTTTTGGAGTATTAATTAATTATAAAATAAAATCAAAATAGAAAAATAGGTTTTTTATTTTTCTTAAATCTCTCTAATCCCAAGGAACTCAAAGAAACAAATTTTATATTTGCCTGATTTTTGTTTAAATTTTTAGAATTATTTTAGTGAAAAGGTTGGAAAATCCATTTTTAATATTAAAAATTATCTTAAGCCTTCAAAATTCAATATCTTTACTTAAAGACTTAGGAAAAATATTTAGTTGGTTCCCAAGTGATTAGGAGACCAAATATGACATTTTGATGAATTTTAGTATTTTTATGATTTTTATAATTTTTTAATTATTAAAATACCCCAAAATAGGTGAAAAAATGAAAATTTTAGGAAAATTCTAATTTTAATTTTCTTAGACCCCTTTGATATCAGAGAACCATCAAAACCAGTTTGGTGAATTTTTAAATTATATTTTGGGTTTTATAAATTTTTTAATTCCAAATTTGGCTATGTTACTTAGAAAATTCATTTAATGAGTTAAACCATTTCCAATTATCTTTAAAATTTTTATGGGGGTTTCTATAATCCTATAGAACAATGGAGGATTGATTTTGAGTTATTTTCATTTTCAATTTACTCTAATTAATTCAAAATTAGGTTGACGTCATGTGAGCAATCAGAGTTATTTTAAATGTTTTAGCTCATGAAATAATTTTTCTAAGTTTCTCTGGTCATAGGGAACCTACCTTAATTTTCCTTGAATTTTCCAACCACTATAGTAATTATTAGATTTAAATTATCAAAGTAGGCACATAAGCTTAGAAAATATGGTTCTCTGTCTAGAGATCTCCTCTGGCCTTGAAAAATTCAGGGAATATTCCCAAGGACAGAGGGAATAAAAGCCCCATAGTCCCAAGCCATGGTGAATTGTGTGTGTGAGTGGAGAATTGATTTAAGGTTTACTGTATTTAATTAATTTTAAAATTAAATACTAAGCAAATAATTTTTATTTTTCTTCCACATCATTCTCCTCTGTTCACTGAGCAAGTGGGTATTTTTCTTTTAATTTTTGGATTTTTCTATGCAAAATTATGAATTTTTGAAGTTTAGGTGATTTAAATAAATCACAAAAATAGGATTTTCCTACTTAACCACGTCGGCTCCACCTCAACCTACGGCGGGTCGAAAGCACACGCAGCCTCTTCTGGTTAGGCACCGCCTTCTGAGTCAGAGCTACGTGGCTACGCGGTTCCGTCTCATCTCCTCATCCGGCGCGATCCTGGCCTTCCATTCGCTACACGCATGATCCAACGGCTATCAGTCATCGTCTTTGTCTGGTTCAACCCGAGAGCCGTCCACTTTCTAGACCTAATTTCTCCCTCATTTCTCAACAAAATCAAGCGTGTTTTGTTTCTACATGCTCTTCTAAGCTAAACGAACACATCCATACGGCTAACGTGCATTGAAATCAAACCAAATAAAATAGAGAATCACTGGAAGCTCAGGAGAAAGAACAGTTCAATACCTTAGCTTTGAGAAGTGAGGCTTCTATTAGAGATGATCTACACCTTCATGGTGGTCCAAGGAAGCTAGGGATGAAGCCTCGTGCGATGGTGAATTTTCTGGATATGAAAGTGACCAGACCCGATTTTGTGCTCTGGCCGATAAAACAGATGGGTGGCTTGGTAAGGGGGCCTTCACTGGGGAACTTCTTCTCTACCTCTAGTGAAGGTGTGGGAAGAGTTAATTTGATTTTAGTGGAGTTTTTAGGGATGTCCTGTTTTCTGGCCTAAAATTGAGCTCAATCAATGGGGATTAGGGCAGAAATGCAGTGGGACTGAGCTTCTCTGTGTTGTGGGAAGGATTGGGAGAAATTTGGGAGGGTTTCTTTAAGAAAAATTTTCATCATCTGTTTTGGCCGAGAGGGAGTGCTTATATGGCTAAGGCCATTGGGTTGAGATGGGGGCCAATTGATGGGTGAATTTAGCTGCCTAGGTGGAGGGAAGAAGAGCTCCATTGGCGATTTTGGCTGAGGTGGCCAATTGGTGGAGTTTGGCTGAGTATAACTTGGAGGTGGCTCTTGGTTTTGGTTCCCTCCGGTGACTAGGCCGGCCGACAAGGATAAGGGAGCTAGTCCTGAGGTCAGGTGAGCCAGGGGGAAGTTTAATTGTGATTAATCAGTTGTGGGGAGATTTTGGGGTAAGGCAAAAGGGAGATTTAGCCACTTAAGGGAAGAAATCCCCTAAAATTGGGGGCCCCTCGTCCATGGCTCAACTAGATTGGGTTAAGTGGATCTAGGGTGGTTCCTATGGTTCAATTGGTGGCTGTGGAAGGGTTGGTTTAATCACATTTGGTTTAATTTGGTTAAGTTTGGTCATAGGTTCAATTTAGTGCATTTGGGTCAAGGTTGGGCTAACTTGGGTTTGAGCTTGAGTTAATTCTTGAGCAACGTTGTGCATGTGATTTTAATGTATTTTTCATGAAGACTTGGAATGATTTTGAATTCAATTGAGGGGTCAATTTGGTGGATTTTGAGATTTTGGTAAATTTGGGTAATGTTGGGTTGGACTTGGGTTTGGGTTTGGTTAGAGCTTGGCTTGGGTCCAATTAATGGTTCAAATTGATGCAAGTGATTGTTATGAAAGGTTTCAAATAGAAATTGGGTGGAAATATTGTGTTAGGCCAATAATTTTGGGTAGGATTTGGTCATGTGGCAACTTTAAGGAAAATTTGATAGTTTTGGTTTTAAGTGATTTTGTATGGGATTTCAATCAAAATTTTGGCCAAATGAGTGTTGTATTTGGTATAGGAATGTGTTAGAAAGAGTTTTGGATTTTTTTTGGGGAAGATTGAGTGGCTTTGGGTCATATTAGGGTGAATTGGGTCATTTAGGTAAAATTGGGGGTTTTGGTTTAAATTGAAATTAAATTCAAATGTGAACCAAATTGGGCTTAAGTTTGATTTCAATTGGTATTTGGGATGTTGAATTGAAGTTTAGAATTGAATTTGATCAGCATTGGGGTCAATTGGGTTGATTTGGTTTGACATTGGGTCCATTTGGGCTAAGTGAGCCAAGTTTAGGACTTTAGGTTGATAGTGGGTTAATTTGGCAAAATTGGGTTATAGTGTAGTTGAACAAAATGAAATTAAGAATTTTTAGGATTTTTGGGAATTTTTTTGGGAATTTTTGGAATTTTTGGAGTTTTGGACAAAAAGGGTATTTAGGGTATATGAACGTTATTTGGAGTGTATTAGGGTATTTTGGTGGATTTAAGAGGTGGGAATTGTTTTGAAATGATTTTCAGGAATTTTGGGAATTTTGAGTTATTTTTTGGGAAATTTTGGATGATCTGGTGGTTGTAGGGGCAATTTAGGTAATTTTGGGTAAGTTTAGGGACCCGGGGTCAAAATTGAAATTTTGGGAAAATGGAATTTTGTTATCATTGAATAGAGTGAAATACTTTAGATTGAGTTATGGACCAAGAAAGTTCTCATTTGTAACATCTAATATGTTGTTCCTAACCCTCTTAGCCAAGGGGCTAGGGGTTTGGATCGATCCATATGAGTGTTCTATGAATCAGGAACCATGATTGGGTAAGGATGTGTGTAGGAGTGTAGTGTGTGCAAGCTAGACCTCACCAATAATAGGCCACCCAGGGTTGTCCTGAGGCTTGATCATCCTTGTCTTTCTACACATTGGTCCTAACCTTCCAAGTGATTTGGAGGTTGATGACCATCCATGTAGGATTCCAAAGAGTTAAGATTCGGTTTGAATTTCTAAATGGTGGGTTCCATCTCTAGTCTTCTAGAATAGTCAAGGAGAAGTCCTATGGCTAGATCCTAAGCACTAAGAGGAAATAAAGACCTCACCAAAACTGAGGTCAATAGAAGTATCATCCAAAATAGATAAAATGTAAGCAGAATCGGAAATATTATTATTTTCCACAGTGGTAAAAAAATAGTCATACAAAGTTATCGGTTCAAAGGATTTTCTCCCTTTGTTCGATTCAACTATCCTAGTAGAAAACCTAGGATTATGAAAAGTGGTAGATACAAAAGGGATAGTATTTCCTGTGCTAAGATAACCTCTAATTCTTTTTCTTTCCTTGTTCTTTTTCTTGGTAGTTTCTGAAGGGGTCTCTTCAGTAGATTTTCCTGAAGTGATGTTATTCTTATCTTGTTTATCATGATTGGGAACGTGTTTTTCAATTGAAATCATATTAACTGAAATTTTTCCAGATTCTTTCATATATTCTTTTGGAATTGTTATATTCCCTTAATTAAGATTGGGCTCTAACTAGTCTTTGAAGACAAAATAATCTTCAATTTTATGACCAAGCATCCTGTGATAAGGACAATAGTTGGGATTGTCCTTCATGTCAATTTCTTTTGGCCTTTTAGCTTCAGGTAATTTGAATTCTGGCATTTTCAATAGGCTTTGAAATATCTTTCCAATGGCCTCGGTCTTAAATGTATATTCCTTATTCATTTGTTCAACCATCGTTTTCTTATTTGTTTCTGATGAATTTGGTTGTTAGATCTGAAAAGATTTCTGTTGTGACGGTTGATTTTAGTGTTTATTTTGTTCAGGCTGGACTTGCATTATCTGCTTATCCTTTTTTGTTGTTTTGCCTAATTTCTTTTCAAATGTCTTAACGACCTTCGTCTTTTCAACATTTTCCATTACACTCATCTGCTTAGCTTCTTCTTGAAGATTTGCAGCTTTACTGAGTAACTTTTTGAAGGTTTTGATTGTAAAGCCTTTGAGCATGAATGATATAGGTCCATGAATAATTTTAAGTAATATTTCAATGGCGTGTTGTTCTTGAAGCTGTGGCTCACATTTCATGCTGAGGTTTCTCCAGCGTAAAATGTAATCCACTAGGTTTTCTCTGGGTTTTTAATTTTCAACCATTAAGTCACCCACTGTCGTATGGTGTTGGGCCCCAGCGAAGAGTTATATAAATAAGCGTTCTAGTTCCACAAAAGTTTTTATGGACCCATTAGGAAGCTCACATACCAGTCAAAGGCAACTCCTGTAAGATTATTAACGAATTGTCAAAATAAAAGAGCATCATTTCCACCTACATTACAGCAACTGGCCCTGAAATGTGCTAGATTTTGACGAGGATTACCAATTTCGTCAAACATTTTGAAAATATGAGAGACAAAACCTTTAGGGTACTGGATAGAATCAAATTCCTCTGGATAAGGCCTACCCTTTGGAATTAATGATCCGGCTTTTACTGGCACCATTGTTTCTTTTATTTTTCATTCGACTAATTGTGTAATTTATTTGTCTGGAATTCCTGTTTGAGTGGATTCCTTTTTCTTTTGTGTACTTTCTTCAATCTCTATAAGTTCATTTTTATCTTCCAGAATGTGTATTGCTTCTGGTCTGACAATTTCAACAGCTGGTACTGAGCTAATTGGTGGATGTTGCAGAATTGTCATTAATTATGCTAATTTTTGCTCAAGATGATTGATTTGTTCGTCCCGCTGTCGGATAACCGTTCGTAGTTCTTCCGTCGTGTCTTCTTCAGTTAATTCTCGTGTTGCGGTAGTGGATCGTGTTTCCACCATATGAATTTCAGCAATATTTCCACTGGAACTACCTGAAGAATTTTTCTTTTTCCACATTGGAAATTTCTAAATGTCTTTTTTCAATTTCTTTAGTCTTTCTTTAAATGGTTTTGAAGAATGTTCTTCATAAGCCCTTTCTTGTGAACTGTTTGTAGGGGCGCTTACAGTGTCTGAATTTCCTCCTAACGATCCTCGTTTCCATACATTATTTTTAAGTACAGGACGAGAATTTCCAGGTGGTGTATTGTACTGTGTGTAAGGACAGTTTGCTTTTTGTAACATTTGAACCGGATCTGACATCTTAGCAGTTGTGTTTTTTGCTTCTGATATCAGTTCATCATATTTGTTCTTATCTTTTTTGACTATGACATCTTTTATTCTCGAGCCCAGTCATAACTTTACTAGTACTCGAACACATTGCTCATCAGTTGGGGACTGATAGCCAATTTCTTGATAGTTCAGACTCTCCATTGCCAAAATTCTCCTTTTCATGGTGTTGGAGATTGCACAACCCATTTTGCTCAATAATCGAGAGAGCGAATATTTTTCCTTTCGTGCTAGTCTCTTAGATACAAAATATACAGCACAAAGTGATGGAGAATTTTTAGGTTGGAATATATTGTCAGCTTATTCAACTGGTATTGGAATATATCGATTTTCCTTTAAGAAAGAAGGATTTTCAAAAATATTTTGTGGAAATTCAGGACTTTCGAAATTGTCATTTTCATTCCATTTCTTTCTTTTAAGAGGATGACTTTTATTTCTTCGTTGAATTTTAGGTATGTTTCTGGAATGAGATCCGACTTCGTATGTAGAAGGCAATATGTTGTTTTGGTCATCACAAACTGCTTTACCCTTTTGGTCAATTTCCATTTCTTCTAAAGTGTTTTGGTCCATGAGGATGTCCTGGGGTAAATCCTCTGTAAAATTAAGAAAATCTTCATATGGCTGTTGATTGAATTCTTCAAAATATTGTATATCAGTTTGATATGGATCATTTAGTGTAAAGTCAAATTCATCAAATAATCCAAAATCATTATGATAATAGTAAATGTATTCATTTACTGGAGTGTTAAAGTCTTGAAAGTAAGAAAAGAATGAATCTGGAGATCCCATTTCACTTTAACTACGAGGAGGACAAAAATGTCACAGACTCATTTATGAACTGGAAAAACATATATAAGTTTTATTATTTTTTAGGAAACAAGTAAAATTAACAAGAGATGAGAAGAAAAACTTTATACTCATCGGAGTCGCCACTCTCTTGATGGCGACGAATTGTCGCAGAGTCGTCGCCGTCAATTCCCATATCATGTCGATTGTCAAGGAGTCGCCACACTCTCTCTCTATCTATTACCCTAATTTATATTCTCCCTAGACTTTAATGTCAAAAATCTTGGGTGAATGTGAAGAAAAAGGGGCTTGATTTCAATAGAGATTGAGAGAAAGAAAATGAGGTTCACATAAGAAACTCATCTGACGGTTTTAACTAACCAGAATTCCAAGTTCTGTGGTTTCCTATAAGGGCAAGCCCCTATAGTTAATTACAGTTTAGATAACTAGCTAAGAAAATTTCTGATTAATGTTAAATTACTTGTTTTGTAGGGGGTTTTCTATGAATGAGGGATAGAATATCAGTACTCAATCCTGGAAGATGTTTTGTTTTGTCAATGTCGATGTTATTTGTCGATGACGTTGTTTTGATGTTATGTCAACACCAATGTCATATCAATAGTTATCAATGTCGGTATTTTGTTATGTTTAATGTCCGTGTTTTTGTTGATTTTGTCTTTTACTTGTCATGTCACTGTTCCATTGTTATCGATGTCATATTGGTTTATTAATATCATATTGATGTTTAGTTTTCTTGTGAAATTTGTTTTATGGTTTTATGACTATCCTAATAATCTGGTTGTCTTTGTTGTCATGCCATATTCTTTTTTGTTGTTTGTTGAAAGTTTAGGTTTTGTGGCTAACCTAAAAGTTCTAGTTTTATTTTGTTGTCATGTTTTGTCATCGACGTCCTGCAAAATAGAGTTAGCACACCCTATAACATGCAAATAAAATCTAAACGAAACTTGTCTTCATCTTGTAAAGAAAACATTGTCAGAAATCACCTGGTAAAAATGTCTGTTGCGTCAGAGTTGTCGGATATCCAAGTTTGGTTGAAATGTCGATTTAGATTTATGTTAATTTTTGTTTAATTTTTTATTTATCTTGAATGTCGATTTGGGTTGAATTTTAGATTTTATGTCAATTTATGTCGATTTAGATTTGATTTTGGGTTTTATGTTGATTTATGTTGATTTGAGTTTGATTTTAGATTTGATGTTAATCAATTTGAGTTTTATTTTGGGGTTTTGTATTGATTTATGTTTAATTTTAGGTCAAGTTAAGCCGACATGGATCGAACATAAAGATTATGTCATCTTATGTTGTGTTCAATATAGGTCGAACATAAGGATTATATCAGTTTATGTCATGTTAAGTTTGATTTTGGTCGAACTTATGTCGGTTTATGTCAAATCATGTCATTTATGTCGAATTATATTGAGTTAAGTTTGAAATGTTAATTAATGTTGAATTATGTTAAGAATGTCGATTTGTGTCAAATTAGATTGAAAAATGTCAATTTATGTTGAATTATGTTGAGTTAAGTTTGAAATATAAATTTATGTTGAGTTATATTGAGTTTGGTTTGAAATGTCGATTAATGTCATTTAATGTCGTTGTTTGTTAAATTTAGTTTGCAATGTCAGTTGATGTCAAATTGTGTTGAATGTCGATTAATGTCGAAATATGTTTGATTATGTTTAGAATGTTGATTAATGTCGAATTACGTTGAATTTCATTTGAAATGTCGAATTTGTTGAGTTTCATTTGAAATGTCGATTAAAGTCAAATTTTATGTGAAATGTCAATTTGTGTTGATTTATGTTGATTTGTATTTGAAATGCCGAATTTATGTTGATTATGTCAATTTTTATTTGAAATGTCATATTTATGTTGATTATGTCATTTTTTTTAAATGTCAGATTTATGTTGATTATGTCGATTTTTGTTTGAAATATCAGATTTATGTCAGTTATGTCGATTTATGTTTGAAATGTCAGATTTATGTTGATTATGTTGATTTTTGTTTGAAATGTTGATTATGTCAATTTTTGTTTAAAATGTCGGATTTATGTCGGTTATGTCGATTTTTGTTTGAAATGTCAGATTTATGTTGATTATGTTGATTTATGTTTGAAATGTCAGATTTATGTTGGTTATGTCGGGATATGTCGATTTGGGTTCAATTTTGTCGATCCTAAGGCTTATGTCAATTTAGATTCCATTTTTTTATTTAGATTCAATTTGGGTTGAATTTAAGTTAAGTTTAGGTTAGACTTAGATTCATGTTAGGTTGAACCTAAGTATGGTTTAACTTAAGTCTAATGTGGGTTAGACTTAAGTTAAATTTAAGTTAAACTTAGGTTCATGTCGGGTTGACCTAAGTATGGTTTAACTTACGTCTAATATAGGTTAGACTTAAGTTAGGTTTAGGTTAGACTTATGTTCATATCAGGTTGAATCTAAGTATAGTTTGACTTAAATCTAATGTGGGTTAGATTTAAGTTAAGTCTAGTTTGAAGTTAATTAAACCTTATGATATAAGTTTTAATTAAATTAATTATACCTAATTAAGCTTTATTTTGTTGAAGTCTTAGGGTTAATTAAACCTTGTTATGTAATGTTTAATTAGATTAATTAGACTTAATTGGGGTTAAATCCAGTTGATTTAAGGTTAATTAAACCTAATTTAGGTAAGGTTTAATTGATTAATTAGACTATGGGTTAAGTCTAATTGGTTTAAGGTTAATTAAACTTAATTTGGGTAAGGTTTAATTGATTAATTAGACGTATTTTGGTTTAAGTCTAATTGGTTTAAGGTTTAATTAAACCTAATTTGGATAAGGTTTAATTGATTAATTAGATATAATATGGGTTAAGTCTAATTGGTTTAGAATTAATTAAAGCTAATTTGGGTAAGGTTTAATTGATTAATTATACTTATTATGGGTTAAGTCTAATTGGTTTAAGGTTAATTAAACCTAATTTGGGTAAGTTTTAATTGATTAATTAGACTTAATATGGGTTAAGTCTAATTGGTTTAAAGTTAATTATGTTTAATATGTCTTCATTAGAATTTGATTAAGTCTAAATCCAATGTAATTAGGATTTGAGTGGTTAATTAAGTCTAATTTGTCTTTTAAACTTAATTAAGGGTTATTTATGTCTTAAACCCAATGTTATTAAGGTTTAGATGGTTAATTAAGTCTAATTTTGACTTTAAACTTAATTAAGAGTTGTTTATGTCTTAAACCCAATGTGATTAGGGTTTCAATGGTTAATTAAGTCTAATTTGTCTTTTAAACTTAATTAAGGATTGTTTATGTCTTAAACCCAATGTGATTGGGTTTAGATGGTTAATTAAGTCTAATTTTGTCTTTAAACTTAATTAAGAGTTGTTTATGTCTTAAACCCAAATGTGATTAGGATTTAAATGGCTAATTAAGTCTAATTTCTCTTTTAAACTTAATTAAAGATTGTTTGTCTTAAACCCAATGTGATTAGGGTTTAAATGGTTAATTAAGTCTAATTTGTATTTTAAACTTAATTAAGAGTTGTTTATGTCTTAAACCCAATGTGATTAGGGTTTAAATGGTTAATTAAGTCTAATTTGTCTTTTAAACTTAATTAAGGATTGTTTATGTCTTAAACCCAATGTGATTGGGTTTAGATGGTTAATTAAGTCTAATTTGTTTTCTTAGACTTAATTAGGAGTCTGATTGGTTAAACCTAATGTGATTAAGGTTTAACTTAGTTTTATTAAGTCTAATTTGTCATCTTAGACTTAATTATGGTTTAATCAGTTAAACTTATTATGATTAAGGTATAAATTAGATTAATTAGGTCTAATTGGTGTCTTAGACCTAATTAGGGTTTTATTAAGTCTAATTTGTCATCTTAGACTTAATTATGGTTTATTTAGTTAAACCTAATGTGATTAAGGTATAACTTGGATTTATTAAATCTAATTTGTCATCTTAGACTTAATTAAGGTTTTGTTATGGGTTTATTGTGAGTTAGACTCATTTTGAACCTAGTCTACTATGAAATAGGGTAAGTGAAAGGAGATTCAGAAATTTTAGGGTTAAATTTGTTAAATAATAAATTTTAAGCCTATTTTTGAAAATGTCTTTTAAAATTGTCTAATGGTCTAAGAAATTTCATTTTAAGGTTATTGTCTGTCACCTTAAATTTTCTAACCATTTTGCAATTTTATTTCTCTTAATTTTCATTTTTATAATTATTATTTGAAATACTTACAAAATTTCTTAAAAATTAAAAAAGTGGTCTTAAAGGGGTTTTCTATCCTAGGAAAAATCAAATAAGATCCCTAATGGCATGAAGATAAATTCCCCAAAGTTTCAGATTTTTCTGATTTGTAAATAATTTTTCATAATTAAAATACTGAAAAGAGTATTTAATTATTTAAGAATTAAATACACATAATAAAATTATGATTTTAATTTCATAATTTTCTCATCTTCAAGAGCTTTCCAGAGGTATTTTTATTTTATTTTTAGGACCTCTGTACAAAAAGTTATGAATTTTTTATTATTTTAAGGTTATTTGGAATTAAAATGGCTCCAGAATTACCAGAGGCTTCCGCGTGTCCTCGTACCGTCGAATGGCGGGAAGATCCACTGCGCGGATCCGGACAGCAAACACAGCACGGTTCGATCTGGGCCACCCGTTCCAAAACACGGGATCGAGCGGCCATGGATTAATCCAAATAATTCAGAAAATTCTCGAACCGTCTAACTTCTAGGGTCAGGATCTCACTCATTTCTCCATGGAATTGAGTGATTTTTGATCCTATGGAATCATTTGGATATACAGATCACATCTATACGGTGATCATGATTTTCTGGACTAGTTTAGTCCATGCTTTTCCAACTTTATGAATTATTTTGAAATAAAAAATCCATACCTTGGCCACAATGATCTTGAGCTTGATGAAACTTTTTGGTCAACCTTTAGTGGTCCCAGAGAAGTTCTTTGTCACTTCAATTTGGATTTATACCAAGTCTTAGTGGGAAATTTTGACAAGATGGCTCAATTTCTATATAGGCTTGGTTTGGACCAAATTGGGTCGATAGGGTCAGTTATATGGCTCAACTTTAGTTGTGTTTGATTGCTCTAGTCCTATGAAACAAATTTCATGTAGGAAATTTTTGGATTGGAGCACTCTATGGAAATTTGCAAATTCCTCTCCCTCTCTTGGCTTAAGGCTCTCGAGTAGCCTTATTTGGCTTGATTTGGTAGAGTCTAGGGGCTAGCTGAGGATTGGATTTTGGTTGGGATGGATTGCTAAGGTCCTTAGCAAGGTTTCTTATGTTGAAAGCTAGAGGATTTGAGCAATATTTTGAGAGTGATGGGTCACTTTTCCTCTTTTTTGTTTTCTCTCAGGTTTTGCTCCATTTATAGCCATCAATGACCATGGGAAAGCTTGGCTGAGCTTTAGGATGATTTGGGGGAGTTGCTAACTCTCCTATTAATGTCTAGGAGTAGGGTTTCAGCTATGAAAGTGATAGGTTGAGCAATTCCATGCTTAACTACCCTACTTAACCATGGTGAAGGAGTTGGTGGTTGGCTTGGATTTTCCCATGGCCTCACCCATTGAGGAGCTTGGGAGGTGATTGGAATGGTTAATTTTGCCTTGGATCAGCCTCCCCCAGGTAAATTTTTAGCAACTACCAATGAACAAAGGGGCGAAGGCCACATAAGCTAGATTTTCCTCATTCCCATGTCATGGTAATGATTGCTTCCCAATGATTATAATGAGCCTCAAATTTCATGAAATTATTTTGTCTCCCTCCTATTGGCTAGAGGGGAGGTTAGTGATGAGTCAAAGAAGCTAAGGCCTTCATATTTCTCCACCTCATTTAAATTTTCATGAGGGGAAGACACATGCCCCTTATTTTCCTTAAATTTTCAAAATTTGATTTATGATGTCACCTTATGATGTGAGGATGATGCAAATTTATGCTCTCTTCTATTAGTTAAGAGGTAAGGTGATGAATGAGTCACCATAAGTTCTCTTCAGGTTGCATGAGGGAGTGACACCTCATCTCCACTTAATGATGAAAATGTCATTTTTTTACTTTAACCATGGTTAAGGTAAAAATTCTCCATTCATGTGAATTATCATCATGAGTCTTTTTATGAGTTAATTCATCCTTAATGAGTCTTATAGGTTATGTGAAACCTATATGGGGTCATCATGATGCCATAAGAGGGTTTTAAAAAATCAATTAGTATGTCATAATTGATTTTAAAGGGTTAAATGTCATTTTACCCCCCCCCCCCCCTTTTTTATTTAATTTCATTTTAATTAATTAAAAAGTTTGAAATTTTATTAATTAAATTATTAATTCACAAAATTTTTAGAATTAATTATTTAATTAATTTCATGTCATTTTGTTTAGAAAATGGAATTTTGTCTTATTTTATGACTTTTTAATTTAATTTTTTTAATTAATTATCATTAATTAAAATATAAAAATTAAATTATTAGTCAATTAACTAATCAAAAATAATTTTGGAATTAATTATTTGATTAATTCCATTATTTTTAATCAAAATTGTGCATTTTATCATTTTCATGGCTTTTAATTTAATTTTTCATTTTAATTAATTATGTCATTAATTAAAATATTAAAAATTAAATTATTGGTTAATTAATTAATCAAAAATAATTTTGAAATTAATTATTTGATTAATCTTGTCATTTTTATTTCATTTTGGTGTATTTTGTCATTTTATGACTTTTAATTTAATTTTTATTTTAATTAATTATATCATTAATTAAAATATTGAAAATTAAATCATTAGTCAATTTAATTAATCAAAATAATTTTAAAATTAATTATTTGATTAATTTTGTCATTTTTATTTCATTTTTAACATTTTTGTCATTTATTATCTTTTTTTTATCATTTTTTGTTCAAAATTGTGTGTTTTGACCAAAATTGATAAGTGTTGACCATGGTTGACCAATGTTGACCTAGGTTGACCCAAGTTAACCTAAATTGGTCAATTTTACTTTCATGATGTCTAATGTGACTTTTTCAACCTTGGCATGGTCGATTTGATCACAAAACTTGTGGTTTTGTCATTTTGGGGTCTAAATAGGTCATGTTGACCCAATTTAGGGTTTAGTCTAATTCAAAGGTCAATCTGGTGACCTTTGAATTAAAATTTTGTTGATTTTGACCAATGACAATTTGATCATGTCAACATTTGTCTTTTAGGTCAATTTTATGGTCAAGAAGATTTTTTCAAGGTTTTACCCTAGGTCTTAGGGTTTATTGTTTTTAGGAGATCAATGTAGGTAGACTTCCTTTCTCAAGGTGTTTGGTGAATGATTCTCACAAAAAGTGAGGTCAATAGTTCTAACTAAATTACCTGAGCTGAAAATCCCACTTTCCATGTGGCAAAATCCACAAAAAGGGGAAGTAAAGCAAAATCCACAAAAGAGGAGAAAACGCGTAATAATTATGAGAGAAAAGAAAAACAGCCAGAAACTAACCTTGAGCATGCGCTGTAACCACTGCAGATTCCTCCCTTGTTCCACAATTTCTTATCATGCACACCCCGATCATCCTCCGATGCACCTAAACTCTCTCCTTTTCACTTCTGTTCCTCGAAAAGCTTCGTGTGCGCTCAATCAACAAAATGGAATGGTGCAACACTAGTGAGAGTGGGACATATCTATAATATATATAGAAAAAGAGGGAGGAGGAAGAGAGTCAAAATGGCAAGTGGGCGCGGAAGAAGACCCAAGAATTCTCATTTCTCCGTTTATTTGCTACACCACCGACGAAAGCACCGCACGAAGATCACTCAAAAGATTCTCTCGCCATGGACTTGGGATGCAGCACTATAGCTCCTCCACGCATCAAACATCGTTGCATCCTCCACATGCCAACCCTTTCTTGATGCTTTTCCTCAGATCGCCATAGCCGCAACCTCCTCTTGTGGAATCGAGAGGGAGGAGAGGAGAAGGGTACGAAAGGGCATGAGAGGGAAATTTAACCGAACGTGAAGTTAAGACGCGGGCGCAGGGTCGATCCCGCGTCCCCGTCTATTAAGGACCCAAAATCACAGTTTGAGATAAGCTACTCGAACATGAAAATCAAACGGTGTGGCGGCGTTTTCAAAAACGCTGCCGCAGTAATAAGCTGCCCCAAATAAACCCTTAATCAAATTCGCAGACTCATCTTCACTGAGCAGCGAACTTATAAAATTCGGTCAGGGCTGCTCCTCAGTCCTAGGTTGATTTCCTTTAGTTCGCCCACTGTCGATTTGATCTCTTCTTCAAATTCTGGTGGAGCATCAACTTTTGGTTGATCTTCAAACTCATTTTCAATGTCAAAGTAATCTTCTTCTGACTGACTAGTAACAACCATGTTAAATCCCGTCTCATCGACCGATCCAATCGTTCTGAACCCAAGACCTTGTTTTGAATTGAGTTTATTTCCTTTTACATTCCATAATTTTTCGAATGATTGTAACTTATCCTTTGGCATTAGCTTCGGTACATATCCTTGTTAAATTAATTTTTGTACACATGGTGAAAAATACCCAAAAGGTAATTCTATTAATTCATTAGAGTCATCCTCTTCAAGAGTTATACAAGGTTTAGAAGTAGAAGGACAAGCTCGGTAAAACTTAATCGGTTTAAAACCATCATTATGAACTTCCTTAACCTCCATACTCTTGATCTTTTGAGGATGGATTGAAGTTAGGGTCATGGCTTGGACATAGTGGTTAATCTGATCGTACATTGATTCAAATTTATTCCTTTCTGTGTCATCCAGAGAGATCTCGGACTGAAGCTTCTTTTGACTTATCACCATCGTTTCTTTTCTGCATTCATCCTCCTCGGAGCTTCCTTCTACATCGATGTTGATCGACGTCTTTGTCCGTTCAACCAAATTTTGAGTTATTCCTCGTCCACGTCCCCGGCTTTGACCTCGGATGTGTGGGCTAAAAGAACCTCCACTAACTCGTTGTGAAGGAGTGGTAAGAGATCATTGAATTGGAGCTGTATGGTCCCATTCTTGTGGTTTTTCTGAATCTTCAATTTTGTTTGTCATAACTTCTCTTGAAAATAATGTTTTCTTCGGGGGAGCGTAGTAGGCGACGTCTTCATGGATGCCCACTTCATGTATTGAGAATGGTCGTAAGTCTCCCTTAATGGAACACTCTTTTCCATCTTTGTAGTGTTTGATGCATTGGTGAAGTGATGACGGGACCATATTGTACTCGTGAAGCCATAGTCAACCAAGCAGGGTATTGAACGAAGTATCTGCATCAATGACATGGAATTTTGTGGTTGTTACTAGATTTTCAACTTTCATTTGCAGTGTTATAGATCCAAGGGACCTTTCTCCTTTTTGATTGAATCCTCTTAGCATCATTTTATCCGAAGTGAGTTCTCGTGTGTCGATATCCAAGTATAAACATCAGTAGATTCATTATGTTAAGTGACACTCCAGGATCTACTAACACTCTGGAAAGTACAAACCTGCCAGTGATGACAGAAATGTAGAGCGGATGGTTGTGATCAGTTGTACCGAGTAGCAAGTCCTCATCGGTGAATGTTACACCGGACTGTTCTTTTAAAGTATAAACTCCACCTGAGGATGTGCTAGCCAACTATGCTAAGCAAATGTTTGGATCAACTATAGCCTTGATCAGATTTACCTCATCTCCTTCGACAGGATCAGAGCATCGTAAATGCTTAGTTTGGCTGGCAACTTTCTGAGATGGCTAGTACATTGTAATCCACTTTATTTGAACTTTCAATCTCATTTCGAATATGTACTTCTTATGTTGCTGGAGGCACTTCTTCTTGAGTAATTATATGTTTTCCTTTTTCTACTGGAGCTGTCCTTGGCGGTAGCACCTTGCCACTTCTTAAATGTAATTCCATTTTTTCTTCCTCCTCTAGAATCAAAGGTTCTCCTGTCACTTTAGCTGGTCTTCTGGTACCATTTATGTATCTGAAAAGTCCAAGTTTATGGCGAGTGGAGTTCCTTTGCACTCGAGGACTGGCTCCTCACTTCCTATAGTGTCGCAACCAGTGTTGTTGATATCTTTTTCATTTTTGTCAACGTTCTTATCGGGAACTAGTATGATTTGAGGATCATTCTTGGAATCAAAATCGGTGTTAGATAGGTTGTGATTAGTTACGTCATCACTAGAGACATTAAGAACGTAGCCAAAATCGTTTATATTATCTTTATGAGACCCTGAAGGGGCATAAAGATAATGGTACAGAGTCAGGGGTTCGAGGGTTTTCACCTCTTAATCTGAGATAACCAATCTAACAGGGGAAGGCCATATCTTATCCTTTGCGCTATCATCCTTAATTTCATTCGCGGGCTCCTTCTTCTTTCTTTCTTGCTGCGGTAGTCTCCTTGGTGAAATCTTCATCTTAGACTGGGCTGGTGGCAGATTCCGGGCAGCGGCTTTCCTTGAAGTGGACTGGATCTGATCCAGGACCCACTCGAGCTTGTTCCAAATCATACTCCATCCACCCTTGCCAACATATGGGTCAATCAGAAAGATTGGCTCGGCCGAAATCATATTTATAGAACCTCTTTCAGATTAGTTTAAATATGCTTTCGGTATCGTTATATTTCCTTCCTTGTAATTCCTTTCGAGCCAATCCTTGAAATTAAAGTATCCTTCTATCGTATGTCTGAGCAACCTATGGTAGGGACAAAAGTTAGGTTGATTCTTCTTGTTCATTTCTTCAGGCTCCTTTGGCTCGGGCAATCTGAACTCAGTCTTTTCATTAAGTTTTTAAACATCTTTGCTACAGCATCGTCTTTGAAGGAGTAATTCCTGTGTAGCCATTCTGACATTGCAGACCCTATCATCTGTCTGTCCTATATGACCTCTGCTATTGTCCAGATTGATTTCTCTACTGTGCATGGGGTTAACCATACTACTGAGACTGATTGCACTACGGAGGCTAACTGCACCGAGGGGACTGACTGTGCTGCTGTGGCGACTGCTCAGCCTGAATCCTCATCAGCTGTTTCCCTTTGTTGATCATTGCCGCTATGTCAGATCTCCTCATATTCCTTGGCTGACCTTGTTTTCTCTGCTTTCTCCGTAGGCTCCATATACTTAACTTTCTCTTTCAAACAACTTACTTTACTGAGTAGTATCCTGAAAGATTTTTTGGTGAAACCCTTAAGCATGAAAGCCACCGAACCGTGAATACTCTTGAGTAGTATCTCGATTACGTGTTGTTCTTGCAGCTGAGGCTCACACTTCATGCTTAAGTTTCTCCATCTCAGGATGTAGTCGACTACAGTCTCGTCGGGGCTTCTGTCGTTTCACTACGATATCTCTTATAGTAACATGGTGCTGCGCGCCGGTGAATCTTTTCACAAACATACTCTCCATTTTTGCGAAGGTCTTCACTGATCTGTTGGGAACCTCAGCAAACCAATCGAATGTTATCCCTGACAAGCTGCTGATAAAATGTCGGAACAACAATACTTCACTTCCTCCTGTGTTGCAACAACTAGCCATGAAGTGTGCCACGTGCTGACGAGGATTTTCTGTCCCGTCGAACATCTTGAAAGTCGTGGGCACGAAGCCTTTGGGGTAAGGCATGGAATCGAACTCCTCGGCGTAGGGTCTAGCCCTTGAAACTGATGCTCCGCCTTTGGACTGAGCCAAGGCTTTCCGAACTTGTTATTCGATCATATGCTTGATGTCCTTTTTGGTAGGCTCGAAGTTGAATAGTTCCTTGGTGGTTCATCTTCATTGGCAGAGGCGACTTCTCTTCTTTCATCGGTAATGTGTATAACTTCGGGCTGGTTAATTTCCAGAGATGCTACTGGTCGTGACTGTACTGTCCATGGAGCTTATCCATGGTGGTCATGGCAGCGGTCATCTCCTCCATCCTCTTTTCCAAACAAATAATCTATTAATCTCTTTTCAATATGACCATCTGAAGCCCATCTACGGTGTTCTCCTCGCTAGGAGCCTCGTACACAGATGACGTGGATCTGGTTTCAACCACATTTATTTCCATGAACTCTTCATCCATGTAATCTGACAGGAAGTAATCTTCATCATCCATATCCAGACCTCGTTGTTTGGCTAATTCTGAAATCTCTGCTTGGAGCTTTTGAACTTTATCATCAATTGTTTTCTCTTTAATCAATTTCAAATATGTAGGTTTCCCTCGACATTCACTTCTCTCTGCAACTGACTCAGAAGCAACGGCGGTAGTGGCAACGGGAACATCAGACTCGTGATCCATTTTATAACCCATAGACTTCTTAGAGGGTACTGGTGCAACGTCCTTCGGTAACCACACTTTCCTCTTGAAAGTCGGTGCCTTGAGATGGAGTGTCTCGACAGGGACATCGAAGTGGTGAGGGAAAGTGTACTCCCTAAGGTGTAGACCATTTACAGAGGAAAACAATCCTCTCTTATCCTTCCTCTTCTGGGGTTCCTTTTAATCATCGACCTTCAGTACTCTCAGACCTAGCTGGGACTTGACGGATCTGCATACTGTGCGTGTCGGAACAACTGTAGTAGCATATGTAGTAGTGGCCTCAACATGTCTCCCCAAACAGTTTTTGATGGGAACTCGGACGGGTCTCTCCATCCTCAGAATTTCATTCTTTACTCCAGGGGATATTGCACATCCCATCCTCTTAAGGAGCTTAGCAACAGAACATCCTTCTTTCTCAGCCAATCTTTGGAGAAGGGTGTGAACTCGGGTGATGGGTGTGGGTCTCTCCCACACCTCATTACGACCTTGTGGTGACGGTAGCGTGGTAGTACCAGCCAACGGGTGGAACCTACTCCCTCAAAAGAGAGGAGACGTATCCGGTAAACTGAGTTCCTCCTGTTGTGGAATATCATCAATCGCTGGTAGACTTGCGGCTTGTGCCCTGGCGGCTTTGAGAATCATATGATTGTGGTTCCTCCTTTGAGATCTAGTTGGCGGGGGAACTCTAAAACTAGAACCAATCTCAAAAACTAACGGTGGGGCAAGAAAGGCGTTGTCAGAATCTTCTTCCTTCAGAATTTCCTTCACTTTAGCAGACAGGAAAGTGGGTGTGGTGATGACAAAACCGGTAGTGGTAGGGGTAACAACTCTCTTAGGTACAGAGACGATTGACTTGGCGGGGGCAGTAGAAAACTTCATCTTCTAGCAAAAGGGCAATCTTGGTGGGAGTTCAGGTCGAACTCGGCGGACGGTTCTTGAACTTTAAGGGTAGCAACTTTTACGCTAACGAACTGGGTTTTTCTAAATACGACTTTGAACTCATTGAAGCCGGTCCTGAACTAAATCATTGGAGCGACAAGTCTGACCTCATGGGAAGTGGGCAAGTTGCAGGAGAAAGTCAGCGTAGGGGCCGACATCATGACTCTCGAAGGAAAAAGAATTCTGAAAGTCAGTGAAGGGTTAAAACCCTTTAGTCATAGTGCAAACACTACGAAGAAGGTTGTTATGTGAACTGGGCACAATTTCATTTCATTTTAATATTTTATTATTTTTATCTTGCTTTTAGATTTTCATATATTTGTGAAAAGGAGTTTAAGATTTAAGAGGGACTGGTTCGATTTGTTGATAGCAAACTCGAACCTGGGAGGCATAAAGGGAAAGTGAAGTGTGGGACCCTGTCTGAGATCCTCTTCACAACGCACATTGTCTTAGCGAAACTTATTCACTAACACACCTATTGGGAGTCCGTCCCCACAGAAATCAAGAAGAAACTTAAAGATTCCTGAACCCCTCTACTTAAGAATGGTTGAACAGATGGTCCTAAAATCGAAGAGAGTTGATCATATATTCCCAAGATAGAAATGGGTAAAGCATGTCAATTGAAAGAATGGTAATCTGGTCCATAAGGGACATGAACACATTACTGATGTATGAATATAGTATTTCCTTATCTTAATGAAGAGAGAAACTTGCCTCAGTGGAGTCGCAAGAAAATTATCGTTGCGAGAAAGTTGAAGTTGGTTGGTTGGGAAGTAGAAATTATCGGTCATCGGAAAGAGTCCCGACACCCGCTTTATATATATATATATATATATATATATATATATATATATATATATATATATATATATATATATATATATGTATGTATGTATGTATGTATGTATGTATGTATGTATGTATGTATGTATAGTTTAGAAAAATATCATTTTTAATTTAATTTTGAAAAATATGAAATCAAAATGATCCCATATAATCAATAGTCTAAATAATCAAGCGCTTTACTACAAAACATGTATCTATCCCAAAGAATAGATACATTGCTTAGTGATGAGGCTTGATCAAATAAACTAAAGAGCTCATGACATCCGTTTGGTCTGCGAACCATTTTATTTTTATAAAATTCCACTAGTCATGAGGATCTCCCAAAACTAGTTTCATAATTTTTTACTTGTATTTTAATTATTAAAAATCATTTTAATGTCAAATATGTTATTTAACATAGGAAATCAATTAGGTGATTAAATGAACTCCAAATAACTTCAAATTTTTATGTGAGTTCCTCTGACCTAAACCACAGTGGAGAATGATTTTTAAGTTATTTCCATTTATATTTAATTCTATTTAATTTTCTTTAGGTTTAATGAGTTGATTAAAGTTAGGGTGATTTTTAATGGGTTAAATCAAGTCTTCAATTTTCCTATGGTCCTCTGGTCACAGAGAATCTGCAAGATATATTTGTAATTTTCTAAGAAACATGTTAATTTTTATAATTTTTTATGTCAAAACATGCAAGATAACTTGAAAAATAGAGATCTCCCCATAGGAGTCTCCTCTGACCTTGGAAAAATCAGGGGAGATCCCCCATAATAGAGGCTACAGACAACCTAAATCACATGCCATGGTGAAATGCTTAAATGCATGGAGAATCAAAAGACTCAAAACAGTATCTAATTAATTAAAAATAGCACATGCATCAAATGGACATCAAACCATTCCACATTGTTCTCCTCTGTTCACTGAGCAAGTGGGTATTTTACTTTTATTTTTATGATTTTTGTACACTAAGTTATGTATTTTTGAAGTTAGGGGTGTATTTTCTGATTTAATTAAATCCCTATTTTCCCACTTATCCAACTCATACTAGGCAGCTCCGAACACGCCACGTGTCATCTCCTAACTAGGCAGTGCGGGTCGGGTTGGCGGAGCATTCACGAATGATCTCCTCGTCTGATGCCATCAGAGCCCTTCATTTGATAAACGCACGATCTGATGGCCACAAAGCTTCGTCCCAACTAGTGTGAACTCGAGACTGTCCACACTAAAACCTTAATTCCTCGAGCTGCACTCAATGAAAACTCCTCGGATTTGTTCCCTATAGACTCGTCTAAGCGTAGCGAACAAATCCATATGGCTAACATGGCTTGAAATCAACTCGACATGTGTGGATAATTAAAAAGAGCTCGGGAAGAGGTGAGAACTTTATACCTTGGTCTGAGAGGGGAGGCCTCAATCAGATATGCTTGGCATGTTCGTAGAGGTCCAAGGAGATTGTAGATGAAGTCCCTTGCCATGATGAATTGGCTAGACCCAAATTCGATCAAGGCCGAATTTGGGTGTTGATCAAAGTCTGCCCTAAGGTGGTCTGGTGATGGGGCTTTTAAGGGGGGTCGTCTTTTTCACTGTGGGGATGGTGTGGATGCAAGCAATTTGATTTTTATCAAGTGTGGAGGTCTGTGGAGGAGTGTCTTGTTTCAGGCCAATTTTGAGCTTCAAAATTTGTCTCAAGCAATGGGGATTAGAGCAGGGAGGTGGCTGGGATGAGCTTAAGAGGCCTCAAGGAAGCTGTGGAGGCAACTTGGCAGAGTTTCCTTGAGAAATTTTCAACACCTCCACTTTGGCCATGAAGGGTGTCGTTTATAGTCATGGCCGTAATTGGGAGCTCAGGGGCGATTGGGGTGCCAATGTGGGTGCTTTGGATTGCTTATGGAGAGGGCTGAGCAGTGTAATTGATCAATGAGGGGATGCCACAATGACAAGGCTCAAGTTTTGGATTAAAGAGGTAAGGGGGTGCTCGGGCTCAGCCATTCCGGCTGCTAGGTCGGTCGACAAGGATAGGGAAAGTGGTGAGCAAGCTGATGGGAGGTAAGAGAGGTTTAAATGATGGTAATTTGGCTGGCTTGAGGAGTGGTTGCTTGGAGTAATGGGTTTAGCCAACATTTAAAGAGGAGTTGACTTTGGCTAAGGACCCTTGGTCCATAACTCATTTGGGTTGGGTTTGGTTGGTCTTGGCCGGTCCTTGGGGTCCCAAGGTTGGCTGTGGTGGAGTCAATTTGACCAATTTGGCTAAATTTGGTGATATTTGTGTTATGGCTTGATTTAGGTCATTTTGGGTATAGGTTGGGCTAGGTTTGGTTTGAGTTTGGGCTGAATCCAAATGATTGAGCAATTTGGTTTCAATGATTGTCATGAAGAGTTTAGAAAAGGATTGGAGTGGTTTATAATTGATTTGGGGTTTCAATTTGGCTTAATTTGGGATTTTGGTCAATTTGGGGGAAGATGGGTTAGCTTCAGTCTAGGTTGGGCTAAAGTGGGGTTAAGACTCAATTGATTGTTCAAAATGGTTTAGGGGGATGTGGTGAAGAGTTCCCAACATAAATTGGGTGTCAATTTTAGGGTTAGGGCATTCAATTTGATGTGATTTGGTCATGTGTTCAATTTGGGGCAAAATTAGGGATTTTGGATTTAGGTTGACTTGGGTGAAAATTGAGCTCAAATTGGAGGCAATTTAATGTTGAATTTGGCCTAGGGAAGTGTCATGAGGAGTTTTGAATTCAAATTGAGGGGAAATTGATTGACTTGGGTCCAATTTGGGTGAAATGGGTCGCTTGGTCAAAATTGGGGATTTTGAGTTTGGGTTGAAATTGGGCCCAAATGTGTGTCTTATTGGGTTTGTATTTGGTTAAGATTGAGGCTAGGGATGTTGAATTTGTGTTTAGAATTGAAATTGGGCAAAATTGGGGTTAATTGGATTGACATTGGGCTTGGATTTTGGGATTTGGGCCTTAAAGGGAAAATTTGGAAATTTTGGTCAAATTAGGTCAAATTTGTTAAATTGGGTTAATGTGGTGGTTCAAGATTGAAATTGAGAATATTTGGAGGGTTTTGGGAAATTTTGAAAATTTTTGGAATTTTTGGAAATTCTTGGTAAAGGAGGGGCATTTTAGTAATTTTGATAATTTTGGGGCTTTTTTGGAAATTTTGGCAAAATTAGGTAATTTTTGGTAATTTGAGTGGTAAGGAATGTTTTAGGGTGATTTTTTGAGGATTTTGGTAATTTTGGTTGATTTTGGGAATTTTGGGCAAAATTAAGGTTTTTGGGGTAATTTGGTCAATTGGTAGAGTTTAGGGCTAAGGAGTCAAAAACTAGAATTTTTTGAAAATTTTGGAGTTAAGTGAGATTGATAACCCATTTGAGCCATGGAGAAAGAGAATTCCTCATTTGGACCCTCTATGTGCTGGTACTAGTCAAACCCTAGCCCGGGGCTAAAAGCTTTGGGAAAACCACCCACATGAGTTTCCAAAAGGGTAGGGGATCAAGTGTGGAGAAGTTTAGTATGTTTATTTTAGGGTTTTGAGGTAGTGTGTGAGAGTGCCACGTGCAAGTGTGTATGTGCCAGCTTCAGACCAAACAGGGTCAGTCCTAAGGCATAGGCATCCTGTAGGGAACTTCTCTTGAGCTCCCTTATGCTTGGTCTCATCCTCCTAAGCATTTAGAGGTTAGACTTTAAACATTTGAAAACTCCAAGTGAAGCAAAGAAGTGTTTTGATTTTCTATGGGGCAAGGGTCCATTGCTAGTCTTCTAAGATAGTCACCAGAAGAGCCATATGGCTATACTTTAGGCTATTCTAAAGAGAGACTAGACCTCAACCAAAAGTGAGGTTAAAACGTTTAAGAACTCATGATAAATGTTTTAAACACGATTTAAATGAATTTCCAAACACCGAAAAGTTGTCTGACTGACTTCAATTCCTATTTCAAATAAATCACAGAAAATAGTCATCATACATCTTTAATATGTAGCAGTGGCATTACATAAACCAAAGAGCTTTCTTCTAAAAGCAAATGTATCATAAGGACTGGTAAACATAGTTTTCTCTTGATCCTCTGGATCAATTTGTATTTAATGATAACCACTATATTTATCCAGAAACATGATGGTGGGTGAGGAGAGAGAGGCTCTGCTAGGGTTTGCTGGATGGCGGCGGTGACACTGGCCGGCGCTGGTGGGTGGTTGTCTTCACTTTGGTTCCTGTCTTTACTTGGGGGCTGGTGTTACAGCCATTTCACTGGTTTTTGGTTCTCCCGGGCTGTGCTTTTTTTTAAATTTCCTTTGGGCAGTTACTATTCCATTGACCAAGTTCTTCTTCTTTTGTGGCACTTTTTTGGTATCACTTAAGTTGTCTCTGGTGTTTATCTCCCTGTGAAGTTCTTTTAGGTTCTGGCTTTTTTCTGGTTTCTGGTTTTCTATCCTGCTGCCATCTTTGACTTGGTGGTGCTGGAGGGACAACTGGTGCCATGTCTAAACATTTCCCTATTGATTTCAGCACTAATGCCAATTGATTTCAGCACTAATGCCATGTGGGCCAAGGCCACTTATGCTGGTGTGGTGGGACAGGGTCAAGCCAATCACAAATCCTTAGATCATTTGGTGTTCCCTCAGAACTTATATGACACTACTGCAGGGAAGGGTAATTCTCCCTTTGTTAATCCTGTTAGCAGTAAGGAGGGTTTGCCTGCTGTTTTATTCTCTAAACAGAACATGAAGTCTTTAAATGAAGCTATCAAGCATTGCCTGATTGGTAAATTCCAAATGGGACACCCAAAGATGGAATATGTAAGGAAATGTTTTGAAGACCTAAAACTGATTGGCAGCTGGAAAATTGGACTGCTGGATGGGAGACACTTGCTCATTAGGCTTTCTAATGAGGAGGACTATGCCAAAATTTTTCGTAAGCAATCCATCTTGATAGCTGGAACTTACATGAAGATATTGAAGTGGACACCAGACTTTGATCCACAAAAGGAGCCACCAATTATTCCTATGTGGTTCAAATTCCCCAATCTACCTATCCAGCTATATAATCAGAATGCTTTGTTAATATCTCTTAAGCATTGGGGACTCCTCTTAGAACTGATGCCCATACTTCTGATATGGCAAGACCTGCAGCAGCTAGGATCTTAGTGGAAAGAGATATTCCTCTTTCTGATATAAAGAAGGTGTGGATAAGAACTGATGAGGATGATTTTAATGTGGGTTTTTGGCAGGACAATGAAGTGGAATACAAACCACATTATTGCCAGCATTGTAGAATGTTTGGCCATCAGTTACATCAATGTTATAGACTTCATCCCCTTCCAAAAAGAAATCTGTTGGCAATAGTAAGGAGGATGCTCTTAGACAGAACAGTCCTCCTACCCCACCAAAGATAGTGCAGGAAGTGACTAATACCCCAATGGTGAACAACATTCAGGAACCCATAGTTGATCTACAAGCAGGTATGAATGAGGCTGCTCAGGATGATCAGGTGGAAACTGGATTGTCTGATCACTTTGAGGATCCTTGCCTACTGGGCCAAGCTACATCATTTAATTTAGAAGATAAACAGGAATTTTCAGGGGTCATATTCAAGGAGGTGGCAGAAGGCATGCAAAATGAATGGGAAATACAAAAGAATTATAAAAGGAAAAAAAGCAAGACAGAGCTGCAAGGACTCTTAGAGTCCCAAACTCCAGTTGAACCCCATAATAGTCCATCAACTAACCCACACCTCAGAACTAGGGGGAAGGGGAAACACTCCTCCTCATGATTAATTTTATGTGCTGGAACATTAGGGGGGCTGCTCACCCTTCCTCCCTAACCAGGATTAAACATCTAGTTAAACATCATAAATTATGGTGTTTTGCACTTTTGGAACCTATGGTTACAAAAAATACCAATCAAATTATCAAGGTTTTTCCTAGTTTCTCTTGCTTTGTCAATTTAAACAATACAATCTGGGTCTTTGCTAGAAAAGAATTAAAGTGTTCAATCCTTGTTGATCACCATTAGTTTATCCACCTTCAATTCTCTGTGGGGGAACAAACTGGCTTTTCCACTTTTATATATGCAAGTTGTCTACCTGCTCTCCAACAACAACTTTGGAATGATATGGTCTGCCTTGCTCATCAGGTGAACTCCTTTTGGGTGGTGGGAGGAGATTTTAACTGTCTCTCATCTGTTGCAGAGAAGAGAGGGGGCTCACCCCCATCAACTTCTTCTATGGCTAGATTCAATCATTTTATGACTGATGCTGGGTTATTTGACCTGGGTTACATTGGCCCTTCTTACACTTGGAGAAGAGGGAATACCTGGGAGAGGCTGGACAGAATGTTAGTGAACTCTATATGGCTCCAGATGTTCCCCTACACTTTTGTCACTCACCTTTCTATGGTCGGGTCAGACCACAGACCTTTATTGGTCTCAATTCAGAATGCTACTGAAAAACCTGGGGGAAGCTTCAGATTCAAAATATGTGGACCTTGCATCCAGGTTTCATTGTTGAAGTCGAGAAGGTTTGGAAGCCAACCATGGGCATCACACCCTGGGGTAATCTCTGGTCGCTTCATAAACAGATGGCTGAGCATTTAACAAACTGGAATTGGACCACTTTTGGTAACATCAAGGAGAATACTCAGAAAGCTGAAGCAACTGTGACCAATATTGAAGCTGGTTTTCTTAATGGGATTAATTCTGAAGAGGAGTTGCACCTAGCCAATGAGCAGCTGCTAGCACAAATTAAGTATCAGGAGGCCTTCTACCAACAAAAAGCCACTGCTGCCAAGTTCATTGATGGAGATATAAACACTCACTATTATCATGCTTATATTAATTTCAGAAGAAAGAGTAACATGATATTGTCTATCAACACCACTGCTAGAATTAAACTTACTGCTAGTGAGGATATAACAAGGGATGTTGTTGATCACTTTGAACAACTATTCACCCAGGTATCTCACAGCTCTATCTCAATTCAAACTAAAATTTTTCAGGATAACTATCAATATGTGCAGGGACTGTCTTTAACTGACATTCCTGGAGAAGATGAAATCAAGTTTGCTCTTGATACCATTGATGGGAACAAAGCAGTGGTCACGATGGTTTTTCGCTACTTTCTACAAGGTCAGCTGGTCCATCATTGGCAAAGATGTGGTTCAAGCTGTACAATCCTTCTTTCAAGGCATGGATCCTCCCAAGTATTTCTCGGCCTCAACTATTATTCTTATCCCAAAGAACCAGAAAAGACTAACCTGGGGGGACTACAGGCCCATCAGCTTAATATCTGTTATGTCCAAAATTCTCAGTAAAATACTGGTGAATAGGCTTCAGCCTCATTTAAGTACACTGATCAAAGCTAGTCAAGCTGCATTTGTGAAAGAGAGATCGATTTCTGACAACATCCTGTTGGCACAAGAACTACTGATGGACTTAGATAGGAAGTGTAGAGGAAAAAATGTTATATACAAACTTGATATTAGAAAAGCATAAGATACAATCAGTTGGGAGTTCATCCTTAACACTTTAACAGCTAGAGGTTTTCAGCCTGCTTTCATTCAGCTCATAAGCAGATGGTTAAATTGCAATGCTCACACTGTTATGGTTAATGGGACTGGTCATGGTTTCTTCAGTGCTTGAGGGGCATTAAGCAAGGTGACCCCCTGTCACCACTATATTTATTCTGGCTTTTGATTATTTATCAAGACTTTTGGATAAAACCATCACTCAAGCCCCTCAGCTAGCCTATCATCACAAATCCAACTTATTTGTTAGTCACCTGGCATATGCAGATGACATTATTCTATTTTCTAGGGCTACTAAAACAGCTGTAAAAGTGATACATCAAACCCTTAATAAGTTCACAGCAGTGTCTGGATTAGATTTTAACCTACAGAAATGTCATTTTTACACTAGCAGCATGGTCAGTTATCAGATGAAAAGGTGGATTGCAGATTTCACAGGGTTTACTCCTGCAACTCTCCCAATTAAGTATCTGGGTGTTAAATTACTTAAGGGCAGGACCAAGCAAACACAGTTCCAAGAGGTCATTGAGAAGATTAAAGCTCAGATCCTTTGTTGGTCAAACTCATTTCTTTCTAATGGGGGAAGGATAACTTTGCTGAAAAACATCCTTACTGCTTTACCATCATATGCTTTACAGATGTTTTCCATGAAGAAGAGCACTCAACAAGTGATTGGTAAGATTTTCAACAAATTCCTTTGGTCTGGACAACATAAGCAGTTTCACTGGCTCCCATGGCAACAGCTATGTAAGCCCTTACATGCTGGGGGGCTGGGTTTTAGGAGCTTTGATCAATTAGGCTTGATAAATCTGTGCAAGTTGTGGATCAGATTTAGGGCTCAAGACAGCCTTTGGGCTCAATTTTTGAAAGGCAAGTATTGCAGGCACGAGCACCCATCTGTAGTTCAACCTAAATTGGGTGACTCCAGGTTATGGAAAAAGCTGCTGCAAATCAGAGACAAGGCTGAGCAACTTTTTATTTGGGAGCTAGGGGATTGTAACATCAACTTTTGGCTTGACCAATGGGTGTGGGGGGGGTGAAAAACTTGCTACTCCCCCTCTATACAGCATGTCTACTAGTTGTGTGAAGGATTACTGGTCTGAGAATCAATGGAACTGCAAGCTCCTGAACACTATCTTAAACACTGACCAAGTGCAGCAGGTTCTAAAAATTGGATTTCAACAGGGTCAGAAAGACAAATTGATCACCAAGAACAAGGCATCTCAGAAGTTGTCTTCCTTTATCTATCATAAATTCTTCTCTTGGGACTCCATTCAATGGGGCTCTGAGTTATGGAATAAGCTGTTAACACCTTCTATCTCCTTTTTCTGTTGGAGAATCAGACACCTACTCTTACCAACTGATGATATACTCAAGCTCAAAGGATTGAAAGGGACCTCATGCTGTCAGCTATGCCTTAAAGATGAAGAATCTTTGACTCACTTATTTTTTCATTGCACTTTCTCTCAAAGGGTGTGGAAAGAACTCATCAGCAGGCTGAAAATCAATACCCTTAATCTGAGTTGGTTACACCCGCAAAGTTGCTGGGAGGAGTGGGATAATTTGGGTCTCCTTGTGGTACCATGCTTGGTGGCTTGGTTCATCTGGAATTGCAGAAATAAGGCTAAGTATGAGGAGAATGCTCTATCTCCTATACAAGTAGCCTTACATTGTTTGACATACATTCAAAAATTGATTAATCTCCACAACTTTAGGGACATCTGTTTGGTGAAGCAGTCAAGATTTAGACCTCTGATATTACCAAAGCTAATTGGTTGGACACCCCCCACTTCCCCTTGGATCAAAGTTAACACTGATGGGAGTCTTTATCATAAGGTTGCTGGAATAGGTGGTATTTTTAGAGATGGCCAGGGTCAGTGCTTGCTTTACTTCCAATCTCCAGTAGTTGCCATGGATGCATTGGAGGCTGAGCTGATTGCTATTGTTTGGGCAATCAAGATTGCTTACAGATGCAAGGTGAGGTTTCTTGAGGTGGAGTCTGATTCTTCTTGCTGTATTTGGTATATGCAACAGGCTGAGCCACCCCCTTGGAATTTAAGAAGATGGATGCACAAAATGCTAACAGGTAACATGGTCGTCAAGTATACATATCTACCTAGGGAGGGCAATGGCCCTGCCCATTGGCTTTCCAAACAGTGTAGTTGTAATGAAGTGGTTATTGTTGATGTAAACCCCCCTCCCCCTCGTTCTTTTGTTACATGGGGATAAGTTAGGTCTTCCCCATATCAGACTCAGTGTGTAATTCTCCTTTTAATATATTGCTTACCGACTAGGTAAGCTTTTTGGCAATATATATATATATATATATATATTGCTACTCTCTCTTTATTTTCCTTTATTTTTGTATTTTTTAAAACTTTTTTTCTTTCTTCTTATTCTTTGTAAATTTTAATATACATATTTATTTTTTCTTATTATTATTATTATTATTATTATTATTATTATTATTATTATTACTATTTTCATGAGAAAACTTGATATATATTTTAATTTTACTATATTTTGTTAAAATTATTTTTTGCATCTAGTGACATGTGAGTTTTAACTTGATTTGGAGGGAAGTTGACTTAGCTCATTTTTATGTACTTTTAGTCCATGTCAAGAAATGGGTTGTACTCACTTGTCGTGAGGATTGGGCTTCATGGGGGCTTGGGTGGACGAGTCTTAATCATCGGAATTTGTGTTAAACATGAGTTTAGGTGAATCATGCTAAGGGTTGTGTGCTTTTTAGAAAATCTTAAAAGAGGTCATCCTTTTGTCACTTGAGGAGTGGTGACATGGCAAAGCTCTCATGGATTGAATATGGCTTGGAGGTGGCTTCATGGCTTGCATTTGGCTTGGCTATGTTACATAAAGAATGATTTTTGAAATTTTGGGTAAATTTGATGGGTTTTGTCACGAGGCTTGTTTTAGGAAACATTTTATCATGGATGAAATGCATAAGGTTTAATTTGATTAAATGGATGATGAAGAGAGATCTTATGATGTGGACTCAATTTTGGGCTTTTAAAATGATGGGCTTTTGGATGAGTTTTTAAAATTAGGAATGATGGGTGTTTAAAATCATTTAGGGAAGGCTTTTAAATTTAATCATAGCGGGCTAAATGAATAATTTTCATGAAAAGGAATTTATTTTGGGCTTAAATGTGATGAAATTGAGTTTTGGTTTAACGAAATTGGCTTTGGAATGACTTTGGTGGGAATTGAGGCAAATTGAGAATTTTGGTGAACATTGAACATTAGGGACATTTTGGAAATTTTGGTGGATTTTAGGTATTTTGGAGAGATTTGGGATAAATTGTGCAATTTGAATAATTTGAAATGGTTTGAAATGATTCTTAGTGAAAATTTGGGAATGTGGGCAATTTTAGAATTTTTTGGGTTCCAAGTGTATTTTGATAATTTTAGAGAAATTGTGGCACTTGAGTGAATTGGCCAAAATTGAGCTTGGACTTGAATGTGATTGGACTTGAATTGGTTTGAATTGGTTTTGGAGAAGTTTTGAGTTAAATTGTGGATTTTGACAATTTTGGGTATTTAAGTATATTTAGTAGAATTGATTAGCATGGTGATCATGCAAGCCATGAATACCCTCCATAAAGCCATAAGATCCATAGGATAACTCATTATGGACCCTCCACATGTTGGTCCTAGCCATCTTGACCAAAGGTCAAGGGCATGGGACCACCCACATGAGTTTCAAAAAAGAGTTAGGATGTAGGTCAATTTTAGGTGAGTTTATGATGGGTTCAAGTGTGTGTGGGCATGTCCAAGTCCCAAGGTTGTCCTAAGGTCAATTGATCCTATAGGAATTCTCTCTTAGCTTCTTCATGTTGGTTTCAACCTTCTAAGTGCTAGATGTTAGAACTGTACATATGAAACTCCAGAAAGAGTAAGGAAGTGCTTAGAATTCCTATGAGGCTGAGATTCATCACTAGTCTTTTAGGATAGTCAACAAAAAAGTCATATAGCTAGATCCTAGGCTTCTAGGAGAAGAAAACTTAGACCTTACAAAAAATGAGGTCAACAGGCATAACCCTAAACAACTTTAGGATCCTTTGGGTCATTTCCAGTTCATTTGAAATCATTACATCATTGAATTAATCAACCCTGATTAAGTTGGATCTTAATTTTGATGTTTTTCTTAATGAACTTTAGTATTTTAATTAACCCATTAGTAGGGAAACTTGGTTATGTCTAAGACTTATGCGAGTAAGTACCCTTAGGGGTAAGTTTAGTCATTAAGGAACCTTATGCTCTTGTCTTTGATTTGATTTGAGTTTGTAGTATTTTAAAAGTGTTTACAAGTGACTTATTTCTTTTCTATACGCTGTTAAATGACTTTGACTTCAAGCCTAGTTCGCTACCAAGCTCTTAGATATCTTAAGGGTAGACTTGTGATTTTGAAGAAGTTAAGTAAAATGTGTTCAATCCTTATTGAAAGATTAAATCATCATTCTACCATTGGCTTAGGGCTTCTAATTAGTTAATTATTGTCTTTCAAACTCAAGCCCCTCACATTGGAATCTTTCATACTTAATTAACTTCCAAACTACAACAATTTGAATTATTACAATTTTACCTTTTTGTAGAAAGTGACATTAATTAGTTTCTACCATTTAACCCTTTGTGTTTCAATCAGCCTAGAGAGTTAATTATGATCAACTTTACCTGTTTACCTTATGATTTACCTAAATCTTAAATAGAGTTCAAAATTTCATAATTACCCTTTTACCCTTAGGGTTCCTTACCTCATAATTATTTCAATTTAATTGAAATGACTTTGAAACCTAGTTTTTACCCCACTCATGGGTCAATTAAAATATTATAGGAGAAATTATATTTTTTATTTTTATTTAATTTTTAATAATTATTTTAGTTTAAACATAGAAATATTCAATGATAATTAATTTAACTAACTAAGAAATATTATCTGTCCTTCGAAAAATTATTGGACATTCACCTAGATCAGAGGACCACTTTGAATGATTTTTGTGAATTCTTGAATTTCATTTTAATTTTTATAATTTTTAATTGATTTTTTAGGAATAAAGAGTGGAAAATATACTTTTATTTCAAAATTTCTTTTTATATATTTTTCATAAACATCTCTAACTTCAGAGAGCTACGAGAATTTTACTTAATATTTTTCTGATTTTTTATTTTATTTTTTGTAATTATTTAATAGCCAAAAGTATGGAAAAAAAAAACATTTAAATACCCAAAATATATTTCCCTGTTTTAAAATTTTACAAAACCGCTTTTTAGTGGTTTTCTGTAATTAGAATTAATTTTGTGACATTTTGGAGTGTTTTCATATTTTCGTGATTTTTTATATTTTTAATCATTTTTAAATTAGGAAAACTCCCAAAATGAACTTTTTATTTTAACTTTAATTTTATTTTTTCAAAGTCCTCGTCTTAAGAAACACTCTAAACCACTTTTCAAAATTTTTTTATTTATATTTTAATTTATACAATTATTTTAAGCTAAATTTCTTATTTACTTAGAAAATATATTTTCATATTAAATATAATTTTTCTGACTTCCAAACTTTTACAGGGACCTTATGGGGCAATTTCCTTCACATTAGGGTAATTTGGTGATTTTTTGAATTATTTTGTATTTTTCTATTTTTTGGTATTTTTATTAAATTTTAAATGAGAAAATGCATTTTAAATTTTCTTAAACTTGATTTTATTTTTCTTAGAGTTCTCTAACTATAGTGAACCTACCAAACCAAATTTTATATTTTTTATTTATATTTTATTTTTTATAATTAAAATAATACTAATAATCCTAGAATATTAGGGCTTTTGGTTATAGAGGTGTTTTATGACCATGGAAAAAACATAAGAGGTTCCCCATACCATTAGGAACAAGCCCTCAAAATTTAATGTAGATAATTTTTTAATTAATTATGATTTAATTACTCTCTGGAGTATTTATTTTACTCTCTGATTTTTATTTTATTTTTTGTAATTATTTATAGCCAAAAGTATAAAAGAAAAACATTTAAATACCCAAAATATATTTCTCTGTTTTAAAATTTTACAAAACTGTTTTTTAGTGGCTTTCTGTAATTAGAATGAAATTTATGACATTTTGGAGTGTTTTCATATTTTCGTGATTTTTGATATTTTTAATCATTTTTAAATTAGGAAGCCCAAAATGAACTTTTAATTTTAACTTTAATTTTATTTTTTCTAAATCCTTCTTGTCTCAAGAAACACTCCAAAATAGTTTTCAAATTTTTGTGATTTATATTTTAATTTATACAATTATTTTAAGCTAAAATTCTTATTTACTTACAAAAATATATTTTCATATTAAATATAATTTTTCCAACTTCCAAACTTTTACAGGGACCTTATGGGGCAATTTCCTTCACATTAGGGTAATTTGGTGATTTTTTAATTATTTTGTAATTTTCTATTTTTTTGGTATTTTTATTGAATTTTAAATGAGAAATTGCATTTTTAAATTTTCTTAAACTTGATTTTACTTTTCCCAGAGTTCCCTAACTACAGTGAACCTACCAAACCAAATTTTGTATTTTTTTTTATTTATATTTTATTTTTTATAATTAAAATAATACTAATAATCCTAGAATATTAGAGCTTTTGGTTATAGAGGTGTTCTCTGACCATGGAAAAAACAAAAGAGGTTCCCTATACTATTAGGAACAATCCCTCAAAATTTAATGTAGATAATTTTTTAATTAATTATGATTTAATTATTCTCTGGAGTATTTAATTAATTTAAAATAAAATACCTAATAATTATTTTTTATTTTTGGTTTCATAAAATTCTTCTCTGTTCACTGAGCACGGGAGTGTTTTTATTTTATTTTTAGAATTTTTCTACACCAATATATGAATTTTTAAAGTTTTAGTAATTATTTAAAATAGAAAAATTCCTTATTTTTCTATTTATCTGAGTCATCCTTGGCGTCTCAGAAGAGCCACGTGGCTTGCTTCGATAAACCGCCGCCATCCACGTAGTCGCTGACTTAGCCCCGCATTCACGCTCCATCGCTCCGTCATCACTTCGTCTGACCTCATCCGAGTCGTTCATCCAATACACACGCATAATGAACCTTTGTTCATAATCCCCAGCCCGAGAACCGTCCCACTTTCTATACCTAATATCTCACTCAATAAACTAAATCTTATATTATGCCCTATTATTAAGCGGCAGATTAGATTAATCCTAATTTTAGCTCTTCTCTACATTACTTGAAATCACATTTTTTAAGAAATGAAAATTAAGATATAAGACTGATTTTCGTGGGAGTATAGTGAGAACATGTATTGATAAATATATAACAACAAATTCTGAGATAGATTTAATAGTTGATAACTTTATTGTAATAAAATTGTGTTGAGCACAATTAAAATATCTATTCATAAAAATGTTATTATTATTATTATTATTATTATTATATTTCTTTGCTTTGTATTTTGATCTAGTTTATACTTTTTAAATTATTTATCGGCTACTTAATTTAGTTCAAAAAGCTTATATTAAAATTTTAATTTATTTTAAAATCCTCACAAATTGCTAGGCTACTTATTTCTAGACTTTAGTTTGTTACAGCATAATTATATAAAAGCTAAACTTATATTTATTTAGCATATTTCAACATTAATTAAGTAAATTAAATCATAATTAAAATAATATAACATTCTGATTGACAATTAATTAGTACCTCATTAATCTATTTAAAAAATATTTTCATGAATTTAATTTTATTTAATTTAATAATTATAATTCAATATTTTTAAATGTCTGAATTAATTTACACCTGACTTATTTGAAAAAATATTACTATTTAATAGAACATTATCTTATTTAAACATTAATTTTAATCCACTAACTTTACATAAATTAATTTTAATTTAGTTCAGCTAATTTCTACATAGCCTAAATATTTATTAAATAAGTTAATTGAAGTATAATAGCATATGATAATATATTACGAATGAAATAAAATCTACAAAATTAATTAAAAGTATATTCTATTAAATAAATTAAGTAAAAAAATGTCATATACAAAATAGTATCTCCATTAATCAAATTCAATCATAAATACCACAAATTTTCGTAAGCTGTTATTTTGAATAGACTAATCTTAATCATTTAAATTATTTAAAGATTGATTAGCATCTCTATTTAAATTAATAGCCATTAATATTAATAATTCAAAATTTATAAAACATAAATTAAATTTAAGAACAACAACATCTCCGTTCTCTCCATCGCTCCTACCCAAAGCTTCACCATAGGAAAGCCACTTTAAGGGCCCGTTTGGGGAAGCTTATAAGTGCAGTGGCATTTTTTAAAACGCTGCCTAAATGTTTGGTTCGCGCCTTTTTGAAAATCCTGTCTGCCGCGTTTGAGTTTTTTACACTAAATGCAGACCGCAGGTCGACTTCCGTGGTCGCGCGAGCCACGTTTCAGGATAAGTTGTTTATCCTAAAACACACAAGCTACCCCAAACAGATCCTAAATCTACGGAAAAATTGGCAGATGTTTGAATCTCTTTCATACAAATTTGTAATTGAAAAATTGATGAACCATCAATTATTTTATCATTAACTTGTCTTCAACTGAATTATCATCAAAAATATTTTCGGCAAATATAATCATCGGATTTTTGCTGATCATCGAGAACACACTTAACAATTGGAATATTCCAATTGAAAAAACAGATAAATTTTTTAGTTGGTTCATAAATTACTTATTTTTGGCTAAAATTCAATCAAAAATATTTTTCAACTGACATACGTTGATTTTTTATCGGTTTTCCATTTTAAAACGAGACAGTGAATTGACAATCATTTCTTCATTTCACTAGTGCGTGCTCTCACTCACTCAGCAGATAACACTCCTTTGCCCTAATTCACTCAATTCGCCAAACTAGAGCTCAATTTTTTCATCAAATTAAAGGTAAAACTCATTCTACATCTTCTACAAACATTTTTTTTCGAGATTTCATCCATTAAATTTTTAAGTTTAGGTTTTTAAACTATTTGAGAAAATTTGCAAAAATGAAATTTATTAGATACATGTGCGTTCCAGGTATCTAATATTATTTTTCATATTTAGGTTTTAGAGTGCTTGTAATTTTCATGTAAGTTTAGGTAGGGTTCGCAAAATGTGCATTGATGTAGGGTAGATAAAATTAATTTAATGAAAATTTACAAAATGATTTAGGTAGGGTTCGCAAAATGTGCATTGATTTAGGGTAGATAAAATTCATTTAATGAAAATTTACAAATTGGTATAGGTAGGGCATGAACAATCAGTGATTTAAATTTTTAAATTTATAATTTGTTCCATCTCATTCTGCAAAGTTCCTCATGAAATTTGGCTCCTAGTGCAATGCATGAATTTTCTTATAAATTTGGTGTTATATCTCATAATCACAGGACCATAAAATGAAGTTATGTAATAGCTTTTTAAAACATGATATCAGTTATTCAAATTAGCTTAGCTTAGTGTTGAGCATAGCTAGTTAATGCTTATCTTTATCATTTGCTTCACATGGTTTGCCATTGTTTTAGCTAGTGAAGCTTAGCTTATTCTCATAATTTATTAGTCACCAATGAATAATCGGAATGTAAAATCAAGGATGTATAATAAATTACATATAGGTATAAAAGGATTAACTAATGAGTATTTAGTCTTTTGTACAAGCAATATCCCAAATTCCTACTATCTATCAAAGGGCAAGTTTCGATTCACATGTGAAACACATGAATCAGACATGGTTGAAATAGATGAAACATATTGAATTTATATCGCAAGAGATTTCAATCAAATTATTGGTTCTGGACTTGATATGATTAGTAAGAACCATACATTGAATCTTAGGCTAGTGCTTCAACAAGCTCTGCGCCTTCAACTAAGGATGATTTAAATATATTTGAAGAAATGATGTTTGATGCAATGGAACTCAATTTGATGAACAAGTTGATGAGGAAGAGCCACTGAACACGAGCTGAAAAGCTCTATGAACTAATGAATGTCGTGCAACGGTCATTGAGGGAAAGTTGCACAATCTATTCTAAATTATCTATCTTTTAGAATGTTGAGCATCAAAACAGAATATAACAACCCCAATAATATTTTAAACACATTGTTTGATTACAAAAGAATATTAATCCTAAAAAAATTTAGTGTCAGAGAACTTGTATATAACCAAAAAAAAATGGTGTCAAAGTTGTTGACATCAAAGAAAAGAAACTGATATGTCAACAGTTGTATGTTATAATACAAGATTGATGCAATGAAAACTCAATGCAATTTTTTTTGTGCTCCATGATTCAAATCACAAAATAGAATAAATAGGAGACAAAAGGATGTTTCATGCAAATATCTCTTATACTGTCAACAGTTGTATGTTATATTACAAGATTGATGCAATGAAAACTCAATGCAATTTTTTTTGTGCTCCATGATTCAAATCACAAAATAGAATAAATAGGAGACAAGAGGATGTTTCATACAAATATCTCTTATACTTGTCACTCATTCCACATCTTCAAAGATTATTCGCATTTATTTGTACTGCTCAGCATATGAATTGGCATCGAAAAGATTTCTTTGAGTCATCTAGTAGATAAAGAAGTATGGAAACATTTTGACCATATGTATCCTAATTCAGCGGCCAAGTCACATAATATTAGGCTTGATTAATGTGCTAATAACCATACAATTCAGTCTGTCTTGCTCCACTAAATTGTCATGTAATAGTTAGTTGGTACAACTTATCACCCAAGATATGCATTGACTACATCTTTTATATTTCTTCCATTAATTATACAAGGTCCACATAGCTCAAAAGAAAAAAAAAATTGATAAATATTTTTTGCCTTTGATAGAAGAGTTATAAATCTTATGGGAAATATGTGTGATCTATGATGTTACTACAACGCAGAAGTTTCAAATGAAAGTATCCCTAATGTAGATGATAAACAATTTTCCTGCATATCAAATGCTATCAAGATAAAGTACTACAGGAAATATAGGACGCCCATACTGTATGGATCTATTCAAGGTATTACTCTACAATATGACAGAAAAAAAAATCATAATTTAATATCATCGAATGTCCTTACCTGCTTGCTAGTCACCTTCCAAAGTTAACTGGGGATGAGTAGTGATAGATTGTTAGTGCAATTCAAAAAGTTAATGATTCTCTAGAGTTATTTTCACATCATCTCCCCGAATTTGGTGTTAATTATAACTGGACAAAACAAAATATTTTGAGATCTACCCACTGTTTGATTAATTTAATTAGACATAATCTTGATGTCATGCAAATTAAAAAATAATAATAATATTTTCAATACTGTGATGAAAGCTAATACAAAATCAAGGATAACATGAATATCAAACTGGACTTAAAAAGAATATTCTAGAAGTAAGTTAGAGCTTCAAATGACAGCAATTGCTAAACTTATAAAGCCTACATTTAAGTGCTGACTTATTTTATATTAGTAAAGAACAATCTATGAGTGAATGTAGTCTTAGAAGTTCTCTAATGGTTATACATCTAATTTGAGTTTTTATATTGATTTGGGAGCAGGAAAGAAATTTGGCATGAAAATTTACCATTGCCATAATTTCTTGCAATGTTTGTTGTCAAGAGCATTTAGTATTGTGTCTAGATATCAATACATACTTTAAGGATTAATGTATATTTCATTTGAAAGTTTATGCATTAAGACAACTTGAAATAAGCATTCCACTTATATTGTACAAGCTTGCGAGATTATTTTCACCTGACTTTTTGACTAGATGGAACATCTGCACATACATCTATCATATATTTAGGGGTTCAATACAATATCAATGGATATATCTATTTTAATGACACGAACATACAATGTTTAATAATTTGTATAAAATCAATACCTTATTGTACTAAAAAACAAATATTAATACATATTTTTTAATAAACTTAAAAGAACAATGAAGAATAAAGCACAATTTGAAGACTCAATATGTAAAACATACTTGTTATAAGAGTACTAATTTTTGTTCCTACTATTTTGAGCAATAACGACCCATTGATGAGGTTATAGGTGTTGCGCTTTCACAACTTGTGATTTCTATTTTTTAGCAATCAGGTGAAAAATTATAGAAATACATTTCATGTTACATCAGTGACAAGGAGCTTCGAGTAAGACAATTTATTTAGTAATAACTGATCAATTTTGCATCCCAATTATAATATTCATCTTATTATACTAATTTTAGTATGCGACTAGGTTATTTGTGAGCTCACTGAATTTGGCTAACAGGAGTGATGAGTAAGAATATTGAAGAAGAGTTTCCAATATAATTTAAATTGCATATAAGTTATACTAACAACACATATTACTTTTATGTAATGTTGAATTAAATAATTATACATGCTTGTTGATGTATTTAACAGGTCCATGATCAAAACAATGAAGTTACAGGGTGTGACATGCCAACGAGGGAAGTAACCGATAATGGAGGTCGACGAGAAGCAGGACGATGAGACCAATGATAAGTAAATCCTTTTTTATTCTTTATTGATTATCATTGTCTATGTTGAACATTTAGTTGTATTTACTTTTTTTTTTTTGACATAATTATGTACTGATTGTCTATTTTGATTTGTTGTTGTATTTATTATGGTTGTTTTTATGAGGTATTTGCATGATTTCAATATCATATGAATATAGATGTATTATATTTGGGGTTGTGATTGCATGTGTATAAATTTTGTTGGGCTGGGATCTTTATTTGTGTCTTTATACTATAACTTTTTTACTAACTTTCAGCTAATTTTTCTGTCAGTAATGTTAATAGTGGTGTAACCAATAAAATTATCAGTCGTTTCCTCGATATGAGCTAAACTAATAAATATTATAGCAGAAAATACAATTGGTTGTTTACAAGTGGAACTATCCTCCGTATTTTCGTTAGGCTATTTTATTTAGTATAACCAATGTATATTTTTTTTTGTTTTTCAACAGATTTATCAGTAGCTACATTAGACAAAAAAAAATTCCAAACGGATACTGCGCTAATTTTCTATCTGGTTTGTTTGCGGCAAAAATTCTGGTCATCAAAATGCATGTCTAATTTTGTCGTGAATAAAATATATTTAATGGGGGGTTTATCCGTCGAAAATCGATGATATTTCTGCAATGCATCAAAACTCTCACCTTTCGTGCACTTTAAGCAGGTAATTTGCAATTGGAGCGAGCTAGAGATGAAGGTAACTTTGCCAGCCCCAAACACCCTTTCACAAGCTTCAATAACTCTAACTGGTTCTTTAGAAGTAGGCAAATTTATGCAAGAGTTACAAAAAAATTAGCACAAATCCTGTCAAACGCCAAAAAACACGTCGATAAATCTTGATGTGTCTTAAATCTCAAATTGACATCTGTTCATCAAAAACATGGGATTTACTGAAACCTATTGTTCAACTGATTTAACACAGATTAAAGGGTTATTTGGTGACATGCGCCGATTTTTCGCATTCTTTTATGCTTTCATTTTCACAATTTCTTCCTTTTATTTCGTGATTTTGCGTTTTTGACATATTAGAATTGGGTTTTGCAGGTTTCAGGAGGATTGGCATGTAAATCAGAGCGAAACAGGGAACTTTGAAACTAGTAAGCCCAGCGTAACCATGCCAAGTTCTGGCGTGGCCACACCATGTGTGTTGTGTAGTCAGACCAGTTTACGGGCGTGGCCACGCCATAATTTAAGGAGCGCACGATACAAATTGCTCTAAGCGTAACCATGTATTTCAGGCGTGGTCATGCCCCCACTGTAGAAGACAGGCAACTCTGCCATCTAGACGCAGCCACACCTATAGGCGGCGTGACCACGCCGCCTAACCGAAGAGTTTGGCATAATTATGCCACTATTCGAGCATGGTCACGCCGCCGCATCTGCTTCAATTGGAAATTTTTTATGAGCGGGATTATGATGATTTTGGAAGGAATTCAAACCAAAGCTTAAAAAAGGACATTAAAGAAGACTTGGAGCCTTTTTTTTTGAGAGAAATTAGAGTGAACACTAGAGTTTGAGAGACTTCTCTTCTCTTGTTTTGAGCCGTTTTTCTGAGAGGTGTATTGGAGATTTTATTTTTGCTGCTTTTTTAAGAGAAGATTGATAAAGTTTTGTAAGTATTTCTAATTTGATAAAGATGTTTTTTGCGGAATTGATTTCCATAAGATTTCATGTATTTTTCTCTCAAAACATGAGCAGCTAAATTGATTTTTCGTGCATCTATGATTTGTGGATGGTTTTTCTCGCTTTGCTTTTCGTTGCATATTTTTCATAATATGTTTTGCTTTTGATTGTTTAAACGTTGTTGGTTAACCTTCTGACCTTCCTTTATTCCTAAACTAGACAGTTAGGGTGTTTAAATCCATTGTGATCTATGATTTCAGCTGAAGCGTAGTGGAACAATTAGGTTCACCACAAGGTCAACTTATGATAAAAATATTTAATATGGAACAAGCAACCATGAAATGGGATTTGAAAAGTATTGTGGACGCCATAAAGATAAGTGAAACTTATCTTTGTGAAAATCCAATTCTTCTCTTAACCTGGGCATAGGCTTAAAAAGAAAATATTATCACTGGCTGACAACAACCACATAGGAGAAATTGCAAGAAAAGTAAAGCCAGGTGTCACACCTAAATCACAGAGCACGATCCCCAACTATCTTGAAGAAACACCAAAGTAATTTGAACCTTATTTTCCTATGCTTTTGTTTTCTGCTAACTTTCATAGATTTAGGATTTCTCTTTTTTGATCTATAAATCATGCTAAACTAGGTTAAAAAAGCTAGTAAAATGTAGCTTCGCCTTTTCAGATTTGATTCATAACACACTTCCTAGTGGGAATGATACAAATTATTTATTACTTTGACACGTATACTTGCATGAAGTGGCCGTCAGCTTCGCGGTAATTTTGCGACCATCAAATTTTTTGAGTTTTTGTCGGGGAATGTGTGTTAAGAAATGTTCAGGAATTAGGAGAACTATAGTTAAACAACAATAAATCTAAGTTCAGCATTTTTTGTTTCTTTTTTCTGCAACTTTTGCTTGTCTTTTTTATTATTATTTGTGCACTTGTATTGTTCTATTGTTTTTCTTGCAGATGCTGAAGATAAAAAGCTAAAAATTTGAAAAACTCAAAAAACCCAAAAAATAAAATGTTGTTGTTATTTTTTATTTTCTTTCTTTTTTGTTTTTTGAGTCATTACCTGTGAAGTGTACTTGTGTGTTGAATCGACTCGTGCTTGTGTCTGAGCTTTGGGGTCAGTTGTTGTTGTATGACTTTATTGTGTCTAGGATCACAAGTGTGTGAATATCACATTCAATTATCTTCTAGTGTATGCATAGGGTTGCAAACACTGACTTAGCACCTATTGACCTTGAAATTAAACGAACCTTTAGGCAACGTAGTAGAGCACTCACTGAACCTGAAACACCCTTAGAAATGGCTCACCATCTGAACACAGCCATGAGACCCCTTAGGGACTTTGCCAACCCCACTGCTGAGGAGTTTCACATTCACTTGTCTGTATGTGTATGAGTGCACACACTGACTTAGAACCTATTGACCCTAAAATTGAGCGAACCTTTAAACGATGTAAGAGAGCACTAACTGAACCCAAAATACCCTTAGAAATGGCTCGTCATCTGGACCAAGCCATAGACCCCTTAAGGACTTTGCCAACCCCACTATTAAGGATATTCACACGAGTATCAATTACCTTGTTGTAGGGGCCAATATATTTGAACTAGGACCTGTCATTATCCAAATTGCTCAGCAAAACTGATTTTTTATTTTTTTTTATTTTTAGTGTGTATGTGTGTTGGGGTGGGAGGGGCGCTAAAAACTCAAATATGCACTTACTAAACTTCCTAGAAATGTGTGTCACATTCAAGTACAATGGTATCCCAACGAAATTGTTAGACTAAGGTTTGTTCCCTTCTCCCTGTGGGACAGAGCGAATACGTGGTTTAACTTTTTTGCCTCGGAATTCATCACTACTTGAAATGACTTAGAGCAAAAATTCCTACCCAAGTATTCCCTCCTTTTAAGGTTGTCAAACTTAGGAATGATATCACATCTTTCACACAATTTGAGAGAATGACAATAAAAAAGGCCTAAGAGAGATTTTGGCTCCATTTGGGGCAGCTTATTTGGTGCTTTTGCGTTTTGAAAATGCAACAGAGACGTTTGCTTCATGTGTTTTGTCTGGGTATCCGAAAATGCTGTTCGGATTTTTTAATAAATGCAGCCACGAGCTCAACCCCGCGACCCACATTCTTACCTACACTTATGACCCGCATGCCCTTCGTTCCTTGCTCGACCCCCGTTCTGTTGTGACTCCTCACTCACCTCTCTCCCCAGAATGCTCCTATCATCACGATGCCTTTCACCTCTTCCAAATAACAAGCTCGCTTGGAATCTGGATAGTGGCCGGGAAGAGAAGACGAGGAAGGTGACGTGGAGATTCTTATGTTCTAAGCTCTATCGATATTCTTCATATCAAGATATTAATGGTCCTTATCTAATTCTTTGATTACTCATTGCTGCTATTTTTAAGCTGACAGTTCCTGTCTTATGAATTTCTGTTAGGGAATATGGAAAATTTTGTTGCAAACCAAAGCTCCTCTAGCATTCCTTTTGATCATGCCATTTTCTGAGGCTGATGAACTAAGGGGGATGTTTTTTCATTGTATCTGAAAAGAAATGATGTGGAGAAGACAAGGTAGAAACTCTTAGTACCTTTTCATTGTTTTTGCCGCTCTACAAACATTTTGAAATTTATAGGGGAATGTAAAAAGGGAAAGATTTATAAAGCATTTATATCAATACTTTCTTGATTCTAATTGTTTTCCTAAACATTAAATTTGGGTCATGGAGTATCCAAATGAGGTAGTCAATCCATGTAGGTATAATGGACTGACTTGATTTGTTCTTGAGGCTTTGGTCCGTGTGTGCCCAGCCAGACGGCCTGGATGCCTTGCTGCCGCCACTTAGCAACTTTATCTTTGTATTTTTTTATCCTGCTCCTGCAAGATGAGCTCGGAAAGTGGAGTCCAATCTTGGCCATCGGGAGAAGAAAGTGTGTGCACGAATATAGTTTGGTGGCCAATTAATTTGTAGAAAAGAAATGAGTTGCTGGAGGGCGGCGTCATTGCATGTTAAACTTCTACTATATAGGAGTGAAATAAAATATTAGAGCATAACTTCGTATCACCAACATTATCTTAACAGATCAGTAGTTGTTGAATAGATCAAAAACTAGGTCATTAAGAAAATAGGAGATCCAGCAAAAGCTCATTTGTAGTTGTTGCCAAAAGAAAAATAACACTCAACATCAACAGAAGCTGCTTCGTTAAGAATTGAGTGTTCTGTAAAATTTGAAGTTTAGGTGTTAGATATGGAGATACATAAGAATTGAGTGTTATGTATGTAAATCTCCTAAATAACAAATAGTAAAATTCAATTGCTATGTATCTTCCATGTAGATTTGCATTTGGATTTGAAAAGAAAGAGCTGGAAAATTTTCTATAATCATTCATTTGTGCACTTTTTGTTGCCTAACATAGAGAAGTAAATGAAGTCTAATTATGCAAAATAAAAAATAAGAAGGAAAAAAAAAGGTTGTATGATGTTTAATAAAAGATTTCCTTGAAATTCAACAACCGGTAAATAACAGATGCTATTCCCCTTTTTCGGAGTATTTCATTTTTGAACTGATTAAATTTAAAAAGCTGTTGATAGCTTGAAAGATCTGCAGATGTTTTCTTAGCATTTAACTAGATAATTTTTTTTTCTTTTATTTTCTTGTTTTCAAGTATCTGTATCTTGATATTAGCATGATAAGAATATTGTACAATCACAGCTTATTTCTGTTATAATGGAGGGAATAAACCAGCTGATGAGTCAAAAGTATGCTGCTGATATTGACTCCATAAAAGATGCACACACTCGCATCAGCCCTACATTCACAAGACACCAATTCTCTCCTCCACATCTTTGAATTTCATTTTAGGAAAACTGTTGTTTTTCAAGTGTGAATGTTTTCAAAAGGGGTTAGAGGCTTTATGCAATTTATTGGGCTACTAAATTTTTTACGTGGCTTTATTATTTTAGTTTGGATATAATCTTCTTTATGATTTGCAATAACTTTTTTCTTCAGATGATCTTTTAAAATTAGAGGAGCTTCAAATGCTATATTTTTACAAGAAGATGACCAGGCGGCTCAAGGAGTTGTTACTCATAGCAGGTCAATTATCCTATAATTTCTTAAGAATAAATTTGTGACCCTGATTTTATTATGGTTTCGCCATTTCATTTAGACAAAGATATTTAAGTTCTCTTTATTACTGTGGTAATCATGCTGCAGCAGTTGCTTCGGCTGCAAAACTTCAAGGAATACCTGCTTATGTTGTTATACCAAAAAATGCCCCATCATGTAAGGTCGAGAATGTCAGACGCTATGGTGGTCAAGTCATCTGGAGTGAAGCAACTATTCAGTCCAGAGAGAGCACGACCAGAGAGGTGCAGCAGATAACAAGTGCCAATCTGATCCATCCATCTAATGATAACTATATCATAAGGTATGCAATTTAAATTCTTTTGAAATTTTCAGTATTCCACTGAAATTGCAGTTTTTGTTTAATGTACATATTTTTTAAAATTTTTGAAGAAGATAGTGATGGTGATTTAGCTTATCATCTAGTTGTATTTGGTTGTTCTCACATCCCAATATATGTATCTATTGTTGAATTAACGTGCAGAACTCGCATATTTTGTGTCTCCATGACCTTTAATTATGAACCCAAAAAACAAATTGAGCGTACTAATTGTTATGCATTGTTATGCTTCTAAATTGTTGAGGTAAAGGCAGTGGCTTTAATACAATGATAATCCTGGAGGACGACGTAGCTCGTGACATACTTCGTCTGAATTTTAAATTTAATATTATTATATTTTTAGTTGTAATTTTAATATTTTTTTCTTTTTTTTATCAATCTTGATACCCAATGTTAGGTGAGATTTGTATATTATTTTTTGTACTATTCTAAAGCTTTTTTTTTCTTCTCAAGTATCATATATATTATTATGACAGTTCTTTTGCAAATAGCATACTGCACAGAGACAGAATGACCATTTATCCAGAAACAATTATTTTCCATCAGTACAAACCAAACAACCAATCAATTTATTCGGATTAGCTACTCATCAGTAGCTTATTTGAATCAGTTATTTATTAGCAGTTTATTAATAAGCTCCCAAACAGACCCTTAAAAAGTTGTTGAGGAGGTGTCTACATCATGTCTTACCCAACTGGCTCATTGTCCAAATCTACTATAATGGGCTTGAAGGTCCATTAGGACCCTTGTAGATGCTGCGGCAGGAGGATCATTAAATGTCCAAACCATTTAAGGAGACCTATAACTTGATTAAGGAGATGGTTGTCAATAGTTTTTAATGGCCTATTGAGAGGGTGCAACCCAACAATGTAGCTAATGTGCATGAATTTGATATCATGTCTATCCTAACAAACCAAGTAGTTGTTATATCTAAGAAATTAGATAATCTCACTGTGACTGCAGTGCAAGGACCACCCTAAGTGGGAGTTTAGCGATGACACCTTAAGAGATTCTACAACCTCCGTCTTAGAAGCCTAGAAAGTCATAAGAAACCATAACCAGTTCAAAACCCTTACTCAAAAACCTACAATCCTGGATAGAGGCAACATACCAACCTTCAATGGAACAGTAATAATAAAGCCAATCAAGAGGGAGGAGTACACAGCCAAGTTACCCCGGGGACAATGACCAAAGCAAACCCTTAGATTTAACCAACACCAAAACCAAAAGCTAGCCACTATGGAACAGTTAGTAAGACAAATGTATTTGAAGACACAAAGTCATGGGCTAGCAATTATGAACATTGAGGGACAATTGGGACAATTAGTAACCCATTATAACCATAGGAACTCAAGAGCTCTTCCTAGAATACTGAAGCGAACCGCAAGGAGAAAGGAAAGCAGGTGCAGGCAATAAAGATTAGTAGTAGGGAGTTGGATGAAACTTCAAGAGTTGTAAACGCCCCCATAGATGTAGAATCTAATTTAGAAAAGGAGAAAGAAAGACATGCTAAAGAAATAGAAAACCCTGCATCCTTCGAAAAGAAAGAACCAAAAAGACTTCCACTCTCATTCCCTCGGAGATTGTAAAAATAAAAATTGGATCAGCAATTTTTAAGGTTTCGAGAGGGCTATAAGAAGAAAACCATAAATATTCCTTTTGTTGAGATCCTGAAACAAATGTCAAATTATGCCAAGTTTAAGAAGGATGTGCTGACCACAAAAAGGAAATTAGGGAAGGGAAAGACAGTAGCACTAAAAGAAGAGTAGTGCAATTTTGCAAAAGAAGTTACCTTAAAAGATGAAGGGCCATGGTATTTTCGCTCTCTTGCATCATAGGAGAGAAATTTATTGAGAGGCTCATTTGTGACTGGGGAGCAAGTATTAACTTGATGCCACTGTCAATTTTCAAGAGACTTGAACTAGGAGAGGCTACACCCACCACCTTGACCCAATAGTAAGCTGACAGACCTTTAGCCATCCCCATGAGTATCGTTGAGGATGTGTTAGTTAAAGTAGAAAACTTCATTTTCCCTGCTGATTTTGTAGTCTTGGATATGGAGGAGAAGAAAGAAATACCCTTGAGCTTAGGAAGTCCCTCTTTAGCCACCGATAGGGCAATGATGATGTCTAACAAGAAAATTTGACCATAAGGGTGAATGATGAGAAGGCAACTTCTGATATCACGAAGTCTATGAGATTTTCTCACGATTCAAGTGATGATCATTGTATTAGGATGGACATAGTGAAGGGGGTGGTGACTAGCCAATTTTTTGAAATTGTGGAAAAAGACCCAGCAGAGCAAGAGGTGTTTGAGGATGTTAGTGAGAAAGCTAGTGTGGAATATGCTCTACTTGTAGAGGACGACTCTAGGAGGATTTGAGAGAGGTTTGAATCTTAGAAATGACCTTTCACACCAAGCCCCAAACACCATCCATAGAGGTAGACCTAACCTAAAACTGAAAGACTTGCCTACTCACCTAAAGAATGCCTACTTAGGAGAGGCTTTGACCTTACCTGTCATTATTTATGCAGAGTTGAGTGTCGATCAAGAGGATAAGCTCATGAGTGTGCTTAAAGCTTTTAGGAGGGCATTTGGTTGGACTATAGCAGACATCGAAGTAATAAGCTCTTCCTTGTGCATCCACAGAATTCTGAACGAGGAAGGACATGTCCCTAAAGCTAACCCCAAAGGAGATTGAACCCCATTCTTAAGAAGGTAGTAAATAAGGGGATTCTGCAGTGGCTTCATGCAAGCATTATCTACCCCATATCACACAATGCTTTCATCAGACTGATTCACTATGTCCCTAAGAAAAGAGAGGTAACAGGTGTTGAAAAAGAAAAGAATGAGTTGATTCCCGCAAGGACAATCACGGGGTGTAGGATTTGCATTGATTATAGGAAGTTGAATGCCATCACTATTAAAAATCATTTTCCCCTTCTATTTCTAGATCAGATGTTGAATAGGTTAGCAGGGATCATTTTTCCTGCTTCCTAAATGGAAATTCAGGATACAACCAAATCCTCATAGCCCATGCGAACTAGGACAAGAGCACTTTCACTAGCCCCTATGGAACTTTAGTCTTTAGAAAAATGTCATTTGGACTATGCAATGCGTCAGGCCACTTTTCAACATTGCATGATGTCCATCTTTTCTGACATGAGAAAGAGTAGCATTGAGATTTTCATGGACATTTTTCTATGTTTGGCACTTCATTTGATTCCTGCCTAAGTAATCTTATGAAAGTTTTGCAAGGTGTGAGGAAACAAATTTGGTGTTAAACTGGGAAAATAATCACTTCATGATGGCGAATGGGATAGCCTTGGACAAGATTTTTGAGATTGATGGAAGTTGACCCTACAAAAATTGAGGTGATTCAAAAACTCCCAACTCCCACTACTATAAAAGCAGTTGGAAGTTTTCTAGGGCATGATGGATTCTATAGACGATACATTAAAGACTTCTCTAAAATTACAAAGCCTTTATGTCGTTTATTAAAGAAGAATGTGTCATTTCACTTTGATGAGGCCTATCTAGCTGCTTTGAGACCCTTAAGGCTAAATTAGGCATTGCACCTATGATGATTGCACCTGATTGGGAATTTACTTTGCGCTAATGTGTGATGCTAGTGATTGTACATTAAAGACTTCGTAGTATGCTGACACTGTGAATTACATTGTTAATGGGATCATTCTCTACGGTTTCACATACCACCAGAAGAAGAAATTCTTCTCTGATGTTAGATTCTACTATTAGGATGAGTTATATCTAAGTGGGAGATATAAGGACGTAATTCTAACGAGATGTGCGCCTTTCGAAGAGGTCAGCGACATCATTAGGGTCCATCATGATTCGGAATATGAGGGGCATTTTAAGGGATTTAAACATGTAACCAAAATTTTACAATCTGGATTTTATTAGTCTATCCTTTTAAGGATATGAATCAACATGTTAAAACTTTTTATAGATGTCAGGGGTTGGGGAATATTTCTGAAAGAGATCAGATGCCCTCAACGCCATCTTAGAAGTTGAAATATTTAATGTTTGAGGAATAGTCTTTATGAGACACTTTCACCATCCTTAGAAAATCTTTATATTTTGGCAGCAGTAGAATATGTTTCTAAGTGGATTGAGACGGTGGCTTTACCCAACTCTTAGAGTGTTCAAAAATTTTTGAAGAAGTTCATCTTTAATAGACTTGGAACACCTGGGGTGGATACTAAGTGACGGGGTAACCACTTTTGAAATAAGAAAATGGAGGCATTAGTTTCAAAATTTGGGATAACTCATAAGATTGTTACTGCTTAGCATCCCGCGACTAATGGATTAGCTGAAGTTTCCAATAAGGAGATTAAAAGGATCTTAGAAAAAACTGTTAACCCAAATCGAAAAGATTAGTCCCTTAGGCTTAATGATTAATTATAGACTTATAGGACAGCATTCAAAACTCCCATAAGAATTTCAGTATATAGACTAACTTTAGAGAGAGTTTTTCACTTATCAGTGGAATTGGCACACAATGCTTACTGAGTAATCAAAGAATTTAACTATAAATTGAAGGATGTGCAAATAAAACATTTCTACAGCTGAACGAATTGGAAAAGATTTGATTAGAAACTTATGAGAATGTCAAGATTTACAAGAAAAAAATGAAAAGATGGCATGATCAAAAGCTACTTAAAAAATAATTTTAACCTGGACATGAGGTTTTGTAATATAATTCAAGATTGAAATTATTCCCAGGAAAATTGAAGTCCCGGTGGTCAGAACCATTCACTGTAGTAAAAGTGTATCTATTTGGATCTGTAGACATTCATGATGGGAAAAAAGGCAACATTTTCAAGGTTAATGGGTGAAGATTAAAACATTACTCGGGAGAAGATAGTAAAGGTCTTACTATGCTCCTGAGATTGGAATCATCTTGATGATAGAACTGGCATTGTTGGGCTGAAGACGTTAAACTAAACACTGTCTTGGAAGGCAACCCAAGCGTTATCTATTGTTTAGAGTCTGTTTTTGAAATTTTGCTTTAAACTTCCATTTCGTTATGTGTTTGCTATTTGAAAATCTTCTCTAACCACTTTCTAGGATCAAGAATATTTATACAATGTTACAAGGCAATAAAATGCATTAAATGGAGCTCAAGGAGTGAAATCGGAGGCCCACACATGGGCAACACTCAGCGTAGTCACGCCTAGACCAGGCGCGACCACACCTCCCAAACAGAGAAGGCAGCATAATTATGCCACATTTTCAGTGTAGCCACGCCATGTCTAAACGCCTGCAACACTTGCATTTCATAGTGTAACCACGTTACATGTGTCTGTGTGAAACGTTATAACTAGCGTGACAACACCGCCCATCGGGCGTGGCCACGCTAGTTACGGCCCCACGCTTTTCGCGTGGTTATGCGCCTATTAAACTCCTAAATTTTCTCTGATTTGTCACGCCTCTCTTCATCTTCCCCACACATCTTCCCTCACATGTGCCCTAGCTGCTCTAGGATCGTCGGATTCTTGTTGAAACTTGTTAAAGAAGATATATTGGGAGGTTTACAATCAGATCTGTGTGTCGTTGCTTAGGTAAGCTTTCTCCTTGATTTTTTTCTCTGTTTAGCTATAGGAATTCGTGGTGGGCTATTTCAATTCTCCACCTTCCTCATCACTTTCATTTGGCTATTTTGTTCGCTTGATTTCTTATGGCACCAAAAATGCGTGGAAGAGGAAGTTTCACATTATATGATAAGAAGCACTTTGTGAGCACCACCACTCAACAAAGATTTATTAGTTTGGTTAAGAAAAAAAAAGCTTATTCTCGAACGAGCTTTTCAATTTCTGAGAGGGGACATAGAGGTAGAAATTATTCATAGGGGGTGGGAAATTGCATGTACCTTTCAGAGCTCATCGTAGTCTCTCTTGTTCGCAAGTTGTACACAAACGCTAAAGAAACCGTGATCGGAAGAGTTTTTGTAGGGGGAAACTGATTCCTTATAAACCTACCGCCATAAATCATGTTTCACGCTCCCTGGCATTCCAAATTGTGGGTATGCTTGTCTCACTTCCTCAGATTACCAAGACATTAAGAGTTTCCTCAATGCCTCCATAGTGTAGTACTGAACTCTTCCTCGGAAAGTATCGATTAAATATGACTGCAGCCATTATATTTTGAAAAGTAAAATAATTCTTATTGTGATATCTATTTAATAAATATTGGTTGAAAATTGCCAAAATATGTGTATCATCTACCCTTTGACATCTTAAAAGTATGGATAAAGTTGTGTTATTCAGTATAAAGAGATGAAATTCCACTTCGACTTGCAAAACCTATAACAAAAGCATTCACTAATAATAATATTATAATTAACAAATTAGTAAAGTACATGCTAACTATTTCAGTAAGTGTTGGATAAAATCATATAGTTGTATGTAACTATATGCATGTATCATTCTCTTAAAAAAAATCTCTAATCGCGCAATTGCAACTATATTCTATGGTATTAAGTAAACTTGGCTAACCAATAAATATCTAAGCTGCATAAACACTTCTTAAGAGAGTCAAAAATAATTATGATGTTTTAAAGCATGTCCTGAGAGAACAAATACTACATACTAACAGCCTACATATGAATTGTCAAATAAGGGACGATGATGTAATTGTCATCATCTACTGAGTTATTTTCTTCCACAAAGATGATATCAATCCAGCTATTACAGAATCAATTTTTAGATGTGCGTCAACCATTTCAAATATTCCATTAGATATGATTCTCCTTAAATGATTAGACATTATTATAGTTAAAAAATTTAATATAATACAATTAAGATAGATAATTGATAAATTTTATTGAAGAAAAAATGTTAAAAATACATAATCGATATAAAACATCAAATGACATTATATATAATTTAAAATTAACTAAATAGCATTGGACAGAACTTCAAAACAATTACGACATCGAATATGAGTTTAAAAGAAATAAATAATAATAGATCAAATAGTACTATAAAAATGCAAAACATGAATACCACTACCAAGCTGGACATGCATAAAACAATGGTGATAAATTTGCACAAACTTGATTCTAACTACGCGACAACTGCCCATCTCAAGTCATTTAGGCTACTTTATTATCATTTTCCTCCATTAAAACCTCATGCACAATGATAACTTTTGTTAATATATTTCTTTATATATTTAGGGTTTGTTTGAGATCACTTTATTATTTCTATTTTTGTTTCTTTTTAGTTTGTATTTTTTGTTCTTAGAAAACATATTTTGTACCGTTATAATTGATATGCTTTTAAAAATATAAATATAAAACATGTTTGGCTGAGTATTTTTATTTTTTCTATGAAAAAAATCATATTTTTTATAAATTGGTGGGGTCCACGTGTGCTCCAGTATTAAGTTATGCCGCCCATGACGTATATGATGTCTTCCTTGATCCACTCTAACACAAAATATTGTCTATGGGTGGGCGGGCGGCAAGCGGCGGGCAGGCAACAACTGACGGGCGACTGTAGGCGGCTGGCGGTAGCAGAGGGTAGCTGGCAACTGGCAACCGGCCGAGGCGGTGGCCGACAGGGCCGAGCGAGGCTAGCGGTGGGACTCACTCTTTTCGGTATTTTAAAAAGAGGCAAAAACATTTTTTTTCAATTTTGAGTATTTTAAATACATAAGTGTTCATCCAAAAAATAAAAAAAATAATAAAATAAAAAACAAATAAGTAAACATTATTTTTTTGTGTATTTCCTACTTTTTGTTTTCAAATATAAAATATAAAAAACAAAAATTGATCCCAAACATTTATTTTTTCTCAAACATTTAATTATTGTATATGGTGTATGTTGCTCTAACACCTTGAGTTTTGCAACATTTCTATCTTGATTGTTCAACAATTTTTTAATGATATTTTTATTAAAATATTTTTTACTTCTTTATTGGATACATTCAACCTTCTCTACAAAACGTTTACATCTACTTTCAGTTCCCAACATTTGTTGTATTTCTACTTCTTGTTTTGCCTCATGTTTGAATGCTCAAATGTTCCTCATATAACTAAGATCATCTGTCGACAATAACTCATTAGCATCTTTCACAATCTCCTCTCGTTCTATACATTTTTTTAAAATTTGACTTCCTTGAAACTCCAACGCCACTGCTACCTGCTATATTTATGCACAAATTCTCTCAAAAAATATTGTATTGATGCAAATGATTGTAACAAATCTTGTAATTTTCCAGTTCTATAACAAAAGTCGCAATAAATTTATCTAAGCTAAAATATTATTTTTTAAAAATTACACACAAACATACACACTTGAAAATTTTTCTCATATTTCATTAGTTGCGATTGGGAGGGGTAGCTTATCATCACAATCCCAACAACAACAATTAGATCGCAGATAATAAACTCAGAAGTCAACTCCTGTTCTTGTAACGTGTCATGATTACTGTTTTTGTATAAGTAGTTCTCAAATGATGGTTTATTGATTGAACTACACCACTTCATAGCACCTTCTTCAATACACTATTTAACATATTTTCACAAAAATAATGTTGAATAAGTAATTCGACAAGGACAAATTATTCTCCTCATGCTATTTGAGCTATGGTGCAGTCTTTAAGAATTCGATATGAATTGACACATCTTTACATGGGATAATTTTGGTTGGAACTACCTCTTTGAATTAATATTTCTTTAAAAAAAAAGATTTCATCATTATTGTGGAATCAATAACACCAAGATTAGACATTTGGAGCAAGAGTCGTCGAACATCAATTATTCACATAGAAAAAATTGAATAAAGCATTGGGGTATTGCTTCTTACCAATAAATATGCAATATATTTAAACTTTTATAATAAATTTGGGAGTCCAATTATGACATTATTGATTCCACAATAGCGGTCAAAGAATTTTTGAAAGGAAAATCATTTAATTGTTATATTTCCAATCAAAAATCATCTCATTCATTGAATATATATCGATTCATAGCGAAATACCAAAGAATGCAAATATAATCCACAAATGGCCTAAGGAACATAATGATGTCCTTGTTGAATTTTTAAAAAACATTACCTTTGTGGAAATATGTTAAAATATGTAATAAAGAAAAACCAATGGAATCAGATAGTTCAAGCAATGAACTAGCATTTGTGAACCACATATATAGAAGTAGTAATTATGATACGTTGCAAAGAAGTATAAACGCAAACTTATGAATGTATTATCAGGTATCTAATTGCAATGCTTAAGGTTGGGAGGATAAGGTACATATCCCAGTCAAAACATATGAGATATGAGAGGAGATTATTCAGGTGTGCATGTTTGTGTGTGATCCTTGGAAAAATAAAGATCATTATAGCTTTAATAAATTTTATTGCAACTTTCACTTTAAGGGAATTGAAAATAATAAGATTCATAACAATCTTTTCCACCAATATGAGAACTTTTGCAGAAAATATTGTAGTTAATAAATACGCTAGAGATCTACAAAATTCAAATTCAAAAGATTGGATAAAACAAGGGATGTTTGTGAAAGGTGTTGATCAGTTATTATCGACACATGATCTAAATTACATGAGTGATATATGAGCATATGAGGCATTTGTAAATATATGGTTGAACATAGAAATAGAAATTGAACTAATATTGAGACTTGAGAGCAAAGATAAACGTTCTATGGAGAATATCAAATATATTCCATGAAGAAGTAAAAAAAATAAATAAAGAAATCATGAACAAATTACTGAACAATCATGAAAGAAAAGTTATAAAACTCAAAGAGATGTTAGAACAATGTGCATCGTGCAAAAAAAATTGAATGCTTGGTAAAACTAAGTACTATAAAAAATATATCATTCAAATTATTATTGTTGTGCACGAGACTGAGGGAGAAAGTAACATATAATCTTAATGACATGAAATGAGAGGCTATTGTGAGACTATATTGAGTGCATATTGAGCTATCACCATCATTTTCATCCAAAATGACTTTAAAATTCAATTTTGTGTTTTCCAGTATCATTTGATCTATAATCATTTAGTATTGTAAACTTCTATCCAATGATATTTAATTATTTTAAAATTTTATCTAGTAAAATTTAGTTAATTTAAAATACATACAATATCATTCGATATTCTATATCTGCTATATACTTCTAAAAAAAAAAGTCAATAAAATTTATGATTTATCCCTCTTAACTATATTATATTTTATTTTTTTAGACGTAACAATTACGCAATATGTGACATGGTTGATCCACACCTAGAACTTAATGTTGTGATAGATAAATTGATATCTATATTTATGAAAAAAACTTATGAGACTAAGAATTAAATTCATCGTCCCATGTTTGATGGGTCCTATACAAGTTATTAATCTATACCAAATGTTCTCACAGGGCATCCTTTAATATTTAATAATTACTTTCGACTACCTCAAAATGTATTTGTGTGGCTTAGAGACGTATCGATTAGTCGAGACCTACTCAATAACATGAAGATTAGTTCAAGCTAAGCAATTACAGATTTGTCTAAATGGAGTTGCACATGCGCATGGATAAGACAACTGTGTGAATCTTTTTAATACTCATTAAAACAATTAATAGACATTTCAATAATATGTTAAATACAATAATATTATTAGTGAAGGAGTTTATTAAGTTATCACCAACTGAAGTGGATGTCATCTATTTATATAGAACAACCCAAACTTTATTCATTTTTTAAAATGTCATAGATGCAATATATAGTACACATAATCCGATAGTTATCAACAAACATTTGCATAACAGGTCGCGCAATAAAAAGGGTTACACTTCTCAGAATGAGATAATTGCAATCTCATTTGATCGATAGTTTCTCTTTGCAACTTATGTTTGAAATGACTCTATAAAAGATACGTGGGTCTTACAATGGGTAGTAAATGGTGGAAAATTTCAAGTTCTGTATAAGCAATTTTTTTAATAAATTTTAGTTATGCAGATACAAATAAATAGATGCATCCTTTAGAGGCTACTGATTTAACTGAATATCGTGGTAGTAAATCTAAAATATACTAAGTGAAATAAGAATTATATAATTATGAACGTGCACAATTACAGAAATTCGTTGAGAGAAATTTTGATATTTTAAAGGAAATATTTTTAAGTGTTCAAGCATATACTCCAATTTTTTGTAACAGTCCAGACATAGTAATTGTTTATGCAATATTACATAATTTTATTGGTCACCACAATCAACATGATTTATACTTCAATATGTCACAAATTAAGCTGTAACAAGAGAGTTAATACGTGAGTTGAAAATCAATGACGAAAACCTGACTTTCATACAATATTTGGTGAAAGAGTTCAAAGGAATGGCATAAGTCATGCAATTTATAATAACATATAAGAAACACGTATAAGAAGTAATATTTACAAAATTATATTTATTTTATTCAGAATTTAAAATATTCAAACTTTTTATTTTATCTTCACAAGAAATGAATTGAAGACATCGAAACGCTTGATAAAGTTGAGTGTTGACATTGTTTTGTGAAGCTTTAATGATTTTTTATTTGAACTTCAATGTTCAGCCTAAAAAATCTTATTATTTCAGCTTGACTATATTTTACTTGTTTAATTGTGCATTGTAGTTCGTGTAATTGAATCAGATCTAAAATTTTAAAAATTTGTTCTCAGTTCTAAAATTTATTATGTAATGATGTTTGCTTAATTTATATTTTCATATTTTGTATTGAGGTCTACATGTATTTTTACTTCTAGTAACTAATTAGTACTCATTACAACTGATATTATATTGTGCAAGATAAGTGAAAAAACCATTCAAATGTAAGTTGCGATAATTTTTTCATCTAAACTAAAAGACTTAGACCCTATCACTCCCTTCATTTCAAAATTTCCTACTAGCAAAAGAAATGCAGATGTTAATATAAAATGATAATTTGTTAATGATTACCAATATAATAATAACAATGAAGTAAAAATTCTCTATTGCATAAGAGTCATTTCATGTTAATGCCAATGATACCATCTTTAGACCGCACCAAAAGCCAAAGAAACTATTAATTTATCAAACCAAAAAGCAAATAATATATTAAACCAAAAAATTAAAAAAATAATGTACTAAAACCAAAACAGCGGGTTCATGTCAAACTTCTAACTCCTAAAGGTATTTGAAAATCATATGGTAGTTTCTGAAAGTATGCTTTTGAAGTGCAAGATTTATTTTTTTTTTTTTTTGGCAAAGACATGCTTTTGAAGGTTATGAATCAACTAAAACATATTTTATTTGACTGATTTATATATAATATTATATATGTAGCACGTATCAACTATCTATTTTGTTGAAATCTTTAAAATATCAGACACCCAAAATTAAACCAAACAAAACATATAAATCTCGCATAAATGTGAAGTAAAACAAAACCATAAAGATCCAAAGAAGACATGAGTAAAATTCAGCAAAACAAAAACTTCTTGAAATGCCGATCTTATATAAAGTGATGATTAACTAATGTTTTCTAAGATTTGTGAACAATAAAAATCAAACTGAAAGAAAAACTAGGAAAAACAATTAGAATTGAAACTTCTTCTAGTCATACCCAAAATCAAATTTAAAAAGCCCTGTTTGTCACATCCATTGAAATTGTATATCTTGAGCTTAGTGTTTGCTCAACCAGTAAAAAACCTGCAATTTATACTTAGCTCGCTGAATAGAATAAAATAAATCATCCAACTTCTACAGTGATTTCAAAGCTGCATGCACATGTAAAACTCAGCTTGAGCTAAAAACTATGGCAAGAACATGAATATATTATTTCTAATGCGACATTTAAGTCTTAGGTCATGGATTTTCCTAGGTAAACATTAATATCGGTAGGGTGATAACGGTCTATTTTAAGCTGATTCAGCTCCAACTCAAAATTTATTCAAGGTCATTTAATCCGATCTCAAGTCAAGCAAAGTATAGTTATAGGACAGCTAGATTCAATCTTGATAAGATATTAAAGTAAGCCATTTCAAATCTATTATAAATACTTTTTATCAGCTTAAATAAAAATATAATTGAAAATGTTATTTGCCTTTCAGTCTTTTAATAGTTTAGTCTTAACAAATTGATAAGCTCATAAAATATCAAAACCCTAAGTCAGACTCAGTCAGATCTCCTAATTATCCCGCCTATTTTCTTGCTTCCCTATAAAGCCCCATTAGCTTTTCAGTCTCCAATAACTTCTATTACATCTTCGTTTAAGCACCACTCCAACTCTGCTTGTCCTATTTATTTTGACATCTCATTTAATTGATTTTATAAGTTTGTATCAATTAACCTTTGAAATTAGGATATGAATTATATGGTCATGAAAATTATTTTAATTTTTTATTACATTTAACATGTAATAATTTATTATGTTTATAAAATATTTAAAATATAATAGTAATGAGACTTATGTCCCATGGCTCAAAGCTTATGCCTTCCGTATACTCCTTTTAAATATCGATTTGATGTAATTATATAATGAAACCATTTCATAAATTTCGCTAAGGGTGCGCTATAACAGTTAAAAGAAATAAACTAAAATATAAAATTAATGCAAAAAGAGATTTTCAAAAGCTAAATCAAGTTACAGCCATTAGAAAACAAGTAACTTAACAAGCGTCCTTAAAGAATTGAAGTAACCCAGAAACTAACTCTTACAATTTAAAAAAAAAGAGAAATTTAAATGCATGTCACGCTATTCTTATGTATTTGTGTATCTATCACCCAAAGTTTGATATTTACACTTGTAACAACTTAATGTCACAAACCTATTTATGAAAATGTGTATTTCACTTTTAAGAAAAATAGTGATGCTGGTATTTTTTATGTGATGTTAAATATTTGAGTGATATGCATGTAAATATGAATGTTTAGGTGTTAGAAATGCAAATACCTATGAAATGGTGGCATGTTAAACAAATTAGGAGCATATGCTCTCGGTTGTTTTTCAATAAACCAGCAAAATTCAAATGGATTACTGAAATAAACCATAATAAATAAATCCTCAATAAGTACAAAACCGGTAAATTTAACCAACTAAATGACGCGAATCCAGATATGAGAGTTACTTCTCATAAACTCAAAATATCGGGCTAAAGACAGCGCTAGCTCAAGCCCTCTTAGAGGCATATAAAGAATACAGCTTGGATCAACAGGATTTTTGAGTCTTCTACAATTTACATTATGCGTGTTGAGTGAAATACATTAATCCTCGGGCATGCCTACAATTATTTATACTCCTTATACAGTTATGATGCATATGAAGTGTATTATGATTCATTCTCAATTGACCGTACTGTTTATTTATGGATATATTGAGTGTCTGATAGATGGATTAAGTTGCTGAACAAGAAATTTTCATTATTTTCACTACAAGATATAAGATCAATTCAAATATTTTTATTTTTATTCTGGCTGACATAATTTTATTGATAAGGATTGAGGGCTTTGAAGTAACCTTTAAACAGTTTTTCATCCATTTCACATAACACTCTCCTTATAACATTTGATGCAATTTGAATTCAATTTGACTGAATAGTGTAAAGTTGTAAAACATAATTCTTTGCAAGTAAAGATGATTCTCACAGGTATCCATAGTAGCTCAAAGCTTTGAAGGCTTGGGGAAAATATCAGGAGTGAACTTCTGAGCAGCACTCAAGCTCCCCTTAATCTTCATAGCTCCCCTGCATCAATCCAGAATAAATATGCAATCAGTCTACGCATTCCCTAAGAAAAGGAAAAATACGATCGATAAACTTCTCATCGCAACCTTATGAAAGCAATCTGAGGGTTCATTTTCCCCCTGGCAATGGCGAGAAAATCTTCGTCCTTGAAGGAGAAAGTTGCATCGGGTTTTCCCTTGTAAGCGCCTAACGAATATGAACCAAAATAAAACATGGCATAAAATTTTGAAGAAGAAAATTAACGTGGTGAGAAACCAGAAGGGAATCAGGAGGAAGAGAGCAAGACCATGGGTGACTTTCCCTTCCTTGAGGTCGACTACGTAGATCTCTTCGTCGACTCCTATCTTCTGTTTGTGAAGAAAAAACCGGGGGAGGATTAGTTAAGTTAAAAGAGGGGAAGGAAGGAAAGGAAAGACCTTAGGGGCGATGTTGAGCTGATAGACGAGGCCGATCTTCTTGGTGAGGTCTTTGCCGGCGTCTGTACTGAGATGGGCTTTCATCTGATCAAGAAGGACCGCCGATTTTAGCGAGCTCCGCGATTCCGCCGCCATTGGTAGCCTTCAATTTGGAACCGTCGGGATGAGAGAGAGAGTGAGAGACGCTCAAATCTGCTAAAAGTTGGCTAGACGAAGCACGATGGAGAGAGAATTTCTCTCCAGATAGTACTATCAATTTGTACATTTCCTTTTGATGAAATAGCTATTAAATAATAACGAGATGTTTTTTTTTTTTTGGTTTTATTAATTATTAGATGCTGTTTTCTTTTTTATGCGAGAATTATAACATATTTTATGTTTTATTTTTTTATGTTTTTTTGGAAGAAATGTGAGTGTTAAAATAACACCAAGACAAAAAAACTAAAAGTTCATAAAAAAAAAATAAAAAATCCCACTAAAAAGTCTACTATCCAAATGAATATTGTTCAAGAAATATGAAAACAATCCAACAGAAGGAAAATGAGAGAAAAGCTCGGGAAAAATTTGAATTATGACTTTCGTTTGAGCAGAACTAAAACTGAATACATAGAATGTAATTTTAGTAATAGTAACTCTAGTGACCGAAGTATAACTTTGGGTGATCAAATTATCAAAATGTGCAATCAATTTAGATATATCGGGTCTATTGTTCAAAGCGATGGTGATATAGATGGGGATGTTAATAGTAGAATTCAAGTTGGTTGGTTGAAATGGAGGAATGCTTCGAGTCTATTGTATGATAGAAAAATACCGCTTGGACTGAAAGGAAAATTTTATAAGATGGTGGTGAGACCTACTATGCTTTGTGGTGCTAAATGCTAGCCTTTAAAAAAGAAGCATGATACTAAGTTAAGTGTTGCCGAGATGAGAATGATTAGGTGGATGAGTGGCTTTACACTTAGAGACAAAATGTGTAATGAATATTGTTGATCTCACTTTTGTTGAGTTCTAATCTTTCTTTAGAAGAACCTAGGGTCTAGTCATAAGACTTTTCTGGTGACTATCTTAGAAGATTAGTGATGGAACCTTCCCCCCTAAGAAATTCAAAATGTTTCTTTGATCTACTTGGAGTTTCATATGCTTAAGGCTAACCTTTAGCACTTAGTAGGATGAGGCTAAGCATAATGAAGCTCAAGGGGATTCCCATATAGGATGGTTAAACCTTTAAGGTAAATCCTGGGTGATATGGTCTTGGTTAACCTTGCACACACACTCACACCTACACTACCTTACACTCACTACCCCAAACCCTAAACCAAGCTTCCTCAATTTGACTCTCTACTCTTTTAGAAACTCATGTGGGTGGTTCTCCAAGCTCTTAGCCCTATGCTAGGTTTTGGCTAGGAGCAACACATGGAGGATCCAAAATGAGATTTTCCTTCGTTCATGGCTCAAGAGGGTTGGCATTCTTCAATTAACCTAAATTTTACCAAATTCCAACTTTAACCCCTTAGCCCCTAAACTTCCCTCAAATTACCAAACTGTCCCTAAACCCTAATTTTGACCAAAATTTCCAAAATTGCTCAAATTACCCAATTCCCTCCAAAAATCATTCCAAAATGTTCCCCACCACCCAAATTGACCAAAATACTCCAAATTAACCAAAATTCCCAAAAAGTCCCAAAATTAGCCAAAATTACCAAAATACCTCTCATGACCCAAAAAATAAAAGTTTCCAAAAATTCTCAAAATTTCCAAAATCATTTCATATGTCCCCAAACAAATTTGAACCACTTTATTGAGCCCAATTTGATCAAATTGACCCATTTTGATCAAAATCCCCAAATTGCCCTTAATGGCCCAAAATGACCAACTTACCCCCAATCTTAACCAAATTGACTCCAAATTTTCCCAATTTTAATTCTAAATTAAATTCATCATATTCAATCTCGATCTAAACCAAATCCAAACCCAATTTGACCCAAATCCAAACCCATTTCAACCCAAATAAAAAATCCTCAATTTTACCATATGACTCAATTCCCTAAATTGAACTCCATGACCAATCAATTTCCCCAAATCAATATCCAAAACTCTTCATAACAATTACACACACCATTTTGAACATTCAACTGAGCCCTAGACAAACTCTAACCTAACCCAAACCCAAGACTAACCTAAAGTCCAAAAAATTGACACAAATTTAAAGTCCCACCAAATTGACCCTCCAAATCATTTCAAAATTACCCAATTGATATCCAAAACTTCTCATGATAATTGTCTAAGCCAAATTGCTTAAATTACTTGGCCCTAAATCAAACCCAAACCCAACCTAGCCCAACCTTGACCCCATTGCCCTAAATTTGAATCAAGACCCAATGTCACCCAAACCTAACCAAATTGGCCAAGTTAAGCTCACCACAGCCAGCATTTTAGCACTAGGGACTGACCTAGATCAATCTAGCCCAATATAATTGAGCCATGGACCAAGGGTCCTTCAAATTAGGGGATCTCTCCCCATTTATGGCTAAACCAAATAAGATATTTGCTCCAAGGCATCACCAGCCAACTTAATCACCATTAAAACTTGCTCACTGGCTCACATGACCACCCTAGCCTGAGTACCAACCTGGCCGGCCGGCCTAGTCACTGGAGGAGTCAAAATTGAGAGCCACATCTCCTCCATTTGAACCCAAATTGGCTCGTCATATGTGTCCAGGCCTGATTGCTTTGTTGCGTCGTTCAGCCCTCCACAAAAGCAAGTTAATGCACCCACTGGCCAGCCATGAGCTCCAACATGGCCATGTCTATTTAAGCCACCGCCTCCTACGGCCAAAAGAAGAGAATACACAAACCTTGGGGAGACTATGCCTGATTGCTTCCTGACAACAATGGTGGCACGCACAAGGTGGATATGTTTGTGGAGCTTTATAACTATATAAGTGTTTAACAGAGTAAAAATAACAAATGTGCCCCTTTTTATCAACGCAAGTATACATATCGTTCAAGTAATAAAGGGCTCTAATGGAGTCCTAGATATCGATCCCACAGGGAAGTTTAGAGATTAAGAACTAATTTCAGCAGATGCAATTACTATCTAGTATACGGAAATAAAGAACGCTTATATTAAACTCTATTACTTAATGGAAGATTGCAATTTAGAAAAGGTATCTTTCTACTTATTAAGAGAATTAAGTGAATTGATAATTAATTTAGTTAGAATTATACTGTGTCAAATAGGAGCATTCATATTCTTTACCCTTTGGTCCAGGCATAAAGAACATTGACTAATCCTATGCTTGGTTACTGAATCTGCGGCTAGGCTGGGAGGATACCGGTTGCCACTTCGGAGCTCCCGCATTCCCCTCACCTGAGGGCTAACATCTACACTTCAGCTCCCAAACGATAGGACCGAATTTGAATATTTTAGTCTGTCACACTAAAATATCTAATTCTACGCCCGATAAATAATATTTCCCTATTTATTGTACCCTCCTTTCAAGGCTTTTGATTTCCCTAAATTTTGGATGTAATCTTTACTATAGTTGATAATTCAACATATTTCTTAATTGGCCAAATTGAAAGTAAATTAAGATTTAAGTAAAAGATTATCACAATTTTTATTTAATATTGAAGGCACAACTAATTCAATTTTCCATTTCACAAAATCTCAACAACAAGGAGAAATACAGAGAAAACTACTCAGAATGCATAAGAAGAATAACACAAGACTTGGATTTCATTTAAAGCTATAAAACAATAAACAAAAACTTATCTCGAATCTTCTCCCCAAGCAAACTCCTTGAAGTTCCTCTAACTCTTCCTTCTTGTACTACACACTCAATTAAACTTACTAATGAACTCTCTAGAACACACTCACACACTACAGACTCTCCAGACTCAGATTAAGACACACACAGCAAAAGAACACACACAACAAAATAACACACACACCAAAAGAGCACACACACTTTTTCGCCCTAAATCTGTCTCTATTTAAAGAGGGAGAAATATTTCCAAAGGTTGTTTAATCACCTCTTCAAAAAGCGTCCAGATTCATTGAACATTTGCTTGAACCGACTTTCTCGCCGTCGGCGGGCTCGATGACGATGTCGGCGGGCTCGATGACGATGTCGGCGGGTTTCTAGAACATTGGCCAACTGCTAAGGCTCGCTGTCGACGGGCTCGATCTCGCCGTTGGCGGGCTCCTTTATAATATATTCAAAAATTTTCGGGAAAATCACGCCGTCGACGGCCTATTCCTCGCCGTCGGCGGGATAGTTCAATTTTCATCTCTTTTAGTCCTTTTTGTTCCGGATTCGCTTCTTTTCGATTTTTTGCTCCCATTACATATAATTCTTCATCACTGCGATAAAACATAGAAAATAAATTTCTTTAAAGTGCGATTTCATATTAAATTGGTATGAATTTCTCGATATATTTTCACGTGATCAAAATCCTCCAAATTTAACTATTCTTGTCATCAGTAATCTTGATACTACATAAAAGTAATGATTATTTGTATTAAAGTTTTAATTCAGAAATACTATGAATTTAATTTAAATAAGTATTATAGTAAAGTTTATTAGAAAATATTTTTAGATAATTAAATTAATTCTATAGATATAAGGCTATTTGGTTATCAAGTTTAAGAGTTCTAGTCTTCTATTCATTTCAAGAATGAATATATTTGCAATATTAGATTACTTAGGATATTCAGATGATAGGAACTTCATGAAAATACTATTTAGTAAAATACTAATCCATATATATAAGTTTGGAAATATAACTAAGTTTTACCCTTCAGGTTAATTCAAATGAAGTCAATTTTTGATAAGGCATCTCCTCAAGCTTCTCCTCACTTACTTTTTCTTTTCATTTCATTTTTGATTGATTTTCAATCCTTTTTTTTTTCTTTTTCTCTTTCTTTTTTAAGTGAGGATTACTGTATATGGATAGCCTGTTAATAATTTTGAACTTCATTTTCCTCTTCCTAAATTTGAAACTTGAAATATTTCTTTATCTTATATGTATTTCATAGTTTTCACTTTATTAAGTTTCAATCTTTTCTTTCTCCTCTAATTACCTCAGAATTTAATATTTTACAATATAGTTTTCCTTACTTTAAATAGTTAACTATATTCTTATCCTTTATTCCAAATATCTTAATCTATAAAATTTGTTTAATCACTAAAAGTATTTCTTTTAACTTTCTATAATAAAATAAATTAATTAATTCTAGTTTACTGAATTAAATTTACTATAGAAAATCATTTATATAAAAATTTTTGAAAATATAAATTGAGAACAATTTAATAATTAATTTTTTTCCCTCCCCAAATTTAAATTTTTCTATCTATTTATATAGGGTGCAAAGAAAACAAACTGTAAATTAAAATCATACCTTTCGTGCTTTAGGTATTTCTCCTTTTGAAGTTCTGCAGGTTCTTTTTATCACTTAATTAACTTGTACTGTTAATAATTTTCTACACATATATAATATCAAAGAAATTGTTGGGTAAAGAAGTTTTGAAATAAGTACAAAATACTAACACAATTTATACCTATTATAATACTAAGCACAATTTAACACAACATCCACATACATTTCACTAATCTAGTTTCAGAGTTACAATCACAATTTGAAATATTAAAATTTAAAACTACACAAATTTAACTTATACAACAAATTTTAAATGTCTTACACAACATAATAATCAAAATACATAAACTAAACAACTAAACAAACACACAACATAAATATCTAATCATATAATTTAATCATCAACATTAAAATCCCAAAATATATCCTCATCTGCTTGTTCAGCAGGTGGAGTAGGCTGGTAGTGAGTATAACGGGGGCACTATGGAAATATAACATCAAGCTCTCCTCTCCGATAATGATTCTCAGCATCATAGTAGGCTATCTCAAATTCAGAATGCCTCTGGAGGTAATCACTGTCATAATCATGCCTCCACTCTAATCCTCCAATTCTATGATCAATATGCTCCAATTTTTCTTTAATCTTTTCAAAACTTTTCCGCTGCTGAGTGATGCGACTTTATTATATGTAAGAATTTATGACCTCAGATTTATATATTTATAATGATTTTGTAAAGTCACAATTTCAAACGCAAGTATACGTATCGTATTAAGTAATACAAGGCTCTAATGGAGTCCCGTTTATAGATCCCACAGAGAAGCGAGGTAAGAGGTTCTTAGTCAAATTCTAGTCTACTACTAACAACTTTAGTTTGGAAGGGTGATATAAGTAGTTTTTCTAACAACTACTCCTAAATTCAGATGATTATATGTAAGGATAATAACTACTCCTAAATGCAAATATTACTTCTAAAGATAACCCTTTTGGGGAAATTGGTTTGGTGAATTTTGAGATAATGAAATCTACTATTCTTATGTAATAAATTGGATAAAGTTTAGGAATGTGATGCATTAAATATTGTATGTGCCAAATAGGAGCAATCCTATTCTTTACCCTCAAAAGAGTACCCCCTCTTTCAAGCATGTAAAGAACATTGACATATCATAAGGTTAGTCACTAAATCTGAGGCTAGGCTGGGAGGATACCGGCTGTCACTACGGAGCTCCCACTCACCCTTCACCTGAAGGCTAACCTTTGACTTTAGTTACTAATCTTATGACCAAATTGGAAATCTCAGTCTGTCACCCTGAAACCTCTAATTTGAGCCCATAAAAATACATTTCCCTATTTATTTGCACTCAATCTCCATGAACTACGCAATTCATTCACGAAAATTGAATGTGGTTCCACTTTGTTGAGAATTACACCTCCCCTTTCGGATCAATGCAATTACAACAAATTTTAACACTACAACAGGCCTTTATTGTAATGTAAATGAAGTGCAAGTAAAAACCATCACATTTATAATTAAAACAACTTTTATCAAGCATCCCAATATCCTAATCATGAATCCTATTCATTGCAAAATAAAAGTAGAATGAAAATAATGACATAATCTTCTTATGCCACTATTTCTAAAGGTAAAGAAAGAGTAAGAGAAAGACATCGCAAAGCACGAAGAAAACATAACGGAAAACTTCATTTCAAAGTAAATCCACAAAATAAGTGTTTACAAAACCATAAGATGATGAATAACACAATACTTAGCTTTTTTTCCCTTGAATGAAAGATGAAAATCTCCCACACAAAGTCTACTGTCGATCCATGCAATGCTAGAACATTCCCTTATATATTCTCTCAAAATCCCCTCTCCAATCTCTCCAAAAAGGTAGAAATCTACATTTCTACTCCTATTCTATGATCTCTAATCATTCTCTACATTTTTCTTACTTCTACTCTCCTCTTTTTGGTTTCAAATTCAGTTTAAAATAGAGTATGGACGAATTTCCCAAGAGGTGCATGAAGAAACCTTCCAAAAAGCGTCCAGATTCAATGTATTTGGCCAATAACCGCTCATGGCACCGCCGGCGCCTTACTTGGGTGCTGTCGGCGCCCAAAAATCGTGGTCGAGGGTTCCTAGCGCCGCCGCCGGTGCCCTATTCTGCACAACTCCACCATTTTGTTCTGTTTGGCTCTGTTTTAGCTCCGATTCGCCTTGTTTCAATTGCGTTGCGTTCCTAACAGATAGCCCTACAAAATAAGCATAAAAACACTCTTTCTTTAAAGTGTAATCTCATTCAAAAATATGCAAGAAGTGTAAAATAGATTAAGCATAGAAAGACTTATCGAAATGTGTTAGTCCAAAATTTGTTTTCTTGCTCGTTTTTGCTCCAAATTGCACCGTTTTTGCTTCTTTTTCTCCAATCACCATTTCTTGTACCTAAAACCAAAAAACATACAAAATACCTTCCTTTAAAGTGTAACATCATAAAAAATGAGTAAAATTATATAGCAAAAAACATATATATTTTAGGCGTGTCACTGAGTTATTTCATTCATCAAATCATAAAGGGTGGGAGAACTATAGGTAGGAGGGTCATAACTGGTAGAGGGAATATCCTTACTAGTTGAAGGTGCATAGCTCCTAGTCCCAGATCTCCATCCTTCGTGGGATTAATGTCTTTATATTAGCCTGGGTAATGTGTTTCATAGGTTCAACCCATTCCTCATCATCTCTCGCCTCTACTCCAAACAATTGGTAGATTGAATAAATTAGACCAGGATGTCCTAGTCCTCCTCCACTTTCACTTTTTGCAATGGCTAATATATTTTTATAAATAATACTCCCCACATTTATACTTCTGTGGTTCTGAATACAAAAATTTAGAACTGCTCTATCTCTTGTGACTTCACTATAGTGATAAGTGGGTAGAAAAGTAGAGCAAATAAAATAATGCCAAGCCTTAGAGGTTGCATTTAACATAGAAGGGGGAAGTTTACCCGTTCACGCTGCTTAATTTTCCAAGTCCCTTTCCCATCAGTAAGAAAGTTAATCACCTCCTTCAACGGTCCTTCCATTGTTCCGAATGTATCGTACTTGCTGGTATGAAGATCTTGTACTTCGTAGAAAGAATTTATTCGTGCAACATTAAAATTTACTAAAAATCCTTTAACCTTTATATGCTCATCCTCTATCTGGGTCAAATTGGCATAAAACTCTTTTATGACTTCAACTACAGCTTTATTTGTCGTATAACAGAAATTTTCCCATTTTCTCTCTTTGATCATTTGTTCCACTTCTCCTACCGGATTCTTAAAAACTTTATCTTGAATGCATTTTCTTGCTTTGATATTAAAGTTGTATCTTGATTGAGCTTTAGCATTCATGAATCGTGTCTCATCAAAATCTAGTCGCCTCTTCTGTCGTGGAGCCATTTCTCGATCTATCAAATTTACAAAAATCTCAATTAAACTCCAAAATAATACTAGAATGGCTTCCAAAGGTGACTTAAAATAATCTAAAATGAATTCCATGTATTTCTTCCAACTATTTTCTCCATATTTCAATTTTTTTCAAAATCCCCAAATGTGGAAGAAATACACAGTGAAAATAAAAATTTTTTGCATGGGAGTGAAGCTCTTACCAAGGGAAGATAAAATCTGGTGTCAAAATGTGTTGAAATTGCTCCAAATCCAATATCTCTCAAGCGGTCGGTATTTTTGAAGTTTTGAGGAAGGGGACGATGAATAGTGACGGTTGACTGGTCAAATAAAAGTGTTTTTCGGGATCTCGCCGTCAGCGGGAAAAATCTCGCCGTCGGCGAGCTAATTAATTCAAATAGGCTTAAAGTCTCTGGAAAAAGTCACCGTCGGCGGCGTCGATGTCGTTGTCGATGGGATTTTTCTAAAATTAATATTTTTAATATTTTATAATGTTTTCAATTCATTTTAAACCTCGTTAATGTTCGATCAATCAATTAAATATATTTTACTGTGATTAGATACTATTTTAACTCAATTAAATTCACACAACACAAAACATCACAAATTTTATATAAAATCCAAGTATTTATAATATTCGTACACCACATTACTAACAAGGTATTTTTACAACCTTAAAACACCAAATTCAGCGTCGCAATCCAAACCACATACTCAAAATGCTGAATATAAATAAACAACACACAATCTCATCTATACTCAGATCAAATCTTAAAATCTAAAATATCAAAAGTGCAAATTACATAAAAACTAAATTCAAACTAACTAAACACATAAACAAATACGAATGTCTTCTACTCGTCAGGGTCTGTACTAAGCTCATCTCTGATATCTCTAATAGAACGTAAATGAACGAATAGATTGTAGAAAGGCCTGTATGGAAATTCTTCTGTATAATCTTCTTCAATCCATCATTTCTTTCTCAAAAGCCGTATGAAACTAGCCTCAAAATGTCCGGAATGATCGAAGTGTTCCTTCATCTTCCAATCAATATGATCAAATAAATCAGAGATGTTATTAATTGAATTCATCATGTTTTGTACTTCTTTTTCTAATCCGTTGAGTTTCCGTAAGATCATATTTGTTTTATCAGTAAAGGGTCTGATTGAAAGAGAATTTTGAGATGCTTGATCCGTAATAATGGTTGTTTCATTATCGTTATCCAGAGTAGGAAACATATCAGTTGGATCTAAGGGTTTCCAAGGCAAAAGTACCTTTTCCCAGGCTTCATATGAAACTTGGTACTGACTGCATAGTACAAAAATTGTTGAATGATGTCCAAGCCCATAAATCGATCCATGAACAATTAGGCCTAAAGCAGACTTCACAATAATTGAACCGATATCGATAGGTAATCCCGCTTGAATGCAATAATTCAGAATCGCACACTCCTTAGAAACTTTATTTACCCTCATAGTGAGTAATAATTTTGAAGAAATAAAGAAGTACCAGTGTTTAGAGACGGGATTTAGAAGTGATGTAGAAAAGCTAACATACCCGTCTTCTCTTGTTTCCTAATCTTCTGCTTCATCAGTCAAATATCGATAGATCTCATTCATATTATTTTTGTAGGGACAAAGTTGGAATAGTGGCAAACAGGTGTATTCTCAATTGAATACTCATTAATTCTAGAAGGAGTGAAAGTTACCCATCTGCCTCGCACATAGACGTTTTCGTTGTTGATTCCGCGAAGATCGGAGTAGAATTCTTTACTACGGTGGATGACTACTGCAGAAGTTGTATAGCAAAATACCTCCCAACGTCGTCGCACAATCATCTCCTCAATAGGCGTTGTCGAATTCTCCACTCCTCTATTCATGAATCCTCTTTCTTTAATCAGTCTCTTTTTCATCATTACTTTGTTGAAGATTCACTGGCCTCATAACCGACAAATTTTCTTCGATCAACACTCGAGATCTAGTGATTTCAAGGTAATTGGATGCCATAATGATGAGTTTTTGTGGAGTTTCAAATCATTTTTAGGAAGTAAATGGTTTAGAATTCGAGTTCTAGGCATTTTTAAAGAGTTAAAACACTTAGAATTATAAAAAACTGTCAAAATAACTCCCTAAACCGTTCATTCACCGATCTCACCGTCCGCAGTAACGATCTCGTCGTCAGCGGGATTCTTAAATAATATAAACTGAATTTTGGTGGGCAGAACTCGCTGTCGGCGGTGTCGATCTCGCCTTCGGCTGCCAAGGCAAAATTTGCCCAATTTCGCTCTGGTTCAAATGCTTTTCAATTTTTTCTATGGATCCAATATCAAGATGATTATAAAGATAAATATGAGTAGTAAAATTCATTTTATATCATAATTAATAATAAATCTAATAAATATACAATCATTACACATAAATAAAGATAACTATGGGTTGCCTCCAATAAAGCGTTTGGTTTAACGTCGTCAGCCCAACCTATTCTAGTTATTAATCAGGTTGACTGAGCATTAAAACCTCTTTAAAATTTGGTATTTTTTCTTCAAAATATGGTTTTAATCTGTGTCCATTTACTTTAAATCTGTGTCCGACTTTTGATCTTCAATTTCTACAGCTCTGTTTGTAAATATTTGAGTTATAGTGAAAGGTCCTAACCATCGAGATTTTAATTTCCCAGGAAATAATTTCAATATTGTATTATAAAGCAAAACTTCTTATCCTGGTTCAAAATTTTTTTGGTTAATCTTCCGATCATGCCATAATTTCATCTTCTCCTTATAAATTCTATCGTTATTATAGGATTCATTCCTTAATTCTTCTAATTCATTCATATGCAACAATCTCTTATCACCAGCATCTTTTAAATTATAATTGAATTCTTTAATCGCCCAATACGCTTTATGCTCTAATTCAACCAGTAAGTGACAAGGTTTTCCATAAATAAGTCTGTAAGGAGTCATTCCAATCGGGGTTTTATAAGCAGTCTTGTATGCCCATAATGCAGTGTCTAGTCTTGTAGACCAATCTAATCTACTAGGGATTACAGTTTTTCTAGAATTCGTTTAATTTCTTGACTATAAACTTTAGCTTATCTACTGGTTTGTGGATGATAAGAAGTCGATATTTTATGAATAATATTGAATTTTTCTGCCAATTTCTGAATATATTTATTCCTAAAATGGGATCCTCCTTCAGTGATAATCACTCTCAGCATTCCGTATCTTGTGAAAATGTTTTTCATTAAAAATTTTGAGACACTCTTAGCATCACAACGTGGTAAGGCTTGTGCTTAAATCCATTTATAAACATAACCAACAATAACTAATATATATGAGTTTCCAAAAGAAGGAATAAATGGTCCCATGAAATCGAATCCCGAAACATAAAAAATTTCAACTTCTAATATAAAATTTAGAGGCATTTCATTTCTTCTAGATATATTACCTACTCTTTGACATTTATCACAAGTTTTGATATATCTATAAACATCTTTAAAAAAAGTAGGCCAATAAAATCCAGATCGTAAAATTTTATGAGCAGTTTATCAGTTCTAAAATGTCCTCCAAATTCAGAATTGTAACATTTTTGAATGATCTGTTCAGTTTCTTCATAAGGCACACATCTTCTAATAATTAGATCCTTACATTGTTTATATAAATATGGTTCATCCCAAAAATACGTTTTAGCATCGTGAATGAATTTCTTCTGTTGTTGTCGAGTTAGCATGGGTGGTAAAATATCACTTACAATATAATTAACTATATCAGCATACCATGGTATTTTCCACTCATTTATATTATAAAGTTGTTCGTCAGGAAAACTGTCTGTAATTTCATTATCAGTGTCAGATAATTCATTATATTCTAGTCTCGACAAATGATCTATAATTTGATTTTCAGTTCCCTTTCTATTAATTATTTCAAAATCAAATTCTTGCATCAGTAATATCCATCTGATTAATCTTGGTTTGGTATCCTTCTTTTGCATTAAATATTTAATAGCAGAGTGATCAATATGCATAATACATTTAGTTCCAATTAAATAAGATCTAAATTTATCAAAAGCATATGCAATTGCTAATAATTCTTTTTCTGTAACTATATAGTTAATTTCAGTATGATTGAGAGTTTTACTAGCATAGTATATAACTTTAAAAATTTTATCATACCTTTGACCAAGAATAGCTCCTATAGCATAATCACTAGCATCACACATAATTTCAAATGGTTTCTCCCAATCAGGAGAAACTATTATAGGTGTTGTGATTAATTTATCTTTTAATAATTCAAAAGCATTTAAGCATTCTTTAGTGAATTCAAATTTCTTGTCATTTTCTAAAAGTTGGCATAGAGGTTTAGTAATTTTTGAAAAATCTTTTATGTAGCGTATGTAAAATCCGGCATGTCCAAGAAAACTTCGTACCCCTCTCACTGTAGTAGGAGGTGGTAATTTAGCTATAACCTGAATTTTTGCAGGGTCTACTTCCATACCATTTTCCGAAATTTTATGCCCTAATACAATTCCTCCTGCAACCATAAATTGACATATCTCCCAATTTAGAACTAAGTTAGTTTTTTCGCATAACTCCAAAACTTTTTCAAGATGATCCAAGAATGTTTCAAATGATGTTCCAAATACAAAGAAATCACCCATAAATATTTCTATTCCATCATCAATTGATTTGCTAAATATAAACATCATACATCTCTGGAATGTTGCAGGTGCATTACATAGTCCAAAAGGCATCCTTCGAAAAGCAAATGTTCCATATGGACTGGTAAATGTAGTTTTCTCTTGATCCTCAAGAGCAATAGGAATTTGATGATAGCCAGTATATCCATCTAAAAAACAAAAGTATTTGTGTCCAACTAGTCTATCCAACATTTGGTCTAGAAATGGTAAAGGGAAGTGATCTTTCCTGGTGGCTGCATTTAATTTTCTATAATCAATACATATACTCCATCCAGTAACTTGTCTTATAGGTATTAAATAATTATTTTCATTAGCTTCAACAGTCACTCCTCCTTCCTTAGGAACACAATGAATTGGGCTTACCCAAGTACTGTCCGAAATATGATATATAATACCATTGTCTAACCATTTTAATATTTCTTTCTTGACTACATCTTTCATTATTGGGTTTAATCTCCTTTGGGGATCAAGTCTTGGTTTATGTTCATTATCCAAAATAATTTTGTGCATACAGATTGAAGGACTAATTCCTTTAATATTTGTTAAGTTCCAACCAAAAGCTTTCTTATACTTTTTCAATGTGTCCAGAAGTTTTTGCTCTTGTGATTCGTTTAATTCTACCGATATAATAACTGATAAAGTTAAAGAGTTACCTAAAAATGAATACTTTAAATGAGTAGGTAAAATTTTTAACTCAAGTTCAGGAGGTTTAATAATCGACGGAATTATATACTTTTTCAGCGTTTTCCGTAATATCCAACATCTCAAATATTTCTTGTATATAATCTAATTTTTCATTGTTTGTTTTTTCAATTAATTCTGTATTTTCTATTTCTAGTTTAATCTTCAAAGTATTCTTTAAAATGTTCATTTCATAGATGTTCAAGAATTTCCATTCGAAAACATTCATCATCTTTTTCTATAGCAGGATATTTCATTGATTTTGCTATGTTGAAAATTACTTCTTGATCGTTTACTCTCATAGTTAATTCTCCTTTTTGAATGTCAATCATAGCTCTTCCAGTAGCTAAGAATGGTCTCCCTAAAATTATAGGTATTTCTTTATCTTCCTCCATATCTAAAACAATAAAATCCACAGGGAAGATAAATTTATCCACTTTTACTAACACATCTTCAATAACTCCCTTAGGATATTTCATCGAACGATCGACTAATCGAAGAGTTACTGAAGTAGGTGAGACTTCTCCCAATACTAATCTTTTAAAAATTGATAAAGGCATAAGATTGATGATGGCTCCCAAGTCACACAAAGCTTTTCCATAAAATGTTTCTCCAATAGCACAAGGTATAGTGAAACTACCAGGATCCTTTAATTTCTCAGGAGGCTTTTTCTGAATAATTGCACTACACTCTTCGCTAAGTGCAACCATTTCATTGACTGTGAACTTTCTCTTCTTGTTTAAAATATCTTTCATAAACTTCACATAATTGGGCATTTTTTCTAATGCTTCTACAAAAGGAATGTTCACCGTTAATTTCTTCAGGATTTCAAGAAATTTAGAAAATTGCTTATCCTTTTTATGTTGCTTTAATCGCTAAGAAAATAGTGGTGGTGGTTTCTCTACAGAAATTTTCATAGGTATTAGTGGATATTCTAAATTTTGATCTTGCTGATCCTTTTCTTTTTCAGTTTCCACTTTCTCTTTTTCATTTTCCGTTCCTTTTTGTATTCTTGTTTCTAACTCTTTTCCACTTCGTAACTGTATCGCTTTGATTTGTTCTTTTCCTTGATCTTTAGGATTTATTTCCACATTACTAGAAAAAGTTCCAGGAAATCTATTATTAAGTGCAGTAGCGATATGTCCAAGTTGAGTTTCAATATTTTTAATTGCAGTTCCTTGATTTTGTAATTGGTTCCCTTGAATTTGTAGCTGATTTCCTTAATTCTGCAAATGCTGACCCATATTTAATATTAATTCTTCCATAGATAACTTCTTTTCCTTAATTGAGAGTTATTATTAAATCCAGGTGGATAAGAAGGTTTATAATTAGAATTTCCTTGATTAGATGGATTTCGGGTTTACTGAGTTGTTCATCCATTGTCGATTATCAGAGTTGTTATTCCAATTAAAATTTGGATGGTTCTTCCAACCATGGTTGTAATAATTTGCATAAGGATTATTAGGTCTATTATTAATATCATTTAAAGTTTCATATGAAGTTTGAGCATCTATAAGTTGTCTAGATGAATTTTCTTCTATTATATTAGGAGAATAATTCATTCCAAAATGATCTAATTTCTTAGATATAGCAGCAATCTGAGAAGCTAACATAGATATTGCATCAGAGTCATGAATACTAGCTATTTTTTTAGAATTTGACCTTTCAGAAGGCCATTGAAAATTGTTGGTAGCCATTTCTTCAATTAATGAATAAGCCTCATCAATGGTTTTGACATTAATGAACCTCTAGCAGCAGCATCTATAATAGATCTAAGAGATCCTATTAATCCATTATAAAAAGTTTGAATAATTAACCAATCTGGTAACGCATGATGTGGGCATTTCCTAAGAAGATCTTTAAATCTCTTCCAAGCTTCGTATATTGATTCTCCATCAAGCTGACTAAAAGATGTTATGTCATTTCTAAGTTTCACAGTTTTTGAAGGTGGAACGTATTTGGATAGAAATTTTTGTGACAATTCTCCCCAAGTTTTAAAAGATCTAGGTGCCAACAAATTTAACCACATCTTAACCTTATCCCTTAAAGAAAAAGGAAAAAGCCTAAGTCTAACAGCATCATTAGATACTCCATCATATTTAAAAGTAGCACAAAGTTCCAAAAAACTAGCAAGATGTAAATTAGAATCTTCGTTTGATGAACCACTAAATTGATTATTCTGTACCATTTTGATAATTGCAGGTTTAAGCTCAAATGAATTAGCCGCTACATCAGGATTTTGGATAGTTAAGTGAATTTCATCTAATGAAGGGTTAGCGTAACCTCTTAAAGGTCTTGGTTGATTTGTATTTTTAATTGCTAGATTATTTGCCATTTGATTTAAATTTATAATTTCTTTTTTCTATTTTCTAATTCTTTTAATAGTGCGCTCTAATTCTGAATCGTAAGGTATTAGACTTTCGGTTCCAAATTTACGCATACACAACTTTAGTAGATTTTAAAATAGTCAGTTACTCTAGTAATTATCTTTAATAATTATTTTTTTTAATTACCTTAATAATTACTTTACTTCCCCGGCAACGGCGCCAAAAAACTTGACAACACCGGTGGCACGCAAAAGGTGGATATGTTTGCGGAGCTTTATAACTATATAAGTGTTTAACAGAGTAAAAATAGCAAATGTACCCTTTTTTATCAACGCAAGTATACATATCGTTCAAGTAATAAAGGGCTCTAATGGAGTCCTAGATATCGATCCCACAGGGAAGTTTAGAGTTTAAGAACTAATTTCAGCAGATGCAATTAGTATCTAGTATACAAAATAAAGAAAGCTTATACTAAACTCTATTACTTAATGGAAGATTGAAATTTAGAAAAAGTATCTTTCTCCTTGTTAAGAGAATTAAGTGAATGGATAATTAATTTAGTTAGAATTATACTGTGCCAAATAGGAGCATTCCTATTCTTTACCCTTTGGTCCAGGCATAAAGAACAATGACTAATCCTATGCTTAGTTACTGAATCTGCGGCTAGGCTGGGAGGATACCGGTTGCCACTTCGGAGCTCCCACGTTCCCCTCGCCTGAGGGCCAACATCTACACTTCAGCTCCCAAACGATAGGACCGAATTTTAATATTTTAGTCTGTCACACTAAAATATCCAATTCTATGCCCAATAAATAATATTTCCCTATTTATTTGCACCCTCCTTTCAAGGCTTTTGATTTCCCTGAATTTTGGATGTAATCTTTACTATAGTTGATAATTCAACATATTTTAACAGTTCAATTGGCCAAATTGAAAGTAAATTAAGATTTAAGTAAAAGATTATCACAATTTTTATTTAATATTTAAGGCACAACTAATTCAATTTTCCATTTCACAAAATCTCAACAACAAGGAGAAAGACAGAGAAAACTACTCAGAATGCATAGGAAGAATAACACAAAACTTGGATTTCATTTAAAGCTATAAAACAATAAACAAAAACTTATCTCGAATCTTCTCCCCAAGCAGACTCCTTGAAGTTCCTCTGACTCTTCCTTCTTGTACAACACACTCAATTAAACTTACTAATGAACTCTCTAAAACACACTCACACACTACAGACTCTCCAGACTCAGATTAAGACACACACACCAAAAGAACACACACACCAAAAGAAAACACACACTTTTTCGGCCTAAATCTGTCTCTATTTAAAGAGGGAGAAATATTTCCAAAGGTTGCTTAAGCACCTCTTCAAAAAGCGTCCAGATTCATTGAACATTTGCTTGAACCGACCTTCTCGCCGTCAGGGGGCTCGATGGAGCCGTCGGCGGGCTTCTAGAACATTTGTCAACTGCTAAGGCTCGCTGTCGGCGGGCTCCTTTATAATATATTCAAAAACTTTCGAGAAAATCACGCCGTCGGCGGCCTATTCCTCGCCGTCAGCGGGATAGTTCAATTTTCATCTCTTTTAGTCTTTTTTGTTCCAAATTAGCTTCTTTTCGATCTTTTTGCTCCCATTACCTATAATTCTTCATACCTGCAATAAAACATAGAAAATACCTTTCTTTAAAGTGCAATTTCATATAAAATTGGTATGAATTTCTCAATATATATTTCTGTGATCACTTCTAGAGCTTCTCCAAGACTCCCCGAGTGCAAGCCCACTATTTCCCAGCCATTCCCTCTACTACCTGAGCTCAAATTTTGAGCTCAAAATCAGCCAAAATCAGGACATCTTTTGTCACTCCACCACAGTGCACCAAGCTTCAAATTGAGTTGCTCCTCACCATCCCCTAACCAAACAAAGGCAATCCCCCACAGAAGCCCCATCACAGTGCCTCTCCAACCTAAATTTCAATCAGACCTGAAATCCCCTCCTATTTAAGTTCTAGTGCAGACCCAACAAGAGCTCAAATTGGTGCTTGCAGTAGCTTCACGAGGTCACAATGAACGTGTTGAACACTTCCGATTGAGGCTACACCTCTCAGACCAATGTATTGAACTCTCCTCCCAAGCTGAGCTCAGTTTGGGTCTACATAAATGTATATTGTATTTCATATCATATAAATCGTTTAGATGTGTTCATCATGACTAGATGCATCTATAGAAATGAACCCTAAGTGATTTTGTTGAGTCTAGCTCGGGATCTTAGGATTTTAGAGTGGACAGTCTGCGAGATGAATCAGTTTGGGATGATGATGCAGAGTCATTGGACCAAGTGTGTATCACTTGGATGGCTCAGATGGAGCTGGATGATCTCTCGGTGCATAAAGCGCGGGCCGAGTCAGCAGCTTCATGGATGGCGACATCAAATGTCAGAGCGATGCGTGGTCCTTCGGAGCGCCGTAGGATGAGGTGGTGGTTGCGTGTTTAAGTAGAAAAATATGGGTATTTTGAGTTTATTTAATTCACTAAACCTTAGAAAATGCATAACTTTGTGTAGAAAAAATAAAAAAATAAAATAAAAATACCTTATTGCTGAGTGAACAGAGGAAAACTATGTGGAAGTAAATTAGAGGTCATTTGACTTATATTTATTTTTAATTTAATTAAATACATTAAACCTTGTTTAGGTCATAACTTAGCATAAAAATTCACCATGACATGAGGTTTGGAGAGCTTAAGGGTTATGTGATTATGGATCTTTCCTAATTTTTCCAAGATCAAGAGACATCTCTAGCCAGAGATCCTTAATTTCAAGTTAGTCCCCTATGTTTTAGTTTAAAAATTATAATAATTAAAATATAAATGAGAAAAATGCAAAACTTATTTTGGTAGGTTCACTGTAGTCATAGGACCCTAGGAAAACATTCAAATGGATTTACATAATTAAAAATGGCCTTAATGGTAATTAACTCATTCAAAATAATTTAAAAATTAAATAATTAAAATATACGTGAAAAATAATAAAAATCATCTTCAACTGTGAATAATGAACAGAGGAGCTCCCCATAAAAATTTGAAGTTGGAATTAATTTACCCATTATAATGGATTTTTCAAGTGTTATGTTTGTGCATTAAAATAATTATAATAATTAAACTATAAGTCAAAAAATTATAAAATTGGTTTTGGGAGCTCCTAGTAACCAGAGGAATTAAAAAAAAAATAAAATTGAAGTTAAAATAAACACTTCAATTTTAAGCCTATTTTTAATATTTAAATAATTAAAAATAATTAAAAATCATTAAAAATCATAAAAATCACTAAAATATAAAAATACATCAAAATGTCACATGTGATCTCCTGATTACTTGGGAACATTTAAAATAATTTTCATAATTTTCTAAGTAATGATATTATTTTTTTAAAGGCTTAAATTGAATTTCACTTAATTTTCCATTAAAATAATTCCAATAATTAAAATATAAATCACAAAAATATGAAATTTGTTTATCTGGGTTCCTCAACTTTAGAGAGATTTAAGAAAAATATAAAACTTAATTTTCAGCTTGAGTAATATTTTATATTTAATTAATACTCAAAACCAACAAATAATTATAATAATTAAAATAAAACTAAAAAATCATGAAAATTAGCCTAAGTGGTCATTTGACCAAGTGGAAGCTCCAATAATTTTCTTAAGGACAGATAATTTGTTTTCGTTAAGTTATTTAATTAACTATTAAAATCCTTATTTTTACATTTAAATAATTATAAAACTATAAAAATTCAGAAAAATCACATTTTCTCCTCTGATATTTTAATTGACCCATAAGTGGGGTAACATAAACATTTAAAAGTCATTTGAGTTAAATTTAATGAATTATGAAGTGATAAGACCTTTAGGGGCAAAATTATAATTATGAAATTTAAATCTTAATCAACATTTAGGTCTAATCAAGGGTAAATGGGCAATGAATGATCATATATTGGCTTTTCCAGATGATTGAAACATAAAGGGATTAAGTGGTAGGAATGAATCTCACCTTTTCCACTAAAAGAGTAAAATTGCAATTTCCTAAATTATTATGATTTGGAAGTCAATTAAATGAAGTGATACTAAGGTTAAGGGTTTGACCTTGGAATTAAAAACTCACTAATCTAATACCCCTAATTGGTGTTTGAATGATAATCTAAATATTTGATAAGGATTAAATGACACTTAACTTTTTCTAAAATTACAAATCTACCCATTAAGTCTTAAGGGCTTCGTAGTAAACTAGGCTTAATTCAATTCGGACTAATGAGGTTTAGAAAAGGAAATATAATCAACTTCAAACATTTTTGAAACACTATGAGCCCAACTCTAAACTAATTGCCTAAAATTCTTAATAAATCAATTTGCCCGCAGAGGCCTCCACACACATAATTCATAAATGAAACATCATATGATAATTACCCCATTTAAAGGGATAATTAAAACATTAATGTTCACTGAACATAAAGGTATAATGTGTATGAGTTATTTAGCAATATAATAAGTTCAAATGAACTTGAGATGATTCAAAAGAATTGTGAAATGTCTAGGGTGTTCCCTCAGATCTTTTCACAAGTCTTCTGGATACCTTGGAGAGCAACTGGACTTATTATACTTTGTTAAAAAAAGACATCCTCTACATGAACAAATAGAGACCCACCAAGTTATGCATAGGGCTCAGTAGGCACACCTGCAACCCGTACTTCCTGCTTTTCTTTCATGCAATTTTGATTCCTTGCAAAATTTTATATACAATGCCAAAAGCTAATCTTTCAGCTGGAGTGCGAGAAGAGGATCGGTAAGCTTTTACAGTTCACAGTACTTTACTTTATCGTACTTTCCTTCTCTGCATTTACTTTACTGCACTTTCTTCCTTATAAACCTACATGTGAAAACAATAAAACCAAACTTGCATGTCAAAACCAAAATTTTTAGGATAGCCCTAAAACCAAAACTCAAAACAAAAAAAATCGATTCACAACAAGAAAAAATATAAGACAACTCAAAATTTAATCACAAACAATACAAAACTCAATAATTGTAACTAAGTTATAAGGTCTCTTTGAATGATCGGGAATCTCTCAGATGAGGCAACCTACGAGTGCTAACGAGATTTCCCACTGTCTGGATGAAAGTATTGAATTCATTTATTTAAGTTTAGTAAATTCATCTAGACTAAGTGAATAAGAAGAAATAGTAGTGGCAGAATGAGAGAACAATGGGATCCTAACCGGTGTCACTATAATCAACTTAAATTCCCCCTAATAAAATATTTGACATCAAAACTTGACACATTAGAAAACTTGAACTCCAAATCGTGATACTTCTCTCAACCTCTTACATTTGACACCTCTAAAACTAAACTTGCTGAAACGAGGACCTTAAAGTAAACACCGTGGGTAGCACGATGAGGTATGCAGAAGAACATCTTCAAGGAAGCAAAGGACTCTACAACAACAAAATTTCCTTAGAAATAAACAATAAGTCATGGGACTTCGAGATTGTCTGTCTAGTGCAACATAAATCCTCAACTTATCTTTTATGTCTTCGCACTCCGTGCAATATAAGCTCTAACTTGTCTTAGGATTTTGAGGTTGTCATCAGATATGACATAAATTATTCTATCTTTCAGGTTATTTGTATAATAAACATCATGCAAATGTAAGCTCTAAATAATAAAATTGGCATGGTGAAACACTACAATATTTCTTCTAAATTGAAGCCAAACCATATGATAGGTTGGGAAGTTTCCAATGTTCGCCTTAGGATCTGTGACTTCCCTAACTTTTCTTCCTTTAGATTATGTAAATAACTGTTCCAAAATTACACCTTTCCCTATTGGCATTCCCCTACACATTACTTTGTGAATCCTACCTTTTGGAAGTCATGATCTTGATCTAAATCGAGAGTTTTCTTAAGTGACTTCGGTCATTTAAGATGTAATTAACTATAGGGGCTTGCCCTTATAGGAAAGTTTAAGAACCCAGGTAATATAAATCATATCTAGTTGTTTCATATTAGATAGGGGAATTTTTCGGTCAACATAAATGGTTCGTAAACCAAACACATGTCATGGATACTTTAGCAAGCCTCGCCACCAAGCAATCTATCTGTTCTTTAGGATATATTCATGGCTTATGGTGTAGTGCTTGATTATTTAAACTATTGTATGTATGAGATCAGTTTGATTTCATATTTTAAAATTAAAAATAGTATTTTATAAATTCTCTAAATTATATATACATATATATGTAAATTAATTTGAACACATTTTAGCGGCCGACATATTTTTGGAGACTCCACTTGGGATTAGTTTCTCTCTCCATTAAGATCAGGAAAGTTTGTTTTCATACATCAGTAATACGTTCATGTTCCCCATGATCCAAATTATCATTATTTCGTTGGCATACTTTACCCATTTCTTTCTTCAAAAAGTATGGTTAACTCTCCTCGATTCCAAAACCATCTGTTTAACCATCCTTAAACAGAGGGGTTTAGGAGTCTCTACGATTTTCTTCCTTTTATGTGGGTTCGGGCCTCTAATAGGTTTGTTGGTGAAAAATTTTCACCAAAGCAATGTTCATTGTGAAGGTAATCCTAGACAGGGTTGTTGACCTCATTTTTGATGAGGTCTGATCTCTCTCCTTAGTATTTAGTATCTAGCCTTAGGCTTTCCCTTTGACTATCCTAGAGGACTAGAGATGGAACCCACCACTTAAAAATTCAAAACACTTCTTGAATCCCTTCAAGCCCCACAAGTTTGATTGTAAACCCCTAAGCCACTTGGAGGGTTAAAATTAAATGTGAAGGTTTAAAGGATGAGTTTCCTATAGGACTCTTTGGCCTTAGGATTACCCTGGGTGGTCTGGTCTGGTGAGGGTAAGCTTGCACACACCACACTCCCACACACACATTCCAAACCCTAAAACTACCTTTAACCAATTTGGCTTCCCGACTCATGTAGGTAATTCATATGGATGGTCCTCAACCCCTAAGCCCCTGGTTAAGGGGTTAGAAACAACATATTGAGTGCCTAAAAATGAGTCCACTCATGGATTTTGTGATCTTAATATGGTTTCATGGCTCAACCAAAATGATTTCATTTCACTCACATTTGATCAATTTTTACTTTTCTAAAATTTCAATTTTTGACCCCCGGGACCCTAAACCCACTGAGCCTACCAAATGCCTTTGAAATTGCCCAAATTTTGCAAAATTGCCTAAATTAATCAAAATTCCTCAAAATCAATCATAAACATTTTACCCCACTAAAATTTATCATCCATGACCAAATACACCAAAATTTTCCAAAAATACCCCTCAATACCTTCCAAATACCCAAAATACCCTTTTAACCCAAAAATTTCAAAAATTCAGAAAATTCCTAGAAAATTCTAGAAAAATCCCAAATATTCCAACTTTCATTTTGTTCAACTATACCATAAGCTAATTTTGTCAATTTAACCCACTTTTATGAAAACCCCCAATTTGACCTATTTTTAACCTAAGTGACCCAATGTCCAACCAAACAACTCTAATGAACCTCAATTTGGATCCAATTCAATTCTAAACTTCAATTCAATGTCCCCAATGCCAATTTAGACCAAATCCAAACCCAATTTTATCAACATGTGGATCCAATTTCAATTAGAAGCTTAAAGCCCAATTTTGGCCCATGACCTAAACTTAGCCCAAACCAACCCAACTTAACTCCAATTAGCCCCAAATCTTTTCCTAAGCCTTCCTAACATCCCCAAAAACAAAACACTAACTTGATTTGCCCCAAATTTGAATCTAAACTCCACCCAAACCTAACCCAAAACCAAAATCCCCTAAATTGGCCTAAACCCAAACCTAACCCAAATAGACCCAAATCCCAAAACCAAAGCGCATCTAAAGTTGAAAGCTCTTTGTTACACAACCATAAACATTTCTCAACTTTAGTTTTACTTCAAATCCAACATTAGCCCAACATTAGCCCAAGTTAGCCCAATTTTCCCCACTTTGACCCTATCACTAAGGAAGCCCAAATTAAACCCAATGCAACTCCAAATTATTTAAAATCTATTCCAAATCACTCATGACACATCCCTAAACTAAACCCAACATTAGTAAGGCCCAATCCTTACCAAAATTTTCATCCATCAACTTCATTTAAAATATAAAAGCCCACTTTCCTAAAGCCTTTAAAAGCCCATTCCTAAACAATTCCAAAAGCCCAAAATTGACCCTAAAGCCCACATAGCATCTCTTTCCATCATCCATTTCAATTGAAGCCATCCCTAAGTTTTAAATAAATGGTTAAATCATTCTAAATCAAGCCTCACGACAATCTCCCCAAAATTCATAAAAAATCCCTAAAACCTACTTCCATGAAATTGACTAAGCATGGCCCCAAGCCAAATGGAGCCATGGAGCCATGCATAAGCCATATGCAAGCCATGAGCCTTCACTAAGCTTTTTTAACCCCATTCATGAGACACTTTAACCAAAATTAGCCACCTCACCTTGGATGGGGACTTCACCACCTTCTCTTGGCTGACCCAAATGATTCCTCCCAGCCCGAAGTCAAGCCTTGGGGAGGTGCACCTAGCCTAAACCATGCCTTGGACCAAATCAAGCCAAAATAAGCCTTCCCCCTTTCCACTTAAATCAAATCCTTTACACATGGCCAAAGCCAATTGCTTGCACCAAATTCAACCCCTAACCATACTGAGTCAGATGGTAACCTGACCCTGACCGGCCAACCACCAGGCCGCTGGAAAACGCCATGGCCAAAAGGTCTAAATGGATTCAAAAATTCAATTCCCCCTTGCTGACTTGTCCCAACTCAATTGGACACCATGACTGTTCTTCCCTTGCATAGAGCAGCTGATCCCAAGCCTCAACTCCCCCTGGGAGGCCTTCCATCCACCTCTATTTAAACACCACCACCTCTCGGTCAATCAAGGTGATGAACCAGAGCTTAACAAAACTCTGCAAAAATTGCTGCAGGTCCTTCTCCTAACCTAGAGCAATTGATTCCAGTGTCCCTTTTCCCTAATCCCCATTAACAGAGCTCAATTTCTCAGTCAAAAATCCACTCAAAAACCAGGACAACTCTGAAACCTCCACCAAAATCAAATTAAACTCACCCACACCTGCACAAGACCTAGAGAAGGAGTTCTCCAGTGAAAGCCCCCTCACCAGGCCAGTAATCTTCTCTATCGGCCAAGCTTTGAAATCGGTCTTTGTCACTTTCATACCTAGGCAATTCCCTAGAGCTAGAGACTTCATCTGGAGCTTCCTTGGGTGCAATCGAAGGTGCCACAACTCTCTGATTGAAGCTTCACATCTCAGAACCAAGGTATGGACCCCTTCTTCCTCCCGAGCTTCCAGTGATTCTCTATTTTGCTTGGCTTAATTTCATAGCATATAAACCATATGGATGTGTTCGTCTCCTCAAGACGAATCCATAGAGCCTAAGAACACGAAAATCCGTTGAGAAATGAGAGAGATATTAGGGTTTTAGTGTGGACGGCTCACGGGACACACCAGTCGTAAACGATGACCAGGGGTCGCCCGATCGCGCGTGTATCGAATGGACGGTCCAGATTGTGTCGGATCGAAGGATGGAGCGAGACCGCGGGCCGCGTGGCATCCGAGTCAGATGGCGGTGTCGAATGGGAGCGCGCCGCGTGGGCTTTCGGATCCGCCGAGGTTGAGTCAGCGCCGCGCTGGATAAGTAGATAAATAGGCTATTTTCTATTTATTTAAATACCTAGAAATTGAAAAATCCATAACTTTGCATAAAAAAATCATGAAAATAAAATAAAAATACCCTCTTGCTCAGTGAACAGAGGAGAATAATGTGGAAAAAGAATTAAGTTATTTTGATGAATATTTTATTTTTAATTAATTATTTACTGTTTTCAGTATTTTAATTCTCCATATATGCATACAATTCACCATGGAATGAGACCATAGGGCTTTTGTAGCCTCTGATCTTGGGAACATTCCCTGAATTTTCCAAGGTCAGAGGCCATCTCTATGACAAGTTATTGATTTTCCAAATTATTGTGCCTGTTTTGATATTTTAATTCCAGTAATTAGCATGTTACTTAGAAAATTCTGGGAAAATTTGGGGAAGTATCTTAGAACCAGAGCACCCTAGGAAAATTATGGTTTGAGTTAATTCATTAAGAATAATCCTAATTGGCCTAAACACTCAAAACTGAATTTTAATTAATTTGGGTTAACCATATATAAAAATCACTTGAAAATAATTCTCCACTGGTCTTTAGGGTTAGAAGAGTTTCACATAAAAATTTGAAACCAATTGGAGGTGATTAGCCCCACTAAATGGACTAATTAAGTTATATAACCAAAATTAAACTTTAAAAATTCATAACTCAAAAAATACATTTCAAAAATTCACTAAAATGGTTTTGGAGCTTCTCTGATGTTAGGAGAGTCTAAAAAAATTAAAATTAAAATTTTCTAAAAATCTTCATTTTTAATCATATTTTAATATTTTAATAATTAAAAAATAATAAAAATAATAAAAATATTAAAAATCATAAAAATGTCATATTTTTCTTCCTAATCACTTATCAACAAACCAAATATTTTTCCTAAGTCTATAGGTTAAGATATTGAATTTTAAAGGCTTAAAACAATTTTTAATATTAAAAAATGAATTTCCTTACATTTTTCACTAAATTAATTCTAATAAATCAAAGAAAAATCATAAAAATATAAAATTTATTTCTCTGAACTTCTTGAGATCAGAGAGATTTATGAAAAATATAAAATTCATTTTTCAGCTTTAATTTTATTTTATAATTAATTAACACTCCAAAACTCAAAATAATTATAATAAATAAAATATAATTTTAAAAATCATCAAAATTGGTCCAAATGGTCCTTTGGTCAGTAGGAATATCCCATAATTTTCCTAAGGACAGAAACCTTACCTTGGTTATGTTGTTGAATTTTTATTGAAAACCCATATTTTTCATAAAAATAAATATATAAATTAAATTAAATTCAGAAAAATCACATTTTCTCCTCTAATGTCTTAATTAACATGTGAGTGAAGTGACATAAAAATTTTAAGTTCATTTGAGCTCAATTTGATGAGTTATGAAATGAACATGCTTAAAAGGACATAAAGGCAATTAAAAAATTTTAACCCTAATTAATATTTAGGTTTAATCAAGGGGAGGGTAAAATATCTGATTTTAAAATTTTCATTAGATGATTGAAACCTAGGGAATTAAGGGGTAGAAACCCATTAATCATCTTGAAAATATTTAAAGTAAATTTTAATTATTTAAATAATTTGAATTTTGGAAGATTAATTGAACTTTGAATTATTAAAATAGGGAGTATAACTTAGGGAGACTATAACCCTTTAATTTAAGATCCCTAAATAAATCCCTTTAACAATATTCAACTCTTAATCAAACTCAAAAATGATAATTGAAATTAATGATTAAATAATTAAAAGGGAAAATAAACCTTAATTAAATTAAAAGCTTAAAACATTAAGTGATTTGATAATCAAAATTGAAATAAATTTAAAACATTAGAATTAATTTGAAATTGCTTAAAAAAAATCTAAAACAAATTCCAAATATTAAAGAAAATCAACCTTAAGACAATTCATAATTAAAAACATAAAAAATCAAACCAATTAAAAATTAACTTAAAATATTTCAATTAAATTAAAATTAAATTATTAAAATCTAAATTGAATAATCTAAACACCTTTTTCAACCCAAATTAATCTAAATACATTGAGATCATTTAAAATGTAAAGATTTAATTAAATTAAAACAACTTGAACACTATTCCAAATTAAAATTATTAAAATTTCATAACTAAATTAAACCATTTTAAATCATCAATTCCTATTTTAAGTCATTAAAATCTTTAATAAACTTATTTGCCCTTAAAGGCTTGCGTTATCATAACTCTTAAATGGAGCATTAAATGAAATGTCACTTTACTCATAGGATAATTAAAAATCCTAATTCACTAGGAAAGAAGCAAAATTTAATTGAATTCTTGGATGATTAATTCACCAGTACAATAAAATTCATTTGGACTCAAAATAATCTCAGAAGTATTGAAAAGATGTTTAGGACTCGCCCTAAGCACTTTCTTAATATGATGAGATGTTTTAGAAGAACAACTAAACTTAATTATTCTTTGATGAAGAAAATCATCCTTAACAAAACAAAAGAACCTAGACGTCATAGGAATTGACTAGATATAGGATTAGAACTTTGGTAGACAACTAGAACCTTTCCTTAGCTTTATCTAGGTACTTGTTGCAAATATATAAATGCCTTAACATATGCTTTAAGTGTAGTTTGGAATGACGAGAAGACCCTCCAGGTACGCTTTTATTTTATTGCACTTTACTTTTCTTGCATGTTAAACAAGATTGACACCCTGCATGAAAACTGAAACCTTTAGGATAACCACAAAACTGAAACCCAAAACTAAATTAAAAGTCACAACAAGATAAAATTCACTGCCACAACATTCAAAATATAAAACAACTCAAAATTTAATCACAAACAGAACACAAAACTATAATTACAACTAAATTAAAACGTCTCGTTGGATGATCGTGAATACCTCAGATGATGTAACCCACGTGTTGCTTACTGGATTTACCACGATCTAAATGAAAGTGTGGAACTCATTCAGTTGAGTTTAGCAAATTCATCTGGACTAAGTGAATCCGATGAAAATAACGGTGCCGGGATGACGGAACCGTGGGATCTTAATCGGTTCTGTTTAACCAAATTTAAAATTTGTTTTAATTAAAACATTAAAGACAATTGGACTTTAAGATTTCTCTAAACCAAAACACTTCTCTCATCTCTTGATTATCATTTTCTAAAACCAAACCTCTGCAACAACAAGGAGCTTAGAGCATAGTGGGCAGCACGGCCATCGTCGTCAGCAAAACTGGAATCTAAATCAGCAAAACCTTTCCTAGTTTTAAATAACCAAGCCATAGGATTTTGAGGTAGTTTGCTTAGTGCAATATAAATCCTCAACTCTTCGTTAGGCATTTGCATAATCATGTTATGTAAATTAAGCCCTAACCGGTCTTAGGACTTCGAGGTAGTCGTTTGGTACGACATAAACCCTCACATCTTCGAGGCTGTTTGTATGATTTTATCATACAAATATAAGTCCAAATTAATTAAAATTAGCAGGATTGCAACATTTAATAAACTCTCAAATTGAAGCCAAACCATAGGATAGTCGGGAAGTCACCAAAGTTCACTTTGGTTCCATGGCATCCCCTACCTTTCGTTTCTTTGGATTCCTGAAATAAACTGTTCCAAATTTGAGCTAATCCCTTTTGAAATCCCAAAATTCAATCATTTAAAACCTTAAACTTTGAAATTCTTGAAAGTAGAATAACTGATCATTATCGAGAGTTTTCTTAAGTGATTCCCGTCATTTAAGATGTAATTAACTATAGGGGCTTACCCTTATAGGGAACTTTAAGAACCCAGGTAATATAAACACTGCTTAATTCCTTTATATTAAGCAGAGGAACTTGTCGGCTTATAAAATTGGTTCGCAGAGCAAACGGATGTAACAAATCTTCTAGTTTATTTAATCGAGCCCCATCGTCAAGCACTGTGTTTGTCCTTCGAGATAGATACACGGTTTGTGATGTGGTGCTCGTTTATATAAACTATTTGGGATGTGAGATCGGTTTGATTTCATATCTTAAAATTTTCAAACTTAAAATTATTTTCAAAATCAAATGTTATTTTCTAAATTATATATATATATATTTAAATTAAATTTAAAATCTAAAATTCGCCGACAATTTCTGTAGTCGACCCCCTTTTTTCAAAATACAACACTCAACCTAAAAATATGCCGACATATTTCTGGCGACTCCGTTGGGGAATAGTTCCTCTCTCCATTTTGATCAGATGGTTTTGTCTTCATAAATCGGTAATGAGTCCATACCCCTTTTGGACCAAACTACCATTCTTTCTGTTGGCATACCACGTTCATTTCTTTTTTGAACGGGTATAGCCAACTCACTTTGGATTTTGGAGCCACTGCTTAGACACTCCTAAACAGAGAGGTTCCGAAATCCTTTTACCTCTTTCTGAGGTGGGGTGGACCCCAATAGGTGTTAGCTTAGCGTTCCTTCGGGTTGAGAAATCTTACGAGACTTTCTCTTCCTTTCCAATTTTGATTCAAATCCTTTACCTTTCCTTTAACCTTCCTCCTTTAATCGTTTTGTGCCTAACAAACAAATTCTCTAATAAACAACCTTTTAATAAACGAACTCTTTTAAATCACAAATACATTAAGATAAACTAAAATGTGTTCGGACTCTTTATTTTTCATCTTAAGTTTTGCAACAAAAGGAAGCATAATTCGGGACTGACGTTCGGAATTTACCCTGCAGAAAATGACTGCACCAAAATTAATTTTCTCCTTCACCAATGGAATGGACTTCGCCGTCTATAAGGATGAACTGCCCGACAATGGAGTCATTCGTTTTGGACAAGGATTCGACAATACAGATATTAAGTTCGCTGACGTCACCCTCTTCACACTACTGGACAAAGTACCAAAAACTAAGGAGCCCGGGATTGAGTTTAACCTGAAGTCGACTCAAGAGTTCCCTCCTCTACGAAAAGTCCCAGCTGAAAGAGACACCACTATTCGTAGGAGGACTGTGATCTCTACCCCCACCGGTTTGGTTATCTCTACACCTGCCCCGGCTCCCGCTAAACTGAAAGGGAAGGGAGTCCAAGTTTATGATAAGCCTGCCACCGTGGAGGGTGCAGATTTCGCTGCAATACCGTCTGTTTTCGAGATTGGGTCTAGTTCAAAGTTTACACCCCTGACTCGGACTCAGAGGAGAAATAGGAGCAGAAAGATCGCCAGGATCGAGAAGGCCAAGGCTGCTGAAGTTGCTTTTCTGGAAGAGATTCTTGAGGAAGAAGAACTACCTGAAATTTCATCGCTGTTCGAAGGAAGTAGGTTTCACCCTCTCTCTGCTGCATCGTACGAAGAAGATGTCCGAAGGATCGCCGCTGCATTACCCCGACCTGAATACTACAATGACTGTAAAAGAAAGAGGGCCAAGACTATGCCGCTTACTCGACTGCGAGCCGTAGTAGAGAAACTAGCTAAGAAGGAAGGGTGCCCCATATCAGAGATCCTAAGAAGGATGGGATGAGTGCCAATCAAATCCCGCCTCGGACCGCGAGTAAACCCCGTCACTGGAGAGGCCAAGGAAGAAAGTGCGAGCTAGTTCACCTGTTGTCGTATCGGGACACCATATTAGGGAGAACACCACCTACTGAAGCACAGTCGACAAACCATCTGGTCCTAGGCCTTCTACTGCAAGAAGGATGGTGTGGCGACCTATTATTGCTGAACCGATACAAGCACAGTATTCTGAAAAGAAGATTCTCGTCAGAAAGCCAGAATCTGAAGAAAGTGCTACTGCATTAAAAGAAACTCCCGAGAAAGAAGTCCAACAGTCATCACATGACAACCATGAAACCGTTTGGAAGAGGCCACTAGAGGATGCCATAGGCAAGCTAAGAACCGACATCCAACGGTTGGCAAAGGAAAGAGGAGAAAAATTGGAAACTGAAGTAGATTCATTAGAGTTTATGGATGAAGATTATGCTGAGATCAACATGGTTGAGACACGAGCATCATCGGCTTCGCAAGGTGCTCCGGCGACGGCGAGAAGAGATGAACCGGAAGTGATGAGAGCACAACTTCAAGAGAAGGATAACACAATTTCTCAAATGGCAAGGAAGATGGAAGAGATGACGGCCGCCTTAGCCACTCTCCAGAGTCAGGTGCAATCTCAGAAAGAAACACCCCCAGAGATTATTCACATCGCGGACGGAGGAAAGAAGATCACATCTGTTAACGGAGATGAAAAACTGAAAAAGGATTCTGCGCAAAGCATGATTCCCGAAAAGGATATCAAAAACATGGTATAACAGCAGGTGCGAGAAGCCTTAGCACAGTCTAAGAGCGGAGCTTCTATTCAGACGGGTAGACCTTACCCTGAAGAATTTGACGCGGTCTAATACCCAAAAGGCTTCGTACCACCTCTGTTCAAGACTTTTGATGCATGTCGCACATTTTCGTGCTAGTTGCTGCAATGCCGGTGGGAGCGATGCTTTACTCTTTCGACAGTTTGTCAGCAGCCTGTCAGGGATTGCCTTCGATTAATATGCAGAATTGCCAAATGGCTCAGTTAAGACCTTTTCAGAATTGGAAAACCTCTTCGTTAAGCGGTTTGTCGGGGCTCGACACCACATCACTATCGGTGATTTAGTGGTGGAGCAACAGAAACCGAACAAAACTTTGGTGGATTACATACTTCGATGGAGAAACTTAAGCATGAAGTGTGAACCACAACTTCAGGAACAACATGCGATCGGTATTTTGCTGAAAAGTATCCATGGCCCGATAGCACTTCTCCTTAAAGGATTTACAATCAAGACTTTCGAGAAGTTGCTTAGCAAGGTCGGGAGCTTGCAAGAAGAGGTAAAGCAGCTGAGTTTTGTCGACAAGACTGACAAGCAGAAGCCTGTAAAAGCATTTGAAAAGAAATCCGGAATCGTCGCGGTAGTAGATAAAGGCAAGCAGCCAGTGCAGATACAGCCAGAGCAACCACAACCTAGTTATCAACCACCGCAACGGACTTACCAACAACCACAACAGGTTTATCAGCAACCTCAGCAGGGCTATCAACAACCTCGACCGAGCCACCAGCCATGGCAGCATAGTCAACCACTACCTCGTTCGTCACGTCCCCTGGAGGAACTTCTGAATAAGGTAGCTAAGATGTTTCGCAGTTTGATGAAGACACCTGATTTTCATTTACCAGAGCCTAAAAAGCCAGAAGAAGTCAACAAGAAAGATCATCCGAACTGCTGCCCTTACCACCGGATGATTAGACACATCATTGAAGACTGCTTCACTTTTAAGAATTGGCTCAAAGGTAATCTTCGAAGAGGGAACATAACGATCCCGAAGGAATACATGAAGGAACCCCAAAAAGGAGGTTCCATCAATGTCATTTCAACGGATCCTATTGTTCCGATAAACCCATACACGACCGATGATGGATGGAATACCGTCTGGACAAAGTCTTCAAAGAAAATCTTGGATCATATCCAGAACGCTTCGGTGCGCGCTTCAACTCAGAGTTTGAAACATGTCGAGCTGGTGCTATCGCTCGCGATTGAAGAACCACCCCAGAAGGAGGAGAATATCGTGGAAGAAAAGAAAACTGAGGTTCCAAAGGGTAGACTAGGGGCTGCTTATCCTAGGATGGTTGTTTCCAATTCGAGGGAGAAATCATCGGACCTCTGACTCTGTATGATTATTTGCTCGCCCCGACGGGATCTTATAATGATAAGAGTTTTGGTGTTGGCTACGTTTTGACTGTTTCTAACGATTACGTAACTAACGACAACCAACCTAATCCGGATCTCGATTCCGAAACGATAAACGATTCTCAAATCATACTAAACCTCGATGCCCACGACGAAGGAGAAGACGCTCACAAAGATGGCTACGAAAGCTCAACAAGCAACAAATCTATTTGTGAATTCCGAGGATCTCCAATCACTATAGAACTGGAGTTATCAGATTCCGAAGCAATTCCAGAATAGCCAGTCATTCCGATTCAAGAGGAGACACCGGTAGAGTCACCACCAGATTCAGAACAAGTAACTGAAGTCAACCTAAGAAGTGGGAAAGTTCTACCTCTGAGAATGGGTCTAAAGGATAAAGGAAAGCAGGTGGTTGCTCAGGAGGAGCCAACCCCAACAGAAGAATTACCCGTTCGGGAAGAAATCGAGGAACATGGTAATAAAGTGGATTATAAGGTGCTAGCCCATCTTAGGAAGCTACCAGCTAAACTGAGCATCTACGCCGCTCTGATCCTGTCAAAGGAGATGGGGGAAACTCTGATCAAGGCCTTACTTAATCCAGAGATTTGTTTAGCTCAAATGGCCGGTAATTCCTTAGACGTGGTTTGCTCATTGAATGAACAGCGTGGTGTTACCTTCAAAGACAATGATCTGCTACTTGGAACAGCTGATCACAACCGACCGTTGTACATTTCAGTCACTATTGGAAAGTTTACGCTCTCCAGAGTGTTGGTTGATCCAGGAGCATCAATCAACATAATGAATCTTCGGACGTTGGCATATTTGGAAATTGAGAGGGTTCAATTAGAAGGGAGAAAGAGCTCTTAGATCATAACACTATTAATGAAGACCAGTGATTTAGCAAAGACAACCGCAAAATTCCACATAATTGATTCTGAGACATCGTTCAATGCTCTACTGGGTCGGCCGTGGATCCATGAAAACCGGATGGTACCATCGTCTCTGCACCAGTGCATAAAGTATTATGAAGGAGGAGAACAGTGTATCAAAGGCGACTTGCAACCATTCTCCATACACGAGATTGGGATTCATGAAGATGCAGCCTATTACGCACCTCCAAAGAAAACAATATTCTCCAGAAATACCGTACCAAATGAAGCAAAAGAAGTTCGAGACGACGAAGAACCTGAAATTCTAGTCCAACAGTTACTCACCACTCCCTTACGGCGAGATGGTGAAGGTTTCTCCAGAACTCGCACCCGAGGTCGAGGCCGGGGACGAGGTCGAGGAAGAGACGTTGGAACAGTTGGACAGAAGAAACCGGTCATCAACGTTGATTGGGAGAACAATTCCGAAGAAGAAGAAATCAAGAAGGAAGCAGCAACAATGAATCAAAAGAAACCCCAGTTCAAGATCTCTCTCGAAGATGAAAAGAATGAAGAACACAAATCAATGTACGAGAAGATTAACCACTATGTGCATACTATGACCCTGACCCAATCCATTCTAATAAGATCGAGGGTATGGTGGTCAAGGAAGTGCATGGTGGTGGTGCTAACCCGATCAAATTCTACAGTGGTGCTTCTTCTTCCAAAACTGAAAATGATGTACAACTTGAAGATGTTACTTCTTCTGAATTAATGGAATTGCTTTTTGAGTGGTATTCTCCCTGTGTTCAGAATTTAATTCAATGTGGTGTCTTACCTAAACAATGGACAAAAGGTCGATCACAACACTTTGAAAAGTTATGGAATAATGCCGATCGGCCTCCCAATTCAAAACACGATCTCGGACTCGACACAGTAGGATCAGTTGACGACTCAGAGTTTTGCTCGGTTGTCACTTGCAAGCCTAATGAAGATTACTTGGAAGCTTCAGATGATATCGAAGATCTGCAAATTGGAGATGCTCCGTCAGAATTTGAAGAAGAAATTAAATCTACTATAGACGAGTTAATGGAAGTTAACTTAGGTACTAGCGAAGAGCCTAGGCCGACCTTTGTTAGCTCCTTACTCAATAAAGAAGGCTCCGAAGAAATGATCAAGCTACTGATAGAATTCAATGACTTGTTTTGCTTAGAGTTATGATGAAATGCCGAATTAGCTCCGTAAGTCGCAGCTTCACAAACTAGGAGTGGATTCTACCTGTCGTTCCGATCGGACAAGCTCCGAGAAGAATGCGTCTAGAAATTGAACAACAAGTTATAGCTGAAGTTAAGAAACTAATAGACGCTAAATTCGTCCGTGAAGAAAATATCCAACTTGGTTAGCCAACGTGGTACCGGTCAAAAAGAAGAATGGACAGATCAGAATCTGCGTAGACTTCAGAGATTTAAACAAAGCATGTCCGAAGGATGAATTACCTCTACCAATTCCAGAACTGATGATCGACATCGCTTCGACACATGAAATCTTCTCTTTCATGGATGGATCATCAGGATACAACCAGATAAAGATGGCACTGAAAGATGAAAAGCTCACAGCCTTCAGAACGCCAATCGGAATATACTGCTACACACTGATGCCTTTCGGATTGAAGAACGCAGGATCAACATACCAAAGAGCTATGACAAGAATTTTTGATGATCTCATTCACAACCAAGTTGAATGCTACGTGGATGATGTAGTCATCAAAAGCAAACTGAAGGAAGATCACCTGTATGATTTGAGAATTGTTTTCGAGCGATTGAGACAATATAACCTTAAGATGAATCCCTTGAAATGCGCCTTCGGCGTCACCTCTGGGAAATTATTAGGATTTTTTGTCCGACATCGTGGAATTGAAATCGATCCGGAGAAGATTAAAGCTTTTTAGAAATGCCACCTCCCAAAAACTTGAAACAATTACGATCCTTTCAAGGGAAATTGGCATATCTTCGACACTTTATTTCAAATTTGTCAGGAATGTGTCAGCCTTTTTTGCTTTGGTTAAGAAGGATGCCAAGTTTACTTGGGACTCAAATGTCAAAATGCCTTCGATGACATCAAACAATATTTAATGATACCTCCTGTCTTAGCAGCCCCAGTCTCGGGTAGACCGTTGATACTTTATACTGCAGCTTTAGACGAGTCCCTGGAGCCTCGCTTAGCCCGAGTCAATGACGAGGGGAAAGAAAACGCTCTCTACTACTTAAGTCGTCGTCTAATTCCGACGGAAGTAAAGTATCCCCCGATTGAGAAGCATTGTTTGGCCCTGATCTTCGCCACTCAAAAGCTCATGCATTACATGCTTTCTCATAAGGTCAACCTTATCTCGAAAGTTAATCCATTGCAATATTTGATGATTCGCCCGACGCTTTCCGGCAGACTTGCTAGGTGGTTGATGATACTATTGCAATTCGATATAACTTTCGTTCCTTTTCGTGCCTTAAAGGGACAAGTCCTAGCAGACTTCCTCGCAGCACACCCTTTACCGGCAGAATCGCCTCGCAACGACGACTTGCCAGACGAGCAGATAATGAGCCTAGAAGACCCCGACGATCGACATTGGGAACTGTACTTCGACGGAGCATCTTCAGCACAGAGAAATAAATATTTGCAAACGATAGTGTCCGGTAAGGCAGGAATCAGACTAATATTTATAACACCATAGCGGGGGATGTTAAGGTACTCCTACCACTTAACAGAACCATGTATAAACAACGAAGCAGAATACGAAGCCCTTATAATCGGATTGGAATTAACCATTCAGATGGGGATAACGGATATCAACATCTATGGGGATTCTCAATTGATAATTCAACAAGTCGCAGGACAATACAAAATTCTAAAGCCAAGACTCGAGCAGTACTTTCGGTATGCCATGAAATTGTTGGAGCAGATTCCGAATGTAACGATCTACAAGATTCCCAGGAGAGAAAATGCCCTTGCAGATGCGTTAGACCACCTTGCAAAAGAAATTTCCTGCTTGCAGGATGAATCAGTTGAAGTGTCAGTTCAGGGACGTCAGGTTCTCTCACAGCTCGACATGGACACAATACACAAGTCAGGAAAAGAAGAAGAAACAGTTGCGGCAGTAACAGAAAATGTAGACGACTGGCATCAGCCACTAATAGACTACTTGCAAACAGGAAACCTACTGGACGATAAGTCATTTCCTCATCAGATTAAAAAAAGAACTCTGTCTTATGCATTAATAAACAATACATTATACAGAAGGTCTTTCGATCAGATGTGGCTGAGGTGTCTGAGCGAGTCCGAGGCTCGTGAAATTGTTAAAGAAGTGCACTCAGGACTTTGTGGCGCTCATCAGTCAGGTCTGAAAATGAAGATGAAAATTAAAAGATTAGGGTACTACTGGCCCTCAATGATGACTGATTGCATGAAGGTCACCAAGAGTTGTCACCAATGCCAAGTGCAAGGAGTGGTTCTACATCAACCTCCAAATGTGCTACATCCGACAATTGCGTCATGGCCATTTGAATGTTGGGGCATAGATATTGTGGGCCCGATAGAACCGCCTTCTTCAAGGGGACATCGCTTCATTCTTGCAGCTACAAATTACTTTTCAAAATGGGCAGAAGCAGTACCGCTCAGAGAAGTAAAGGCACATCATGTGTTGCAGTTCTTTAAGAATCCAGTCGTTTACCATTTCGGGGTACCGCGCAGAATCATTTCAGATAATGGGTCCGTGTTCAAACGTACGAAGATCAACAATTTTGTCAGGAGACACGGGATTGACTGGCGCTATTCAACGATCTACTACCCAAGAGCAAACGGCTTGGCCGAAGCTTTTAATAAAACGCTCGTCCAAATATTAAAGAAAATTTTGGATGACAACAAAAGAAATTGGCACGAGAAGTTGTTAGAAGCTTTATGGGCCTACAAAATAACTTTCAGAACTCCTACCCAGTCTACGCCTTACGCCTTAGTTTACGGGTCCGAGGCCGTTTTACCCTTAGAGGTTCAGCTTCCATCACTCAGAATTGTAGTTGCGAACAAGATCACTACAGAAGAAAATGCTAAATTACGCTAGAAGAATTGGAAAGCTTAGAAGGGAAACGACTTTCAGCGCAGCAAAATTTGGAACTGTATCAAGCCAAGATGATCCAGGCCAACGATAAACTGGTCCGCCCAAAGACGTTCAAAGTCGATGATTTGGTTCTAGTACTCAGAAGACCTATTCTTGCACACTGCAAGATAGGAAGTAAATTTGAATCAACTTGGGAAGGGTCATTCGTGGTCGAGACAGTCTACTCAGGGGGTTCCTACCAGCTTGTTAATTGTCGTGGAGAACGACCTATGCTTCCAATTAATGGACGATATTTGAAGAAGTATTACGTGACCTGATGTTTCAAAGAATGAATTCCCATTCCTAGAAACATGGGTGGAGTAATCATTCGTAACTGGGTCCGAACCCAAAATAAAAAAATGGATGATAAAATAAAAATCATTAACAAAAAATGTGTTAAAAAGAAAATATGTGAAACGATAAAATTTTGATCTTTTCTTTTAAATCAATTCATTCCTGATCTTTCCTCATCTCTTCCTACTTCCTTTAAAATTTAAAAGAAGTAAATAGAATTTTTCATTAATAAATGTTTCTTTTTGTTCTTATTCTTAGTCTAGCCCCTGATCCTTTCCTTGTTTTTCGCAAGAAAATGTCAAACGGGTGGTTGGTTCTGAACTTTAAGAATGGCGTGAGTGTGGCACTCAATGAAAAGAGGATGAAGGATGGAGCCGTGATTGAAATTGACTCTGATTTCACACCAGCCGGGAGACAATATGAAGAAACTGATTGGACTCCGATTGATCGGGAAGAGTTCCACAGTCAGACAGTGATGAAATTAGGTGGCCCGAGTCAGCCGTCTACTAGCAAGAAAAGAAAAGCAAACACCGCTCATGCGTTGGGAGAGGATAAAAAAGTTAAGTCCGTGGTGGCTACAGCAGAGGGCAAGCTTGTCAGCGCCGTGCCTACAAAAATTCAAGAAGTAAGGAGAGCTACTCTCACTCCTACTCAGCGAAGAAACAAGAACCGTCGCATTCGCAAGATACTGACTAAGCTGGCAGCAGATCTGCTTGAAGAGACAGTCGCTACCGTCAATACAAATACTTCGAAGAGATTGGTTCGTCAGGAACCAGAAAGGAGGAAGTCATTTCCAAGAACAGCAGAAAGGATGAAAGAAATCCCGAGGAAAATAGAAACATAGATAGTACCACGACGTCGGACGGCAGGCTACCGGTTTGAAGAGTCTTGTTGCGAAAGCAACCCCGGAGGATGTCCCGACAGAGACTATCCCCGAGGAGCCGAGACATGCAGGAGAGCGTGCTGGGGTTGAGCCGTACATCTTGCAGTATGTTACCAGACCCCGAGGACTTCAGATAATCTCGGAATACGAGCTGGAGAAATTACAACAAGTTGAAAAGAAACTTTTGAATACTTCGAGAGAATTCGAGGCAAGAGGGTCAACATCTTAGAAGGCCTTGAGCTGCATACGGATGTGTTCTCAGATTACGAACAACAGCAGATTGTGGACTGCATTATCAAGCTTCAGAAAATGGGCCAAGCTGGTCGTCTGAGGGAGAAAACCTATTCAGAACCCCGAAGATGGATGCCAGGAAAAGGAAGAGTTACTATTCAGTGCGGGTGTTGTTACAACTTCGCAGAAGACAGAAAAGAAAATCCACCAGGGATACTCCATCACAGTGAGGTTGATCCGATGCCGAGAATTATCAAAAGAATGGTAAAAAGGATGGTGACATGGAGGGTATTGCTGCGCAGTCGCATACCCAGCAGCTACATCATTAACATTTACAAGGAGGGCGACTGCATACCTCCACACATAGACCATCATGACTTTGTTAGACCTTTCTGCACAGTCTCTTTTGTCAACCAGTGTAATATCATGTTCGGATCTGACCTCCGGATAGCGGGTCCCGGAAAATTCCGAGGGCCGGTGGAAATACCACTACTGGTAGGTTCCGTCATGGTATTAAAAAGAAATGGAGCAGACATAGTAAAACACTGCATCCCAGGAGTGCCTGTTGAGCGAATCTCCGTCACCTTCAAAAGGATGGATGACAGAAAGAAGCCTTTTCATTTTCAGCAGATCTAGAGTTAGAAAGTCTCCGGCCCTACGAGCTGTGAGTTACATGGGAGATAGCACACCTCCAATGCACATCCGTACGACATTCCTGCCTAGGGTGGCTTGGAAGGTGATGTTATTGTCCATGTATCTTACTATTCAGACATGGATTTTAAAAAATGCTTTTGGAAGAATCAACAAGAATCTTAGACAATCCATTTTGGATTTACGAGGATTGTATAAGATACTGCATTTTCGAGGAAAATATCATCATGTTTTGGATCAAGTTGTATGATGTATTTTCAACAGATTGGAATGAGAATGATCATGTCATGTTCTGCCTTCACCTTTTTTTTGTGCAAATTGATTGGGAAACACCATTAATCTAAATGAACTTCGAACAAAGGACGAAAAGGGAAAAAAAATGAATAAGGAACTCCTTCTTTTTAAGAATTTAAATGTCAAAATAAACTACAAATTAACACGAACTCTAAATAGACGAAAATGAAATCGAATCACTAAAACAAATCTAAATCTCAAATTGATTTCCATTCTAAATCCTTCTGTTCGAATATTTTAATTCTCTTTCTTCTGTGTGTTAGAGGATCGACTAGTTCTATTGACACGGAGCCACGAGCTTTGTTCGATTTGGTTCTGATGGCATGGGACTGGGTCCCTCTTCATACAGATCTCCTTTTGAGGCTAGAGCCAAACTTTTAGCTCTCTTTCAAACTTCTGAGGCTGGAGCCGAACTTTCAGTTCTCTTCGAGGCTAGAGTCGAACTTCTAGCTCTCTTTCAAACTTCCGAGGCTGGAGCCGAACTTCTAGTTCTCTTCGAGGCTAGAGCCAAACTTCTAGCTCTCTTTCAAACTTCCGAGGCTAGAGCCGAACTTCCAGTTCTCTTCGAGGCTAGAGCCGAACTTCTAGCTCTCTTTCAAACTTCTGAGGCTGGAGTCGAACTTCCAGTTCTCTTCAAGGCTAGAGACGAACTTCTAGCTCTCTTTCAAACTTCTGAGGCTGGAGTCGAACTTCCAGTTCTCTTCAAGGCTAGAGTCGAACTTCTAGCTCTCTTTCAAACTTCTGAGGCTGGAGTCGAACTTCCAGTTCCCTTCGAGGCTAGAGCCGAACTTCTAGCTCTCTTTCAAACTTCCGAGGCTGGAGCCGAACTTCCAGTTCTCTTCGAGGCTAGAGCCGAACTTTTAGTTCTCTTTCAAATTTCCGAGGCTGTGGCCGAAATTCCAGTTCTCTTCGAGGCTAGAGACAAACTTCTAGCTCTCTTTCAAATTTTCGAGGCTGGAGCTGAACTTCCAGTTCTCTTCGAGGCTAGAGCCGAACTTCTAGCTCTCTCTTTCAAACTTTCGAGGCTGGAGCCAAACTTCCAGTTCTCTTCGAGGCTAGAGCCGAACTTCTAGCTCTCTCTTTCAAACTTTCGAGGCTGGATCCAAACTTCCAATGCTCTTCGAGGCTAGAGCCGAACTTCTAGCTCTCTTTCAAATTTCCGAGGCTGGAGCCGAACTTCCAGTTCTCTTCAAGGTTAAAGCCAAACTTCTAGCTCTCTTTCAATTTCTGAGGTTGGAGCCTAAATTCCAACTCTCTTCTTGAGGCTAGAGCCTAAATTCTAGTTCTCTTTCAAATTTCCGAGGCTGGAGCCTAACTTCCAGCTCTCTTCTTGAGGGTAGAGCCTAAATTCTAGTTCTCTTTCAATCTTCGAGGCTGGAGCCTAAATTCCAGTTCTCTTTGCAATCCCGAGGTTGGAACCTAGGTTCCAATTTTCATTTCAAAATCCAGAATTTCCACAAATCCATCTTGAAATCAATCTTAAATCGAACTTCAATCGAAATCGAAACTCTGATCAAACCGAAATTCAAATTCAAAATTAAAACTTAAAACAGAAAATGAAACGAATTTAAAATCGAATCTCTCTAGATCTTGTGATCTAGAATTCACTTCCCATTCTCTTCCCCAGCGAGAGTTCTGGAATCTTCAGTCTTAGAGATTTACCTAATACTCCCCAGAGAAAATTTTCTATACTTCGTTCTAAGTGTGTCACTTAGAGGTCTGTGTTGGTTCTGTTGATCTTTTCGGTCAACGCCAATACGCGCGGTGTGCTTAGTTAGCACACCACACCTATTGGGGGTCCATTTGTTGACCTCATTTTTGATGAGGTCTGATCTCTCTCCTTAGTACTTAGGATCTAGCCTTAGGCTTTCCCTTTGACTATCCTAGAGGACTAGAGATGGAACCCACCACTTAGAAATTCAAAACACTTCTTGACTCCCTTCAAACCCCACAAGTTTGATTGTAAACCCCTAAGCCACTTTGAGGGTTAAAATCAAATGTGAAGGTTTAAAGGATGAGTTTTCTATAGGACTCTTTGGCCATAGGATTACCCTGGGTGGTCTGGTCTGATGAGGGTAAGCTTGCACACACCACACTCCCACAAACTCATTCCAAACCCTAAAACTACCTTTAACCAATTTGGCTTCCCAACTCATGTAGGTAATTCATATGGATGGTCCTCAACACTAAGCCCCTGGTTAAGAGGGTTAGAAACAACATATTGAGTGCCTAAAAATGAGTCCTCTCATGGCTTTTGTGAGCTTAATATGGCTTCATGGCTCAACCAAAATGATTTCATTTCACTCACATTTGATCAATTTTCACTTTTCCAAAATTTCAATTTTTGACCCCCGAGACCCTAAACCCACCAAGCCTACCAAATGCCCTTGAAATTGCCCAAATTTTGCAAAATTGCCTAAATTAACCAAAATTCCTCAAAATCAATCCTAAAAATTTTCCCCTACTCAAATTGATCATCCATGACCAAATACACCAAAATTTTACAAAAATACCCCTCAATACCCTCCAAATACCCAAAATACCCTTTTAACCCAAAAATTTGAAAAATTCCAAAAATTCCCAGAAAATTCCAGAAAATCCAAAATATTCCCAATTTAATTTTATTCAACTACACCATAAGCCAATTTTGTCAATTTAACCCACTTTTACCAAAACCCCCAATTTGACCTATTTTTAACCTGAGTGGACCCCATGTCCAACCAAACCACTCCAACGGACCTCAATTTTGATCCAATTCAATTTTAAACTTTGATTCCATGTCCCCAATGCCAATTTAAACCAAATCCAAAACCAATTTTATCAACATGTGGATCCAATTTCAATTTGAAGCTTAAAGCCCAATTTTAACCCATGACCTAAACTTAGCCCAAACCAACCCAACTTAACTGCAATTAGCCCCAAATCTTTTCCTAAGCCTTCCTAACATCCCCAGAAACAAAAAACTAACTTGATTTGCCCCAAATTTGAACCTAAACACCACCCAAACCTAATCCAAAACCAAAATCCCCTAAATTGGCCTAAACCCAAACCTAACCCAAATAGGCCCAAATCCCAAAACCAAAGCCCATCCAAAGTTGAAAGCTCTTTGTTACACACCCATAAACATTTCTCAACATTAATTTTACATCAAATCCAACATTAGCCCAACATTAGCCCAAGTTAGCCCAATTTGCCCCACTTTAACCCTATCACTAAGGAAGCCCAAATTAAACCTAATTCAACTTCAAATTATTTGAAATCTATTCCAAATCACTCATGACACATCCCTAAACTAAACCCAACATTTGTAAGGCCCAATCCTTACCAAAATTTTCATCCATCAACTTGATTTAAAATCTAAAAGCCCACTTGCCTAAAGCCTTTAAAAGCCCATTCCTAAACAATTCCAAAAGCCCAAAATTGACCCTAAAGCCCACATAACATCTCTTTCCATCATCCATTTCAATTGAAGCCATCCCTAAGTTTTAAATCAATGGTTAAATCATTCTAAATCAAGCCTCATGACAATCTCCCCAAAATTCATCAAAAATCCCTAAAACCTACTTCCATGAAATTGACTAAGCTTGGCCCCAAGCCAAATGGAGCCATGGAGCCATGCATAAGCCATATTCAAGCCATGAGGAACCCTTTCCACCTCACCATGCCACTTTTGGCAAGAAGAGGGGAGCCTTTCATAAGCCTTCACTAAGCTTTTTTAACCCCATTCATGATACACTTTAACCAAAATTAGCCACCTCACCTTGGAAGGGGACTTCACCACCTTCTCTTGGCTGACCCAAATGATTCCTCCCAGCCCAAAGTCAAGCCTTGGGGAGGTGCACCTAGCCTAAACCATGCCTTGGACCAAATCAAGCCAAAATAAGCCTCCCCCTTTTCCACTTAAATCAAATCCTTTACACATGGCCAAAGCCAATTGCTTGCACCAAATTCAACCCCTGACCACACTGAGTCAGATGGTGACCTGACCCTGACCGGCTAGCCACCAGGCCGCCGGAAAATGCCAAGGCTGAAAGGTCTAAATGGATTCAAAAATTCAATTCCCCCTTGCTGACTTGTCCCAACTCAATTGGACACCATGGCTGTTCTTCCCTTGCATAGAGCAGATCCCATGCCTCAACTCCCCCTGAGAGGCCTTCTAGCCACCTCTATTTAAACTCCACCACTTCTCGACCAATCAAGGTGATGAACCAGAGCTAAACAAAACTCTGCCAAAATTGCTCCAGGACCTTCTCCTAACCCAGAGCAATTGATTCCCGAGTGTCCCTTTGCCACTAATCCCCATTAACGAGCTCGATTTCTCGATCGAAAATCCACTTAAAAACCAGGACAACTCTGAAACCTCCAACAAAATCAAATTAAACTCACCCACACCTGTACAAGACCTAGAGAAGGAGTTCCCCAGTGAAAGCCCCCTCACCAGGCCAGCCATCCTCTCCATCGGCCAAGATTTGAAATCGGCCTTGGTCACTTTCATACCTAGGCAATTCTCCAGAGCTAGAGACTTCATCTGGAGCTTCCTTGGGTGCAATCGAAGGTGCCACAACTCTCTGATTGAAGCTTCACTTCTCAGAGCCAAGGTATGGACCCCTTCTTCCTCCCGAGCTTCCAGCGATTCTCTATTTTTCTTGGCTTAATTTCATAGCATATAAACCGAATGGATGTGTTCGTCTCCTCAAGACAAATCCATAGAGCCTAAGAACATGAAAATCCATTGAGAAATGAGAGAGATCTTAGTGTTTTAGTGTGGACGGCTCACGGGACACACCAGTCGTAGACGATGAACAGGCGCCGCTCGATCGCGCGTGTATCGAATGGACGGTCCAGATTGCGCCGGATCAAAGGATGGAGCGAGACCGCGGGCCACGTGGCATCCGAATCAGATGATGATGTCGAATGGGAGCGCACATGTGGGCTTTTGGATCCGTCGAGGTTGAGTCAGCACCGCGCTGGATAAGTAGATAAATAGGCTATTTTCTATTTATTTAAATACCCAGAAATTGAAAAATCCATAACTTTGTATAAAAAAATCATGAAAATAAAATAAAAATACTCACATGCTCAGTGAACAGAGTAGAATAATGTGGAAAAAGAATTAAGTTATTTTGATGAATATTTTATTTTTAAATAATTATTTACTGTTTTCAGTATTTTAATTCTCCATACATGCATACAATTCACCATGGCATGAGAACATAGGGTTTTTATAGCCTCTGATCTTGGGAACATTCCCTGAATTTTCCAAGGTCAGAGGCCATCTCTATGACAAGTTATTGATTTTCCAAATTTTTGAGCCTGTTTTGATATTTTAATTCCAGAAATTAGCATGTTACTTAGAAAATTCTGGAAAAATTTGGGGAAGTTTCTTAGGACCAGAGGACCCTAGGAAAATTATAGTTTGAGTTAATTCATTAAGAATAATCCTAATTGGCCTAAACACTCAAAACTGAATTTTAATTAATTTAGGTTAACCATACATCAAAATCACTTGAAAATAATTCTCCACTGATCTTTAGGGTCAGAAGAGTCTCACATAAAAATTTGAAACCAATTGGAGGTGATTAGGCCCACTAAATAGACGAATTAAGTTATGTGACCAAAATTAAACTTTCAAAATTCATAACTCCAAAAATACATTTAAAAAATTCACCAAAATGGTTTTGGGGCTTCTCTGATGTTAGAGGAGTCTAAGAAAATTAAAATTAAAAATTTCTAAAAATATTTATTTTTAATCATATTTTAATATTTTAATAATTAAAAAATAATAAAAATCATAAAAATATTAAAAATCATAAAAATGTCATATTTTACTTCCTAATCACTTATCAATAAATCAAATATTTTTCCTAAGTCTATCGGTTAAGATATTGAATTTTAAAGGCTTAAAACAATTTTTAATATTAAAAAATAAATTTCCTTACATTTTTCACTAAATTAATTCTAATAAATCAAAGAAATATTAGAAAAATATAAAATTTATTTCTTTAAACTTCTTGAGGTCAGAGAGATTTATGAAAAATATAAAATTCATTTTTCATGTTTAATTTTATTTTATAATTAATTAACACTCCAAAACTCAAATAATTATAATAAATAAAATATAATTTGAAAAATCACCAAAATTGGTCCAAATGGTCCTCTGGTCAGTAGGAATATCCCATAATTTTCCTAAGGATAGAAACCTTACCTTGGTCATGTTGTTGAATTTTTATTGAAAACCTATATTTTTCATAAAAATAAATATATAAATTAAATTAAATTCAGAAAAATCACATGTTCTCCTCTAATGTCTTAATTAACATGTGAGTGAAGTGACATAAAAGTTTTAAGTTCATTTGAGCTCAATTTGATGAGTTATGAAATGAACATGCTTAAAAGGACATAAAGGTAATTAAATAATTTTAACCTTAATTAATATTTAGGTTTAATCAAGGGGAGGGTAAAATATCTGATTTTAAAGTTTTCATTATATGATTGAAACCTAGGGAATTAAGGAGTAGAAACCCATTAATCATCTTGAAAATATTTAAAGTAAATTTTAATTAATTAAACAATTTGAATTTTGGAAGATTAATTGAAATTTGAATTATTAAAATAGGGAGTATAACTTAGGGAGACTATAACCCTTTAATTTAAGATCCCTATATAAATCACTTTAATAATATTCAACTCTTAATCAAACTCAAAAATGATAATTAAAATTAATGATTAAATAATTAAAAGGGAAAATAAACCTTAATTAAATTAAAAGCTTAAAGCATTAAGTGATTTGATAATCAAAATTGAATTAAGTTTAAAACATTAGAATTAATTTGAAATTACTTAAAAAAAAACAAATCTAAAACAAATTTGAAATATTAAAGAAAATCAACCTTAAGATAATTCATAATAAAAAACATAAAAAATCAAACCAATTAAAAATTAACTTAAAATATTTCAATTAAATTAAAATTCAATCATTAAAATCTAAATTGAATAATCTAAACACCTCTTTCAACCCAAATTAATCTAATACATTGAGATCATTTAAAATGTAAAGATTTAATTAAATTAAAACAACTTGAACACTATTCCAAACTTAAAATTATTAAAATTTCATAACTAAATTAAACCATTTTAAATCATCAATTCCAATTTTAAGTCATTAAAATCTTTAATAAACTGATTTGCCCTTAAAGGCTTGCGTTATCATAACTCTTAAATGGAGCATTAAGTGAAATGTCACTTTACTCATAGGATAATCAAACATCCTAATTCACTGAGCAAGAAGCAAAATTTAATTGAATTCTTGGATGATTAATTCACCAGTACAATAAAATTCATTTGGACTCAAAATAATCTCAGAAGTAATGAAAAGATGTTTAGGACTCGCCCTAAGCACTTTCTCAATATCATGAGATGTTTTAGAAGAACAACTGAACTTAATTTTTCTTTGATGAAGAAAATCATCCTTAACAAAACAAAAGAACCTAGACGTCATAGGAATTGACTAGCTATAGGATTAGGACTTTGGTAGACAACCAGAACCTTTCCTTAGCTTTACCTAAGTACTTGTTGCAAATATTTAAATGCCTTAACATATGCTTTAAGTGTAGTTTGGAATGACGGGAAGACCCTCCAGGTGCGCTTTTATTTTATTGCAATTTACTTACATGTACTGCACTTTACTTTTCTTGCATGTTAAACAAGATTGACACCCTGCAAAGCTGAAACCTTTAGGATAGCCACAAAACTGAAACCCAAAACTAAATTAAAAGTCACAAGAAGATAAAATTCACCGCCACAACATTTAAAATATAAAATAAATCAAAATTTAATCACAAAAAGAACACAAAACTACAATTACAACTAAATTAAAAAGTCTCGTTGGATGATCGGGAATACCTCAGATGATGTAACCCACGTGTTGCTAACTGGATTTATCACGATCTAAATGAAAGTGTGGAACTCATTCAGTTGAGTTTAGCAAATTCATCTGGACTAAGTGAATTTGATGAAAATAACGATGCCAGGATGACGGAACCGTGGGATCTTAATCGGTTCTGTTTAACCAAATTTAAAATTTGTTTTAATTAAAACATTAAAGAAAATTGGACTTTAAGATTTCTCTAAACCAAAACACTTCTCTCATCTCTTGATTATCATTTTCTAAAACCAAACCTCTGCAAAAACAAGGAGCTTGGAGCATAGTGGGCAGCACGACCATCTTCGTCAGCAAAACTGGAATCTACATCAGCAAAACCTTTCCTAGTTTTAAATAACCAAGCCATAGGATTTCGAGGTAGTTTGCTTAGTTCAATATAAATCCTCAACTCTTCGTTAGGCATTTGCATAATCATGTAATGTAAATTAAGCCCTAACCGGTCTTAGGACTCCGAGGTAGTCGTTCGGTAAGACATAAACCCTCACATCTTCGAGGCTGTTTGTATGATTTTATCATACAAATATAAGTCCAAATTAATTAAAATTGGCAGGATTACAACATTAAATAAACTCTCAAATTGAAGCCAAACCATAGGATAGTCGGGAAGTCACCGAAGTTCACTTCGGATCCATGGCATCCCCTACCTTTCGTTCCTTTGGATTCCTGAAATAAACTGTTCCAAATTTGAGCTAATCCCTTTTGAAATTCCAAAATTCAATCCTTTGAAACCTTAAACTTTGAAATTCTTGAAAGTAGAACCACTGATCATTATTGAGAGTTTTCTTAAGTGATTCCCGTCATTTAAGATGTAATTAACTATAGAGGCTTGCCCTTATAGGGAACTTTAAAAACCCAGGTAATATAAACCCTGCTTAATTCCTTTATATTAAGCAAAGGAACTTGTCGGCTTATAAAATTGGTTCGCAGACCAAACGGATGTCACAAATCTTCTAGTTTATTTAATCGAGCCCCATAGTCAAGCAGTGTGTTTGTCCTTCGAGATAGATACACGGTTTGTGATGTGGTGCTCGTTTATATAAACTATTTGGGATGTGAGATCGGTTTGATTTCATATTTTAAAATTTTCAAACTTAAAATTATTTTCAAAATCAAATGCTATTTTCTAAATTATATATATATATATTTAAATTAAATTTAAAATCTAAAATTCACCGACAATTTCTGTAGGCGACCCCTTTTTTCAAAATACAACACTCAACCTAAAAATATGCCGACAAGGGTCCCGCACTTCACTTTCCTTCTTTTATACCTTTTGGGTTCAATTTTTATTATCGGCAAATTGGGCCAACTCTTCTTAAACTCCTTTTAACTCTTAAAAATCATATCTAAATTTGCCTAATTCGACAATGTGTTTTAAAAATTTTAAATATAGAAAGAGATAAAATAAAATAAATACTTGAAAGTAAAATGAAGTAAAATGAAATGGAAATGGAAGTGTACCCAGTCCGCATAACAACCCCTGTTCATTCGTAATGTTTGAACTATGATTATAAGGTTTAGGCCTTCGCTAACTTTCAGAACCTTTTTGAATCGACAGTTATGATGTCGACCCCAACATTCACTTTCTCCTACAACTTGCCCGCCACCCGTGAGCCCATCTCGTAGCACCTACAATTCAGTTCGGGACCGGCTTTAGTGAGTTTGAGGTAATGCTTGGAAAAGCCTCATTCGTGATAATGAAGATAGCCACCCAAGTAGTACAAGAGTCATCTGCCGAGTTCGATTTGAACTCTCACAAGGACTTCCCTTTCTCCAAGAAGGTGAAGGTCTCCTCACCCTTATCAATTCAGTCGTCTCCGTGCTGAGGAGAGTCGTCACCTCTACTGCTACAGGTTTTACTGTCACCACACCTAACTTCATGTCTGCCAAAGGTAAAGAGGTTATGCTTGATGATTCAGCTGATGAGTTTGATGCCCCACTATCAGTTTTCAAGTTTGGTTCCTGCTTCCGAGTTACCCTGCCAACTAGATCTCAAAGGAGGAACCACAACCGCAAGAATCTGAAATCCATCAGGGCTCAAGCTGCAAGTTTGCTAGTGATTGATGAGATTTCACAGGAACTCAGTGTACTGGAGACCACTCTGCTCCTTTGAGGGAGTAGGTTCCCTCCATTAATGGATACTATCAGAGATGAAAGTCTCCACATAATTGCTGCTACTTTACCACTGCTTCATGGTCATGATGAGGCGAGGGAGAAGCCCACCCCCGTCACCCGAGTCCGTACTATATTCCGGAGGCTAGTGAGAAAGAAGAGTGCTTAGTTGCTAAATTACTAAAGAGAATGGGAAGTGCAGTGTCCCTAAAAATGAAGAATGTGATTCGAAAAAAGGAAAGATCTGATCATCCAGTACAAAAATTGTCTAAAGCACCGTCAGCCCACATTCCCGGTAAGCTCTTGTTAGGGAAACGTGTTGGTACTGTTACCGCCGTAACATATACTATTACCATCGCTCCGACAACCGCAAGACATAGATCGGTCAAGTCTCTACTGGGTCCAAGAGTACCATCTATTGAAAATTATAAGGAACTCTCAAAGAAGAATAGTAGGAGAGAATTATTTTCCACTGTACATGGTCTGCACCCTAGGGAGCACACTTCTCCTCTTCACTTCTATGTCCCCGCTATGACACTCCATTCCAAGGTGCCTACTTTTAAGAGGAAAGTGTGGGTATCAAAGGTTGCTCTACCAGTACATTTCGAGGAGTTTGTGGAGCATGAGTCTGATATTCCCGTTGCCACTACCATCACTACTTCTAAATCAATTGCAAAAAGACATGACAGTCGAGGGAAACCTACAGATTTGAAGATAATTAAAGAGAAAGCAGTCAATGATAAAGTCTGAAAGCTTCTAGCTGAGATTTCAAAACTAGCAAAGAATGAGGATTAGACGTCGATGATGAGGATTACTACCTGTTAGTATACTTTGAGGAAGAGTTCATGGAGATCAATGTTGTTGAAGCCAAGGCCACATCATCTATGCGTGATGCTCATCCATCTGAGGAGAACTTCGTAGAAGAAGTCCAAAGGTCCATTTTGATGAGAGATGAATAAATAAGTTTGATGGAGAAGAAAATGGAGGAAATTGTCGCTACCATGACGACCATAGCCACAGTACATGGTCAATTGCAGTCATGACTAGCAGCATCTTTAGAGGTCAATCAGCATGAAATCATACATATTACAGATGAAATAAGAAAGGTCTCTTACGCTAGCAAAGACAAGCTGCCAAAGAAAGATCCAATTCAAAATCTACTAGAAAAGTACATTAAGAAAATGATCGAACAGCAAGTGCGGGAGGCCTTAGCCCAATCTAAAGCAGGGGCATCAGTTTCAAAGGGTAGACCCTACTTGGAGGAGTTCTATGTCGTGCCTTACCCTAAAGGCTTTGTGCCCCCTATTTTGAAGATGTTCGATGAGACTGCAAATCCTCGACAACACGTCACCCATTTTAAAGAGCGCTGCTGCAATACATGAGGGAGTGAAGCATTATTGTTCTCATAGTTCTTCAGCAGTTTTTCAGGAATAACATTCGATTGGTACGTTGAATTGCCCAATAGATCAGCCAAGACCTTTGTAGAAATGGAAAGCATGTTCATGAAGAGATTCGCCGGTGTGCAGCACTACATCACCATAGGAGATCTCGTAGGGGAACTACAAAAGCCTAACGAGACCTTAATGGATTACATTTTGAGATGGAGAAACCTTAGCATGAAGTGTGAGCCTCAACTACAAGAACAACATGCAATCGAGATAATACTTAAGAGTATCCGCTGTCCAGTAGCCTTCATGCCCAGAGGTCTCACTATTAAGTCCTTTGGAAAGTTACTCAGTAAGGCCAGCAATTTACAATAAGAAGTCGGACATATGGAGCCTGAGGAAAAGACTAAAAAGCCTAGCTCAACAAAGGCATATGAGAAGAAATCTGGTGTAGTGGCAATGGTTGATAAGGGCAAACAGTCGATGAGCATTCAAACAAAGCAGCAGTCACCACAGTACAGTTAGCCTTCACAGTAGTATGCTTAGCCTCAGTAGTACAGTCAGCCCCTGACCAGTGTTACGACAAGCGTTAATATTCAAAAGGTAGTTTCGATTTTGTTTCACAGTAAGATCAATTTAATAATTAAGCAGCCACTCCTATACGCAAGTATACGCATCATTCAAGTAATACAGAGCTCTAGTGGAGTCCTCGTTATCGATCCTACGAGGAAGGTTGGAACTACTCAAAGTATAGTATAACAATAAAATTCAAAACTCAATTCACAATGCAAGTTTAGGAAATATTAAAGTTGCTAGTGTAACGATTGCTAAAAGTTAAATTAACTAAAGTTACTTTCTAAATTTCTAAACAAAATTAACTAACACAAACAAAGTTTTGTATCAAAAGGTTCAAATATGGAAAAGCATCTTTCCCCTTACAATGATACAATGATGAGTGAATGATATAAATTAATAAAATTTTGTATTGTGCCAAATAGGAGCATTCATATTCTTTACCCTATTTAGAATACCTCCTTTTTAGATTTATGTAAAGAACATTGGCAAATTATAGGCCTAGTCCCTAAATCCATGGTGAGGCTGGGAGGATACTGGCTATCACTTAAGAGCTCCCACTTCCCTTCACCTGAAGGAAAACCCTAAGCACTAGGACCAAATTGGGGATTTCAGCCTGTCACCCTAAAATCTCTAATTCAACGCCCATCAAACGAAATTGCCCTATTTATTTGCACTCAACCCCCATGAACTAGTAACTCATTAATGGACATTGAATGAATTCTCCACTTTTGTTATAGAACAATTAGTCCTCTCAGATTGAGTGTTTCACAATAAGTTTTAACAATTCAATTGGCTATATCGAAAACTAAATGAAGTACAAAGTGAAAATCAGCACAATTTCTTAACATTTAAATTGAGCATCAAATCTACATCACCACTTCACCACATCTCATTGCAAGGCGAAAGACAAACTAAACTACTCAAAATTCATGAGGAATATACAACAAAACATTTATTTTATATATAAAAGCAAAGTCATACAAACCACAAAAAGTAAATACAACTTATCTCAATTTCTTCCCTAAGCAAATCCCTTGTTCTTTTGAATCCTTTTCTCTCTTCACAACAACACTCAATTCCCTCCTTAGAATGGTAAGGAATAAGCAAACTCTCACTTTCCTCCTTCTCCTACACTCTTTAGAGAAGAATCCCTCACAAAACAAGACTTATACACACTTTAACACACTTATACACTCACTCTCCAAAACCCTAACACACTCTCAAAAGACTCCTCTCCATCTCTTCTCTCTTCTTATTGGCATCCAAATATGTTTAAAATAGTTTAGAAATGAATTATCCAAGAGTTTCCTCAAGCTACCCTTCAAAAATCATCCAAATACATTGAATTTGGCCTCCACTGACTTAGGGAGCCGTCGGCGCTGGATAGGGCACCGTCAGTGCTGGTCCGCCATAATATTTCTAAACTCTCTAAAACTGGGCACTGGCGGTGCCCATTCTGGCACCGTCGACAATAGTAAGTTGATTTCTTTATTTTGCCTCTTTTTCCTCCAAATTCATTTTTTTTCACTTCCTTTTGCTCCAACTCCTAAAATCATCATACTTGCAGCAAAACATAAAAAATACATTCATTTAAAGTGCAATATCACCAAAAATAAGTACAATTTATATATATATATATATATGAAAACTAACATAATTTTGGTGCATCAGCCGCTTCCTCAATAATACAGTCAGCAATACAATCAGTCGGGTCAGTAGTCTTTCCAGCAAAGACCATACAAGACAGACAGAAGACAGGGTCCGGCAATAGCAGCTCGGCTAAACAGGAATTACTCATTCAAAGATGACACTGAGGCAAAGATATTTTGGAATTTGATAAAGAAACTAGAGATTAAATTTCCTGAGTTGAAGAAATTAGAAGATGCCAACCTGAAGGATCAACCCAACTACTGCCCATACCACATGTTACATGAACATACCATAGAGAATTGCTTCAGCTTTAACGAATGACTCGAGAGGAACTATAAAGATGGAAATATGACAATACTAAAAGAATATTTAAAGAACCAGAAAGAGGTTCCATAAATATGATTTCGACCGAGTGATTCTATCTAATAGATCCATATGCAAGTAGAGATGGATGGAGGACAGTCTGGATAAAGACCTCTAAGAAGATACTAGATCAGATAGAGGCTATTTCAAAGCAAGCCACTACACAGAGTTTGCTTCCTCCCAAGCTAATGATGGAGATCACGCCAAAGAAATTGCCGCAAGAGGTCAAGAAGAAGAAGATCGGTGAAGATTGATAGCACGAAGGATAGAATAGGGGCTATCCCTATTAGATTGGTTGTCTTGGATTTAGGTGATAAATTCCTCAAACCGCTTACTCTGTATAATTTCCTCTTCACCCCTCCAAGGTCTTATAATTATAAGAGTGATGATTTTAGCAACGTTTTAACTGTTTCTAGTGATGACGCAAATGATCACAACCCATCTAAACCTGATTTACATTCCTTAAATAATCCTCAAATCATACTTAACCCCGTCAAGAGCAATGATGAGAATGATGGAAACATCAACAGCACCGGCTATGATAGTGTAGAAAACGAGGAGCCAGTCCTCATGCACAATGAAACTCCAATCACTATCAACATGGTTTGTTCAGATTCCGAACTAGAAGAATCAGTTACGGCATCAGGAAAACCTCTGAATCCGGATGTTGAAGAAATCACAAAGTGAATCTAAGGACTCGAAAGGTATTACCCCTGAGAACAGCTCCAATGGACAAAGGAAAGCAAGTAGTTATTCGAGAGGAGCTGTGATCCCGCGAATACTGATATATTTATACTTGTGGTGTTAAGATTATAATCATATTTATGATAAAATTTCATTCTTTACAATGACACCAAAAACTTGATTCCAAAGTAAATAAGAAGTCAACAATTAAATTTAAATTTAGGGATTCTATGCAAGTATATGTATCGTTATCAACTAATATAAGACTTTTTGATTAAGCCCCAAAATATTAATCCCACAAGGAAGAGTTTTGGATATTTGAAAATACAAATATTTGATCAAAAAAATATATTTAGTAAAAGACACTTAACCAATTTTAGATAACAAAAAACTTGAAAATGTGATTCTTTTTGGTATTTTCTTATATTTTGAAATAAAGTAAACAATTAACTAACTATAACGAGATTTTTGTAAGATTAATGAAGTATAAATGAAATAATCTTTTTTCTTATCATGAATAAGTAATAAGTACAAGAGTTATGTTGTAGAAATATTCAAAATTGTGTTGTACCAAATAAGAGCAATATTATTCTTTGCCCTTACTAGAGATGTTATCAAGAACATTGGCTAGTTTGAAGTTTGAATAGTTTTGAAGATGAGTTAGGTAGGGAAGATACTAGATCTCACTCTAGAGTTCCCTCCTTTTCCTCCACCTAGGGGCTAACATCTTGCATCAAAACCTAAAGTAAAAAACCAAATTAGAGGCTTTAGTCTTTCACCCTAAAATCCTCTAATTCTACACCTATCAAAGTATTTTTCCTTATTTATTTGCATATAATTATATAATTACTTTCTCATCCATACGATCTGATGTGATTTCTTTTAATAGTTGATTGAGACAGTAATTACAAGGAACTTACATGTTCTCACAATAAATGTTAACATTTTAATTGCCAAATCAAGAGGTAAATGAAGTGCAAGGATTAAATCAACACAACTTATTCCAACATTAACGATCAATACTTCCACAACTTCTATCCATCACTTAATTACTTTTCATTTTAAGGAAAAAGATAAATAAAACTATTCAGAATCCATGGAGAAAACACAACAAAAAGTAATTTTAAAATTAGAAATCTTGAGTAGTCTCAGTTAAAACCACATGCAATATAAATATAAAAACATATCTCAAGTTCCTCTCATCAAATTCTTGAAGTTCCTTTGAATCTCTTTCTTTCTCTTATAAGACTCCGTAGGACTAGTAGCCCAACCCTAAAGGGTTTAAATCTCTCTAAAATAATGGATTTTTATTTAGAAATCTCTACCCACCTTCCCTTTTACTAGGAATGAGATAAGTGTGAAGAAATCCTAAGTAGTAATCCTACAACTTTTTACTATAACTATTCTCTCTAAACACACTAATTCAAGTTTTTAACAGCCTCTTTTAAACTCTCTTTAAGTCCATTCTTTAATTTCTCAAAAGGTGCTTTGGTGTCTCTTCAAAATGTGTCCATATTCAATGAATCTAATTAAGAGATGCATCCATTCAAGTGAAATTTGAATGTCTTTTGGTGCCCTTGATCAGTTACCCATGTTTGTACCAAAGGTTGCCTCAAACAGCGCATCAAAATTCATTAAAAATTTCTTGAAATTGCAAAGTAACTACCCGGGGCTTAAGCGTGAGGCCTTAGGAGCTTAGGCAGTAAATTAAAACTTAAAAATAAAATTTTAAATGAAGTTTAGCTCTAGTCTAAACTTCCCAAAGCAGTAGGAATAAGTTCAACACAAACTAACAAAGTACCTTAAAGTAATAGAGTTCACATAATTACTATCACATCAATAACACATAACTACACATCACAATAAACTACAACAACAATGTCTACCACAACCACAAATAGCATCACAACAGTCCAAACAAGAGTACAAAGAAAAGTTCCAAACAACACAACAAATAAAAGTTCAAACATAACTCAACATAATTCAATCACTACTCATCTTTGTCACCATCGTCATCCTCTTCATCATCATCATCATCCCATAACTAGTTGAATCATAATGAGGTTACCGTGATATGGATGAAATACTACACTCAGATAACCTCTAATGTGTTTCTCCAAAGATATGTTCTATTTCTCTCATAATCACTATGCCATCTCAAGTAAGAATCAATATGATATACATAGTTTTCTAAATTTGATACCTTATTCATAGCATAGTCAATGTTATCCATCATCCTTTGCAGCAATTGAGTCTCTGAATCTGGACTGGGGGATCTGCCATCAGATGTAGATGCATGAGATGCAGAAGCATGTGATGTAGAAGAACCAAAACTTCTAAAAAATCCAACTCTCCAGCCTAAAATAGAATGATCAGAATAAGACTTCACATTCACACTAGTAATGAGCTTAAGAGGTTGAAGAATGTCCTCCCAACTATCAAATTTAACACAAGATTGCTCACATAAACAATGATTGAAGAAGTGAATCTCAATCCTGCAGTAGTTGCAGCTCTGGCAGAACTGGTGATAACTTGATAAATTAGAGATTCAATATTAATTGGCTTAGACAACTGAATGTAGTAGTTCAGTGTATCCCTTTCTCTGGTCACTTCACAAAGATGGTTTTTAGGGAGTATACGAGCATAAATAAAATAGTGCCATGCATTCACAGTGGCATCCATCTTCGATGTTGAAAAGTTCACTCTTCTACCACTGGTAATTTTCCATAGACCTCTTCCAACAGTTAATGAAGAAATATTCTCATCTAAATCCTCCTCAGTAGGATTGTAATTAGCATTAAAATAAGTAGTATCCGAAGATAGTTGATCAAACAAATTTATTACCTATGGTGAAAATGCCTTTTCCTCTAACCATCAACAGATCATCCTCTGATTTCGGGAGATTGGCATAGAACTCCCTAACCACAGAAATCACTGCAAACAATAGAAAAATATTAGAACCAATCCCACTGTTGGCTGACAATTAAGTCTTCTACTTCTCCGCCCGGAGTCTTAAAACAACACTCATAAATTAACTTCCTTGATTGCATCGTATCTAAGTATCTGTCCTGAGCTTTCGAACTAAAAACCTTACTCGAATTGAAAGTATTATTCCCTTGCTTCTCTTCATCCTTGGTGTCATTTCTAATAATTACAAAAAATTCACAATAAATTCCAAAATTAACCCTAACTCACTAGATCTAACTTCTAAAAGCTTAAACTCTTTCCATGTAAAATCCATCAGTTTTCATCATGTTTTCACCATGAATAGTAAATTTCAGATTTTCCATAATGCACTCCAAATCCATGGTTAATATAAAAAATTTTTACATAAATGAGAAGCTCTAATCTTAAGAAGAACAAATCCAACAAATTTGCCTCAATTTCACCAAGCATTCTTCACTTATAGGGATACCCTAAGTCCAAAATAGAGAGACCTTGAGAAAGAAGAAGAGGAAATGGAGAAAAATGGTGGTTTTTGGCACATAAAACTGTCATGAACTGATTTTCGTGAACCGGATCTTAAGCACGAAAGGTTTGGCACTTAGGTGCCTAGTTCTCAGGTTTGCGCGAGCTTAAGCTAGGGTATTGGTGCTTAGGCGCCAGTGCACAATTTTTAATATTTATAAATTTTGATCCAAATGCACATCTTCCTAAGTCAAATACCTGGGATCGGGAGGCAGCAGAGTTTATATGATTGTAGAGCTTATATTATATATTTTAATGAATGATTATCAGAATAAAATTAACAATTGTGTCCTCCCCCCTTTTATCAACGCAAGTATATATATTGTTCAAGTAATTAAGGGCTCTAATGGAGTCCTAGATATCGATCCCACAAAGAAGTTTAGAGATTAAAAACTAATTTCAACAGATGTAATTACTATCTAGTGTACGGAAATAAAGAACGCTTATACTAAACTCTATTACTTAATTTTTAAATATAAGATTGCAATTTAGAAAAATTATCTTTCTACTTGTTAAGAGAATTAAATGAATGAATAATTAAATTAGTTTAGAATTATATTGTGCCAAATAGGAGCATTCTTATTCTTTACCCTTTGGTCCAGGCATAAAGAACATTGACTAATCCTATGCTTGGTTACTGAATTTGAGGCTAAGTGCGGAGGATACCGATCGCCACTTCGAGCTCCCATGTTCCCCTCACCTCGAGGGCTAACATCTACACTTCAACTCCCAAACGATAGGACCGAATTGAAGATTTTAGTCTGTCACATTAAAATATCCAATTCTACGCCCGATAAATAATATTTTTCTATTTATTTGCACCCTCCTTCCAAGGCTTTTGACTTCCCTACATCTTGGATGTAATCTTTACTATAGTTGATAATTCAACATATTTTAACAATTCAATTGGCCAAATTGAAAGTAAATTAAGATTTAATTAAAAATATTATCATAATTGTATTTAATATTTTTAGGCACAACTAATTCAATTCTTCATTTCACAAAATCTCAACAACAAGGAGAAAGACAGAGAAAACTACTCAGAATGCATAGGAAAAATAACTCAAAACTTGGATTTCATTTAAAGTTATAAAACAATAAATAAAAACTTATCTCGAGTCTTCTCCCCAAGCAGACTCCTTGAAGTTCCTCTAACTCTTCCTTCTTGTACAACACACTTCATTATAGTTACTAATATACTATAAAACACACTAATGCACACACTATAGACTCACTACTGACTTCCACAAGACACACACACCAAAAGAACACACACTTTTAAGCCTAAATTCATCTATATTTAAAGAAGAAGGAATATATCCAAAGGTTGCTTAAGCACCTCTTCAAAAAGCGTCCAGATTCAATGTATTTGGCTTGAACCGACCTTCTCGCCATCGGCGGGCTTCTAGAATATTGGCTAACCGCTAAGGCTCGCTGTCGGCGGGCTCGATCTCGCCGTCGGCGGGCTTCTTTATAATATATTCAAAACTTTTGGGAAAATCACGCCGTCGGCGACCTATTCCTCCCCATCGGCGGGCTAGTTCAATTTCCATCTCTTTTTAGTCCTTTTCGTTCCATATTTGCTTCTTTTCGATCTTTTTGCTTCCAATACCTATAAATCTTCATACCTGCAGTAAAACATAGAAAATAACTTTTTTTAAAGTACAATTTTATATAAAATTTGTATGAGTTTCTTAATACATTTTCCTGTGGTCAAAATCCCCCAAACTTAACTATTACATGTCCTCAAGTAATTTTGATACTATATAAGTGTAATGATTATTTGTAATAAAATTTTAATTCAGAAATACTATGAATTTGATTTAAATAAAATATTATAGTAAAGTTTATTAGAAAGATTTTTATATAATTAAATTAACTCTATAGATGTAAGGCTATTTAGTCATCGAGTTTAAGATTTCTAGTCTTCTATTTATTTCAAGAAAGACTATATTTTGCAATATTAAATTACTTAAGATATTCAGATGATAGGAATTTCATTAAAGCACTACTTAGTAAAATTCTAATCCATATATAAAAGTTCAGAAATGTAATTGATTTTACCCTTTTGTTTGATTCAAATGAAGCCAATTTTTGATAAGACATCTCCTCAAACTTCTCCTCACTTACCCTTTCTTTTCTTTTCATTTTGGATTGATTTTCAACCCTTCTTACTTCTTTCTTTTCTTTTCAAGTGAGGATTACTATATCTGGATAGCCTGTTAATAATTTTGAACTTCACCTTCCTCTTCCTAAATTTGAAACTTGAAACATTTACTTACCTTATATGTATTTCAAAGTTTTTTACTTCATTGAGTTTCAATATTTTCTTTCTCAACTAAATAATTAAGAATTTCATATTTTAAAATATAGTTTTCCTTACTTTAAATAGTTAACTATATTCTTATCCTCTTATACTAAATATCTTAATCTACAAATTTAGTTTAATCGCTAGAAATATTTCTTTTAACTTTTCTATAATAATTAAATAAATTAATTCTAGTTTACTGAATTAAATTCATTATAGAAAATCATTTTATAATAATTTTTGAAAATATAAATTGAGAACAATTTAATAATTAAATTTTTATTTTTTTCCTCCCCAAACTTAAATTTTTCTATCTATTTATATTGGGTGAAAAGAAAATAAACTGTGAATCTAAATCATACCTTCGTGCTTTAGGTATTTTTCCTTTTTGAAGTTCTGCAGGTTGTCGGCATATTTTTAGGTTATGTGTATTGAAAAAGGGTCGCGTACAAAAGTTGTCGGCGAATTTTTTAGATTTTAAATTTAATTTAAATATATATATATATATAATTTAGAAAGTAGTATTTGATTTTGAAAATAATTTTGAGTTTGAAAATTTTAAGATATGAAGTCAAACAGATCTCACATCCCAAATAGTTTATGTAAACGAGCACCACACCACAAACCGTGTATCTATCCCGAAGAATAAACACATCGCTCGATGATGGGGCTCGATTAAATAAACTAAAAGATTTGTGACATCCGTTTGGTCCGCGAACCAATTTTATAAGCCGACAAGTTCCCTCGCTTAATATAAAAGAATTAAGCGGTGGTTTATATTACCTGGGTTCTTAAAGTTCCCTATAAGGGCAAGCCCCTATAGTTAATTACATCTTAAATGTCTGAAGACACTTAAGAAAACTCTCGATAATGATCAGTGATTTTGCTCTCAAGAATTTTAAAGTTTAAGATTTTCAAAGGATTGGATTTTGGAAATTTCAAAAGGGATTAGCTTGAATTTGGAACAATTTATTTTAAGAGTCCAATGGAAGAGAAGTAGGAGAAGTTGAGGATCCACGAAGGATCTTGGCAACTTCCCAAACTATCCTATTGTTTGGCTTAGATTTACGAGTTTATTTAATGTTTCAATCCTGCCAATTTTAATTAATTAGGACTTATATTTGTACGACATGATCATATAAATAGCCTAGAAGATATGAGGGTTTATGTCGTACCGAACAACTACCTCGGAGTCCTAAGACCGGTTAGGGCTTAATTTACATGACATGATCATGCAAATGCCTAACGAAGAGTTGAGGAATTATGTTACACTAGGCAAACTACCTCGAAGTCCTATGGCTTGGTTATTTAATTCTAAGGAAAGTTTCTGTCGAAGTAGACCCGAGTTTTTCGATGACGATGGCCGTGCTGCCCACCATGCTCCGAGCTCCTTGTTGTTGCAGAGATTTAGTTTTAGATGGTGAAAATCAGGAGATAAGAGTCCAATGGAAGAGAAGTAGGAGAAGTTGAGGATCCACGAAGGATCTTGGCAACTTCCCAAACTATCCTATTGTTTGGCTTAGATTTACGAGTTTATTTAATGTTTCAATCCTGCCAATTTTAATTAATTAGGACTTATATTTGTACGACATGATCATATAAATAGCTTTAGAAGATATGAGGGTTTATGTCGTACCGAACAACTACCTCGGAGTCCTAAGACCGGTTAGGGCTTAATTTACATGACATGATCATGCAAATGCCTAACGAAGAGTTGAGGAATTATGTTACACTAGGCAAACTACCTCGAAGTCCTATGGCTTGGTTATTTAATTCTAAGGAAAGTTTTGCTGAAGTAGACCCGAGTTTTTCTGATGACGATGGCCGTGCTGCCCACCATGCTCCGAGCTCCTTGTTGTTGCAGAGATTTAGTTTTAGATGGTGAAAATCAGGAGATAAGAGGAGTGTTTTGGTTTAGAAATCTTAAAGTCCAACTATTTTTTTAATATTTTAATTAAAACAAATCTTAAAGTTGTTTAAACAGAACCGATTAAGATCCCACGGTTCCGTCATCTCGGCACCGTTATTTTCATCGAATTCACTTAGTCCAAATGAAATTGCTAAACTCAACTGAATGAGTTCCACACTTTCATTTAGACTGTGGGAAATCCCATTAACAACACGTGGGTTACATCATCTGAGGTATTCCCGATCATTGAACAAGATGTTTTAATTTAGTTGCAATTGTAGTTTTGTTGTTCTGTTTGTGATTAAATTTTGAGTTGTTTTATATTTTGGAATGTTGTGGCGATGAATTTTATCTTATGGTGAATTTTAATTTAGTTTTGGTTTCAATTTTGTGGCTATCCTAAAGGTTTCAGTTTTCATGCAACAGTCTTGTTTAACATGCAAGAAAAAGTAAAGTGCAGTGCATGTAAGTAAATTGCAATAAGGTAAATTGCAATAAAATAAAAGCGTACCTGGAGGGTCTTCCCGTCATCCCAAGCTGCACTTAAAACACATGTTAAGGCATTTAAATGTTTATAACAAGTACCTAGGTAAAGCTAAGGGAAAGGTTTTGGTTGTCTACCAAAGTCTTAATCCTATTGCTAGTCATTTCTTATGACATCTAGGTTCTTGTGTTTTGTTTATGGATGATTTTCTTCATCAAAGAACAATTAAATTTAATTGTTCTTCTAAAACATCCCATCATATTGAGGAAGTGCTTAGGACGAGTCCAAAACATCTTTTCAATACTTCCGAGATTATTTTGAGTCCAAGTAAATTTAGTTGCATAGGTGAATTAATCATCCAGGAGTTTAGTTAAGCTTTGTCTCTTGCTCAGTGAACTTGAGCATTTGATTACTCGATGAATGAAGTGACATCTCACTTAATACTCCATTTAAGAGTTATAATAATTAAAGCCTTTAGGGGCAAGTTGGTTTGTTCAGAATTTTAATCATTCTTAATTTGAAGTTTGAGATAATGGTTTAAAGTGATTTAGTTTAATTATGAGGTTTTAATTAATAATTTTAAGTTTGGAATAGTGTTCAAATTATTTTTGGTTTAAATCATTATACTTTAAGTGATCTTAATATTTTAAATTTGTTTTACTTTTATTGTTGAATGATGTTAATTTAACATAATTTAAATTTAATTTAATTGAATTTAACTTAATTTAATTTAATTTAATTTCAATATTTTAGATTTAATTTAACTTAATTTAATTCAATTTTAATTTTAATTTAATTTTTACTTAATTTAATTTAATTTAATTTTAATTTAATTTTAATTTAATTTAATTTAATTGTTAAATTATTTAATATTTTGAGCTTTTCTTTAATTAAGGGTTATTTATTTTTAATTTTTAATTTACTTAGTTTGGATTATCATTTTAATCTTAATTAAGAGTTAAATATTATTGAAGTGATTTATTTAGGGATTTGTTTTTATTAAAGAATTAATATCCTCTCAAGTTATATCCCTATTTTTAATAATTCAAATTTTCATTAATCTTCCAAAATTTAAATTGTTTAAATAATTAAAGTTTCATCTTTGGTTTATTAAAAGTGATTAATGGGTTCCTATCATTTTAATTTCCCAAAGTTTCAATCATCCAAGAAACATAAAATCAAATATTTTACCCTCCATTTTAATTAAACTTAAAATTTTAATAAAGGGGTTTAAATTCTTTAATTACATTTATGCCCTTTTAGGCTTATTTATTTCATAACTCACTAAATTGAGTTCAAATGAACTTGAAATTTTTATGTCACCTCACTCACATGTCAATTAAGACATTAGAGGAGAAAATGTGATTTTTTTAATTTAATTTATTTATATAATTATTTTTAGTGAAAAATAGAGATTTTCAATGGAAATTCAACAACATGACCAAGGAAAGGTTTCTATCCTTAAGAAAATTATGGGATATTCCTAATGACCAGAGAACCACTTGGACCAATTTTGGTGATTTTTTAAATTATATTTTATTTATTATAATTATTTTGAGTTTAGAGTGTTAATTAAATATAAAATAAAATTAAAGTTAAAAAAAATAGATTTTATATTTTTATTAAATCTCTCTGACCTCAAGGAGTTCAAAGGAACAAATTTTATAATTTTCTGATTTTTTTTATTTATTGGAATTAATTTAGTGAAAAGGTTGGAAAATACATTTTTTAACATTAAAAATTGTTTTAAGCATTTAAAATTGAATATCTTTACTTTGAGACTTGGTAAAAATATTTGGTTTATTCCTAAGTGATTAGGAGTAAAAATATGACATTTTTATGATTTTTAATATTTTTATGATTTTTATTATTTTTTAATTATTTAAAATATTAAAATATGATTAAAAATGAAAAATTTTAGAAAATTCCAATTTTAATTTTTATAGACTCCTCTAATGTCAAAGAGCCCATAAAACCAATTTACTGATTTTTTGAAATGTATTTTTGGAGTTATGAATTTTTAAAGTTTAATTTCGATCATGTGGCTTAATTAATTCATTTAGTGGGCTAATCATTTCCAATTAACCTCAAATTTTTATGTAAGGCTCTCTGTATCCTAAAGATTAATGGAGAATTGATTTCAAGTTATTTTAATGTGTGGTTAACCCTAATTAATTAAAATTAAATTTTAGGTATTTAGGCTAATTGGGGTTATTCTTAATGAATTAAGCCTAACCATAATTATCCTAGGGTCCTCTTGTCCTAAGGAACTTCACCAAATTTTCCTAGAATTTTCTAAGCAACATGCTAATTATTGGAATTAAAATACCAAAAACAGTGACATAAATTTGAAAAATACATAACTTTCCATAGAGATGGCCTCTAACCTTGAAAATTTCTGGGAATGTTCCCAAGATCATATTCTTCAAAAGTCCTATGGTCTCATGCCATGGTGAATTGTCTATGCAAATGGAGAATCAAAATACTGAAACAAGTAAATAATTAATTAAAAATAAAATACTCATCAAAATAATTTGATTTCTTTTCCACATTGTTCTCCTCTGTTCACTGAGCAAGAAGGTATTTTTAGTTTATTTTTATTATTTTTCTACACAAAGATATGGATTTTCTAAGTTCTCGGTATTTAAATAAATAGAAAAAATCCAATTTATCTACTTATCCAACACAGCGATGCGTCAACCTACGGCGGATCGAAAGACCACGCGGCGCACTCCCATTCGACGCCACCATCTGAGTCAGCCGCCACACATCCCGCTGTCTCGCTCCTTCCTCTGATCCGACGCAATCTGAGCCGTTCAACCGATACACGCGCGATCGGACGGTGCCTGGTCTTCGTCTACGACTGGTGTGCACCCATGACCGTCCACACTAAAACCCTAAGAACTCTCTCATTTCTTAACAGAATTTTGTGTTCTTATGCTCTATGGATTCATCTTGAGGAGACGAACACATCCATACGTTTTACATGCCATGAAATTAACTGGAATGAAATGAAGAATTGCTGGAAGCTCGGGAGGAAGGAATGATCCATACCTTTGCTCTGAGAAGTGTAGCTTCAATCAGAGAGTTGTGTCACCTTCGATTGCACCCAAGGAAGCTCCAGATGAAGTCTCTGGCTCCAGGGAATTGTCTAGGTATGAAAGTGTCCACAACCGATTTCAAAGCTTGGAGGCTAGAGCAACTGGGTGGCCTGGAGAGGGGGCTTTCACTGGGGAACTCCTTCTCTTGGTCCTGTGCAGATGTGGGTGAGTTTAATTTGGGTTTAGTGGAGGTTTCAGAGATGTCCTAGTTCTGGGCTGAGAATTGAGCTCCAAAATTGAGCTCAATCAATGGGGTTTAGGGCAGGAGAGCAGTGGGGATCAATTGCTCTAGGTGAGGCGAAGATCCTGGAGCAATTTTGGCAGAGTTTTGTTTAGGTCTGGTTCATCACCTTGTTTGGCCGAGAGGGTTGTGGGTTTAAATAAACATGGCTGGAGGGCCTCCCAGGGGGAGTTAGGGCTTGGGATCGGCTGCTTTGGTGAGGAGAAGAACAGCCATGGTGGCCATTAGGCATGGGACAAGTCAGCAAGGCAGAGTTCAAAATCGGCTCACTGGGTGCTCTCGGCTCGGTGGTTTCCGGCAGCTGTGGTGGTCGGCCGGCCGTGGTCGGGTCACCCTCAAGGTCGGGGAGGTCGTGGTCAGGGTTTAGTGCAGTCAATTGGTCGTGGACATGTGTAAAGGGCTTGATTTAAATGGAATGGGAGAAGGCTCATTTTGGCTTGGTTTGGTTCAACTCATGTATTAGGCTAGGTGCACCTCCCCAAGGCTTGACTTTGGGCTGGGAGGAATCATTTGGGTCAGCCAAGAGAGAGTGGTGAGGTCTCTTTCCATGGTGAGATGGCTAAGCTTGGTTTAGAGTGTGACATGAATGGGGTTAAAAAGCTTAATGAAGGATTAAGAAAGAGGCCCCCTCCATTTTCCATAAATGACATGGTGATGTGTAAAGTGACTCCCTTGTCTTGTATAAGGCTTATGCATGGCTCCATGGCTTCATTTGGCTTGGGAAAAGATTTGGTCAATTTCATGAAAGAGGATTTTATGAATTTTGGCATTTTGGTGGAAATTTGGATGAATCTTGATTTGGAATGGTTTAATGATGATTTTGAAACTTAGGGGTGATATCAATTAAAGATATGATGAAAAAAATTGTCATGTGGGCTTTAGAGCCAATTTTGGGCTTTTGGATTTAATTTGGATGGGCCTTTAGAAAGGTTTAAGGAGGTGGCCTTTTAGGTTTGAAAACAAATTGGTAAATGGAAATTTTGTAAAATATTGGGCCAAACAAATGTTGGGTTTAGTTTAGGGATGTATCATGAGTGATCTAGAATGGGTTTGAAATGATTTGGGGTTGAATTGGGTTTAATTTGGGATTTTTTGGTAAAGGGGCCAAAGTGGGTCAAATTGAGCTAACTTGGGCTAAGGTTGGGTTAAGGTTGAATTTGATGTAAAATTAATGTTGAGAAATGTTTATGGGGGTGCTACAAAGAGTTTTCAACTTTGGTTGGGCTTTGATTTTGGGATTTGGGCCCATTTGGGTTAGGTTTGGGTTTAGGCCAAAAATGGGGATTTTGACTTTGGGTTAGGTTTGGGTGGAGTTTAGGTTCAAATTTGGGGCAAATCTTGTTATTTTTTTGTTTTTAGGGATATTAGGAAGGTTTAGGAGAAGATTTGGGGTTAATTGGAGTTGAATTGGGTTGGTTTGGGCTAAGTTTAGGTCATGGGCCAAAATTGGGCTTTTGGCTTCAAATTGGAATTAGATCCAAATGTCAATCAAATTGGGCTTGGATTTGGTCTAAATTGATATTGGGGATATTTAATTGAAGTTTAGAATTTAATTGGACCAAAATTTAGGTCAATTTGATTGATTTGGTTTGACATTGGGCTTACTTTGGTTAAAAATGGGTCAAATTGGATGTTTTCATAAAAGTGGGTTAAATTGACAAAATTAGCCTATGGTGTAGTTGAAAAAAATGAAATTGGGAATATTTGGGATTTTCTGGAAGTTTCTGGGAATTTTTGGAATTTATGGAATTTTTGGTTAAGAAGGGCATTTTGGGTATTTTGAGGGTATTGGGGGGGTATTTTTAGAAATATTGGTATATTTGGCTAAGGATAATCAATTTGAGTGGAGAGAAATGTTTAGGATTGGTTTTGAGGAATTTTGGGTAATTTAGGTGATTTTGCAAATTTTGGGTAGTTTCAAGGACATTTGGTAGGCTTGGCGGGTGTAGGGCCTCGGAAGTCAAAAATTGAAATTTTGGAAAAATGAAGATTGCTCAAGTTTAAGTAGAATGGAATCACTTTGGTTGAGCCATGAAGCTATATCAAGCCCATAAGAGCCATGAGAGGACTAATTTGAGGCATTCACTATGTTGTTCCTAACCCTCTTAGCCAAGGGCTTAGGGGTAAAGGTCCATCCATATGGATTACCTACATGAGTCATGAAGTCAAGCTAGGTATGAATGGTTTTAGGATTTGGAATGTGTGTGAAAGTGTAATGTGTGCAAGCCAACCCTCACCAGACCAGGCCACCCAGGGTAGTCCTAAGGCCAAAAATTCCTATAGGGAACTCATCTTTTAAACCTCCACATTTGATCTTAACCCTCCAAGTAACTTAGGGTTTACAATCAGGCATGTGGGGTTTAAAGGGAGTTAAGAGGTGTTTAAATTTCTAAGTGGTGGGTCCCATTTCTAGTCCTCTAAGATAGTCAAAGGGAAAGCCTAATGCTAGATCCTAAGTACTAAGGAGAGAGAAGCGGAAATACCTCATCAAAAATGAGGTCAACACAGGTTCTTTTCTTCACTTAATTAACATGTACTATTAATAACTTTCTACACATATATAATATCACAGAAATTGCTGGGTAAAGAAGTTTTGAAAAAAGTACAACTAATAACACAATTTATACCACAACATAACACAACATCCACATATATTTCACAAATCCAGTTTCAGAGTTACAATCACAAATTGAAATATTAAAATTTAAAAGCCACACAAATTTAACTTGTACAACAGTATTAAAATGCCTTGCACAACATAATAATCAAAGTTCATAAACTAAACATCAATACTGAATCTAAGAAAACCAACAAACAATCACATAACATAAATACCTAAGCATAGAATCTAATCATCAACATTAAAATCCCAAACTATATCTTCATCACCTTGTTCAGCAGGTGGAGTAGGCTGGTAGTGAGTATAACGAGGGCATTCAAGAAATATAACATCAGGCTCTCCTCTCTGATAACGATTCTCAGCATCACAATAAGCTATCTCAAATTCAGAATGTCTCTAGAGATAATCACTGTCATAATTATGCCTTCGCTCTAATCCTCCAATCCTCTGATCAATATGCTCTAATTTTTCTTCAATCTTTTCAAAACTTTTTTGCTGCAAGGTCATTTCATTCATCAAATCATAAAGGGTAGGAAAACTATAGGTAGGAGAGTCATAACTGGTAGAGGGAATATCCCTACTAGTTGAAGGTGCATAGCTCCTAGTCCCAGATCTCCATCCTTCGTGGGATTCATAAGTCTTTATATTAGCATTGGTAATGGGTTTCATAGGTTCAACCCATTCCTCATCATCTTTAGCCTCTATTCTAGACAATTGGCAGAGTGCATAAATTAGACCAGGATGTCCTAGTCCTCCTCCACTTTCACTTTTTGCAGTGGCTAATATATTTTTGTAAATAATACTTCCCACATTAATACTTATGTGGTTATGAATACAAAAATTCAGAACCGCTCTATCTCTTGTTACTTCACTATGGTGATAGGTATGTAACAAAGTAGAACAAATAAAATAATTCCAAGCTTTAGAGGTTGCATTTAACATAGACAGAGGGAAGTTTACCCGTTCACGCTGCTTAATTTTCCAAGTCCCTTTCCCATCAGTGAGAAAGTTGATCACCTCCTCTAGCAGTCCTTCCATTGTTCCAAAAGTATCATATTCGCTGGTACGCAGATCTTGTACTTCGTAGAAAGCATTTATTCTTGCAGCATTAAAATCAACTAAAAATCCTCTAACTTTTATTGGTACATCTTCCATCTCAGTCAGGTTGACATAAAATTCTTTTACAACTTTAACTGCAGCCCTGTTTGTTGTATAACAGAAATTTTCCCATCTTCTCTCTTTTATCGTTTGTTCCACTTCACCTCCCCAGATTCTTAAAGAATTTGTCCTGAATGCATTTTCTTGCTTTGATATTAAAGTTGTATCTTGATTGAGCTTTAGCATTCACGAGCCGTGTTTCATCATAATCTAGTCGCCTCTTCTGTCGTGGAGCCATTTCTCGATCTATCAAATTTACAAAAATCTTGACTAAACTTCAAAATAATACTAGAATGGCTTCTAAAGGTGACTTAAAATAAACTAAAATGAATTCCACGGATTTCTTCCAACTATTTTTTCTATATTTCAAATTTTTCCAAAATTCCTAAATGCGGAAGAAATACTCGGTGAAAATCAAAAATTTTTGCATGGGAGTGAAGCACTTACCACAGGAAGATAAAATTTGGTGTTAAAATGTGTTGATATTGCTCCAAATCCAAGATCTTTCAAGCCATAGGTCGATTTTTCAAAGTTTTGAGGAAGGGGACGATGAATAGTGACAGTTGACCGGTCAAAATAAAGTGTTTTCGGGATCTCTCCGTTAGCGGGAAAAATCTCACCGTCGGCGGGTTAATTAATTCAAATAGGCTTAAAGTTTCAGGAAAATCGCGCCGTCGGCGGTATCGTTCTCGCTGTCGGCGGGATTTTTTTGGGAATTAATATTTTTAATATTTATATTATTTTCAATTTATTTTAAGACTTGATAATGTTCGATCAATCAACTAAATACATTTTATTGTGATTAGATACTATTTTAACTCACATAAATTCACACAACACAAAACATAACAATTTCATTTATGAAATCTAAGGTTTTACAATATGCATACACTACATTTACTTAACACATAAAATTTAGCGTCGCAATCCAAACCATAGTACTCAAGACGCTGAGACTAAACAAACAACACATAATCTCATCTATACTGAGATCAAATCTTAAAATCTAAAATATCAAAAGTGCAAATTTCATAAAAATTAAATTCAAACTAACTCAACACATAAACAATTACAAATTTCTTCTACTCGTCAGTGTCTGTGCTAAATTCATCTCTGATATATCCGATAGAACGTAGATGAACGAATAGATTGTAGAAAGGCCTGTAAGGGAATTTTTCTGTAGACACTTCTTCAATCCATCCTTTCTTTCTCAAAAGCCGTATGAAACTAGCTTCAAGATGTCTAGAATAATCGAAGTGTTCCTTCATCCTCCAATCAATATGATCAATTAAATCAGAGATATTATTAATGGAAGTCATCACATTTTGTACCTCTTTTTCCAATCCTTTGATTTTTCGTAAGATCAGATTTGTTTTATCAGTAAAGGGCCTGATTGAAAGAGAGTTTTGAGATGCTTCATCCGCAGTAATGGCTGTCTCATTATCGTTATCCAGAGTAGGAAACATATCAGTTGGATCTAATGGTTTCCAAGGCAAAAGTACTTTTTCTCAGGCTTCATAAGAAATTTGGTACTGACTGCATAATGCAAAAATTGTTGAAGGATGTCCAAGCCCATAAATTGATCCATGCACAATCAAGCCTAAGGCAGACTTCACAATAATTAAACTAACATCGATAGGTAATCACGCTTGAATACAGTAATTCAGAATTGCACACTCCTTAGAAACTTTGTTTACCCTCATAGAGGGTAATAATTTTGAAGAAATAAAGAAGTTCGAGTGTTTAGAGATGGGGTTTAGAAGTGATGCAGAAAAACTAACATTCCCGTCTTCTCTTGTTTCCCAATCTTCTGATTCATCAGTTAAATATCGATATATCTCATTCATATTATTTCTTGTTGGAACAAAATTAGAATAGTGACAAACAGGTGTATTTTCAATTGAATATAACTCATTGATTCTAGAAGGAGTGAAAGTTACCCATCTGCCTCGCACATAAACGCTTCCGTTGTTGATTCCATGAAGATTGGAGTATAACTCTTTTACTACGGGGATGACTACTGCAGAAGTTGTATAGCATAATACCTCCCAACGTCGTCGCATAATCATCTCCTCGATAGACGTTGTCGAATTCTCCACTCCTCTATTCACGAATCCTCTTTCTTTGATTAATCTCTTCTTCATCATAACATTGTTGAAGATTCGCTGGGCCTCATAACTGACAAACTTTCTTCGATTGAACACTCGGGATCTAGTGATTTCAAGTGGATTGGATGCCATAATGATGAGTTTTTGTGGAGTTTCAAATCATTTTCAGGAAGTAAATGGGTTAGATTTCAAGTTTTAGGTGTTTTTAAAGAGTTAAAATACTTAGAATCACCAGAAACCATCAAATAACTCCCTAAACCGCTCATTTACCGATCTCGCCGTCGGCGGCAATGATCTTGCCTTCGGCGGGATTCTTAAAAATATGAACTAAATTTGGCAGGAAAAACTCGTCGTCGGCGGCGTCGATCTCGCCGTCGGCGGGCTTAGGCAAAATTGCCCAGTTTCGCTCTGGTCCGAATGCTTTCCAATTTATTTTTTTATTTTTTTATTTTTATGTATCCAATATCGTGATGATGATAAATATAAGTTTGAGTAGTAGAATTCATTTTATTCCAAAAATAGTAATAATTCAAATAAATATACAATTATTATACCTAAATAAAGATCACTATGGGTTGCCTCCCATAAAGCGCTTGGTTTAACGCTGTCAGCCCGACCTATTCTGGTTATTAATCAGGTTGACTAAGTATTAAAACCTCTTTAAAATTTGGTCTTTTTCCTTCAAAATATGGTTTTAATCTGCGTCCATTTACTTTAAATCTGTGTCTAGTCTTTTGATCTTCAATTTATACAGCTCCGTATGTATATATTTGAGTTATAGTGAAAGGTCCTAACCATCGAGATTTTAGTTTCCCAGGAAATAATTTCAATCTTGTATTATAAAGTAAAAATTCTTGTCTTGGTTCAAAATTTTTTTGGTTAATCTTCCCATCATGCCATAATTTCATCTTCTCCTTATAAATTCTATCGTTATTATAGGATTCATTTCTTAATTCTTCTAATTCATTCATCTGCAATAATCTCTTCTCACCAGCATCTTTTAAATTATAATTGAATTCTTTAATCGCCCAATATGCTTTGTGCTCTAATTCAACTGGTAAGTGACATGTTTTTCCATAAATAAGCCTGTAAGGAGTCATTCCAATCGGGGTTTTATAAGCAGTCCTATATGCCCATAATGCAGTGTCTAGTCTTGTAGACCAATCTAATCTACTAGGGTTTACAGTTTTTTCTAGAATTCATTTAATTTCTCGATTAGAAACTTCAGCTAATCCACTGGTCTGTGGATGATAAGCAGTCAATATTTTATGAATAATGTTAAATTTTTTTGCCAATTTCTGAATATATTTATTCTTAAAATGGGATCATCCGTCAGTGATAATCACTCTTGGCATTCCATATCTTGTGAAAATATTTTTCATTAAAAATTTTGAAACACTCTTAGCATCACAACGAGGTAAGGCTTGTGCTTCAATCCATTTAGAAACATAATCAACTTCAACTAATATATATGAGTTTCCAAATGAAGGAATAAATGGTCCCATGAAATTTAATCCCCAAACATCAAAAATTTCAACTTCTAATATAAAATTCAGAGGCATTTTATTTCTTCTATATATATTACCTACTCGTTGGCATTTATCGCAAGTTTTTATATATCTATAAACATCTTTAAAAAGAGTAGGCCAATAAAATCTAGACTGTAAAATTTTATAAGCAGTTTTGTCAGTCCCAAAATGTCCTCCAAATTCAGAATCGTGACATTTTTGAATAATCTGTTAAGTTTCTTCATAAGGAACACATCTTCTAATAATGAGATCCTTACATTATTTATATAAATATGATTCATCTCAAAAATATGTTTTAGCATCGTAAATGAATTTTTTCTGTTGTTGCAGAGTTAGCATGCGTGCTAAAATATCACTTATAATATAATTAACTATATCAGCATACCATGTTATTTTCCACTCATTTATATTATAAAGTTGTTTGTCAGGAAAATTGTCTGTAATTTCATTGTCAGTGTCAGATAATTCACAATAATCTAATCTTGAAAAATGATTTGCAATTTGATTATTGATTACCTTTCTATTAATTATTTCAAAATCAAATTCTTGCATCAGTAATATCCATCTGATTAATCTTGGTTTGGTATCTTTCTTTTGCATTAAATATTTAATAGTAGAGTGGTCAGTATGCACAATACATTTAGTTCCAATTAAATAAGGTCTAAATTTATCAAAAGCATATAGAATTGCTAATAATTCTTTTTACATAATCGTATAATTGATTTCGACACTATTGAGAGTTTTACTTAGCATAGTTTATAACTTTAAAAATTTTATCATACCTTTGTCCAAGAACGGCTCCTATAAGCATAATCACTAGCATCACACATAAGTTCAAATGGTTTCTCCCAATCGGGTGAAACTATTATAGAAGTCTTTGTGAATAATTTATCTTTTAATAATTCAAAAGCATTTAAGCATTCTGTAGTGAATTCAAATTTCTTGTCTTTTTCTAAAAGTTGGCATAAAGGTTTAGTAATTTTTGAAAAATCTTTTATATAACGTCTGTAAAATCCGGCATGTCCAAGAAAACTTATTACCCCTCTCACTGTAGTAGGAGGTGGTAATTTAGCTATAACTTGAATTTTTGCAGGGTCTACTTCCATGCCATTTTCTGAAATTTTATGCCCTTATACAATTCCTCCTACAACCATAAATTGACATTTCTCCCAATTTAGAACTAAGTTAGTTTGTTCGCATACCTCTAAGAATTTTTCAAGATGATCCAAGCATGCATCAAATGATGTTCCAAATACAGAGAAATTATATATAAATACTTCTATTTCATCATCAATTAATTTAATAAATATAAACATCATACATCTCTGGAATATTGCATGTGCATTACATAATCCAAAAGGCATTCTTCGAAAAGAAAATGTTCCACAAGGACTAGAAAATGTAGTTTTCTCTTGATCCTCAGGAGAAATAGGTATTTGATGATAGCCGGTATATCCATCTAAAAAACAAAATATTTATGTCCGGCTAGTCTATCTAACATTTGGTCTAGGAATGGTAAAGGGAAGTGATCTTTCCTGGTGGCTGCATTTAATTTTCTATAATCAATACATATACGCCATCCAGTAACTTGTCTTATAGGTATTAAATCATTATTTTCATTAGTTTCAACAGTCACTCCTCCTTTCTTAGGAACACAATGAATTGGGCTTACCCAAGCACTGTCCGAAATAGGAAATATAATACCATTGTCTAACCATTTCAATATTTCTTTCTTGACTACATCTTTCATTATTGGGTTTAATCTCCTTTGGGGATCAACTCTTGGTTTATGTTCATTATCCAAAATAATTATGTGCATACAGATCGAAGGACTAATTCCCTTAATATCTGCTAAGGTCCAACCAAAAGCTTTCTTGTACTTTTTTAATGTGTCCAGAAGTTTTTGCTCTTGTGATTCATTTAATTCTGCCCATATAATAACCCGTAAAGTTAAAGAATTTCCCAAAAATACGTACTTCAAATGAGTAGATAAAACTTTTAACTCAAGTTCAGGAGGTTTAATAATGGACGGAACTATATTCTTTTCAGCGTTTTCAGTAATATCCAACATCTCAAATCTTTATTATATATAATCTAATTTTTCATTGTCTGTTTCTTCAATTAATTCTGTATTTTCTATTTCTAGTTTATCATCAAAGTATTCTTTAAAATGTTAATTTCGTAGATGTTCAAGAGTTTCCATTCGAAAACATTCATCTTCTTTTTCTATAGCAGGATATTTAATTGATTTTGTGATGTTAAAAGTTACTTCTTGATCGTTTACTCTCATAGTTAGTTCTCCTTTTTGTACATCAATCATAGCTCTTCCAATAGCTAAGAATGGTCTCCCTAATATTATGGGTATTTCTTTATCTTCCTCCATATCTAAGACAATTAAATCCACTAGGAAGATAAATTTATCCACTTTACTAACACATCTTCAATAACTCCTTTAGGATATGTCGCTGAATGATCTGCTTACTGAAGAGTTACTGAAGTAGGTGAGACTTCTCCCAATCCTAATCTTTTAAAAATTGATAGAGACATAAGATTTATGCAGGTTCCCAAGTCACATAAAGCTTTTTCATAAAATTTTTCTCCAATAGCACACGGTATAATGAAATTACCAGAATCTTTTAATTTCTCAAGAAGTTTTTTTTGAATAATTGCACTACACTCTTTGCTAAGTGCAACAGTTTCATTATCTGTAAACTTTCTTTTCTTGTTTAAAATATCTTTCATAAACTTCACATAATTGGGCATTTGTTCTAATGCTTCTACAAAAGGAATGTTTACCGTTAATTTTTTAAGGATTTCAAGAAATTTAGAAAATTGCTTATCCTTTTTATGTTGCTTTAATCGCTGAGGAAATGGTGGTGGTGGTCTTTCTACAGAAGTTTTCATAGGTATTAGTGGATATTCTAAATTTTGATCTTGTCGATCCTTTTCTTTTTCGCTTCCACTTTCTCTTTTTCACTTTCGGTTTCTTTTTGTATTCTTATTTCTAATTCTTTTCCACTTCGTAACTGTATCGCTTTGATTTGTTCTTTTCCTTGATCTTTAGGATTTATTTCCACATTACTAGGAAAAGTGTCAGGAATTCTATTATTAAGTGCAGTAGCGATATGTCTAAGTTGAGTTTCAATATTTTTAATTGCAGTTCCTTGATTTTGTAATTGGTTCCCTTGAATTTGTAGCTGATTTCCTTGATTTTACGAATGCTGACCCATATTTAATATTAATTCTTCCATAGATAACTTCTTTTCCTTAAATTGAGAGTTATTATTAAATCCAGGTGGATAAGAAGGTTTATAATTTGAATTTCCTTGGTTAGATGAATTTTCTAATGGGTTTACTGAGTTGTTCATCCATTGTTGATTAGCAGAGTTGTTATTCCAATTAAAATTTGGATGGATCTTCCAACCAGGGTTGTAATAATTTGCATAAGGATTGTTGGGTCTATTATTAATAGCATTTAAAGTTTCATATGAAGATTGAGCTTCTATAAGTTGTCCAGATGAATTTTCTTCTATTATATTAGTAGAATAATTCATTTCAAAATGATCTAATTTCTTGGATATAGCAGCAATCTGAGAAGCTAACATAGATATTGCATCAGAGTCATGTATACTAGCTATTTTCTTAGGATTCAACCTTTCAGAAGGCCATTAAAAATTGTTGGTAGCCATTTCTTCAATTAATGAATAAGCCTCATCAAATGGTTTTGACATTAATGAACCTACAGCAGAACCATCTATAATAGATCTAAAAGATCCTACTAATCCATTATAAAAAGTTTGTATAATTAACCAATCTGGTAACGCATGATGTGGGCATTTCCTAAGAAGATCTTTAAATCCCTCCCAAGCTTCGTATACCGATTCTCCATCAAACTGACTAAAAGATGTTATGTCATTTCTAAGCTTTGCAGTTTTTGAAGGAGGAAAATATTTGGATAGAAATTTTTGTGATAGTTCTGCCCAAGTTCTAATAGATCCAGGTGCTAACGAATTTAACCACATCTTAGTCTTATCCCTTAAAGAAAAAGAAAAAAGCCTAAGTCTAACAGCATCATTAGATACTCCATCATATTTAAAAGTAGCACAAAGTTCTAAAAAACTAGTAAGATGTAAATTAGGATCTTTGTTTGGTGAACCACTAAATTGATTATTTTGTATCATTTGGATAATTAAAGGTTTAAGCTCAAATGAAATAGCCGCTACATCCGGATTTTGGATAGTTAAATGAATTTCATCTAATGTAGGGTTAGCGTAATCTCTTAAAAGTCTGGGTTGATTTATATTTTCAGTTGCTAGATTATTTGCCATTTGAGTTAAATTTATAGTTTCTTTTCTCTATTTTCTAATTCTTTTAATAGTGCACTCTAATTCCGAATCGTAAGGTATTAAACTTTCGGTTCCAAATTTACGCATACACTATTTAAGTAGAGATTTTTTTAAAAAAATAGTCCGTTACTCTAGTAATTATCTTTAATAATTATTTTATTAATTACCTTAATAATTACTTTACTTCCCCGACAACGGCGCCAAAAACTTGACCTGGGGTCGGGAGGCAGCAGGGTTTATATGATTGCGGAGCTTATATTATATATTTTTAGGAATGACTATCAGAATAAAATTAAAAATTGTGTCCTGCCCCCCTTTTATCAATGCAAGTATACGTATCGTTCAAGTAATAAAGAGATCTAATGGAGTCCTAGATATCGATCCCACAGGGAAGTTTAGAGATTAAGAACTAATTTCAGCAGATGCAATTACTATCTAGTGTACGGAAATAAAGAACACTTATACTAAGCTCTATTACTTAATTTTTAAATAGAAGATTGCAATTTAGAAAAAGTATCTTTCTCCTTCTTAAAAGAATTAAGTGAATGCATAATTAAATTAGTTTAGAATTATATTGTGCCAAATAGGAGCATTCCTATTCTTTACCCTTTGGTCCGGGCATAAAGAACATTGACTAATCCTATGCTTGGTTCATCGAATCACGGCTAGAGCTGGGAGGATACCAGCTGCCACTTCAGAGCTCCCAAGTTTCCCTCGCCTGAGGGCTAACATCTACACTTCAGCTCCCAAACGATAGAACTGAATTGAAGATTTTAGTCTGTCACACTAAAATATCTAATTCTACGCCCGATAAATAATATTTCCCTATTTATTTGCACCCTCCTTCTAAGGATTTTGACTTCCCTGCATCTTAGATGTAATCTTTACTATAGTTGATAATTCAACATATTTTAACAATTCAATTAGCCAAATTGAAAGTAAATTAAGATTTAAGTAAAAAGATTATCAAAATTTTATTTAATATTTTTAGGTACAACTAATTCAACTCTTAATTTCAGAAAATCTCAACAACAAGGAGAAAGACAGTGAAAACTACTCAGAATGCATAGGAAAAATAACACAAAACTTGGATTTCATTTAAAGTTATAAAACAATAAATAAAAACTTATCTCAAATCTTCTCCCCAAGCAGACTCCTTAAAGTTCCTCTAACTCTTCCTTCTTGTACAACACACTTAATTATACTTACTAATATACTCTAAAACACACTAATGCACACACTATAGACTCACTACTGACTTCCACAAGACACACACACACCAAAAGAACACACACTTTTCAGCCTAAATTCGTCTATATTTAAAGAAGAAGGAATATATCTAAAGGTTGCTTAAGCACCTCTTCAAAAAGCATTCAGATTCAATGTATTTGGCTTGAACCGACCTTCTCGCCGTCGGCGGGCTTGATCTCGCCGTCGGTGGGCTTCTAGAATATTGGCTAACCGCTAAGGCTCGCTGTCGGCGGGCTTGAACTCGCCGTCGGCGGGTTCCTTTATAATATATTCAAAACTTTTGAGAAAATCACGCCATCAGTGACCTATTCCTCGCCGTCGGCAGGCTAGTCCAATTTCCATCTCTTTTTAGTCCTTTTCGTTCCAGATTTGCTTCTTTTTGATCTTTTTGCTTCCAATACCTATAAATCTTCATACCTGCAGTAAAACATAGAAAATATCTTTCTTTAAAGTGCAATTTCATATAAAATTGGTATGAATTTCTTAATACATTTTCCTGTGGTCAGTCAACCACCATTAAATGGTCTTAATAAATCATAATAGCAATTTTCCTCCCCCTCTACTCTCTTCTTTCTAAAAAAATCTCAATTTTCTAAAACTTAAGATTCGATCACAATAACACCAAACTTTCACACAAACAAAACACTTTCATTAACATATTCAACAAGTACAAACACACTTCACATAACTAATCTCCACTCCAAAAAAGATTTGGATGAGATAATATCTAAATCCATCATGATACAAGACAAACTTACATTAAATACATAAAAAAACAAACACAAACAACAAGCAAACCAACTAAACAAAGAACTTAATTCCATTCTCCATTAGGTGGAACATATCCCTGGCCTTTATTTGTTCATTCTGAACCATTTGGCACATAGATTTGATAGAACGAATGATGATGAACTCTAATAGAAGCCTCTTCAATTCACTTATTTTTTAGATACAACGTCTTGTCTGCTTTTTCAATATAACTTGTATGATTGAATTGCATCTTAAGTTGTCATTCAATATGTACTAAATGTGCATTAGTTTCATTTACCTTTACCTCAATTGAAGCCACATCGCCATCAATTTTTGCAATCTTCTCTGTTATTCCTTCAATACTTATGGCTAGGAATCTGTTATATAACTCTTACGCACTTTGACTAACAAACTTCTTGAAGGTATCATCCTTCTTCTTCAAATCATTCTCCCAAGAAGACATATTTGTTAACTTTACACTCCTTATAACTCAAATCTCTCTTCACTTAAACTTTAGAATGAAAATTTGGAGAAGGGCAAGCATTCTGTTCGTTTGTATGTTATTTATAGACTTTAGTAGAGCCTATACCCACTTTCCATGTCTAAAAACCACCAAATAACATTCAAGGCCACTTTACCACATTTAATTCTTTTATAACATTATTTAGTCATGTTTTTATAACTCTTGCGCTTAAGCGCCAAATCTAGGCGCTTAAGCGTCAATGCTCATTTTAGAACAAGTCAGCTTAACTTCCAATTACTCATTTTGACATTTTTAAAACATCAATTTAGGTCTTAAAATTAACACAACATATTTAAAATACTACCACAATTTTCTAAGATAAACACAACAACATAACATTCAAAATAAAAGCACACTGATAACTATGGGTTGCCTCTCACAGAGCGCTTGGTTTTACGTCATCACTCGACGTACCCAGTGCTTATTCTGGGTGACCCAACATTAAAACTTCATTCAACTTAGTTTGATCTCCTAAGAAATATAGTTTCAGTCTAAGACCATTCATTTTGAAAATTTTTAGGGTTTTAGGATCTTTGATTTTCACAACTCTATAGGGATAAACTTTTATCACAATAAATGGGCCCATCCACCTGGACTTAAGTTTGTCTAAAAATAATCTCAATCTTGCATTATAAAGCAAAACTTTTTACCCTGGCTCAAAATTATTAGTAAAAATCTTATGATCATGCCACTTTTTCATCTTATCTTTATAAATCTTAGCATTCTCATAAGATTCATTTCTTATTTCTTCCAACTCATTTAATTGCAATAATCTATTTTTACTAGCATCCTTCAAATTATAATTAAATTTCTTAATAGCCTAATAAGCTTTATGCTCAAGTTCCAGTGGTAAATGACAAGCTTTCCTATATAATAACTTGGGTTACATTCCTATAGGAGTTCTGTATGCAGTCCTATAAGCCCACAAAGCATAATCAAGCTTGACTGATCAATCCATTTTCATTGGATTTATAGATATTTTCAAAAATTTATTTGATTTCTCGATTGGAAACTTCAGTCAAACTGCTTGTCTGAGGATGATAAGCAGTAGAAATTTGATGATTGATACGATATTTCTTTAATAATTTTTTTATTATCGCGTTCTTGAAATGACTTCCCTCATCAGTTATAATCACTCTCGGCATTCCAAATCTATAAAATATATTCATTTTTAAAAATGTTGCAACACTTTGAGTATCTTATCGAGGTAAAGCAATAGATTCAATCCATTTAGGCACATAGTCTACTGCTAATAGTATATATCAATTTCTAAAAGATGGTTTAAATGGTCCCATTAAATTAATCTCCAAATGTCAAATATTTCAACTTTCAAAATATAATTGAGGTGCATCTCATTTCTTCTAGAAATATTGCCTACACGTTGACAACAATCACAATTTTTAAATAAGCATTAACATCTTTAAGGAGAGTAGGTTAATAAAATCCAAATTGTAAAATTTTGTATGTTATTTTATTGAAACCAAAATATCCCCCAAAATCCGAATCATGACATTTTTGGATAATTTTAAAAGCTTCTTCAAAATGCACACATCTTTGAATAATTGATCCTTCCCCTGTTTATATAGAAATGGGTCATCCCAAAAATAAGTCTTAACTTCAAATAAAAATTTCCTCTTTTGTTGGTGTGTCAGACTATAAGGTAAAATGTTACTAACAATAAAATTCACAATGTCTGCATACCATGGAACACACCATTCATTAATATTGAACAATTTTTCATTTGGAAAATATTCATTAATTTCTTCTTCAGAACAAAGTGATTTGTTAGATTCAAGCCTGGATAGATGATTAGCAATTTGATTATCAAGTCATTTTCTATCTATTATTTCAAAGTCAAATTCTTGCAAAAGAACAATCCATCTTATCAGTCTTAGTTTTGCATCCTTCTTTTACATTAAATACTTAATAGTGGAATGATCTGTATGCACCACACATTTGGTTCCAACTAAATATGAGATGAATTTATCAAAGTTAAATAGTATTGTTAATAACTCTTTCTCAGTTGTAGTATAATCAATTTGAGCTTCATTAAGAGTTTTACTGGCATAGTAAATTACTTTGAAAATTTTATCATATTTTTGTCCTAAAACAGCTCCAATAGCATAATCACTTGCATCAAACATTAATTCAATTTTTTTTCCAAATTGGTGAAACAATAACTGGTGCAGTGATTAAATTTTCTTTTAAAAGCTCAAAAAGCTTTTTGGCAATCCATATCAAAATTAAAAATCACAAATTTTTCGAACAAATGGCATAGTGGCTTAGCAATTTTTTAGAACTCTTTAAAATATCGCCTGTAGAATCCAACTGTCCTAAAAAACTTCTAAATTCTCTCACATTAGTTGGATAATGTAATTTAGCGATCACTTAAAATTTTTGTAGGATCTACCTCCATACCTTTCTCAGAAATGTGATGTCTTAAAACAATTCATCCAACTACCATAAACTGACTTTTTTCTCAAATAATGACTAAATTTTTTTCTTTACAACGTTTAAGAACTCGTGATAAATGTTCTAAACACAATTCAAATGAAGTTTCAAACATTGAAAAATCATCCTTAAAAACTTCAATTCTTTTTTTATTTAAATCACAGAAAATAGTCATCATACATCTTTGAAATGTAGCAGAGGCATTACATAAACCAAATGACATTCTTCTAAAAGTAGATTTACCATAAGAAACGGTAAACATTGTTTTTCTCTTTATCCTCTGGAGCAATTTGTATTTGGTTATAACCAGTATATCCATCCAGAAAACAAAATTATTTATGCATATCTATCATATCCAACATTTGATCTATAAATGGAAAGTGATCATTCCTCATGATAAGGTTTAGTTTTCTATAATCAATGCATAGTCATTATCTTGTAACTTTTCTTGTCATAATCAACTTATTATGTTCATTAATAGTTATAGTCACAGTCACTCCTCATTTCTTAGGAACACAATGTATTGGACTAACCCATGCACTATCTAAAATAGGATGGATTATCCCAGCATCTAATCACTTTAAAATTTTTTTCTTAACAATTTCTTTCATAATGGGATTTAATCTTCTTTAAGGACCAGCCCTGGGTTTGCAGTTTTCTTCCATCAGAATTCTATGCATACAAATTGAAGGAGTGATTCCTTTAATATCAGTAATTGTCCATCCAAAAACATTCTTATAAATCTTCAAAATTTTTAATAAACACCATTCTTCTTCTGAAGTCAAGTTTGAGGAAATTATAACCGGTAAAGTTGAAGAATCACCCAAAAAGACATATTTTATATGTTTCAGAAGAAACTTCAATTTAAGTTCAGGAGGTTTCACAATTGATGAACAAAAAAAATTTGTCTTTTTCCGCCATGTCCAGAACCTCAAAAATTTCTTGAACAAAATTTGAATCTTCTTCAATAAAATCATTAAAATGTTCTAATTTCTCTTCTTGCTCGTTCTCTAATTCTTTCATTTCTGATCTCTCTTCATAAGTTGTTTTGAAATGACATTCACTAAGATATCTCATTACATCTATCTTAAAACATTCATCATCTTTATCGTTTGCAGGGTATTTCATTGACTTTTAAATATTAAAAGTAATCATTTGTTCATTAACGCACATAGCTAATTCCCCTTTTACACATCTATCATTTCTCTTCCTGTAGTTAGGAAAGGTCTCCCCAAAATGATAGATATATCTTTATATTCCTCCATATTCAGCACAATTAAATCAACAAGAAAGATAAATCGACCCACTTTAACCAAAACATCTTCTACAACTCCCTTAAGATATGTTACAGAATGATCTGCTAATTGCAAAGTTACAATTGTAGGGGATATTTCTCCTAATCCCAGTCTTTTAATATAGATAATGGCATAAGGTTAATGCTTTCACCTCAATCACATAAAGCTTTACCAAAAAATCTATCTCGAATCGCACATGGAATTATGAAACTTCTAGGATCATTCAGCTTTCCAGAAAGTTTTTTTCTGAATTATAGCTCTGCACTCCTCACTATGTGCTACTGTCTCATTATCTTCAAACTCCCTTTTTCAATTAAGAATATCCTTCATAAACTTCACTTAGCTTGGCCTTTGTTCTAAAGCTTCAACAATAATATTAATTATAAAATTTTTATAGATTTCCAGAAATTTTGAAAATTGTTTATCCAACTTTTGTTGACGAAGTCTCTGAGGAAATGGAGGTGGTGGCGGTTTTTCTAATTCAATTTTAAGTGGAGAAATTAGTCTTTCAAAACCTTCTGGAGCGTCCTCGTTAGGTTCTTCAATTTCTTCTCTCTCTACTTCAATTTCTTTTTGAACTCTACATTCCAACTCTCTTCTACTTCTAAGTTGAACAGCCTTTACTTGCTCTTTATTATGATTTTTTGGATTTAGTTTAGTATTACTAGGAAGTGTTCCTTGAGTTCTATTACTTAAAGAAGTTGCAATTTATCCCAACAGATTCTCAATATTTCTAATTGCAGCTCCTTGACTTTGTAAATGATTTCCCTGATGGCGGTGAAAATCTTTTTATGTCGACTTGCATCGCTATCAATTCCCGTATCATGTCAATGTCAAGGAGTCACCACTCTCTTTCTCTATCTATCATCCTAATTCTTTTCCTACCTAGACTTATTGTTAGAAGTCTTTGAAGAATTTGAAGAAGGATTAATCATGATAGAGATTTGAGAGAAAAGAAGATTAAATAATAATCTCATAGAACAAGTCTTCAGATTGTGTAATTACTGAAGCTTTTGTATGAGAAAATCATATAAAGATCTTGGGTAACCAGAGAGGTCTTGTAGGTAAAATACCTATTCTGAGTTCTTTAATCTCCTATAGGAGCAAGCTCCTATAGTTAATTACATCCTGAGCAAATTATATTGCCTAGAAAAACTCCCGATTAAGGTTAACATTTATCCTAAAAAAAGTGTAAGTGTTTTCGTGACAGTACGTTTCTGAAGAATTGATACTACTAGAAAGTTTTGTTTGTATGTCATTGCTTTGTAGTGTTTTATTTTGTTGTTTTGGTGTCGTGTCATGTGTCATGTTAGGATGTCGTAGTTTGTGTGTAATATTGTTTTATGTCATGTTGTGCTGTTATTTTTATTGTTGTAATATTATTTTGTCATATTGCATTTTGTTATATCATGATGTCGTGGTGTCGATTTGTCAAGCTGTTACATTATCATGATGATATTGTCTTGGTTTTATGTTTGTTTTCTTTGTTTTAATTTCATCATTTTTTTGTGTTTGTTAATGTCATTTTGTCGTCGTTATATTTTATTGTCATTCTGTTTGAATTATCATTGTTATGTCTGACTTTTGTTATTTTTAGTTGTCGTTTGTTTTGGAAGTGTCGGTTTTATTTTAGATATCATGTCGATGTCAATGTCAATGATTTTTTCGTGTCATGTCAAGTGTCGGTTTTTTATTTGTTTTGGTTTAGTATCATATCATGTCATGTGTTATGCGGGATGTCATAGTTTGTATATCGTGTCATGTCATAATGTGATGTCGTAATGTCATGTCATTTTATGTCATGTCTTAATGTAAATCATAATGTCATGTCATTTTATGTCATGTCTTAATGTGAATCATAATGTCATGTCATTTTATGAAATGTCTTAATGTGATGTCGTAATGTCATAAGATGTCGTGGTTAATATCTCTATTTGTCATGAGATATTTTATCTCCTATAAGAAGAAGTCATTATTATGTCATGAGATACCTTCTATGATGTCAAGAACATATCATTATTTATTTATTTTTTTATTTTGTTTATTATTTTTTTTATTTTGTTTTAAGTTTTGGTTTTGTGATCATCTCAATTTTATTTTGTCATGTATTTGTTTTGGTTTAGTTTCATGTCATCATTTTATTGTGGTATAGAAATGTCACTGTATGTTTTTATTAATGTTGATGTTATGTCGATATCAATGTTAATCATTTTGTCATTTTATTTCATATTTCATGGTTGTCCTAAAAGTCCGGTTGTCTTTATTGTCATGTCATTTTTGTTTTGTTTTTTGTAGAGAGTTTAGGTTTTGTGGCTACCTTAAAGTTCTGGTTTTGTCGTCAATATTCCGTCATCGACGTCCTGCAAAACAGAGTTAGCACACCCTATAACATGCAAAGAAAATCTAAACAAAACTTCATGTCTTCATCCTGCAAAGAAAATAAAGTTAGAAACAATGTCATATCAAGATATTTAGCTCACCTGGTCAAAGTGTCTATTAATCTAGAATTGTCGGATGTTCGAATATAGTTGAGAAGTCGATTTAGATTTTTGATTTGCCTTGACTATCGATTTGGGTTGAATTTTAGAATTTATTTCGATTTATGTCAATTTAGATTTGATTTTAGGTTTTATGTCGATTTGAAAATGTCGAATTGGGTCAAAAGTGTCGGTTTATGTCACATTATGTCAAACAGGGGCCGGTTTATGTCAAATCATGTCGATTTATATCAATTAATGCTATATAATGTCAGTGTTTGTTGAATTTGGTTTGAAATGTTGATTAATGTCAAATTATGTTTAAAATGTTGATTAATGTCGAATTTTGTTGAGTTTCGTTTGAAATATTGAATTTTGTTTGGAATGTCGGATTTATGTTGGTTATGTCGATTTATGTTTGATTTTGTCGATTTTTGGTTGAAATGTCGGATTTATGTCGGTTATGTTGATTTATGTTTGAAATGTCAAATTTATATCGATTTATGTTTGAAATGTCAAATTTATATGGATTATGTCGATTTATATTTGAAATGTTAAATTTATGTTGATTATATTGAGCTGTTTGAAATGTCAAATTTATGTCGATTATATCGATTTATGTTTAAAATGTCACATTTATGTCGATTATATCAATTTATGTTTGAAATGTCAATTTTATGTCATTTATGTCAATTTATGTTTGAAATGTCAAATTTATGTCGATTAAATTAATTTATGTTTGAAATGTCAAATTTATGTCGTTTATGTCGATTTATGTTTGATTTTGTCGATTTTTGGTTCAATTTGGGTTGAACTTGAGATTTATGTCGATTTAGATTCAATTTGGGTTGAACCGAAGGTCTATGTCGATTTAGGTTCAATTTGGGTTGAATCTAAGATTTATGTTGATTTGGGTTCAATTTTGTCGATTGGATTGAACCTAAGATTTATGTCAATTTAGGTTCAATTTAGGTTGAACCTAAGGTTTATGTCATGGTTTAGGTTACACTTAGGTTCATGTCAGTTTGAACATAAGTATGGTTTAACTTAAGTCTAATGTGGGTTAGACTTAAGTTAGGTTTGTTTAGACTTAGGTTCATGTCGGGTTGAACCTAAGTATGGTTTGACTTAAGTCTAATATGGATTAGGCTTAAGTTAGGTTGGTTTAGACTTAAGTTCATGTCGGGTTGAACCTAAGTATGGTTTTGACTTAAGTCTAATATGGGTTAGACTTAAGTTAGGTTGGTTTAGACTTAGATTCATGTCGGGTTGAACCTAAGTATGGTTTTGACTTAAGTCTAATATGGGTTAGACTTAAGTTAGGTTGGTTTAGACTTGGATTCATTTCGGGTTGAACCTAAGTATGGTTTTGACTTAAGGATTACTTAAGCCTAATGTGAGTAAGGCTTAAAGATTAATTAAGTCTAATTGGATTAGACCTGATTAAGGTTTAAGGATTACTTAAGCCTAATGTAAGTAAGGCCTAAGGATTGATTAAGTCTAATTAGGTTAGACTTAATTATGGTTTAAGAGTTATTTAAGCCTAATGTAAGTAAGGCTTAAGGATTAATTAAGTCTAATTGGTTAGACCTAATTAGGGTTTAAGGATTACTTAAGCCTAATGTAAGTAAGGCTTAAGGATTGATTAAGTCTATTTGGGTTAGACTTAATTATGGTTTAAGAGTTATTTAAGCCTAATGTAAATAAGGCTTAAGGATTAATTAAGTCTAATTGGGTTAGACCTAATTAGAGTTTGGGTTTGATTAAGTCTAATTTAGTTAAGACTTGATGGTTTAATTAGGCCTAATAGGTAGACCTAATTAGGGTTTAGGTTTGATTAAGTCTAATTTAGTTAAGACTTAATGGTTGAATCTAATGGGTTAGACCAAATTACAGTTTAGATTTGATTAAGTCTAATTTAGTTAAGACTTAATGGTTTAAATTAAGTCTAATAAGTTAGACCTAATTAGGTTTAAGTTTGATTAAGTCTAATTTAGTTAAGACTTAGTCGTTTAATTAGGTCTAATGGGTAGACCTAATTAGGGTTTTATTAAGTCTAATTTGTCATTTTATACTTAATTATGGTTTATTTAGTTAAACTTAATGTGATTAAGGTTTAACTTTAATTAATTAGGTTTAAATGGTGTCATAAACCTAATTAGGATTTTATTAAGTCTAATTTATCATTTTAGACTTAATTATGGTTTATTGAGTTAAACTTAATGTGATTAAGGTTTAACTTTAATTAATTAGGTCTAAATGGTATCTTAAACCTAATTAAGGTTTATTAAGTCTAATTTGTCATTTTAGACTTAATTATGGTTTATTTAGTTAAACTTAATGTGATTAAGGTTTAACTTTAATTAATTAGGTCTAAATGGTATCTTAAACCTAATTAAGGTTTATTAAGTCTAATTTGTCATTTTAGACTTAATTATGGTTTATTTAGCTAAACTTAATGTGATTAAGGTTTAACTTTAATTAATTAGGTTTAAATGGTGTCTTAAACCTAATTAGGGTTTTATTAAGTCTAATTTGTCATTTTAGACTTAATTATGGTTTATTGAGTTAAACTTAATGTGATTAAGGTTTAACTTTAATTAATTAGGTCTAAATGGTATCGTAAACCTAATTAAGATTTATTAAGTCTAATTTGTCATTTTAGACTTAATTATGGTTTATTTAGTTAAACTTAATGTGATTAAGGTTTAACTTTAATTAATTAGATCTAAATGGTATCATAAACCTAATTAAGTTTTATTAAGTGTAATTTGTCATTTTAGACTTAATTATGGTTTATTTAGTTAAACTTAATGTGATTAAGGTTCAACTTTGATTAATTAGGTTTAAATGCTGTCTTAAACCTACTTAGGGTTTATTAAGTCTAATTTGTCATTTTAGACTTGATTATGGTTTATTTATAGGTTTATTTAAGTTATTTTGAACCTAGTCTATCATAGAATAGGCTAAGTAATTAAAGAAATTTGGAATTTTAGGATTAAATTTATTAAATAATAAATTTTAACCATATTTTTGAAAATGTCTTTTAAATATGTCTAATGGTTTAAGAAATGTCATTTTAAGGTTATTGTTTGTTACCTTAAATGTTCTAACCATTTTCCAATTTTATTTCTCTTAATTTTCATTTTTATAATTATTATTTAAAATAATTACAAAAATCTCTTGAGAATTATGAAAGGAGGTCTTAAAGGGGTTTTCTAATATAGAAAAATCAGAAAAGATCTTTGAAAACATAAAGATGAATTCCCCAAAATTTCAAATTTTTTTAGTTTATTAATAATTTTTAATAATTAAAATACTCCAGAGAGTATTTAATTATTTAAAAATTAAATACTATGAATAAAATTATGATTTTAATTTCATAATTTTCTTCTCTTCAAGTGCTTTCGACAGATTATTTTATTTTATTTTTAAGAGCTCTGGATCAAAAGATATGCATTTTTAAAGATTTTAAGGATCTTCTGAATTAAAATGGCCCAGAAAAATCGATAGCGCGACACGTGTCCTCGTACCGTCAAAGGGGCAGGAGGATCCAGTGTGCGGCATGGAACAGCGGACACAGGAAATTTAGATCAGTGCCATCCGTTCCAAAACACGGGAACGGATGACGGAGATAAATCCTCCAGAAATTCGAAAAAACTTCGAACCGTCCAACTTCAAAGCTCAATATCTTACTCATTTCTCAACGAAATTGAGTGAAATTTTTATTAAAATGATCGTCTAGATGAGAAGCACCCATCTATACGGTGATGCATGGGTTGTGAGAGGGTAAATGGTACAGATTTAGGAATATATATTAAACACAATAATTTTAATAATTGCTTCCATACCTTTGCCACAATGAACTTGATCTCGATTGGACTTTTTGGTCAGCCTCCTGTGGCCCTAGGGAAGTTCTTTCCCACTTCAATTTGGACTCGAATCGGGTCTATATAGGTGGAAGACCAAGGTGGCAAATTTGTAATTTTGGCTCGGTTTGACCAAATTGGCTCGATATGGTGGCTAATTGGGTCAAGTCTTGGTTGAGGTTTATTATGTAGGCTCTAAGGAAGATTTTTGGTCTTGGGAGCAAGAGATTTTGGGCAGCCTATTTGCCTCTAAGAATTTTTTTCTTCATATGCTTGGGTTTGTGATCGCTGAAAAATTTATTAAGAAATTCATATCTATTTTTGATGAAATTGCACTTTAAAGAAGGGTATTTTCTTTATTTTGTTGCAGGAATGAATAATTTAGGTGATAAAAGCAAAAATCATAAAAAGGAGCGAATTTGGAGCAAAATCATGCAATTTGTGCTGAGTCACCGACGGCGAGATCGAGCCCGCCGACGACGAGGTTACAAGAAGAAAATTCTGAAGAATTTATAATTGTCTCGCTGACAGCGAGCCCGAGCCCGCCGACGGCCGAGCTAGAGCGGTTGAAGATCTTCAGAAGCCTCGCCGACGGCGAGGTAGTTCGTCGCCGACGGCGAGGTAGTTCAAATGGCACGGATACATTGAACCCGGACACTTTTTGAAGGGATGCTTACGCACCTCTTGGTCCTTTGCTCACCTCCATATATAGAGGCCGAAAATCGATCTTTTGTGTGCAATCTTTTAGTCTTTTGTCTAGTTTTGTGTGCAGTTGTGTGTCTTTAGTGAGTCTTTAGTGAGTTTAGTGAGTAATTAGTGAGTCGTGCTGTACTGGAAGGAAGAGTCAAAGGAACTACGAGGAGTCTGTTTGGGGATAAATCGAGATAAGTATTTGTAATTATTGTTTTTAATTTTAAATGAAATTCATGCTTAGTTTAGTTCCCATGCATTCTGAGTAGTTTATTAATCTTTCTCCCTGTTTATGAAATTAAGTGACTTGATGAAATTAAAATAGAGATACTTATATATATTAATAAATTGTGATAATTTTTACTTAAAACTTAATTTACTTTCAAGCTGGTCATTTGATTTGTTAAAATATGTTGATTATCAACTATAGTAAAAATTACATCCGATATTCGGGAATTCAAAAGCCTTGGAAGGAGGGTGCAAATAAATAGGGAAATAATATCATCGGGCGTAGAATTGAGCATTTTAGTGTGACGAGTAAAATATTCAATTTGGTCCATTGTTTGAGAGCTGAAGTGTAGATGTTAGCCCTCGGGCGAGGGAACGTGGGAGCTCGAAGTGGCAGTCGGTATCCTCCCGAGCCTAGCGCGGATTCGGTAATCAAACATAGGATTAGTCAATATTCTTTACACTGGACCAAAGGGTAAAGAATAGGAATGCTCCTATTTGTCACAATACCTTAAAATTATCTATTTAAATTCATCAATCACTTAAATTTCTAAACAAGGGGAAAGATACTTTTTCTGAATAGTTAAGACTTATTTAACAATTAGTTTAATTTCCTGCACTTTCAATACGTATTAATTTTTCTACTTAGTTAAGTTACCTAATTAAAATACTTAGTTTACTTTATTGCGCTCAAATTTAGAATTCCAAATTTTCGTATACTATTTTAAAAATTGTTATTATTATTTTAAATTAGTTGTTATTTAATTTTCTCTTTCTCTGTGGGATCGATAACCAGGACTCCACTAGAGCCCTGTATTACTTGATACGATACGTATACTTGCGTAGCATCCACAACATAAACAATTACAATTCTATACATATAAATAGCGGGGTCAAGTTTTTGGCGTCGTTGCAATTAAATTAAAAATATCATAATATAAAATTGTGGGTCATGTTTTTGGCGCCGTTGCCGGGGAGAGTAAGAAAAATTTACTAAAGTAACGGACTATTTTAAAATAATCATAATAAATAAATTAATATCTATTCTGAAATTGTATGCGCAAATTTGGAAACGAAAATTTAATACCTTACGATTCCGAATTAGAGCGTACAATTAAAAGAATTAGAAAACAAAAAAAACAAATTATAAATTTAACACAAATGGCGAATATTCCCGAAATTCAAAATATGAACCAACAAAGACCATTAAGAGATTATGCCAACCCTACATCGGATGAAATTCATTTAACTATTCAAAACCCCGATGTAGTCGCTAATTCATTTGAACTTAAACACCGCAATTATCCAAATCGTACAAAACAATCAATTTAGTGGTTCACCTATCGAAGATCCTAACTTACATCTTGCTAGTTTTCTAGAACTTTGTGCTACTTTTAAATATCAAGGAGTATCCGACGATGCTTATAAGACTTAGACTTTTTCCTTTTTCATTAAGGGATAAAGCTAAAATGTGGTTGAATTCGTTAGCACTCGGATCTATTAAAGCTTGGGGAGAATTATCACAAAAATTTCTATCCAAATATTTTCCACCATCTAAAACTCGCTAAGTTTAGAAATGATATAACTTCTTTTTGTCGGTTAGATGGAGAATCAATATATGAAGCTTGGGAGAGATTTAAGGAACTTCTTAGGAAATGCCCACATCATGCGCTACTGCAGTTAGCTGATTATTCAAACCTTTTATAATGGATTAGTAGGATCTTTAAGATCAATCATCGATCTGTCATCGTTGGAGGTTGATTAATGTCTAAACCATTTGATGAAGCTTATGCACTAATCGAAGAAATGGCAACAAATAATTTCCAATGACCTGCTGATAGAGTAAATCCTGAAAAGATAGCCAGCATTCATGAAAATGATGCAATATCTATGTTAGCTTCTTAAATTGCTGCTATATCTAAGAAATTAGATCATTTTGGAATGAACTACTCTCCTATTTTAGAAGAAAACTCATCTGGACAAATCATAGAATCTCAAAATAATTATGAAACTTTAAATGCTATTAATAATAGAACTAATAACCCTTATTCAAACTATTACAATCCTGGTTGGAAAACTCATCCAAAATTTAATTGGAATAACACATCTAATCAACAATGGATGAATCAACCTAATCAAGCAAATCCAAACTATAAACCTAATTACCCACTCGGATTTAATAACAATAACCCTCAATTCAAGGATAAGAAATTATCCATGGATGAATTAATTTTGAATATGGGTCATCAGCTACAAAATCAAGGAAATCAACTACAAATTCAAGGAAATCAATTACAAATTCAAGGAACATCTATTAAAAATATCGAAACTCAACTTGGACATATTACTACTCACGCTAAATAATAGAATACTCGGAACTTTTCCTAGTAATGTGGAAATAAATCCTAAAGATCAAGGAAAAGAACAAATTAAAGCAATACAACTAAGGAGTGGAAAAGAATTAGAACCTCAAATTCAAAAAGAACTTGAAAGCCAAAAAGAGGAAGTGGAAATTGAAAAGGAAACAATTCAACAAGATTCAAACTTGGAACATCCTTTAATACCTATGAAAATTTCGTTGAAAAACCTCCACCACCATTCCTCAACGACTAGCTCAACATAAAAAAGATAAATAATTTGCTAAATTCCTTGAAATATTAAAGAAATTAACAATTAATATACCTTTTGTTGAAGCTTTAGATCAGATGCCAAATTATGTAAAATTTATGAAAGATATTCTAAATAAGAAAAGAAAATTCACTGATAATGAAACTGTCGCACTTAGTGAAGAGTGTAGTGCTATTATTCAGAAGAAGCTTCCTGAAAAATTGAAAGATCCTGGTAGTTTCACTATACCCTGCGCTATAGGAGAAAAAATTTATGGAAAAGCTTTGTGTGACTTAGGAGCAAGCATCAATCTAATGCCTCTATCGATTTTTAAGAGATTAGGATTAGGAAAAATTACACCTAATTCAGTAACCCTTCAATTAGCTGATCGTTCGGTTACCTATCCTAAGGAAGTTATTGAAGATGTGTTAGTAAAGGTGGATAAATTTATCTTCCCAGTAGATTTTATTATTTTAGATATGGAGGAAGATAAAGAAATTCCTATCATTTTAGGAAGACCATTTTTAGCTACTGGAAAAGCTATGATTGATGTTCAGAAAGGAGAATTAACTATGAGAGTAAATGACCAAAAAGTTACATTTAATATTGCAAAATCAATGAAATATCCTGCGCTAGAAAAAGATGATGAATGTTTTCGGATGGAAATACTTGAATATTTACAACAAGAACATTTTAAGGAATATTACGAGGATAAATTAGAAAAAGAAAACACTTGAATTAATTGAAGATAATCATGAAGAACTAGATTTTATTCAGGAAAGATTTGAATTTTTGGATAATACTGAAAATACTGACAAGAATATAGTTCCATCAATTATTAAACCTCCTGAACTTGAGCTAAAAATATTACCTGATCATTTGAAATATGCTTATTTAGGTAATTCTTCAACTTTACCAGTTATTATTTCATCTGCATTAAACGAATCTCAAGAACAAAAACTTTTAGAAACTTTTAAAAAATATAAGAAAACTTTTGGTTGGACTTTAGCAGATATTAAAGGAATTAGTCCTTCAATCTGTATGCATAGAATTATTTTAGATGATGAACATAAACCTTAAGCAGATCCCCACAGGAGATTAAACTCGATAATGAAAGAAGTAGTTAAGAAAGAAATTTTAAAATGGTTAGATAATGGTATTATATATCCTATTTCGACGATGCTTAGGTAAGCCCAATTCACTGTGTTCCTAAGAAGGGAGGAGTGACCGTTACTGCCAATGAAAATAACGATCTTATTCCTATAAGACAAGTTACTGGTTGGCGTATATGTATTGATTATAGGAAATTAAATACCGCCACCAGGAAAGATCACTTCCCTTTACCATTTCTAGACCAGATGTTAGATAGATTAGCTGGACATAAGTATTTTTGTTTTCTAGATGGATACACCGGTTATCATCAAATACAAATTGCTCCACGAGGATCAAGAGAAAACTACATTTACTAGTCCTTATGGAACTTTCGCTTTTCGAAGAATGCCTTTTGGATTATGTAATGCACCAACGAACATTCCGGAGATGTATGATGTCTATATTTAGTAAGTTAATCGACAATGGAATAGAAGTATTTATGGATGATTTCTCCGTATTTGGAACATCATTTGACACATGCTTAACTCATCTTGAAAAAGTATTAGAAGTATGTGAGAAAACAAATTTAGTTCTAAATTGGGAGAAATGTCAATTTATGGTTGCGGGCGGCATTGTATTAGGGCATAAAATTTCGGAAAAAGGCATGGAAGTGGACCCTGCAAAAATTCAAGTTATAGCTAAATTACCACCTCCAACTATGGTAAAAGGGGTAAGAAGTTTTCTTGGACATGCTGGATTCTACAGACGCTATATAAAAGATTTTTCAAAAATTACTAAACCTCTATGCCAACTTCTCGAAAAGGACAAGAAATTTGAATTTACAATCGAATGCTCGAATGCTTTTGAACTCTTAAAAGAAAAATTAATTACGAGCACCTATAATAGTTTCACCTAACTCGGGAGAAACCATTTGAGCTTATGTGTGATGCTAGTGATTATGCTCTGTAGGAGCAGATTCTTGGGCAAAGATATGAAAAGATTTTTAAAGTTATATACTATGCTTAGTAAAACTCTAAATGATGCTTGAAATAAATTATACGATTACTGAAAGAGAACTATTAGCGGTAGTATATGGTTTTAATAAATTTAGACCTTATCCGATTGGAACAAAATGTATCATGCATACCGATCATTCTGCTATCAAATATTTAATGCAAAAGAAAGATTCCAAACCAAGATTAATTAGATGGATGCTATTAATGCAAGAATTCGATTTTGAGATCGTTAATAAGAAAGGAACCGATAATCGAATTGCGGATCATTTATCGAGATTAGAAAATCTTGAATTATCCGATATTGAAAATGAAATTATAGACAGTTTTCCGATGAACAACTATATAATATCAATGAGTGGAAAATACCATGGAATGCTGATATAGTAAACTATATAGTTAGTAATATTTTACCACCTATGCTAACTTTGCAACAACAGAAAAAATTCATCCATGATACGAAAACTTATTTTTGGGATGAACCATATTTATATAAGAAATGTAAGGATTTAATTATTAGAAGATGTGTACCTTATGAAGAAACTGAACTAATTATTCAAAAATGTCATGATTCTAATTTTGGAGGACATTTTGGGACTGATAAAACTGCTTATAAGATTCTACAATCGGATTTTCTTGGCTCTACTCTATTTAGAGATGTATATAGATATATTAAAACTTGCGATACATGCCAAAGAGTAGGAAATATATCTAGAAGAAACGAAATGCCTCTAAACTTTATATTAGAAGTTGAAATTTTTGATGTTTGGGGATTAGATTTTATGGGACCTTTTATTCCTTCGTTTGGAAACTCATATATATTAGTAGTCGTTGATTATGTTTCCAAATGGATTGAGGCACAAGCTTTACCTAGGTGTGATGCTAAGAGTGTTTCAAAATTTCGATAAAAAATATTTTTACTAGATTTGGAATGCCGAGAGTGATTATCAGTCGACGGAGGAACTCATTTTAGAAATAAATACATTCACGAAACTAGTAGAAAAATACAATATTACTCATAAGATATCCACTTGCTTATCATCCACGAGTACTAGCGGATTAGTCGAAGTATCTAATCGTGAGATTAAACGTATTTTAGAAAAATCTGTAAACCGAATAGGTTAGATTGGTCTATTAGATTAGACAACTGCATTATGGGCTTATAGGATCGCTTATAAAACTCCGATTGGAATGACTCCTTACGAGCTTATATATGGAAAAACATGCCACTTACCGAGTTGAATTAGAACATAAAGCATATTAGGCGATTAAAGAATTTAATTATAATATGAAGGAAAGTCTGGTGAGAAAAGATTGTTGCAATTAAATGAATTGGAAGAATTAAGAAATGAATCGTATGATAATGATCGGATTTATAAAGAAAAGATGAAATTATGGCATGATCGGAAGATTAATCGGAGAAATTTTGAACCGGGACAGGAAGTTTTGCTATATAATACTAGATTGAAATTATTTCCTGGAAAATTGAAGTCTCGATGGTTAGGACCTTTCACCATAACTCAAATATTTTCATACGGAACTATAGAAATCGAAGATCCAAAAGCTTGGACATAAATTTAAAGTTAATGGACATAGATTAAAACCATATTTCGAAGGTATAAGACATAACTATAAAGAGGTTTTAATGCTTAGTCGACTCGATTAATAATTGAAATTAGGTCGGTCGACGACGTTAAACCAAGCGCTTTATGGGAGGCAACCCATATTAGTTATCTATTTTTATTGTATCTTAATAGTTAGTTTATATTATTGAAACTTTACTACTCAATTATTATTAAGAATCATCACAGATTAAAACCATTATGATGAGAAAAGAAATTATTCGATTTAGAGCGAAATTGGACATTATTTTGAAATCTCGCCGACGGCGAGGTCGATACTCGCCGATAGCGAGGTTCGTGCTTAATTTAATTTAGTTTATTTATAAGCTCGTCGACGGCCGAGAAACGAGCCCGCCGACAGCGAGAACCTGAAAGGCAGTTTATAACTAAGTCGTCGACGGCGAGAAACCTCCCGCCGACAGCGAGGAAGTTATAAAAATGAGTTATATATACTTTAAATGCTGATCTGGACGGTTTCAACACCAATTCCTTTGTGAAAACCCATTCTTAAACCATTCTAAGTCTGCCTTCTTCACTAGAATTCATTCCATTCACCATAATGGCCTCCAAATTCTTAGATTCCTCTAAATCTGGAGTGTTTAACCGGAGGAAATTTGTGAGTGCGGAAGCGCATCGGATCTTCAACAAGGTTTTGGTAAAGAAAAGAGTTATCAAGGAATGGGGATTTGTCAATCGAGGATTAGAGAATTCCACTACGAAGATAGAAGAAACGATCGCACAGCGGCACTGGGAGGTATTTTGTTACACAACGTCTGCTGTTGTTATTCCAATTGTGAAAGAGTTCTACTCTAACTTACATGCGATCAACAATGGGAATATCTACGTCGGAGGAAGATGGGTGACGTTTACTCCATCAAGAGTAAATGAATTATTCTCTATGAAAACACCCGGTATGTCACTATTCAAATTTTGTGCCTTCTCGATATAATATGAATGAGATATTTCAATATCTGACTGATGAACCGGAAGATTGGGAAATGCGTGAAGACGGGTATGTTAGTTTCTCTGCATCACTTTTGAATCCTGTCTCAAAGCACTGGCACTTTTTCATCTCATCTAAATTGTTACCTACTATGAGGGTAAACAAAGTTTCAAAGGAATGCGCTATATTGAATTATTGTATTCAAATTGGATTGCCTATTGATGTTGGATCAATAATTGTTAAGTCTGCATTGAGTTTAATTGTGCATGGGTCAGTTCACGGACTAGGACACCCATCTACTATTTTTGCATTATGCAGTCAAGTACTGTGTTTCTTATGAAGCTTGGGAAAAGGTTATGTTACCTTGGAAGCCGCTTGATCCTACGGATATGGTCCCTACTTTGGACAATAATGAAGACATTACATTTATCTCCGATAGAGCTTCACGGAATAATCCTATAGCAAGGCCTATTTCGAGATAAAACGGAGTTACTTATGAAGAAAATTAATGGAATGGAGAAAGAACTACGGAATGTGAGAGATTTAATCGACAATATATCTGATTTATTTGATCACATTGATCTGGAGGATGAAGGAACACTTCGATCATTCCGGACACTTGGAAGCTAGCTTTCTTCATTTGCCGAGACTGAAGGGTTGGATCACCGAAGAATCCGCTTCGAAATTTCCCTTCGAGCCTTTCTATAACTTATTTGTACATCATCGTCATATAGGAAATATCGAGAGAAGATGAAGATTCGACCTTGAAGAGTAGTAGTAAAGATTTTCATAGTATGTTTGTATTTATGTTATTTGATTTGATTTAGATTTTATTATGTGTGGAGTGATGATTTGAATATCTCAAACTTAGTTGAGATATGCGTCATAGTTTTGTATCAGCATTTAGTGTGTCGTGGATTGGTTTGCGATGTTGATTGGTAGTAAGGATTGAAGTTTGAAGTTTGATTATAGAGTTTTAAATTATGTTAGTTTGTATGTCTCATGGATTTCAATATTAAAGTTAATTTGTTGTGTTGTGTGAATTTGTTTGTGTATAAGTAATTAATCTTCATATTAAATTAATAAATGATATGATCGGAAATATAATATAAGGCAAATCGAGGTTGAAAATGATTGATCGAAATTCAAAAATTGAAATTTTTAGGACCTCGCCGACGGCGAAAAATCCCCGACGGCGAGATCGATCTCGCCGACAGCGAATAATTCTCGCTGACGGCGGATTTTTCCCGAAACTTTTGCCTTATGGAATTAATTAGCTCGCCGACGGCGAGAAAAATCTCGCTGACAGCGAGAACGCGAAAAGACCTATATTTGACCGGTCAGCCGACACTATTTATCATCCCCTTCCTAAAATTTTCGAAAAAACCGACCTAGGGCTTGAGAGATCTTGGATTTGAAGCGATTTCAACACTTTTTAACACCGGATTTCATCTTTCCTTGGTAAGAGCTTCACTCCTATGCAAAAATTTTTGATTTTCACCATTGATTTCTTCTACATTGGGATATTTTGAAAAATTTTGAAATGTGAAGAAAATACTTGGAAGAATTTCATAGAAATCGATTTAAATGGATTTTAAATGTTGTAGGAAGCCTTCTTAGGATTATTTTTAAGCTTAGTGAAAATTTTCATGATTTTCACAGATCGATCGTATGGCTCCACGACAAAAACGTCGAGTAGAATTCGACGAAGACCGATTCATCAATGCACGAGCACGGACTAAATATTTTGAAAATATTCGAGGAAGAAAGTGCATTGCGGATCGGGTTTTCGAAATCCGGGAGGAGAAGTAGAGCGGATTATTAAGGAACGAGGTTGGGAGAATTTCGTTACGTTCGATATAGAGCAGTTTGTAGAAGTGGTTAAAGAATTTTATGCCAATTTAACTCGCCGCGAAGATGCACCGAGTAAAGGTAAGAGGATTTTTTGTAGATTTCAATGCTGCAAGAATTAACGCGTTTTATGAAGTTCATGGCTCGCACTTTAGCGAGTATGAAACTTTTGGAACGATGGAAGGACCACTGGAGGAAGTCATTAACTTTCTCACTGATGGGACCGGAGTTTGAAAAATTAAGCAGCAGGAAAGAGTGAATTTTCCTCTTTCTAAATTAAATGCGAGTCTCAAAGCTCGGCATTACTTTATTTGTTCTACTCGTTACCCACATATCACCACGGTGAGGTAACACGAGATAGAGCCATTCTGAATTTCTGTATTCAGAATAACAGAAGCATCAACATCGGGAGAATTATTTATCGAAACATCCTGGCCACTCCTCGAAATGAGAGTGGAGCTGGATTGGGACACCCTGGATTAATTTTTACACTCTGCCAACTCTCTGGAGTTGAGGCTAGAGATAATGAAGAATGGGTAGAACCAATGAAACCACTCACAGCTGCCAATATTAAGAAGTATGAATCTCATGAAGGGTGGAGAGCAGGAGTAAGAAGTTATTTCACTCAGTCAAGTAGAGATATACCCTCTACTAGCTATGAACCTCCTGAGTCTACCACCCCTACCCTTCAAGATCTGATGAATGAATTAACCCTGAGTAGAAAGAGTTTTGAGTTATTTGGAGAAAATATGGAAAGAAGATTTGAGCATATAGATCAAAGGATTGGAGGCTTGGAGAAAAGACACGATTATGATAGTGAATATCTCCAGCGACATTCGGAATACGAGATTGCATACTATGAAGGCGAGCGTCGCTATAGGAGTGGTGATTTAGATGTTGTCTTTCCCGAGTGCCCCCGATATTCACGAGTACCGACTGTTCGGTCTTCTCGGCCTACGGATCGGGGAGAAGATGATATAGCTCGGGACTTTAATGTTGAAGATTAGGACTTTATTTGTTTGTTTGTTTAATGTTAAGTTATTTAAAAAAAAAAAAAACTTTTTATATGTTTGTAATATTCAGTACTTTATGTTGTAAGACATTAGATGTTTGTTAGATTAATCTGCTTGGATTGTTATAGTAGTTTAGTTTTTGTTTTTTTTTTTGTGTGTGTTAGTTAATTGCATTTGTTTTTATATTAATTAGGATGTTAGTTTTCTTTAGTATGTTTTTATTTTCTATTATTCTGTATTGTTTTAAGTTTTAAAATTGTTAATATGTTAGTTCAATTGTTTTTAATATGTTAGTGATTCATAGGTGTAATGTAGAGTTAATTTTAATTGTTGTGTTTAATACTTATCTCAGATTTTATCCCTGCATTTTTCTTGTTATATATATATGGAGAATACTAACAGTACAGGTTCAATGAAAAATGAAAAAGCCTGCAAAAATTTCAAAGAAAAAAAAAAGAAATACCTAAACTTCAAAGGTATGATTTATTTACTCTCCCTTTTTCATTATTTAGAGTAGATATAAAAATTTAAGTTTGGGGGGGAGTAAAATACAAATTTAGTTATTAACTTGTTCTCAATTTCTATTTTCAAATTATTATAAAAATGATTTTTATAACAAATTTTTCAATTTGATTTAATATGAATTATTTTTTTTAATTATTATAAAAGGTTAAATGAAATATTTCTAGTACTTTAATTAATTAAATAGAATAAACTATTTGGTTAAAGGGAATAAGAATATAGTAAACTATTTTTAGTAAGGAAAACTATATTCTAAAATTAAAATTCTTAAGTATTCAAGTGAAAAAGAAAAGATTGAAAATCAATGAAGTAAAAACTATGAAGTATATATAAGCTAAGAAATATTTCTAAGTTTCAAATTTAGGAAAATGAAAATGAAGTTCAAAATTATTAACAGGCTCTCCAGATACAGTAATCCTCATTAGAAAAAAAAGAAAAAGAAAAAGAAAAAGAAAAAGAAAAAGAAAAAGAAAAAGAAAAATAAGGAGAAGCTTGAGGAGATGCCTTATCAAAAATTGGCTTCATTTGAATTAACCTAAAGGAAAAAACTTAGATATTTCCAAACTTATGTTTATGGATTAGAATTTTACCTAATAGTGTTTTCTTGAATTTCTTATCATATGAATATCTTAAGTAGTTATTCTTTTAAATATAGTCATTCCTGAAATGAATAGTAAACTAGAAATCTTAGACACGATAACTAAATAATTTATTTCTATAAGATTAATTAAATTACATGAATTATTTTTGTTTAACTTTATTATGATATTAATTAATCTAATTCATAGTTCATTTTAAATTGAAAAATCTTATTATAAAACTCATTATTTTTATGTAGTACTAAAAATTACTTGAGGATAAGTAATAAGTAAGTTTGGGGGATTTTGATCGCTGAAAAATTTATTAAGAAATTCATACCTATTTTTGATGAAATTGCACTTTAAAGAAGGGTATTTTCTTTATTTTGTTGCAGGAATGAATAATTTAGGTGATAAAAGCAAAAATCATAAAAAGGAGCGAATTTGGAGCAAAATCATGCAATTTAGTCTCGAGTCGCCGACGGCGAGATCGAGCTCGCCGACGGCGAGGTTACAAGAAGAAAATTCTGAAGAATTTATAATTGTCTCGGCCGACAGCGAGCCCGAGCCCGCCGACGACGAGCTAGAGCGGTTTGAAGATCTTCAGAAGCCTCGCCGACAGCGAGGTAGTTCGTCGCCGACGGCGAGGTAGTTCAAATGGCACAGATACATTGAACCTGGACACTTTTTGAAGGGATGCTTACGCACCTCTTGGTCCTTTGCTCACCTCTATATATAGAGGCCGAAAATCAGTCTTTTGTGTGCAATCTTTTAGTCTTTTGTCTAGTTTTGTGTGCAGTTGTGTGTCTTTAGTGAGTCTTTAGTGAGTTTAGTGAGTAATTAGTGAGTCGTGCTTGTACTTGGAAGGAAGAGTCGAAAGGAACTACGAGGAGTCTGTTTGGGGATAAATCGAGATAAGTATTTGTAATTATTGTTTTTAACTTTAAATGAAATCCATGCTTAGTTTAGTTCCCATGCATTCTGAGTAGTTTATTAATCTTTCTCCCTGTTTATGAAATTAAGTGACTTGATGAAATTAAAATAGAGATACTTATATATATTAATAAATTGTGATAATTTTTACTTAAAACTTAATTTACTTTCAAACTGGCCATTTGATTTGTTAAAATATGTTGAATATCAACTATAGTAAAAATTACATCTGATATTCGGGGAATTCAAAAGCCTTGGAAGGAGGGTGCAAATAAATAGGGAAATAATATCACTGGGCGTAGAATTGAGCATTTTAGTGTGACAGAGTAAAATATTCAATTTGGTCCTATTGTTTGAGAGCTGAAGTGTAGATGTTAGCCCTCGAGCGAGGGGAACGTGGGAGCTCGAAGTGACGATCGGTATCCTCCCAGCCTAGCCGCAAATTCGGTAATCAAACATAGGATTAGTCAATATTCTTTACACTGGACCAAAGGGTAAAGAATAGGAATGCTCCTATTTGTCACAATACCTTAAAATTATCTATTTAAATTCATCAATCACTTAAATTTCTAAACAAGGGGAAAGATACTTTTTCGAATAGTTAAGACTTATTTAGCAATTAGTTTAATTTCTGCACTTTCAATACGTATTAATTTTTCTACTTAGTTAAGTTACCTAATTAAAATACTTAGTTTACTTTATTGCGCTCAAATTTAGAATTCCAAATTTTCGTATACTATTTTAAAAATTGTTATTATTATTTTAAATTAGTTGTTATTTAATTTTCTCTTTCCCTGTGGGATCGATAACCAGGAATCCACTAGAGCCCTGTAATACTTGATACGATACGTATACTTGCGTAGCATCCACAACATAAACAATTACAATTCTATACATATAAATAGCGGGGTCAAGTTTTTGGCGTCGTTGCAATTAAATTAAAAATATCATAATATAAAATTATGGGTCAGTTTGGGTCCTATTTATAGCCATGGGAGGGCTTTGGATGAGCTTAAGTTTATTTGGAGAAGGTGTTATCTGATGTTATGATTGCTGAAGATAGAATTTCAGCTGGAGGGGATAAGAGAATTGCAAAATTCCAAGAATTTCCATCATGTGCTTAACCATAGTGAAGATTGGGTTCAAGTGATGGCTTACTTTCATTGGTTCATTTGGGAGGTCTGGAGATTGGTTCAAAGGCTGTGAAATCTTCCCTATTCATGTTTTAACATTTTTTTTAATGGCATTAAGGAGAAAGAGCCACCTTAGCCCTTTTACCCATCTTATGCACCAAAGGATCATCATGGTGTTTAACCATGGTGAAAGGGAAGCTCAAACTTTGTTTCTCATCCATTGGCTAGTCATGAAGTGTGGTGGGCTGCTCTTTAGATGGCTGGCCACATCACCTTGATAGGAATGGTGAGTCAAGCTTTGAAGTGAAGTGGTTTTGCCACTTCATTTTCTTCATTATGATGCCTTCATAATGAGTTTTAACCATGATTAAATGTTATGTTATGAGTTCTTAATGGGTTGGATCACATTGAATGTGTCATATGGGTTTAATAGGTCATGGGTGACCTATTAATGACTTTTCATATTTTAATTTTAATTTAAAATTAATTATGAGAATTTTTTAGTCACATATGATGTCATATGTCAAAATGTCATTTTATGTCTTTTTTTATTTAATTTCTATTTTAATTATATCATTAATTAAAATTGTTGGAAATTATTTTATTAATCAATTTATTAATTAAAATAAATTTTAATTAATTATTTGATTAATTTTAATGTCTTCTTTAAATTAAAGGTTTAAATTTGTCATGTCTTTAAACCTTTATATTTTAATTAATTAAAAATTAATTAAAATTTTAAATATTTATTCTACTAATCAATTAATTAATCAAAAATGATTTGAGATTAATTATTTGATTAATATTTGTCATTTGTAGGTTAAAGGTTAAAAATTTGTTACATTTTAAACCTTTTAATGATATTTTTATTTTAATTAATTCAAAAATTAATTACAATTTTAAAATAAAAATTATTTTTATTTTAATTAATTATTTGATTAATTTTTATAATTTTTATCATTTTTGTTTAAAATTAGGTGTTTTGGCAAAATTTGATAAATGTTGACTATGGTTGACCCTGGTTGACCCAAGCTGACTTGGGTTAGTCAATGTGAGTCTAATAATGTCAAATGTGACATCTTCAACCTTGTCATGGTTGATTTGGTCACAAAATTGATGATTTTGTCAATTTGGGGTTTAATTTGGTTATGTTAACCAAATTTTGGGCTTCTGTTAGTCCAATAGTCAATGTGGTGACATTTGGATTAACTTTTTGATTGCTTTGATTAATATTAAATTGATTTTACCAATGTGTGTCTTTGAAGTTTATTTTGAAGTTAAAGTTAGCCATTGTTGACTAAATCAAGGGTTGACCAAAGTTGTCTTTAATGGTCATGTAATGTCTTGAAATGGTCAAATAGGTCATATTTGATCATTTTAGTGTCTTAATTGACTTGATAGTCAATGGTTGGTCATTGGGTCAATCATTGGGGTCATGGGCTGATCATTTTGATCAAATTTGACCTTTTGAGTCCAAGATTGACCTGTTGGGTCAGTAAGGTTGGTCATTGGGACAAGATTGACCATTTTGACCAAAGTTGACTTTTTAGGTCATGGGTTGACCTATTTGGTCAATAGGGTTGGTCATTAGGTCAGGATTGACCATTTTGACCAAAGTTGACTTTTTAGGTCAAAAGGTTGACCTATGAGGTCAATAGGGTTGGTCATTGGGTCAGGATTGACCATTTTGACCAAAGTTGACTTTTTAGGTCATAAGGTTGACCTATTGGGTCAATAGGGTTGGTCATTAGGTCAGGATTGACCATTTTAACCAAAGTTGACTTTTAGGTCATAGGTTGACCTGTCATAAAAATGAGGTCAACATTCCCATTTATAACACCACGTCTTCTATAGATAACTTCTTAACCTTAAGTTTTGGATTATTATTAAAATCAGGAGGATAAGTAAGTCTATAATTACTATTATCTTGGTTGTTCCACTTCCCCAATGGGTTTACTTAGTTGTTCCCCCATTGTTGATTAGTACCACCATAATTGTTATTCTAATTAAATTTAGGATAGTTTTTCCAACCTGGGTTATAGTAGTTAAAAAATGGGTTATTTGACTTATTATTTATAACATTCAAAATCTCTATTGATGGTTCAGAATATACCATTTGGCCTAATGACTTCTATTCAATCATTGGAATTGGTTGAGAAAAATTCATTCCAAATTAGTTTATCTTCCTTGAAATTGTAGCAACTTGGTTTGCTAACATAGCAAAAGCTTCAGATTCATGAATATTGGATACCTTATTAGGATATACCATTTCAGAAGGCCATTAAAAATTATTTGTAGCAATTTATTCAATTAAAACATAAGCTTCATGAAATGGTTTCGACATCAATGAACCACCAGCAGTGACATCGATAATAGATCTAAGAGATCTAGCTAATCCATTATAGAAAGTTTGAATAATTAACCAATATGGCACAACATGGTGTAGACACTTTCTTAGGAGTTCTTTAAATCGTTCCCAAGCTTCATAAATAGATTCCTTTTCAAACTGACAAAAAGAAGTAATATAATTTCTAAGCTTCGCAATTTTTTATGATGGAAACTATTTAGTGAGGAATTTCTGTTCTAAATCACCCCAATTTCTGATAGATCCAGGTGCTAATGAATTTAACAATATCTTAGACTTATACCTAAGTGAGAAAAGAAAAGGCCTAAGTCTAATAACAACATCAGAAACGCCATCATATTTAAATGTAGCACACAATTCTAGAAAATTGGCAAGATGTAAATTTAGATTTTCAGTTGGTGCTCCCCTAAATTGATTATTTGATACCATTTGGATAATAACAAGTTTAAGTTCAAATGAATTAACAGTTACAGTAGGATTTTGAATACTACCATGAAGTTCATCCACTGTAGGATTTGCATAATCTCTTAAAGATCTAAACTCTTGAAGAATTTTAGCATTTTGATTATTTTGATTTACTATTTCTTTAAAATTTAAATTTTTTCTGTATTTTTATTTTTTTTAAATTTTTTTAATAGTTTGTTCTAATTTAGAATCATAGAGCACTAGTCCTTCAGAACTTGAACTACGCATAAACTATTACAACACAACAATGAAAATAAAAATAAAACACACATAAACAAATAAAGTTTAAATAAGACTTTCTAAAAATAGAAATTTTGTTTTTATAAAAATTCCTTTTAATTTTTCTTTTAAATTCAAATCCAATTTGAAATATTATTCTCCGGCAACGTCGCCGAAATCTTGATCCCGCGAATACAGGTATATTTATACTTATGGTGTTATGATTAGAATTATATTAATGATTTAAAATTTTCTTCTTTACAATGACACTAAAAAATTGATTCCAAAGTAAATAAGAATTCAACAGTTATATTTAAATTAGGGATTCTATGCAAGTATATGTATCATAATCGAGTAATATAAGACTTCTGATTAGGCTCCGAAATATCGATTCCACGGGGAAGAGTTTTCGATATTAGAAAATGCAAAGGAGTTATATCACAAAAATCTATTTAGAAAAAGACACTTACTTAAACAGTTTCAGATAACAGAAAACGTGAAAATGCGATTATATTTGGTATTTTCTTATATTTTTAAATAAAATAAATAATTAATTAGCTATAACGAGATTTTTGTAAGATTAATGAAGTATAGATGAAAATATATTTTTCCTTATCATGAATAAGTAACAAGTACAAGAGTTCTATTGTGGAAATATTCAAAATTGTGTTGTGCCCAATAGGAGCAATATTATTCTTTATCTTTACTAGAGATGCTATAAAGAGTATTGGATAGTTTAAAGTTTGAATAGTTTTGAAGACGGGTTAGGTAGGGAAGATACTAGCTCTCAATCTAGAGTTCCCTCCATTCCCTCCACCTGGGAGCTAACATCTCGCATCAAAACCTAAAAGAGTATACCAAATTAGAGGACTTTAGGCCCTAAAGTCCTCTAATTCTACACCCATCAAAGTATATTTCCCGGTTTATTTGCACAAAATTATATGAATTACTTTCTCATCCATAAAATATCATGTGATTTTTCTCATAGTTGATTGAGGCAATACCTACAAGGATCTTACATGTTCTCACAACAATGTCGGCATATTTTTAGGTTGTGTGATATTTTAAAAAGGGGTCGCCTAACAGAAGTTGTCGGCGAATTTTAAATTTAAATATAGATATAATTTAGAAAGTAATATTTGATTTTGAAAATAATTTTAAATTTGAAGATTTTAAGATATGAAATCAAACTCGATCTCACATCCCGAAAAGTTTATATAAACGAGCACCGCACCACAAACCGTGTATCTATCCCGAAGAATAAACACACTCGCTTGATGGTGGGGCTCGGTTAAATAAACTAGAAGATTTGTGACATCCGTTTGGTCCGCGAACCAATTTTATAAGCCGACAAATTCCCCGCTTAATATGAAAATATTAAACAGGGTTTATATTACTCGGGTTCTTTAAAATTCCCTATAAGGGCAAGCCCCTATAGTTAATTACATCTTAAGTGACGGGAATCACCTAAGAAAACTCTCGATAATAATCAATAATTCTGCTCTCAAGAATTTCAAAGTTTAAGTTTTCAAAGAATTGAATTTTTGAATCTCAATAGGGAATGGATCAAGTTTGGAACATTATATTTTGGGAATCCAAGGAAGAAAAGTAGGAGAAATTACGGATTCGAAGCGAACTTCGGTAATTTCCCGACTATCCTATTGTTTGGCTTGGATTTAGGAAAGTCCTAATGTTTATTTAATGTTTTAATCTTGCCAATTTTAGTTAATTAGGGCTTATATTTATATGATAGAATCATACGAATTGCCTGGAAGATATGAGGGTTTATGTCGTATCGGACGACTACCTCGGAATCCTAAGACCGGTTAGGGCTTAATTTGCAATGCAAATGCCTAACGAAGAGTTGAGGATTTATGTTGCACTAGGCAAACTACCTCGAAGTCCTATGGCTTTGTTGTTTTAATTCTAGGAAAGTTTTGCTGATGTCGACACAGGTTTTGCTGACGACGATGGCCGTGCTGCCCACCATGCTCCGAGCTCCTTGTCGTTGCAGAGGTTTAGTTTTAGAAATCATAAATCAAGGGATGAGAAAAGTGTTTTGGTTTAGAGAAGTCTTAATTTCCAAGTGTTTTTTGTGTTTTAATTAAAACAAATCTTAAAGTTGATTATAACAACACCTAGGTTAAGATCCCACGGTTCCATCCTTCCGGCATCATTATTTTTATCGGATTCACTTAGTCCGGATGAATTTGCTAAACTCAACTCGTATGAATTCCACACTTTCATTTAGACCGTGGGAAATCCCGTTAAGCAACACGTAGGTTACATCATCCGAGGTATTCCCGATCATCCAACAAGACGTTTTAATTTAGTTGTAATTGTAGTTTTGTGTTCTGTTTGTGATTAAATTTTGAGTTGTCTTATATTTTGAAATGTCGTGGAGGTGAATTTTATCTTGTAGTGTCTTTTAATTTAGTTATGGGTTTCAGTTTTAGTTTCTGTCCTAAAGGTGTAGGTTTTCATGCAACTGTTGTTCATCATGCAAGAAAAGTAAGTGCGATGCGATTAAATAAATTGCCGTAAAGTAAATCGCAATAAAATAAAAGCGTACCTGGAGGGTCTTCCCGTCATCCCAAGCTGCACTTAAAACACAATTAGAATATTTAAACAAGTTCCTAGGTAAAGCTAAGGGAAAGGGTTATGGTTTTCTACCAAATTCCTAATCCTATAGCTAGTCATTTCCTATGACGTCTCAGGTTCTTTGTGTTTTTTGGTTCGAAGACGATTTTCTTCATCAAAGAACAACTAAGTTCAATTGTTCTTATAAATATCCTATCATATCGAGGAAGTGCTTAGGAAGGGTCCTAAACATCTTTTCAATATTTCTAGGATTGTTTTAAGTCCAAGAGAATTTAATTATATAAATGAATCGATCGTCCGAGGTTTTCAATTTTTGTTAACTTCGTTCAGTGAACTAGGACATTCGAATGTCCTATAAGTGAAGTAACATTTCATTTTATATTCCGTTTAGGAGTTATGATAACTAAAGCTCTTGAGGGTAAATTGGTGTTCAAACGGTTTGTGATTAATGATTTAAGTTTGGAATAGTGTTCAAGTTATTTTAGATTTATTTTTGAGTTCTTTATGTCTTAGGTGATGTTATTTAATTCAACTTAATTCAATTTAATTTAATTTAATTTAATTTAATTCAATTTAATTCAATTTAGTTTCGATTTGATTTAATTTTTAATTTAATTTAATTTAATTTAATTTAATTTAATTTAATTTAATTTAATTTAATTTAATTTAATTTAATTTAATTTAATTAATTTATTTAATTTTATTTAATTTAATTTAATTTAATTTTATTTATTTAATTTAATTTATTTAATTCATTTAATTTAATTTAATTCAACTTTTAATCTTAATTTAATTTAATTTAATTTTAATTTAATTTACTTAATTTAATTTAATTTTTAATTTAATTTAATTTAATTTTAATTGAAATTTTTGAAAGAGTTTAATGATTTAATTTTAGTTTAATGATTAAGTCTTTTAATATTTTAAATTTGAGTTATCATTTTAATTAAGAGTTGAATATTAATGAGATGATTAAATTTAGGGATTTTTAAATTAAAGAATAAATCTCTTCCTAATAATATCCCTATTTTAATAATTCTAATTTTATTATTCTTCCAAATTTAATCAATTATTTAATTAAGGTTTAATCATTTTAAATTGCTTAATGGGTTTCTACCCTTTAATTATTTAAATTTCAATCATCCAAATCAGATTAGGATCAAATATTTTACTTGTTAATTTTTTATTAAACCTAAAGTTTTAATTAAGGGTTAAAATTTAATTACCATTTTACCCTTCAAGCCTAATAATTTCATAACTCACTAAATTGAACTCAAATAAACTTGAAATTTTTATGTGACTTCACTCATATGTCAATAAAGACATGAGAGGAGAAAATGTGATTTTTCTGTATTTAATTTATTTATATAATTATTTTTAGTAGAAAATAGAGATTTTCAAGGAAAATTTGATAACATGACCAAGAGAAAGTTTCTGTCCTTAAGAAAATTAGGGGACATTCCTAATGACCAGAGGACCACTTGGACTAATTTTGGTGATTTTTTGAATTATATTATTTTTATTATAATTATTTTAAATTTTAGAGTGTTAATTAATTTAAAAATAAAATAAGTGTTGAAAAATGAATTTTATAATTTTTAAAATTCTCTTTGATATCAAGGATTCCAGAGAAACAAATTTTACAATTTTCTGATTTTTCTTTGATTTATTATAATTATTTTAGTGAAAATGCTAGAAAATACATTTTTTTAATTTTAAAATTACCCTAGAACTTTAAAATTTAATATCTCACTAAATAGACCTAGGAAAAATATGGGATTTGTTCCCAAGTGATTAAAATTCAAAATGTGACACTTTGGTGAATTTTATTATTTTTGTGATTTTTATTATTTTTTAATTATTAAAAATATTAAAATAATATTAAAAATCAACTTTTTTAGAAAATTGAAATTTTAATTTTCTTAAACTCCCCTGATATCAGAGAGACTCCAAAACCAATTTGGTGAATTTTTGAAAGATATTTTGAAAGTTATGAATTTTTAAAGTTTAAAATGACTAAGTGGCTTAATCAACCCAATTAGTGAGGCTAACCAAGTCCAATCGACCTCAAATTTTTATGGTGGGTTCCTCTGATCCTAAAGGTCAGTGGAGAATTGATTTCAAGTCAATTTGATGTATGGTTAGCTCTAATTAATTAGAGACCTATTTTGAGTGTTTAAGCCAATTAGGGTTAATCGAGTGAATTAACTCAAGTCCTATTTTTCCTAGGGTTCTCCGATCATAAGGAACATCACCAAATTTTCCTAGAATTTATTACACAACATGCTATTTATTGGAATTAAAATACTCAAAACAGCGACATGAATTTGAAAAATCAATAACTCTTCATAGGATGGCCTCCGACTTTGGAAAATTCGTGGAATGTTCCCAAATTCGGAGGCTTCAAAAGCCCTATGGTCTCATGCCATGGTGAATTGTATGAATGCATGGAGAATTAAATGTATGCAGAGGGTAAATAAATTACTAAAAATAAAATACTTAATGAAATTAAATGATTTCTTTTCCACATTATTCTCCTCTGTTCACTGAGCAAGAGGGTATTTTTCTCTTATTTTTCTGAGTGTCCTACACAAAGTTATGAATTTTCCAAATTTAGGGAATTAAATAAATAGAAAAATACCCTATTTTTCTATTTATCCACGCGGCGCCAGCGCATCCTCGGCATCTCCGAAATCACACGCGTCGCGCTCCCATTCGACGCCGCCATCCGCGTCAGCGCTCCCGGGCCCCGCGGTTCTCGTACCGTCTCCTGGTCCAACGCCATCTGAGCCGTCCGTCCGCGCGTGTATTAAATGGACGGCATCCGTTCATCGTCCCCGAGCGTCCTCACCCGAGAGCCGTCCACACTAAATCCCTAAGATCTCACTCGATACTCAACGGATTTTTATGTTCTTATGCTCTATGGATTCGTCTCGAAGAGACGAACACATCTATACGGTTATCATGCATCGAAATTAAGGCATTTGAAATGGAGAATCTCCGAAGCTCGGGATGAAGAATTAGTTCATACCTTTGCTCGCAGAAGTGTGGCTTCGATCCGAGAGTTGTTGCACCTTCGATCGGATCTCGGCAAGCTCCGGATGAAGTCCCCCGGTCCAGTGAATCGTCTAGATGTGATTTCGACCAAGCCCGATCACAAAGCTTGGAGGCCGGAGCAACCCGGGTGGCCTCGGAGATGGGGCTTTTGTCGGTGGACACCTTCCCTCGTCCGGTGAAGGTGTAGAACCAATCAATTTGAGGATTGATCCACCGAGGAGAAGTGTCCCGGTTTTGGGTGGAATTTCGGCTGAGAAATCGGGCTCGTTGGTAGGGATTAGGGCAAATCGGCACTTGGGATCAACTCGCTCTAAGTATGGAGAATGATCTCGGAGCAATTTTGGCGCAGTTTCGAGAAGGTCTCGGTTCGGCTCCTCTCTTGGCCGTGAGGGTGAGGGGTTTAAATAGGAGAGGCTGGAGGGCCTCCCGTGGGGAGTTAGGGCTCGGGATCGACCGCTCCGTGAGGAGAAGAACAGCCACGGTGACCACTAGGCATGAGGCAGCTCAAGCAAGGGAGAATTCCAAAGTTTGGCTCCTCCCAAGGTCTCGGCCATGGTGTTTTCCGGCGACCTGTGCGGCCGGCCGAGCAGCATGGGTCACCCTCGTGTCCAGTGGGTCGTGGTTAGAGGTTTGTGCAATCAATCGGCCATTGCCATGTGTAAAGTGGCCGAATTAAAATGGAATGGGGGAGGGGTCATTTTGGCTTCAATTTGGTCAACCCATTGGTTTGGGTTGGGTTCACCCTCCAAGGCCAATTTGGGCTGAAGGGAAAGTCACTTGGATCAGCTTGATTAGTGGGGTCAAGTCACAATCCAAGTACAATTAAGCTTAAGCAAGAATTAGGGGAGACATGGGAGTGGTTAATCACTCTTAAGAGAATCATTAAAGGGTCCCCTCTTCTTGCCATTTTGGGCATGGTGACAAGTCAAACCCCCTCATGGCTTCATGTGGCTTGTCTATGGCTTGCATGGCTTGCATTCGGCTTCGAAAAAAAGTTGACTTGTTTCATGAAAAAGGGTTTTAGAAATATTTGTCATTTAGGGTGTAATTTGGCATGAGGCTTAATTTGGAATTATTTGATGATGTGATTAGAACTTAGGGAATGGCTTTGATTAAATGGATGGCAAATGGAAATGTCATGTGGGCTTTAAGGCCAATTTTGGGCTTTTGTATTTGGTGGAAATGGGCTTTTAAAATGGTTTAGGAAAGTGGGCTTTTAGGTTTGAAAATGAATTTATGGATAGAAATTTTGTAAAGAGGTTGGGCCAAATAATTGTTGAGTTTGGTTTAGGGATGTGTCATGAGTGGTTTGGGGTCAATTTGGTGTGATTTGGACTTGAATTGGTTTGAATTCTGGGTTTAATTGGTAAGTGGGCCTATGTAGGTCAAATTGGGCTAACTTGGGCCAATGTTGGGCTAGAGTTAAAATTGATGTAAAATTAATGTTGGGAAATGTTTATGGGAGTGTTTCAAAGAGGTTTTGGCTTTGATGGGTTTTGATTTTGGGATTTGGGCTCATTTGGGCTAGGTTTGGGTTTAGATCAAAAATGGGCCTTTTAATTTTGGGTTGAATTTGAGTGGGGTTTGGGTCTAAATTTTGGGCAAATCATGTTAGTGTTTTGTTTATGGGGATGTCAAGGAAGGTTTAGAAAAGATTTGGGTTTAATTGGCGTTGAATTGGGTGAGTTTGGGTTAAGTTTGGGTCATGGGTTCAAATTGGGCTTTAAGGCCAAAAGTGAAATTGGATCCAAATGTCAATCAAATTAAGCTTGGATTTGGTCTAGATTGGTGTTGGGAATGTTGAATTGAAGTTTAGAATTGAATTGGACCAGAATTTGGGTCAATTGGGTAGGTTTAGTTTGACATTGGGTTCACTTTGGGTTAAAATGGGTCAAATTGGGGATTTTGATAAAAGTGGGGTAAATTGACAAAATTGGCCCATGGTGTAGTTGAACAAAATGAAATTGAGAATATTTGGGATTTTCTGGAATTTTCTGGGAATTTTCTGAATTTTTGGATTTTTTGGCTAAGAGGGGTATTTTGGGTATTTGGAGGGTATTGGGAGGTATTTTTGGAGTTTTTGGTATTTTTGGATATGGATGATCAGTTTGAGTGATGTGGAAATGTTTGGGAATGATTTTGGAGAATTTTTGGGTGATTTCAAGGGTTTTGGGTAGGCTAAGCGGGTGTAGGGTCCCCGGGGTCAAAAAATTGAAGATTTGGAAAATTGAAGCTTGGGTGAATGTAAGTGGAATGAAATCATTTTGGTTGAGCCATGAAGCCATATCAAGCCCACATGAGCCATAAAGGGACTCATTTGAGGCACCCACTATGTTGTTCCTAACCCTCTTAGCCAAGGGCTTAGGGGTTAAGGACCATCCATGTGAATCACCTTCATGAGTCAGGAGGTCAAGTTGGGTATAGGTGTGGTTTTAGGAGGTGTGTGTGAAAATGTAGTGTATAGGTGTAGTATGTGTGTAAGTCAACCCCTCACCAGACCAGGCCACCCAGGGCAGTCCTAAGGCCAAAGAGTCCTATAGGAACTCATCCTTTAAACTTCCACATTTGATTTCAACCCTCTAGGTGATTAGGGGTCTACAATCAAGTTTGTGGAGTTTGCAGGGAGTTTAGAAGTGGTTTGAATTTCTAAAAGGTGGATCCCAATTCTAATCCTCTAAGATAGTCAAAGGAAAAGCCTAAGGCTAGATCCTAAGTACTAAAGAGAAGAAGAGAAGACCTCATCAAAAATGAGGTCAACAAACAAATGTTAACATCTTAATTGGCCAAATCAAGAAGTAAATGAAGTACAAGGATTGAATCAACACAACTTATTTCCAACATTAAAGATCAATACTTCTACAAATTCCATCCATCACTTAATTACTTTCATTTTAAGGAAAAAGATAAAGAAGATAGAGAAAACACAACAAGAAGTAATTTTAAAAGTAGAAATCATATAAAAAACACAAGAAGTCTCAATTAAAACTAAATGAAGTACAAAGATAAAAACTTATCTCAAGTTTGTCTCCACCGAACACTTGAAATTCCTTTGAATCTCTTCCTTTCTTTTACAAGACTCCCTAGGACTGGTCGCCCAAACCTAGAGGGTTTAAATCTCTCTAAAACACTAGATTTTTTACTAGAAATCTCTACCCAAATTCCTTTTCACTAGGAATGAGATAAGTGTGAAGAAAAACTAAGTAATAATCCAATAACTTCTTATTATAAATAATCTCTCTAAACAAAATAATTCAACTTTTTAACGGACTCTTTTAAACTCCTTTTAAGTCCATTCTTTTATACTTTCTCTAAATGTGTCTTAGTGTCTCTTCAAAAGGTGTCCATATTCAATGAATCTACTCAGGAGATGCATCATTTCAAGTGAAATTTGTCTTTTGACACTCTTGATCAGTTACCCACATTTGTACCAAAGGTTTTCTCAATCACCTCTTTAAAATTTGCCAAAAATTTCTTGAAATTACAAAGTAACTACCCTATGCTTAAGTGCGGGACCTTCAGCGCTTAGACGCGGCCTTCTCTGTCTACTGGTGCTTAGGCTTTTAGGCGCCCTAGTTCTTTTTAACACCTTCATTTTTGCGCCAAATTTGATTTTTTTTTTCACTCCTTTTGACATATTTAGTCCTTTTAATTGTACCTAAAATAAAAACGCACAAATACATTCCACTAAAGTGCGATATCATAAAAAATAAGTATAAAAATTTGTACAAAAATGTTATATATTCTAGGTATATTAAGCCGCCTCCACCGTTTGAAGAAACACACATTCGAGAAGAAATTTGAGATTCCAATAAAGTGGATTACAATATACTAACTCATCTTCGGAAGTTGCCAGCTAAACTTAGTATCTACGACACTCTGATCCTGTTAAAGGAGATAAGAGAAAATATGATCAAGCTCTGCTTGATCCAGAATTTGCTTAGCACAGTTGGCTATCACGTCCTCAGATGGAGTTTGTACTTTAAAGGAACAACCTGACATAACCTTCTTCAACAAAGACTTGCTATTCGGTACTTCCAACCACAATCGACCGCTCTACATTTCCGTTAACATCATCAAATTTGTGCTTTCTAGAGTTTTGGTAGATCCAGGTGCATCACTCAATATAATGAGTTTACGGACGTTAGCATACTTGAATATCAACACACAAGAACTCACTTTAGACAAGATGATGCTAAAATAATTCAACCATAAAAGAGAAAGGGTGCTTAAATTGAATACGTTGCTGATAAAATTTGGAGATCTAGCAATAATCGCAATATTCCATGCCATTGATGCGGAAACTTTTTTCAACACTTTACTTGGTCAGTCATGGCTTCATGAGTATAATATGATTTCGTGTCACTACATCCGTGCATTAAGTATTATAAAGATGGACAAGAACACTGCATCAAGGGAGACTTACATTCATTCTCGATACATGAAGTAGGCATCCACGATGACGCCTTCTACTATGCTCCCCAGAAGAAAACAGTATTTTCAAGAGAAATCGTGCAAAAAGACTGAAGATTCACAAGGATCACAAGAGTAGGACCATTCAGCTCCGCTTCAATGATCTCCCACCACTCCTTTGCAATGAGTCGGTGGAGGTTCTTTTAGCCCACACATCCGAGATCAAGACCGGGGACGCGGGTGAGGAAGAACTCACAAGATCGTTGAATGGACAAAGCCAACCATCAGCATCGACATAGAAGGAAGCTCTGAGGAAGATAAATCTGATAAATAAATGATGTTTTATAAGCCAGAAGAAGCCTCGGTTCAATATTTCCTTGGAGGATAAAGAGAAAAGTGAATATGAGTCGATGTATGATCGGATTAACCATTACGTTCAAGCCATGACCCTAACTCTGATCCACCCTCAAAAGATCAAGAGAATGGAAGTCAAGGAAGTCCGTAATGGTAGTTTCAAACCGATCAAGTTTTACCATGCTTCTCCTTCTACTTCCGAAATTTCTATAAATCTTGAAGAGGATAATTTTAATGAATTAATGGAATTACAACCAGGTTACTTTTCTCCGTATGTGCAAAAATTAATCCAGCAAGGTTATGTACCATAACAAATGTCAAAGAATAAGCTGTAACTTTTTGAAAAATTATGGAATACAAAAGGACGAACTCTTAAATTGAAAGAGAGTATTGGATTTGGTACGATAGGACCAGTTGATGACTCATGATTTTTCATGGTTATTACTAGCCAGTTGAAAAAACAATGCTTCAACGTCAAAGATGATTGTGAAGATCACCTGATAGACGATGCTCCACCAAAATTTAAGGAAGAAATCAAGTCAACAGTCGACGAATTAAAGGAAATCAATCTCGGGACTGAGGAACATCCCAGACCAACTTTTATAAGTTCACTACTCAATGAAGAAGAATCCACAAATTTGTTCAAGATGTTGTCATAATTTAAAAATGCTTCACTTGGAGTTACGACGAAATGCCAGGTTTGTCTCCAGAAGTTGCAGTTCACCGACTCGGAGTGGATCAGAATATGACACCAGTAAAACAAGCTCTCCGAAGAATGCGCCTCGACATACAACAGTAAGTCACAGCTGGGGTGAAGAAATTGATAGACGCTAGCTTTGTGCGGAAAGAACAATACCCCACATAGTTAGACAATGTTGTAAGAAGAATGGACAGATATGAGCACGTGTCGACATCAGGGATTTAAACAAGACATGTCCAAAGGATGAATTACCATTACCGATATCAGTGTTAATGGTGAACATTGTGTCGACGCACGAGATTTTCTCGTTAATGGATGGATCATCAGACTACAACCAAATCAAGATGGCTCGAGAAGATGCAACACTTACATCATTCAGAACGTCGATGGGATCTACTGCTAGACCGTGATGTCATTTGGTTTAAAGAATGTCATAGCGACTTACAAGCGAGCAATGACGAAGATCATCGATGACCTCATTCACAACCAAGTGGAATGCTATGTGGATGATTTGGTCATCAAGAGCAAAGTAAAGGAAAACTTGTATGATTTGAGGATCGTATTTGAATGATTACGAAAATATAATCTCAAGATGAATCCCTTAAAGTGCGCCTTCGGCATTACCTCCGGGGAATTTCTAAGATTCGTAGTTCATTATTAGGAAATTGAGATTGACTCAGAGAATATTAAAGCTATCTTGGAAACGTCTCCTCCAAGAGCCATGAAACAACTACGTTCTTTTAAAGGTAAATTGGAATACCTAAGATGCTCTATATCCAATATGTCAGGAAGGTGTCTACCATTTTCAAATTTAGTTTGAAAGGATGCCAAATTCGCTAAGGGAGAGCCGTGCCAACGAGCTTTCAAAGATATTAAAAAGTAAAGGAAAACATGTATGATTTGAGGATCATATTTAAACGATTACAAAAATATAATCTAAAGATGAATCCCTTAAAGTGCGCCTTCGGCGTTATCTCCGAGAAATTTCTAAGATTTGTAGTCTGTCATCGGGAAATCGAGACTGACCCAGAGAAGATTAAAGCTACCTTGGAAATGTCTCCTCCAAGAGCCATGAAACAACTACGTTCTTTTCAAGGTAAATTAGAATACCTAAGATGCTTTATATCTAATATGTCAGGAAGGTGTCTACCATTTTCAAATTTACTTCGAAAGGATGTCAAATTCACTTGGGGAGAGCCATGCCAATGAGCTTTCAAAGATAATAAACGATATCAGAAAACACCTGTTTTAGCAGCCCCTATCCCTGGTAGACCGTTGATACTAGCCCAAGTCAATGATGAGGGTAAGAAACGCACTCTACTACTTATGTCAACATCTAATACCAGCGGAGGTAAAGTATCCTTCTATCGAGAAACATTATCTAGCTTTGATTTTTGCTGCTCAAAAGCTTATACATTTCAGGTTGTCTCATAAGGTTAACCTGATTTCAAAAGTTAATCCATTGCAATATTTGATGACCCGACTAACACTTTTCGGACGTTTAGGAATGAGGTCAATGATTTATTGCAATTTGATATAACATTTGTGCCTCTTCGCGCTATCAATAGTTAGATTTTGGCGAACTTTCTTGCAGCACACCCATTACCAGCTGGATCCCCTCACAACTACGATTTACCAGATGAGCAAATAATGTAAGTGGAAAATCTCAATGCTCAACGTTGAGAGATGTACTTCGACGGAGCTTCGTCAGCCAGAAACGATAAAGGAATACAAATGATGATACCAAGCAAAGCAAGAATCAGATTAATCTTCGTTACATCGAATCAGGCAATGTCAAGATTCTCCTACCACATGACAGAGCGGTGCACAACAATGAAGCAGAAAATGAAGCACTAATAATGGGATTAGAATTGGTAATACTAATAAAAACAATAGACATTGCCATTTCTGGTGACTCCCAACTGTCATTCAGTAGGTGGCAGGACATTATAAGATTTTGAAGCTAAGATTAGAAGAATACCACCGGTATGCGATGAAGTTGCTGGAGCAAATTCCAATGTAAAATTCCATAGGATTCCCCGAGCGGATAATACCTATGCAGATGTTTTAGATAAATTGGCTAAAGAATTTGCATGTCAACAAGAGAATTTCATAGATATTACCATACAAGGACGTCAGGTGCTAGCACAGATCGACCTCAACACTCTACATAAATAGGGTAAAGAAGGAATGGCAGATACAGTGGAAGATGATGTCGAAGATTGGCGCCAGCCATTCATAGAATACTTGCAAATAGGAAAACTGCCAGAAGACAAATCAGTAGTATATCAGATTCGAAAAAGGGCGATGTCACATGCCTTAATAAACAACGTCTTGTACAGAAGATTGTTCGATCAGATGTGGTTCAGATGTCTGAGCAGAGCAAAAGCACAGAATATCGTCAAAGAATTGTATGCCTGATTGTGTGGACCTCACCAGTCAGGGCCCAAGATGAAAATGAAAATAAAAGGCTCGGATATTATTGGTCAGCAATGATGACAGATAGCATGTATATAGCTAAGAAATATTACCAGTGCCAAGTGTAATGAGTGATCTTGTACCAACCTCCGAATGTCTATATCCCATGGTTGGGCCGTGGCCATTCGAGTGTTTGTGTACAGATATAGTGGGTCTGATAGACCCTCCATCCTATAAAGGACACAGGTTCATACTCGCTGTTACGGACTATTTCTCCAGATGGGCAGAGGCAATTCCGTTACGAGAAGTCACAGCATAGCAGGTGCTATAGTTCTTCAAGAATCAAGTTTCTTACTGTTTCGGTGCACCATGCAGGACCATCTCCGACAATGGGTCCACCTTCAATAGCACCAAGATCAACAATTTCGTCAAACGACACGCGATAGATTGGAGATGCTCTACGATCTACTACTCTAGGGAAAATGGATTAGCAGAAGCATTTAACAAAATGCTTGTACAAATTTTGAAGAATAAATTGGATGACAACAAAAGAGGATGGCACGAGATGTTACTGGAAGCCTTATGAGCGTATAGGACAATTGTCAGAACACTGACGCATTCTACACTTACACACTCATGGATGGGTCAGAGGTCAAGCTTTTGTTAGAGGTTCAACTACCGTCACTCAGAATTGTCGTTGCCAATCAAATTACAACAGAAGGAAATGACAAGCTCTGACTTGCAGAATTGGAAAGCCTCGAATGGAAGAGATTGTTCGCACAGCAGAATTTGGAGCTTTACCAAGAAAAGATGATCCAAGCCCATGATAAATTGGTCAGCCCGAGGTCGATCAAATTTGTTGACCTCGTTCTCATTTTTAGAAGGCTTATTCTTGCACAGCATAAGATAGGTGGAAAATTTGAACCGACCTGGGAGGGACCATTCTTGATAGAGAAAGTATACTCCGGAGGAGCGTACCAGCTGGTGGATTCCCAAGGAGAAAGGCCCATGTTGCCAGTTAATGAACAATATTTAAAGAAGTACTACACATCATGATAAATCCGAGGGATGACGCCTGTTCCAAAATTTTGTAATAAAATTAAGAGAACTAAAAATTTTTTTTTGTGAAATAAAATGTGCACCGTTGAAATCTTTGGTTTAAATTTCAAATTTTGTAAAAGGTATATTAAATAAGTTAATGGAATCTAAAATGCACTAATAATAATTTGTTATTGTTATTGTTCGTGCAAAGTATCGCCTCACTGATGTTTCACCAGTTTTATGCAAGAAAATGTCAGGAAGAAAGCTAGTTTTTGCATTTAAAGATGGCTTGAATCTAATGCTCAACAAAGAGAAGGCACCGGAGGGAGATGTGATAAATTTCGACTTGGATTTTGCCCAAGTCAATGTGGACTACGAAGACCTTTTAATGGACTTAGTCAGCCATGGGGAGGCTGCAGACATGCAGTCAATGGTCAGAATTACTCACAAGGAGGCAGAAGCGACATCAAAGCAGAAAAATACCGGAGGATTTACAGATTCACACCTCTAGACAGTAAGGAATAAACACATACCATCAATGATCACTACACCATAAGGAGAGCTAGTTGTTGTTGTTACAGAGAGAGCTCCAGACATGCTGGTGAGGCGCACTTAAAGAAAAAATGCTAATCGTTGCAAGCACAGAGCCTTGGACAGGATTGAAAGAAGACAGTTCAGGGGATAACTACAAAGCTTGCCCTGATTTCTGAAGAAGAAAGTAATGATTCATAAATGAAAGAAGCCTCTGTCAGTCCACCTGCTATAGAAACTGAGCCAGAGTATACTACAGTGCCTATTCCATCAAGGGATCCACTTGAGTAGATTTTCACCGAGTGCCCAACATGCAACTCGTGTTTTCCCAGACAGCCATCAGGGGGAGCATTTACAGAATGCCCCGATTGTAATGTCTTGCATATGAAGGAATATGGGACTTTTGAGCCATAAGCAGCTGCCCTCTGATGAGTTAAAATGGAGAACACTCCGACGTGGAGTCATATGTACCTCAGTTTATGGAGTCACGACAACAATAGATAGTCCCAGACTATGTAATGGCAAAGATACAAAGAGTCAGAAGAAAAGAATTCAAGCATTATGAGGAAATCCAGGGAAGGTTCGTCAACATTCTGGAAGGATTGGAACTGTATACTAATGTTTTCTTTAGAGTGATGAAGAAAAGATTTTGAACTGCGTCTTCACTCTCCGAGACTTAGGTAGAGCAAACTGCCTGAGAAAAAGAACCTATGCAGAGCCGCAGAAATGGAAAAGAGGGAATGACAGGATCACAATTCAGTGTGGTTCCCGCTACAAATTTGTGAAGGGCAGACAAGGAAATCCCTCAGGGATTTTGCAAGATGATGAAGTGGATCATATGCCATCCCAAATAAAGAAAATGATTAAAAGAATGGTGGAATGACACATACTGCCAGTAGACTACATTCTAAACAGCTACATAATCAACATATATGAGGAGGGGGATTGCATTTTGCCTCATATCGACCACGACGACTTCGTCAGGCTATTCTGCATAGTCTCATTCATGAGCAAGAGCAATATCCTGTTCTGAAGAGAAATACAAATTGTTGGACCTGGAGAGTTCAGAGGCTCAGTAGAGATACCACTACCAGTTGGATTAGTTCTGGTATTAAAAGGAAATGGAGCAGACTTGTCAAAACATTGCATATGTGAAGTTGCACAGCCCATAGTGAAGACAAAGCACCATATGAATATAAGCCAGATCTATAATTGGAGGGTCTCCAACCACTGGAGCTGTGACAAAGCTATAACTTTAAGTGTATGTGAGGGGAATTTCGACCCAAAGCAAAGCTTAGGAGGTTAACCTGATCACAGGGCAACCTCCGAGGACATCCACTCACTGCTTTTGGAGACAACATTCATCATATGATGTTTTCAGTCGTTACTCAGTTGTACTTTCGATGTTTTGATGCTTATCAGCATACAATCAGTTGTACTGCATTTCAACAAGAAATTAATTAAGATGTTTTTGTCGCAAATCAGAGTGTGTTCTTGGAATGTACTTCTAATTGCGCTATGGATGAAAAGTCGCAGGAACTGTACCTGTTCCAAATTTTAACAAATAAAGAACGATATAAATAGAAAGAAAACTGGAAAATAAATGAAATTTATATAAAGAATGAAAATGAAATCAAAATCAAAGATGGAAATGAAACCTAAGAAAACTGAAAATCGAAGAAATCCTCTTAAGAAAGGAAAATGCATAAGAAAACAAAGCAAACAAAGAAAAGAAAATACATATAAGTTCTTCCTCTGTCTCAAGTTCCTTGCCAGTTGCACAAGTCTATTTTTTACGTACGCTTCGTAAATCCTACATTAAAACTCCATAACTCTCCAAAAATTTCCATAAATCTCCACAATATCCATAAATTTCCATAAAGCTCCACAATTCTCCATAATTTTCCATAAATCTCCACAATTCTCCATAAATTTTCATAAATCTCAACAATTCTCCACAAATTCCATAAATCACTAAAAATACTCCACACAATTCCACAAGTACTCTACAATTCCACAAATACTCTGCAATACCACAATTCTGTGGATTCCTTCTAAATTTTCCTAAATTTCCACTTCCCTCTTCCACAAGGTTTCCACCCTCCATAAATTCTAGGGTTGATGCAAGGTCGTCCGATTCCTTCTAAATTTTCTTAAATTTCCACTTCCTTCTTCTACAAAATTTCCAACCTCCATAAATTCTAGGGTCAGTGCAAGATCGTCCGATTCCTTCTAAATTTTCCTAAATTTCCACATCCCCATTCTACAAATTTTCTGCCCTCCATAAATTCCAGGATTAGTATAAGGTTGTCCGATTCCTTCTAAATTTCCCTAAATTTCCACTTCCCTCTTCCACAAATTTTCCACCCTCCATAAATTCCAGGGTTGGTGCAAGGTCGTCCGATTCCTTCTAAATTTTCCTAAATTTTTGCATCCCCCTTCCACAAATTTTCTACCATCCATAAATTCCAGGGTCGGTGCAAGGTCGTTCGATTCTTTCTAAATTTTAATAAATTTCCACATCCCCTTTCCATAAGTTTTTCACTCCCCATAAATTCTTGGATCGGTGCAAGGTCGTCTGATTCCTTCTAAATTTTTATAAATTTCCACATTCCTCTTCCACAATTTTTCCGCCCTCCATAAATTCCAGGATCGGTGCAAGGTCGTCCGATTCCTTCTAAATTTCCCTAAATTTCCACATTCCTTTTCCACAAGTTTTCAGCCCTTCATAAATTTCAGGGTTGGTGCAAGGTTGTCTGATTCCTTCTAACTTTCCCTAAATTTCCACATTCCTCTTCCATAAGTTTTCCGCTTCTATAAATTCCAGGATCGGTGCAAGGTCGTCCGATTCCTTCTAAATTTCCCTAAATTTCCACATTCATTTTCCATAAATTTTCCACCCTCCATAAATTCCAAGATCGGTGCAGGGTCGTCTGATTCCTTTTAAATTTCCCTAGTTTCCACTTCCCTCGTCCATAAATTTTCTGCCCTCCATAAATTCTGGAGTCGGTACAAGGCCGTCCAACGCCTTCAAAACTACACGAAGTCTCCACATGCACGATATTTCCGAGATCGGTACCGGAATTCTGATTCTCATTCCTGAGACTAGTACTTAAATTTCAATTATCATCCTTCGGAGTTAGTACCTAAATTCTAATTCCCAACTTTTGAGGTCGGTACTTAAATTCCGATTCTCCTCTCACGCTCGCACAAGTTCAAATCTCCTGCAAAATTAATCCTCAAATCAAAGTCAAATTTCATAAATCTAAAAAATCCATAAACTCAAATTCCCATAAATTCAAAGCTCAAAATCAAATTCAAATTCAAAGTCAAATCAAAATTCAAATTAAAACCCAAAATTCAAATCTAAAATCAAATTTCAACTCAAATTTTCTAAATCAAATCAGATCGAATCCCCTTCAGAATATGGAAGCATGAATTCACTGCTACATTTTGAAGGATTCCACCTGCTTTCCTCAGTGAGAGTTTCAGCATTTGAAGGTTTCTGCCAGATAATCCCCAGCGGGCACTTTCTCATTGAATTCTACATCCTGTTTTGAGTTGGTTGGCTTAGATAGTTATGTTGGTTCTGTTGATCTTGTCGGTCAACACCAATACATGCGGTGTGCTCGTCCGGCACACCACACCTATTACGGGTCCATTTGTTGACCTTACTTTTGTTGAGGTCTAGTATTTCTTTAGAAGGACCTAGGGTCTAGCCGTAGGACTTTCCTGGTAACTATCTTAGAAGACTAGTGATGGAACCCTCCCCCCATAGAAAATTAAAATGCTTCTTTGCTCTTCTTGGAGTTTCATATGCTTAAGGCTAACCTCTAACACTTAGTAGGATGAGGCTAAGCATAAGGAAGCTCAACGATAATCCCCTATAGAATGGTTAACCCTTAGGGTAAATCCTGGGTGATCTGGTCTTAGTTAAGCTTGCACACACACACACATCTATACTACACTTACACTCTCTACCCCGAATTCTAAACCGAACTTCCTCAATTTGATCCCCTATTCTTTTGGAAACTCATGTGGGTGGTTCCCCAAGCTCTTAGCCCTGGCTAGGGTTTGGCTAGGACCAACACATGGAGGATCCAAAATGAGATTTCCATTGGTTCATGGATCAAGAGGGTTGGCATCCTTCAATTAAACTAAAATTTACCAAATTCCAACTTTGACCCCTTAGCCCCTAAACTTCCCCAAAATTACCAAACTGCCCCTAAACCCTAATTTTGACAAAAATTCTCAAAATTGCCAAAATTACCCAATTCCCTCCAAAAATCATTCCAAAATGTTCCCCACCACCCATGTTGACCAAAATACTCTAAATTGACCAAAATTCCCAAAAAGCTCCAAAATTAGCCAAAATTACCAAAATACCCCTAATGCCCAAAAAATCTAAAAATTTCCAAAATCACTCCAAATGTCCCCAAAACCAATTTGAACTACTTTATTGAGCCCAATTTGACCAAATTGACCCATTTTGATCAAAATCCCCAAATAGCCCCTAAAGGCTCAAAATGCCCAACTTACCTCCAATCTCAACCAATTTGACTCCAAATTTTCCCTAATTTCAATTCTAAACTCAAATTCATTATGTCCAATCTCATTATAACCAAATCCAAACCCAATTTGACCCAATTCAAAACCTAATTTCAACCCAAATAAAAAAACCCCAATTTGACCATATGACTTAATTCTGCTAAATTGAACCCCATGACCAAATCAATTTCCCTATATCAATATCCAAAACTCTTCATAACAATCATCCACACCATTTTGAACATTTAATTGAGCCCTAGACAAACTCTAGCCTGACCCAAACCCAAGCCTAACCCAAAGTCCTCAAAATTGACCAAATTCAAAGTCCCACTAAATTGACCCTCCGAATCATTTCAAAATTACCCAATTGATATCTAAAACTTCTCATGACAATTGTCTAAGCCAAATTGCTCAATTACTTGCCTCTAAATCAAACCCAACCCAACCTAGCCCAACCTTGAATCCATTGCCCCAAATTTGAACCAAGACCTAATGTCACCCAAACCTAGCCAAATCGACCAAGCCAAGCTCACCACAACAAGAATTTAAGCCCTAGGGATTGACCTAGATTCATCTAGCCCAATCTAATTGAGCCATGGACTTAGGGTTCCCCATATTAGGGTATCGCTTCCCATTTATGGCTAAACCAAAAGAAATATTTACCCTAAGACATCACAAAAAACGTAATCACCACTAAGGCCGGCTCACTAGCTCACCTAACCACCCTAGCCTAAGGACAACCCCGACCGGTCGGCCTAGTCACCAAAGGAGCCAAAATCGAGAGCCACATCTCCCCCATTTGAACCTAATTTGGCTCATCCTATGTGCCCAACCTTAATTGCTTTGCTGCGTCATTCAACACTCCACATACGCAAGCTAATGCACCCACTGGCCAGCCCTTTGCTCCACCATTCATGTCTATTTAAGCCACTACCTCCCACGGCTAAAAGGAGAGAATACACTAAACTTTGGAGTGATTATTTCTGATTGCTTCCAGAGCTTCTACAAGACTCCCAACATTCCCTCCACTACCTAAGCACAAATTTTTAGCTCAAAATCAGCCAAAACCATGACATCTTCTGTCACTCCACCACAGTGCACCAAGCTTCAAATTGGGTTTCTCCTCACCATTCCGTAACCAAACAAACATGATCCCCCATAGAAGCCCCATTACTAAGCCTGTATAACATTGACTTCCATCATATCCAAAATCCCCTCGTGATCAAGTTCTTTTGCAGACCCAACAAGAGCTCAAATAGGTTCTTATAGAAGGTTTGCGACGTCACAACGAACATGTTGAACACTTCTGATTGAGGCTACACCTCTTGGACTAAGGTTTTAAACTCACCCCCAAGCCAAGCTTAGTTTGGGTCTACATGATTTTATATTGTATTTTATATCATATGAACCGTAAGATGTGTTCATCATGACTAGATGCGTCTATAGAAAAAAACCTGAAGTGATTTGGTTGAGTCTAGCTCGAGATCTTAGGGTTTCAGTGTGGACGGTTGATCCCCTCGATATTTATGCTTAAATTTTATATATGAATTGATACTTCTCTTTAATGATATTATAATTTGGGATTCTACGCAAGTAGACATATCGTTATCAAGTAATATAGGACTTTCTGATTAAGCTTAAAGATATCGAACCCTCAGGGAAAGTGTGAAGTAAAGAAAATAGAAAAATTACTTTTAACTTTTTAAGAACGATCTTACTTAAACTAAAAATAATATTCTAGGAAAGAAAATTTTGATTTTTCTTATTAAATTTTATAATTTGAAATAAAAGTAAATTAAAACTTTAACTAGACTATTATAAGATGTAAGCAAATGCAAATAAAATATATTTTTCTTTTTTTATGATTCAGTAACAAGTTATGAAATTTTGTTGTGGAAGTAAACTAATTGTGTTGTGCCAAATAGGAGCAATTATATTCTTTACCCTTACTAGAGATGCTATAAAGAACATATGTTAATCTATTGTTTTATAAATCTGGAAGACGGGTTAGGCAGGAAAGATACTAGCTCTCACTATAGAGTTTCCTCTATTCCCTGCACCTGGAGGCTAACATCTCGTATCAAAACATAAAACAATAAATTGAAATGGGGACTTTAGCCTGTCACTCTAAAGTCCTCTAATTCTACACCCACCAAAGTATATCTCCCTATTTATTTGCACTCGACCATATGAATTACGTTCTCATCCATATAATCTCATGTGATTCTTTCCAATTGTTGACTGAGACAATACCGTATCGGTTCTTACATATTTTCACAACATATTTTAACATCTTAATTGGCCCAATCAAGAAGTAAATGAAGTGAAAGGTCATAACTTCTTCCAACATTGAACTCCTATACTTCACACAACATACTTCCATAGCTTTATTACTTCTTAATATTAAAGAAAAAGAAAAAGAGAACTACTCAGAATTCATGGAGAATATACAATCACAACATGGTTTAAAGAAGAAATTATAGTGAAAACACAAGAAGTCTTAATTAAAAATCAAATGTAATAACAAAGATAAAGATTTATCTGTAAATCCTCTCCACAAGTCTTTTGAAGTTCCTTTGAAAACTTTATTTCTACTTACAATGCTCCTTAGAAGTTGGCGCCTAACTCTGAGGACTCTAAATCTCTAATCTAATCTTAATACAAACTAAATTTCAGTAGAAATGGTGATGTGGAGTAGTAGTTAATAAAAGAACACTCTTACACTAATTACACACTCTACAACAACCACACTAAACACTCTTACAACACTCTGATTTAATCTCTCCCTTGACTCTCTAATCTCTCATTGGACTCTCTAAGATCTCTTTTTTTTCTGATCTTTAATTCTTCTTTTAATACTTTTCAACAGGTGCATTCGTATCTCTTCAATATGTGTCTAGTTTCAACATAACTTCCAAAAGATGCATCCATTCAAAAGTATTTTGAATGGAATTTGGTTCCAAAAGGAAGTTACCCACGTTCTTACCAAGAGATTCTTTAAAAACCTCTTCAAAATCGTGCTAAAATTAAATAACTCATCTTTTGTAACTGCCACGCGTAAGTGCAATGTCTTGGCACTTGGCCGCAGGTCATCTGGCGTGTAAGCTCCAAATTTGGGTGCATACCCGCGGGGCTTTGACGCGTAAGCATGGGTTCAGGCACTTAGCCTCCATAGATCACTTTTTCAATTTTTCTCATTTGTGCTCTAAATTTGATCCATTTTCACTTCTTTTATCACATTCATCCATTTAATCACACCTGCAAGAAAATTACACAAAATACATTCCATTAAAATGCAATATCATCAAAAACAAATATACAAATGTATATAAAAATACTATGTATTTTAGGTGTATCAAAATCCCCCAAACTTGAAATTTTACTTGTCCTCAAGTGACACTAAAATCATATAAAAATTAAATAATCAAATTGTGTGGATGAGTTTCTTTAGAAGTTTATAAAATTTTGTTATAGAAATCTAGTAGTCCAATTTAGAAAACATTTTAATAAATGAAACCAACTTAAAGTTTATAAATCTTTTAGATAAAGGTTTGTGAAAAATATGAGTTCCTATATTATTTAAAAATACTTATAGATTTTTCAAAATATAGGGTTTAGGTATTTTATTTTCTTTACTTAAAAATCTTTACTGAAAAATAATTATACTAACTATATTATATTTTTAAGCTCCAAGATTTTCTCAAGTCTTATACTCTAAAAAGATCAGGTGTGAAACTAATTTTTTATTAAGCCCTCAAATCCTCAAGCTTCTCCTTCCTTTTTTCACATACTATTTTTTATTTTTTCTTTTCTTTTCTTTTTCTTTTCTTTTTATTTTTCTTTTCTTTTTCTTTTTCTTTTTTTTATAAGGCAATGATTACTATATCTGGATAGGCTTTTAAGAATTTTGAATTCCACCCTTCATTTCCTAAAACATAAGATAGATATATATCATTTACTTAGAAATATAATAAAAGTTTTGAAAACTATTTTCAAAAAAAGAATTTTAAGTATTAAAAATAAAAGTTTAATCCTTCTATTTTCCAAAAATACAACTTTTCTTACTAAATATAGTTAAAAAATATTCATCATTTCCTCACTAAGAAAATTTTTAACTTTAAATTTTTCATCATTAATATAGATATTAACTAAATTTTCTTACTCATTTCTATATTCAAAATTTTACTTCTCTAATATGACTTTATTCACATAATTATTTTACAATAAAAATCTAAATTTTATTTATGCATATTTGATAACAAATAAAATTTTAAGTTTCTTTTTTAAAATTGTTTTCCATCCCCCCAAACTTAAAAATCTTAATTATGATGAAATATTTAAGCACAGTAAAAAGATACATGGGTATGAATTGAAAACTATAAGTATCATATTTGCAAGAATTTTTATCTCCTAAATATGCAAGTATAAAAATTAAAAATAGGAATGAAAATAACTAGATCAAATTTTTAACTTCTCATTTTATAGAAATTCAAAAGACTTCTAAAGAAGTGGAGGAAATAAAAGCAAATTCACACACACATAATTAAACATAAATTCATAACTAGAACATATGGTAGTAAATTGAAAAGTTAAGTATGAAATTTATATAGTTGATTTTATAGAGTTTTAAACTTCTTAAACAGGTTCCGGAATAAGTTCTAAACTAACAAATAAATACACTATAAATTCACTAACTGATCCACTTAAAAAGTACCTATTTTTATGCCTTATTTATGATTCAATTTTTAAGGATATTATGCTTTAATAAAAGGTATTTTTATGTTTTTGGATGTAGGTAATGAAAAAGAGTTTAAGAAGAAAAAAGGAGCAAAAAGGAGCAAAAATAGAGCTAAAAAGCAAAGTTACTGAAATTATTGGTCTGGCGCCAAGATGCCAGAATTCGGCGCCTAAGCGCCAGTTCGATAGTGAAGCAGATAAGATTTTTGACAACTTTGGGCAGTTATTTTGACGGTGTTAAGCGGTTATCAGACCTTCTAGAAGACTGGAAGTTACTCCTAATATATAGGACATGTGATACAATGCATCTGGACACACGAAAACTATTTTAATCGCGAAGAGCTGTGATCCAAAGTGAAGAAGTGCGAAGACTTGGTCACGGATTCCAGCGCCTAGGCACCACAGTTACTTTCTAGAAGATTCATTGAATATGGATGAATTTTGAAGAGGTGCCTTAAGCAACCCCTGACCATTTTCAGAGCTCTATAAATAGGAGACATTTCTACAGAAAAATGGCCCTCTCTCCATCCATCTAACCCCCCTAGATCTCCAACATCCAGCATAGATTTAGAGAGCCGCCATATTTTCTTTTTGAGTATTTAGTGAGTTTATCTACTTAATTCCTTCAGTAGTAAGTGTGAGTTTATAAGTGTTGTTGTTGTTGTTGAAGTCTTGTATCTTGCATTGGAGTCAGTAGGAGTCAAAGGATCACTTGAAGGAACATTCCAGATAAGTATTTGTAACTTGGTTCAAAGTTTTATAAATATGTTTTCTTGTGTGAATTCAATGTGTTCTGAGTAGTTACTTTTCTTTCTCCTTTCAACTATGAAAAGTTAATAAGATAATTTGATTTTGTTGGAGAACTTAATTTAAAATATTTAAAATTATTGCGATGATATTAATACATGATCTTAATTTACTTTTATAGCTGGCCAATTGAATTGTTAAAACCCGTTGAAAAATACTGAGACCTATCCGGAGATGAGTTCTTAACAAGTATATATCACATGAATCCTTAGGTAATCGATGGCCTTGAGCGGGTTATTTAAGGTGAAGTGCAAATAAATAAGGATATAATGTTTATTAGGCATAGAATTGATTTGTTTTTAGAGTGACATATTAAATTCTAATAATTTGGTTTATATAAAGGGAACGGGTCACTAGTAGGGCCTACCATAGCCACCCTTGGACATCTAGAAGTGTGAGCCTAGATTAAACCATTCTACTAATAATACATCCTGAACCAATCTATAGATTAGCCAATGTTGTTTATACTATCGAGTGAAGGTAAAGAATAGGAATGCTTCTATTTGGCTCAATACCATAATCTAAGTTCTCACAAATGATAATTATTCTGAAAAATCTTGGATTAGTTGAAAAGGAGAAAATTATTTTATTTATACTTGTATTAACCTTTACTTTATTGTTGCTTATTTACATTTAGTAGAAATTTCATTAAAACTTAAAATCTGAATTTTGAAAAGAAATAAAAATTATAATTACTTTTAATTTGAAAATCTAATAAATTTTTTCAATTCATTTTCTATTAGTCTTCCATGTGGGATCGATAACCAGGACTCCAATAGAGCCCTGTATTACTTGAAACGATATATATACTTGCGTTTGAAATCGAGACTTTACAAAATTATTATAAATATTTAAATATAAATTCATAAACCCTTGCATATACAGATTTTCGTAAAAGTCCAAGGGTAGCCAAGTTTTTAGCGCCGTTGCCGGGGAAGATAGAAAACAACATAAAAGAAATTAAGAAAAATAATTTTTAGATTTTTCAAATTAAAAAATATTTTATACTTTTATTTCTTAATAATATAATAACAAGAAAAACATAATATATATAAATACAAAAATATTTACAAAAACAAAAACAAATAAAATAACATAAATATACCAAAAAAATTTTATTTTATTCAAGTTTTTTTTATGCGTAGTTTTGGATCTGAAGGATTATTAACTTTTGATTCTGATTTAGAAAGAACTGTTAAAAGAATTAGAAAAGGAAAACAAATTCAAAAATATTAGGAAATGGCTAACTTACATAACAATAATCAAAATCCAATAGAAATTAATGAACAAAATGTTTATAAACCATTAAGGGATTATGCAAACCCTACAGTTGATGAACTTCATATTAGTATTCAAATGCCTGCTGTAGATGCTAATTCTTTTGAGCTTAAACCTTCTATTATTCAAATGGTTCAAAATAATCAATTTGGAGGAACACCAAATGAGGATCCAAACATACACATTGCAAGTTTCTTAGAACTTTGTGCTACCTTTAAATATAATAATGTTTCTTATGATGTTATTAGGCTTAGACACTTTCCTTTTTCCTTAAAAGATAAAACAAAGATGTGACTTAACTCATTAGCAACTAGTTCTATTAAAAAATGGGCAGATATGGCACAAAAACTCCTTGCTAATTATTTTCCTCCTTCTAAACTACTAAATTAAGAAATGATATTACTTCATTTATGCAATTTGATGGAGAGACAATTTATGAAGCATGAGAAAGATTTAAAGAACTATTAAGAAAATGTCCTCATCATGCTTTACCAGATTGGTTAATTATTCAAACATTTTATAACAAACTTATTTGATCACTTAGATCTATTATAGATGCTGCTGCTGATGGTTCTTTAATGGCTAAGACATTTGATGAAGCTTATACCTTAATTGAAGAAATGACTAACAATAATTTTCAATGGCCTTCTGAAAGGGTTAATCCTAAAAGAGTGGCAAGTATACAAGATAATGAAGCTTTTTCTATTTTAGCTTCACAATTGGCTGCGATATCTAAGAAGTTGGATAATTTTGCTATTAACGTGTCACATGTAAGTAATGATAATTCTGCAAATATTGATGATTCTCAAACAATGGAGACTTTGCAAGCTATTGCTAGTAAAACTAATAACCTTTATTCAAATTATTATAATCCAGGTTGGAAAAATCACCCAAATTTTAATTGGAATAATGGACATCAACAATGGAGTAATAATCATGTTAATCCAACCAGAAATTGGAACAATCAAGGAACTGATGTTAACAATCAGCAGAAAAAGTTATCTTTAGAAGAATTGATCTTGCAACTAGGTAATCAGTACCATGAACAAGCAAAAGCTATACAACATAGAAGTGGAAAGGAATTAAAAGAGAAAATTCAGAATGGAAATGAAAAAGAGAGAGAGGTTGAAGAGATTGAAAAACCTAACGAAACTCTTTCTCCAAGTAAAGATCAGACTGTAATTCCTATTGAAGTGGAAGTTGAAAGACCACCACCACCTTTTCCTCAAAGAATAAAATAGCAGAAACTTAACCATCAATTTTCTAAATTCTTTGAAATTTTTAAGAAACTTACCATCAACATTCCTTTAGCTGAAGCTTTGGAACAAATGCCGAGTTATGCAAAATTTATGAAGGATATTTTAAGTAAGAAAAGGAAATTTGAAGCTTATGAAACTGTTGCATTAAGTGAAGAATGTAGTGCAATAATTCAAAAGAAACTACCTCAAAAACTTAAAGATCCTGGAAGTTTCACTATACCATGTGCTATTGGAGAAAAATTTTGTGGAAAAGCCTTATGTGATTTAGGAGCAAGTATTAATCTCATGCCATTTTCTATTTTTTGAAGGTTAGATTTAGGAGAGATTTCTCCCACCACTTCAGTTAGCTGATTGATCTATTACTTATCCTAAAGGAGTTATAGAGGATGTACTTGTTAAAGTGGATAAATTTATCTTTCCTGTGGATTTCATTGTATTGGATATGGAAGAAGATAAAGAAATACCTATTATTTTAGGGAGACCTTTTATAGCTACCGGACGTGCTATGATTGATGTGCAAAAAGGAGAATTAATTATGAGAGTTAATGATCAAAAGATAACATTTAATGTTCTGAAATCAATGAGGTATCCCGACAAAGAAAAATGTTATCGAATGGATATTTTTAATTATATAATTGAAAAGAATTATCATGAAAAATGTAAAGTCATTTCTGAAGAAAAAAATAATGAATTTGTGATATATAATGAATCATTAACTAAAGAAACTGAAGAAGTGAATGAAGAAAATTTATATGAAGAAACTCATTATATTCATGATAATTGGGAAGTTTTAAACACAACTAAAAATGATATACTTTTACCCTCAATTGAAAAAGCCCCTGAACTGGAATTAAAAATTTTACTTGCTCATTTAAAGTATGCATTTCTTGGAAATTCATTAACTTTACATGTGATTATATCTTCAGAACAAAGCAAAGATCAAGAAGAAAAATTAATAGGAGTTCCGAAGAATTATAAGAAAGCATTTAGTTGGACTATTGTAGATATAAGAGGAATAAGCCCTTCAATCTGTATGCATAGGATTTTAATGGAAGAAAATTGTAAACCTACTATTGAATCTCAAAAAAGATTGAACCCAATTATGAAAGAGGTTGTTAAAAAGAGATTTTAAATTGGTTAGATGCTGGAATTATTTATCCTATTTTAGATAGTTAATGGGTAAGTCCTATTCATTGTGTTCCGAAGAAAGGAGGAGTAACTGTCATTGTTAATGATAAAAATGAATTAATCCCTACAAGACAAGTTACTGGCTGGCGAATTTGCATCGATTACCGAAAATTAAACAACGCCACTAGAAAGGATCATTTTCCTTTACCTTTCTTGGATTCTTTAGCTGGACACTCATATTTCTATTTTTTGGATGGATATTCTGGTTATCATCAATTACTTGTTGCTCCTGAGGACCAAGAGAAAACAACATTTACTTTTAGAAGAATGCCTTTTGGTTTATGTAATGCACTTGCAACTTTTCAGAGATGTATGATGTCAATATTTTGTGATTTAATTTATAAAGGAATTGAAGTATTTATGGACGATTTTTCAGTATTTGGAACTTCTTTTGAGTTTTCCTTGGAAAATATAACAAAAGTTCTGAAAAGATGTGAAGAAACAAATTTGGTTATAAAATGGAAAAAATGTCAATTTATGGTCACAGAAGGAATTGTACTTGGACATAGAATTTCACAAAAGGGATGGAAGTTGATCAGGAAAAAGTAAAAATTAGTGCTGAACTTCAACCACCTACTACTGTTACTGATGTGAGAAGTTTTCTGGGTCATGCTGGATTTTACAGAAGATATATGAATGATTTTTCTAAGATTGCTAAACCTCTTTGTCATTTATTAGAAAAAGAAGCTAAGTTTGAATTTAATGAAGATTATTTGAATGCTTTCAATATTTTAAAAGAAAAATTAATCACTGCACCTGTCATTGTTGCACCTGATTGGAATAAACCTTTTAAATTAATGTGTGATGCAAGTGATTATGCAATTGAAGCTGTATTGGGACAAAAATATGAGAAAATTTTCAAAGTTATATATTATGCTAGCAAAACTCTTAATGTAACTCAAATAAATTACACTACTACTGAGAAAGAGCTCTTAGCAATAGTATATGCCTTTGATAAATTTAGACCTTATCTTCTTGGAACGAAATGTATCATACATACTGATCATTCTGTTATTAAGTATTTAATATCTAAAAAGGATGCTAAACCTAAATTGATAAGATGGGTTTTACTTTTAGAAGAATTTGATTTTCAAATAGTGGACAGAAAATGAGCTGACAACCAAATTCCTGATCATTTATCAAGAATTAAAAATAATAATGAGAAGATTACTGAAGAAAACATAAATGAGAAATTACCTGATGAACAGTTATATGTTATTCAAGGATTACAAACGCCTTGGTATGCAGATATAGTTAACTATTTAGTTAGCAATATTTTACTGTATGGATTGAATAGCAAATATATTAAGAAATTTAAGAATGATTCTAAATCATATACCTAGGAAGATCCTTATTTATTTAAAATAGGCAGAGATTACGTGATTCGAAGATGTGTACCTTATGAAGAAACTTTTGCAATTATTCAAAAATGTCTAGATTCTAAATTTGAAGGACACGTTGGAGTGGATAAAACTGCGTTTAAAATTCTAAATTCTAGATTTTATTGGCCTACATTATTCAAAGATGTTGTATATTATGTGAAAACTTGTGATTGATGTCAAAGAATGGGGAACATATCTAGAAAAGATGAAATGCCTCTAAGCTATATATTAGAAATTGAAATTTTTAATGTATGAGGTTTAGACTTTATGGGACCTTTTATGCCATCATCTGGAAAGATTTATATTTTATTAGCAGTTGATAATGTTTCAAAATGGATTGAAGCTGTAGCTTTACCTAACTGTGATTCCAAAAGTGTTTCGAAATTTTTAAAGAAGATGATTTTTACAAGATTTGGAATGCCAAGGGTAATTATCACAGATGGGGGAAGTCATTTCAGAAACATAAGAATTCAATCATTATTGGAAAAATTCAGAATTAAACATAGAATTGCAACTGCTTATCACCTACAAACGAGTGGAATGGCTGAAGTATCAAACAAAAAAATTAAAAGAATATTAGAAAAGACTGTTAATCCTAAAAGAACTAACTGGGTTGATAGACTTGATTCTGTATTATGGGCTTATAGAACAGCTTATAAGACACCTATCAAAATGTCACATTATCGGTTAGTTTATGGTAAACATTGTCACTTACCTGTCGAACTGGAACACAAAGCTTATTGGGTGATAAAGGAGTTCAATTATGATTTGAATGTTGCAGGAGAGAAACAATTGTTACAACTGAATGAAATGAAAGAGATAAGAAATGAGTCATATGAAAATGTAAAAATTTACAAGGAAAGAATGAAGAAATTGCATGATAAAAAGATTTCAAGAAAAATATTTGAGCCTGGACAAGAAGTATTATTATTTAATACTCGTTTAAGACTTCTTCCTGGAAAATTAAGATCTAAATGGATGAGAACATTTATTATTGAGAAAGTATATTCTTACAGAGCTGTGGATATTAAAGATCCCAAGACTAAAAAAATATTTAAAGTTAACTGATCAAGATTAAAGCCTTATATGGGAGAAATGAAACCGAATTACAAGGAGGCTTATGAACTAAATCTACCCGATTAATACAACTGATTAGGTCGGGCTGACGATGTTGAACCAAGCGCTTTGTGGGAGGCAACCCATATATTATCATTGTGATTGTGTGTGATTTGAATTTATCTTAATCGATGTTTGTGTGTTGATCATACCCTTTTAATAGACCTATTTTAGGACCGAGACTTTGTTAATTTGACGATAGGCGAAACGGTGTCGAACGTGGTTCCGACGCCTAGGCGTCCAAACTTGGTTCCTAAGCGTCCAAACTTGGCGCCTAAGCGCCAGAATAACCATGTATATCGATTTTCCGGTGCCTAGGCGCCAGAATCCGGCGCCTAAGCACCCCAGTTATTGTTCGTGCAAAAATAAAAAATCTTCAGTTTTTCACATGAATTCTTCTTATAAATTACCCTATCTTCATCCCCAATCCATAAGCAAGCCTATTTTCGACCAGAACACTTCATTTTGGAGGAGAAAAGAGAGTTTTGAAGCAATGGAGAGAGGAGATCAAGGCAATGTAATAAGAGATAAGTCTTCTAAAGATCCTCAACTTTATTTCAATGGATATATTGCTGTATATTTGGAAAAATTGTTTAGTCGTTTAGATAAGATTGAGGTGGAATTGCAAAGCATTAGAAATCGTCTGCATGAGATGTACCATCAAATTGAGCATTTGGAATGGCAGACGAAACTTCAATTCGATCACATGGCGGCCTATCAAGATGCTCAAGTAGCGATGTATGCGATGAACAAATGGATTGATGAGAAGACGACTTTGGAATTTCTAAGGGCGTTGGTTTTCTATCCATGAGGGCCTAGCGAACTTCATTGCGAGAGGGATGTAAATTAAAGGTTTGGTGATGAATAGATGTTTGATGTGTTTTAGTTGTGATTGAGTCATGTTCTAGTGTGTCAAATATCTCGATTGTGTGTTTGCTTTATTTGTTCAAAGTGTGTTGTTGGATTCAAAATTTGCTTTGAATATGTGTTGTTTGTGTTATTTATAGAATGATGAACCTTGTTATAGTCTTTTTCGTGAATTTATTGAGCTTGGAATGAAAAATATGAAAAGAAATTGAAGAATTTGATTATATCTTGTGTTTGAATGGTGGATCTAATTTATCATTTTAATTCATTGTGGAAATGTTTGGGAGTTAGAAATTGGAGTAATACAATTATGTGAGTAATTAGAAGTTGAATTTGATAAGTTTTGGTGGAAAATATAATTTTTAAATCAATTTTTAGAAAGGCGAGTCTGGCTAGGCGCCAGAACTCGGCGCCTAAGCGCCGATTCGGCCTAAACCCAAGAATTTAGATTTTAACCCCACCGACGCCATTTTTAGCGCTAGAGCTTCTTCTTCTTCCCTTTTTCACAAAAAATATACCTAGGGATCCTATTTGAGGCCAATATTTCAAGTTTTGAGCTTGGAATCACTTGATTTCTTCATCTCGAGGTTAGATCTACCTTCTAAACCACTTATTTTCAAATTTCACAATGGATTTTGCTCTCTTTGAAGAGAACTGAAATTTTGAGAAAATTTTGATTTTTAGAGTTTTATCTATGGAATTTTAAGCTCTTTTAAGTTTGAAAAGCTTAAATAAGCTTATTCTTTTGATCCTTTAATTTATTTTGCGTTTTCTTTCTCTTACGTTTAGATGGCTCCAAAATCTAACCGAGGGAAGGAACGAGAAAATTTCGATCGTAGCAAGTTTGCCACTGCTGCAGCACATTTTCATTACAACGATTTTGTTACGATAAGAAATTTATATAGGAGAGGAGTTTTTACAATCCTGGTGGAAGGATTGAAGATATGATCGTTACACTGAACTAGCAACGATTCTGTTACTTCACTGCTGTTGCTGTTCTCATCTTCTAAGCTAAATGGTGTTTCTAAGGCATGACATTACTTTTTTTCTACTCGCCTCCTTCCATCCAACCATTTGAGTGAGGTTACCAAGGACAGAGCTATCCTCAATTACTGCATATAGGAGAGGAAACTAATTGATGTTGGGAGTATTGTTTATGATTCTGTAAGGGCCACTGCTCGTTCTAGCACTTATGTGGGACTGGGATTCCCATCTTTGATTTATTCTCTATGCGAGAATTATGGAGTTGTTATTGAGCTTTTAGAGGAAAAGCTCAAGTCTAGAAAGCCCATTGGACGAGAAAGTGTCAATATTTATGATCAACTTCGAGGTAAGAGTTCTACCGCACCATGTAGTTCATTACCTACTTCTGGTAGACCTTCTACTTCTGGACCTTCTACTTCTGCTGCTGAGCCACCATCTAGTTTTTGGGAGAATATGCATGAGAAATTTATTGAGCAACAAAATATGTTACTTTTGACCCAGTGTAGAGTTGATATTATAGATTTCAAATTGGACATCTTTCTGAGTACACCCAAAGGAAGAGTGATTATGATGCTGAGTATTCTGAGTCTCTTGTTAGATTCCTGAAGGGTGATCATTCAGTTCAGTTTCCAACCTTCCCTAGATTCTCACCATTTGATATTCAGAACAAGAATGTAGACTTTTCCTTTGATGATGATGAGGATGAGGAGACTGCTAGTGATGATTAGATTTTTAGAATTGTGTATTTGTGTTATTTATGATATATTTTATGTTAGTTTTGCTTGAGTGATGATTTGTTTGTTTTTATGTTTGATGCATTGTTCTGAGACACTTATTGATGTACTAATGATTGTTGGATTGCTGAAGTTTATTTCTGTTATGAGATGTTTTATTTCTGTGTTAGTATAGTGATCAGAACACCTGTTTAGTTTAGTTATTTTTGTTTAAAATTATTATAAATAAAAAAAATAATAATAACTAAAAATATATATGATTTTTGTAGAAATTGATCCTGTTTACTAAATTTTTTTTCTATAAATGCTTAAAACGTCACTTTATATTCATAAAAAGCATGTGTAGAAATAAAATTTTCTTTCTAGATTATTTTTCATATAAGTAGAAAATTTTCTGTATATATATATATATATATATATATATATATATATATATATGTTATTCTTTCTCTCATACTTTAGAAATTTTCATAATTCATATTTATACCAAAACTGAAGTTTGGGGGAAAGGAAAATTCTTTTGAAATTTAAATATTATTTGTCATTAATGTACTAATATTTTCTTTAACAATATTAACATAACATAAGGAATGAAAAATTTATTTAAGATTACTTAAATTTTTGAATTTATAAATAATTTAGTAAACTTAACTAAAATTTTAATAATTTTGATTGATTTTAAGATTAGAATTATTTAACTTAAAGAATAATAATATTAAAAATTTTTCTATTTATAGTAAAGAGAATTGTGTTTTTAAAATACTAAGGAATCAAGATTATTACTTGAAAAAGAAAAGATTGAAATAATTTTTGAAATATACTTATTAAGAATGTCATATTTATTAGGTCAAATGGTATAAGTTTTTAAATATAAGTTAAGGATAGTGAAGTTCAAAATCATTAACAGGCTATCCAGATATAATAATCCTCACAAATTAAAAAAAAAAAGAAATAAAAGAAAAGAAAAGAAAAAAGCAAAAAAAAAAAAAAAGAAATGTGAGGAGAAGCTTGAGGAGAGCCTAATCAAAAATTGGCTTCACTTGGATTATCTTATAGGAAGAAAACTAATTACATTTTTAACTTAATTTTTATGTACAAATATTTTTATTAGAAAAATTTTCATGAAAGTATTTTTCTTATAAATTATCTATGTGACCTTAATATGATAAATTACAATTATTCTTGAAATAAATGAAAATTTGAAAGTCTTATGATTTGGTAGTTAAATATTCTTTAAATTCTTAAAATTAAACTTAATTAGTGAAATTTAGTTAATGATTTGCTAAAGCATTTATAAAATAAAAAAAATTACTAGGAATCTTAAATATTTAAATTTCATTCAAGATGTTATACATTTTATGTAATAAAAAGAGTTATTTGAGGACAAGTAACGTTTAAGTTTGGGGGAATTTGATCCACTTAAAAAGTATATATTTTTAAGCCTTATTTTTTATTCAATTTTTAAGGATATTATGCTTTAATTAAATGTATTTTTATATTTTTGGATGTAGGTAATGAAAAAAAAGTTTAAGAAGGAAAAAGGAGCAAAAATGAGCAAAAACAGAGCTAAAAACAAAGTTACCGAAATTATAGTTCCGGAGCCTAGGCGCCAGAATCCGGCGCCTAGGCGCCATGTTGACCTCATTTTTGATGAGGTCTTCTCTTCTTCTCTTTAGTACTTAGGATCTAGCCTTAGGCTTTTCCTTTGACTGTCCTAGAGGATTAGAATTAGGACCCACCACTTAGAAATTCAAACCACTTCTTAACTCCCCGCAAACTCCACAAACTTGATTGTAGACCCCTAATCACCTAGAGGGTTGAAATCAAATGTGGAAGTTTAAAGGATGAGTTCCTATAGGACTCTTCGGCCTTAGGACCGCCCACGCGGCCCTGGTCTAGTGAAGGGGCCGACTCGCACACACACTACACTTATACACTACATTTTCACACACCTCCTAAAACCACACCCATACCCAATTCGACCTCCCGACTCATGAAAGTGATTCACATGGATGATCCTTAACCCCTAAGCCCTTGGCTAAGAGGTTAGGAACAACATAAATGAATGCCTCAAATGAGTCCTCTCATGGCTCATATAGGCTTAACATGGCTTCATGGCTCAACCAAAATGATTTCATTTCACTTACATTTACCCAATCTTCAATTTTCCAAATTTTTAATTTTTGACCCCGGGGACCCCACACCCGCCTAGCCTACCCAAAACCCTTGAAATTACCCAAATTTTTCAAAATTCTCCAAAATCACCCAAATTCCTCAAAAACAATCCCAAACTTTCCAACATCACTCAAATTGATCATTCATAGCCAAAAATGCCAAAAATTCCAAAAATACCTCCCAATACCCTCCAAATACCCAAAATGCCCCTCTTAGCCAAAAAATCCAAAAATTCCCAAAATTCCCAGAAAATTCCAGAAAATTCCAAATATTCCCAATTTCATTTTGTTCAACTACACCATGGGCAAATTTTGTCAATTTAACCCACTTTTGTCAAAATCCCCAATTTGACCTATTTTAACCCAAAGTGAACCCAATGTCAAACCAAACCTACCCAATTGACCCAAATTCTGGTCCAATTCAATTCTAAACTTCAATTCAACATCCCCAACACCAACCTAGACCAAATTCAAGCCCAATTTGATTGACATTTGAATCCAATTTCACTTTTGACCTTAAAGCCCAATTTGGACCCATGACCCAAACTTAGCCTAAACCCAAACCAATTCAACTCCAATTAACCCCAAATCTTTTCTAAACCTTCCCTAACATCCCCAAAAACAAAATACTAACATTATTTGCCCAAAATTTAGACCCAAACCCCACTCAAACTCAACCCAAAGCTAAAAGACCCAAATTTGACCTAAACCCAAACCTAACCCAAATAAGCCCAAACCCTAAAATCAAAATCCAACCAAAGCCAAAACCTCTTTGAAACATTCCCATAAACATTTCCCAACATTAATTTTACATCAATTTCAACCCTAGCCTAACATTGGCCCAAGTTAGCCCAATTTGACCTACATTGGCCCATTTACCAAAGAGGTCCAAATTCAACCCAATTCAAACCCAAACCACCTCAAGTTTGTTTCAAACCACTCATGACATACCCCTAAACCAAACCCAACAATTATTTGGCCCAAGCCTTCACCAAACTTTCATCCTAAAATCCATTTTAAAATCCAAAAGCCCATTCCCTTAAACCATTTTAAAAGCCACCTTTACCAAATTTTAAAAGCCCAAACCCATCCTAAAGCCCACACTACAATCTCATCTCATCCTCACTCAATTAATATCACTCCCTAAGTGCTAAATCCATCATGAAAATCAAACCAAAATGGTATTATGCCAAATCCCTTCAAATAACCCCAAAATATCCAAAATCCTTAAAAATCCATTTTTATGAAATTGACCAAACTTTTTCCAAGCCATAGGCAAGCCATGAAGCCATGCATGAACCACATGGAAGCCATGAAAGCCCTTTACATGTCACCATGCTATCTTGGGCAAATGGAGGGGGTCCTTTCCATATTCCGTAAAGGTAATTAACCATGTTCATGTCTCCCCTAAACCATGTTTAATCTTAATTGTACTTGGATGGTGACCTTTCCCCACTAATCAAGCTGACCTACACTACTTTCTCTTCAGCCCAAACTAGCCATGGGGAGGTGCACCTAGCCCAATCCATGCACTTGACCAATTTGAACCAAAATGGCCTCTCCCCCATACCATTTTAATCCAAGCCCTTTACACATGTCCATGGCCAATTGACTGCACAAACCTCCAGCCCTGACCCACCTGACCCTGAGGGTGACCCATGCCTGCCGGCCAGCCACCTGGGCCGCCGGAAAACGCCATGGCCGAGACATGGGAAGGAGCCAAGCATTGAAATTCCACCTTGCTCGAGTTGCCCCATGCCCAGCTGGCCATTGCGAGTTGTTCTTCCCTTGCCAAGAGCAGCTGATCCCAGTCCCTAACTACCCCTGGGAGAGCCTCCAGCCTCTCCTATTTAAACACCACCCCTCTCAGCCATGGGAGAGGTGTTGAACCAACCTTAAGGAAACTCTGCCAAAATCATTCCAGACCACTCTCCACACATAGAGCATTTGATCCCCACTGGATTCCAGCCCCAATTCCCTCCAGCTGAGCTCAATTTTGAGTTCAAATCTCAAGCATAAAAACCAGGACACTTCTTCACAAGTGGACCAATCCCCAAATTGATTGGTCCTACACCTTCACCAGACCAAGAGAAGAAGTTTACCAGCAAAAGCCCCCTCACCAGGCCATCCATTGCTTCCAGCCTCCAAGCTTTGTGATCGGGCTTGGTCGAAATCTTACCTAGACAATTCACTAGGCCAAGGGACTTCATCTAGAGCTTGTTTGGACCCAATCGAAGGTGACACAACTCTCAGATCGAAGCTTCACTTCTCTGAGCAAAGGTATGGACTCACTCTTCTTCCCGAGCTTACAGAGATTCTCTATTTAATTTGAGTCAATTTCAATGCATGTTTACCGTATGGATGTGTTCGTCTCTTCGAGACGAATCCATAGAGCATAAGAACACAAAAATCCGTTGAGAATCGAGTGAGAAATTAGGGTTAGAAGGTTGACGGTCACGGGTGCACACCGGCCGTAGACGATGACCGGGAGCCGTCGGATCGAGCGTGTATCGAGTGGACGGTCCGGATTGAGCCGGACAGCGCGTTGGTACGTGAACCGCGGGCCTTGGAGCGCTGAGTCGGATGGCGGCGCCGAATCAGAAGACGACACGCGGCGCTTCGGAGATGCCTAGGTTGAGTTGGCGCCGCGTGGATAAGTAGGAAATTAGGTTATTTTCCTATTTATTTAATTCCCTAAACTTCAAAAATGCATAACTTTGTGTAGGAAAATCATAAAAATAAAATAAAAATACCCTCTTGCTCAGTGAACAGAGGAGAATAATGTGGAAAAGAAATCATTCAATTTCATTGAGTATTTGATTTTAATAATTTATTTACTCTCTGCACATTTCCAATTCTCCATGCATGTATACAATTCACCATGACATGAGACCATAGGGCTTTTGAAGCCTCTGAATTTGGGAATATTCCCTTAATTTTCCAAAGTCAGAGGCCATCCCTATGAAGAGTTATTAATTTTTTAATTCTAGGTTGCTAGTTTGAGTATTTTAATTCCAATAATTAGCATGTTGTGAAATAAATTCTAGGAAAATTTGGTGATGTTTATTATGACCAGAGGACCCTAGGAAAAATAGGTTTTGAGTTAACTCACTTGGAATAACCTTAATTGGCTTAAACACCCAAAATGGAGCTTTAATTAATTAGAGCTAATCATACATCAAATTGACTTGAAATCAATTTTCCACTGACCTTTAGGATCATAGGAACTCACCATAAAAGTTTGAAGTCAATTGGACTTGGTTAGCCCTATCAAATGGGTTGATTAAGCCATTTAACCAAAATTAAACTTAAAAAAATCATAACTTTCAAAATACTTTTCAAAAATTCACCAAATTGGTTTTGGAGCCTCTCTGATATCAGGAAAATTTAAAAAAATTAAAAATGCAATTTTCTAAAAAAGTTGATTTTTTGCATTATTTTAATATTTTGAATAATTTAAAAATAATAAAAATAACAAAAATAATAAAATTCACCAAAATGTTACATTTTGAATTTTAATCACTTAGGAATAAATCCCATATTTTTCTTAAGTCTCTATGATGAGATATTAAATTTTAAAGCCCTAAGGTAATTTTAAAATTAAAAAAATGTATTTTCTAGCATTTTCACTAAAATAATTATAATAAATCAAAGAAAAATCAGAAAATTATAAAATTTGATTCTCTAATTTTCTTGATATTAGAGAGATTTTTGAAAAATATAAAATTCATTTTCAACCTTTATTTTATTTTTAAATTAATTAATAATCCAAAACTCAAAATAATTATAATAAAAAGAATATAATTCAAAAAATCACCAAAATTGGTCCAAGTGGTCCTCTAGTCATTATGAATGTCCCATAATTTTCTTAAGGACAGAAACTTTCCCTTGGTCATGTTATTAAATTTTCCTTGGAAATCCCTATTTTCCACCAAAAATAATTACATAAATAAATTAAATACAAAAAAATCACATTTTCTCCTCTAATGTCTTTATTTACATATGAGTGAAGTCACATAAAAATCTCAAATTCATTTAAGCTCAATTTAGTGAGTTATGAAATTATTAAGCTAGAAGGGCAAAATGGTAATTAAAATTTTAATCATTAATTAAAACTTTAGGCTTAATAAAATGAAAAAGTAAAATATTTGATCCTAATCTGATTTGGATGATTGAAATTTAAATAATTAAAGGGTAGAAACATACTGAACAATTTAAAAATAATTAAAATAAACCTTAATTAAGTAATTAATTAAATTTGGAAGAATAATAAAAAATTGGAATTATTAAAATAGGGATGTTATTAGGAAGAGATTTGTTCTTTAATTTAAGAATCCCTAAATTAATTACTTCAATAATATTTAATTCCTAATTAAAATGATAATCCAAATTTAAAATTTAAAGTGCTAAAAGGCTTAATCATTAAATTAAATTAAAATTAAATCTTTTAAATTAAATCCTTTTAAAATTTCAATTAAATTAATACTTTAACAATTAAAATTAAATCATTTTTTAAAAACATAAAAATAAAATATTAAATTAAAATTAAAAAATTAAATTAAATTAAAATTTAAATTAAATTAAAATCTAAAATAAAAATTAAATTAAAATCAAAGTTTAAATTAAATTAAATTAAATTAAATTAAATTAAAACATGTTAAATTAAATCAAATTAAATCAAACTAATAAAAATCATATTAAATTAAATTAAATTAAATTAAATTAAATTAAAATAAAAAATAAAACCAAGTTAAAATAAAATTAAATTAAATTAAACAAATTAAATTAAAATTAAAACTAAACCAAATTAAATCAAATTAAAATTAAATTAAATTAAATTGAATTAAAAATAACATCACCTAAGACATAAAGAATTCAAACTAAATCTAAAACAACTTGAACACTATTCCAAACTTAAACCCATTAACTGAAATTAAATTAAATCACAAATCACTTGAACATCAATTTGCCCTCGAAAGCCTTTGTATCATAACTCCTAAATGGAGTGTTAAGTGAGGTGTCACTTCACTTATAGGATATTCAAATGTCCTAGTTCACTGAGCAAGATAACAAAACCTGAACTCTCGGACGATTAATTCATTTGTATAATCAAATTCTCTTGTACTTAAAATAATCCTAGAAATATTGAAAAGATGTTTAAGACTCGTCTTAAGCACTTCCTCGATATGATAGGATATTTATAAGAACAATTGAACTTAATTGTTCTTTGATGAAGAAAATCGTCCTTAAACCAAAATACAAGAACCTAGACGTCATAGGAGATGACTAACTATAGGAGTAGGACCTTGGTAGAAAACCATAACCCTTCCCTTAGCTTTACCTAGGAACTTGTTTTAAATGGTTAAATATTCTAAATTGTGTTTAAGTGCAGCTTGGGATGACGGGAAGATCCTCTAGGTACGCTTTTATTTTATTGCAATTTACTCATTGCAATTTACTTAATCGCATCGCACTTACTTTTCTTGCATGATAAACAACTGTTGCATGAAAACCCACACCTTTAGGATAGTCCCTAAAACTGAAACCAAAACTAAATTAAAAGTCATTACAAGATAAAATTCACCTCCACAACATTTCAAAATATAAAAAAACTCAAAATTTAATCACAAACAGTAACAACAAAACTACAACTACAACTAAATTAAAACGTCTTGTTGGATGATCGGGAATACCTCGGATGATGTAACCTACGTGTTGCTAACGAGATTTCCCACGGTCTAAATGAAAGTGTGGAACTCATTCGATTGAGTTTAGCAAATTCATCTGGACTAAGTGAATCCGATAAAAATAACGATGCCGGAAGGATGGAACCGTGGGATCTTAACCGGTGTTGTTATAATCAACTTTAAGATTTGTTTTAATTAAAATATTAAAAAACACTTGGACTTTAAGATTTCTAAAACAAAACACTTTTCTCATCTCTTGATTTTCACCTTCTATAACTAAACATCTGCAACAACTAGGAGCTTGGAGCACGGTGGGCAGCACGGCCATCTTCGTCACCAAAACAACTCTACATCAGCTAAACTTTCTTAGAATTAAATAACCAATCCATAGGACTTCGAGGTAGTTTGCCTAGTGCAACATAAATCCTCAACTCTTCGTTAGGCATTTGCATTACAAATTAAGCCCTAACCGGTCTTAGGATTCCGAGGTAGTCGTCCGATACGACATAAACCCTCACATCTTCCAGGCCATTTGTATGATTTTTATCATACAAATATAAGTCCTAATTAATTAAAATTGGCAAGATCAAAACATTAAATAAACATTACGACTTTCCTAAATTCAAGCCAAACAATAGGATAGTCGGGAAATTACCGAAGTTCGCTTCGAATCTGTGATTTCTCTTACCTTTCTTCCTTTGAGTTCCCAAAATAAAATGTTCCAAATTTGATTTGTTCCCTATTGAAATTCCAAAATTCAATCCCTTGAAAACTTAAACTTTGAAATTCTTGAGAGCGTAACTACCGATTATTATCGAGAGTTTTCTTAGGTGATTCCCGTCACTTAAGATGTAATTAACTATAGGGGCTTGCCCTTATAGGGAATTTTAAGAACCCAGGTAATATAAACTCTGTTTAATATTTTCATATTAGGCAGGGGAACTTGTCGGCTTATAAAATTGGTTCGTAGACCAAACGGATGTCACCAATCTTCTAGTTTATTTAACCGAGCCCCATCATCAAGCAGTGTGTCGACTCTTTGGGATAGATATATAGTTTGTGGTGCGGTGCTCGTTTATATAAACTATTTGGGATGTGAGATCAGTTTGATTTCATATCTTAAAATTTTCAAATTTAAAAATTATTTTCAAAATCAAATACTACTTTTCAAATTATTTATTAAAATTAAATTAAAAAATTCGCCGACAATTTCTGTAGGCGACCCCCTTTTCAAAATACAGCACTTAACCTAAAAATATGCCGACACGCCAGAATCCGCGCCTAAGCGCCAGTTCGATACTGAAGCAGATAAGATTTTTGACAATTTTGGGCAGTTATTTTGACGGTGTTAAGCAGTTATCAGACCTTCTAGAAGACTGGAAGTTACTCCTAATATATAGGACATGTGATACAATGCATCTGGACAGAGGAAAACGGTTTTAATCGCGAAGAGGTGTGATCCAAAGTAAAGAGGTGCGAAGACTTGGTCACGGACTCCTGCGCCAGATCCCGGCGCCTAGGCGCCACAGTTACTTTCTAGAAGATTCATTGAATTTGGATGAATTTTGAAGAGGTGCCTTAAGAAACCCCTGACCATTTCAGAGCTTTATAAATAGGAGACATTTCTACAGAAAAAGGGCCCTCTCTCTCCATCCATCTAGCCCCCCTAAATCTCCAACATCTAGAGATAGATTTAGAGAGCCACCATATTTTCTTCTTGAGTATTTAGTGAGTTTATCTACTTAATTCCCTGAGTAGTAAGTGTGAGTTTATAAGTGTTGTTGTTGTTGAAGTCTTGTACCTTACATTGGATTCAGTAGAAGTCAAAGGATCACTTGAAGAAACATTCCAGATAAGTATTTGTAACTTGGTTCAAAGTTTTATAAATATGTTTTGTTGTGTGAATTCAATGTATTTTTAGTAGTTACTTTTCTTTCTCCTTTCAACTACGAAAAGATAATGAGATAATTTGATTTTGTTGGAGAACTTAATTTAAAATATTTAAAATTATTACGATGATATTAATACCTGATCATAATTTACTTTTTATACTGGTCATTTGAATTGTTAAAACCTGTTGAGGAATTCTGAGACCTATCCAGAGATGAGTTCTTAACTAGTAGATATCACATGAATCCATGGGTAATTGAAGGCCTTGAGCGGGTTATTCAAGGTGAAGTGCAAATAAATAGAGAGACATTGTTTATTGGGCGTATAATTAATTAGTTTTTAGAGTTATAGACTAAATTCTAATAATTTGGTTTATAGAAAGGGAACGGGTCACTAATAGGGCAGACCATAGCCATCCTTGGACATCTAGAAGTGTGAGCCTAGATTAACCCATTCTACTAATAATACATCCTGAACCGATCTATAGATTAGCCAATGTTCTTTATACTATCGAGCGAAGGTAAATAATAGGTATGCTTCTATTTGGCGCAATATCATAATCTAAGTTATCACAAATGATAATTATTCTGAAAAATCTTGGATTAGTTGAAAAGGAGAAAGTTGTTTTATTTATACTTGCATTAACCTTTACTTTATTGTTGCTTATTTACATTTAGTAGAAATTTTATAAAAACTTAAAATCTAAATTTTAAAAAGAAATAAAATTATAATTACTTTTAATTTGAAAATCTAATAGATTTCTTGAATTCATTTTCTATTAATCTTCCCTGTGGGATCGATAACCAGGACTCCAATAGAGCATTGTATTACTTGAAACGATACGTATACTTACATTTGAAATCGAGATTTTACAAAATTATTATAAATATTTAAATATAAATTCATAAATTCTTGAATATACAGATTTTTGTAAAAGTTTGAGGGTAGTCACTAACACAATTATTACCACAAAGATTCTGAACATTCACTTATAACTCAAACAAATAACATAAAAACAAATTAAAGTAGCTTACTAACTATTACATCAATAAAGCTACATAACAACCATACTGAAAGGTTCACAACATCAAATAAACTTCAAAGTCTAACATAAAAGAAAATATAACAATCCACAACATAAAAAATCCACATACATCAAATAACACAAATGAAATAAAATCCTAACTATCATCTTCCTCCTCATCATCATCCCCTTCATTCCAGGTACGAGTAGGCACATATGGGGTAAATTATGGATGAGTGGGTAACACATCACTAAAACCACCTCTGATCAATCTATCCATGTAACAGTGGTAATTCATCTCATATTCACTTTGTCTTTAAAGATAATCCCCAATATCATCTAATTCCCCGCTATATCGTTAATTTGATCCGCAATGTAATTGATATTATCTTTTATTTTATTCAAGCGTTCAGTCTGCGAATCAGAAAACTGACCGGAAGAAGGATGCGATGTGGAAGCATAAGATGTAGATGCAGCAGAAGTAGATGTAGTGGATGCCATTAAAAATCCTCCTCTCCAACTAAACAGTGAATGCTCAGCATAGGTCTTAACATTCATGTTGGTAATAGGCTCAAGAGGCTGAAGGATCTCTTCCTAATACTCAGATCTAACACCAGCCCGCTCACACAATGAGTGTATAAGAGAATCAAATCCCATACATGCAATGTTGGCAGCTCTGGCAGACATCCAAATACAATCATAAATAATTTTTCCAATATCTATCGCCTTCCTCTGCTGAATATAGTAATTTAAAGTGGCCCTTTCTCTAGTCACCTCTCTCAGATGATTTGTAAGAAGCAACTTGGATGATTTAAAATAATGTTAGCCTTAGAGGTGGTATTCAACTTCAAAGCAGGGAAATTTAATCTTCTCTCATCAGTGAATTTTGATAATCCCCTCCCGTCAGTCAAAGCAGAAATAATCTCATCCAGTTCTTCCTCAATGATACACCTAAAATATATAGTATTTTTATGCATATTTTATACCAATTTTTGATGATATTACATTTTAATGAAAGATATTTCTGTGTTTTTCTTACAGGTATGATTAAAATTACTGATTATGATGAAAGGAGCAAAAAATAATCGAATTTGGAGCAAAAATATGAAGTCAGCAAAATTGACCTCTGGTAGCTAAAGCGCAAAGGGCCGGCGCATAGTTACCACAATTAAAAAAATAGAATTCATTCAAATTTGACTCCTTTTTCAAGGGGTATTTGAAGCAACTTTTGGTTTAAACTTCCTTAACTTCTTATGAACGACAAATTCAAATGAAAAGGTGCATCATTTGGTAGATACATTGAATCTGGACATAATTTGAAGACACACCAAAATACCTTTTGAAGAATTATTAAAATGACAACTTAAGATCAGAAAAAGAGAAGAGTTTTGAAGAGAAGTATTAGCGAGAGAAGTGAGAGAAAAGCTTGAAGTGGTTGAAGGGAAAGTGGAAGAGAGAGAGTCTTCTTCTTGCCATACTTTCTTTACTTTTCCACTTTCTTTTATCATAGTTTGTATTAGAATTTAGGTGAGTCGATCCTTAGAGTTGGGTGCCACCTCTAAAGAGTTATCTTTTGGAAAGCAAAAGTTTTAGAGGAACTTCAAGAGTCTTGTGGAGAGAACTTTCAGATAAGTCTTTATCTTTGTTTTACATTTGGTTTTTAAGTAAGACTTATTGTGTTTTCAATATGATTTCTACTTTCAAATCAAATTGTGTTGTGTTTTCTCCATGAGTTCTGAGTACTTTTCTTTATCTTTTTCCTTTTAAATGAAGAAGTAATTAAATTATGGAAGGAAGTTGTGTGAAGTATAGGTATTTAATGTTGGAAGAAGTTGTGATGATTTACTACTTTACACTTCATTTACTTCTTGATTTGACCAAGTAAGATGTGTCGGCATATTTTTAGGTTAAGTTGTATTTTTGAAAAGGGGTCGCCTACAGAAATTGTCGGCGAATTTTAGATTTTAAATTTAATTTATATATATATATATATATATATATATATATATATATATATATATATATATATATACATATATATATATATATATATATATATATATATATATATATATATATATATATATAATTTAAAAAAGTAGCATTTGATTTTAAAAATAATTTTAAATTTGAAAATTTTAAGATATAAAATCAAACTGATCTCACATCCCAAATAGTTTATATAAACGAGCGCCACATCACAAGCTGTGTATCTATCCCGAAGAATAAACACACTACTTGATGATGGGGCTCGATTAAATAAACTAGAAGATTTGTGACATCCGTTTGGTCTGCGAACCAATTTTATAAGCCGACAAGTTCCCCTGCTTAATATAAAAGGATTACGCAGGGTTTATATTACCTGGGTTCTTAAAGTTCCCTATAAGGGCAAGCCCCTATAGTTAATTACATCTTAAATATCTGAAAATACTTAAGAAAACTCTTGATAATGATCAGTGGTTTTGCTCTCAAGAATTTCAAAGTTTAAGGTTTTTAAAAGATTGGATTTTGGAAATTTAAATAGGGATTAGCTCAAATTTAGAACAGTTTATTTTAGGAGTCCAAAGAAAGAGAAGTAGGAGAAGCTGATGATCCAAGAAGAATCTTGGCAACTTCCCAAACTATCTTATTGTTTGGCTTCAATTTGAGAATTTACTTAATGTTGTAATCTTGCCAATTTTAATTAATTTGGACTTATATTTGTATGATAAAATCATACAAACAGCCTCGAAGATATGAGGGTTTATGTCGTACCGAACGACTACCTCGAAGTCCTAAGACCGGTTAGGGCTTAATTTTCATGACATGATCATGCAAATGCCTAACGAAAAGTTGAGGATTTATGTTGCACTAGGCAAACTACCTCGAAGTCCTATGGCTTGGTTATTTAATTCTAAGAAAGTTTTACTGAAGTAGATCTGCGTTTTGCTGATGACGATGGCCGTGCTGCCCACCATGCTTCGAGCTCCTTGTTGTTGCAGAGGTTTAGTTTTAGAAGGCATAAATCAGGAGATGAGAGAAGTATTTTGGTTTAGAAATCTTAAAATCCAAGTGTTTTTTAATATTTTAATTAAAACAAATCTTAAAGTTGGTTAAACAGAATCGATTAAGATCCCACGGTTCCGTCATCCCGACACCGTTATTTTCATCGAATTCACTTAGTCCAAATGAATTTGCTAAACTCAAATGAATGAGTTACACACTTTCATTTAGACTGTGGGAAATCCCGTTAGCAACACGTGGGTTACATCATCCGAGGTATTCCCGATCATTCAACGAGACGCTTTAATTTAGTTGCAATTGTAGTTTTGTTGTTCTGTTTGTGATTAAATTTTGAGTTGTTTTATATTTTAGAATGTTGTGACGGTGAATTTTATCTTGCAATGACTTTTAATTTAGTTTGGGTTTCAGTTCAGGGACTATTCTAATGGTTTTGGTTTTCATGCAACAGTCTTGTTTAACATGCAAGAAAAAGTAAAGTACAATGAATGTAAGTAAATTGCAATAAAGTAAATTGCAATAAAATAAAAGCGTACTTAGAGGGCCTTCCCGTCATCCCAGGCTGCACTTAAAACACATGTTAAGGCATTTAAATATTTCAATAAGCACCTAGGTATGGCTAAGGGAAGGGTTTTGGTTGTCTACCAAATTCTTAATCCTATTGCTAGTCATCTCCTATGACGTCTAGTTTTTTGTGTTTTGTTTAAGGATGATTTTCTTCATCAAAGAACAATTAAATTCAATTGTTCTTCTAAAACATCCCGTCATATTGAGGAAGTGCTTAGGAAGAGTCCTAAACATCTTTTCAATACTTCTGGGATTATTTTTGAGTCCAAGTAAATTTTATCATTTTGATGAATCAATCATCCAAGGATTTGTATTTTTGTTTTGTTTCATGCTCAGTGAACTAGGATGTTTGAATATCTTATGTGTGAAGTGACATTTCACTTAATACTCTATTTAAGAGTTAAAGCCTTTAAGGGCAAGTCGGGTTGTTGAGAATTTTAATCATTCTTAATTTAAATTTTGAGTTAATGATTTAAAGTGATTTAATTTAATTATGAGGTTTTAGTTAATAATTTTAAGTTTGGAATAGTGTTCAAATTATTTTTGATTTAATTTAAATCTTTACACTTTCAGTTATCTTAGTATTTCAGATTGATGTTTATGTTTTAAATTTACTTAGATAGAAAGAGGTGTTAGGATTATTGATATGTTTTTGATTTAACGCTTAATGATTTCATTTAGGTTAGTTGTTAAGTGAATTTAATTTAATTTAATTTAATTTGATTTAATTCAATTTAATTTATTTTTATTTAATTTAATTTTAATTTAATTTTAATTTTTTTTAATTTAATTTAATTTTAGTTTCAATATTTTAAATTTGGTTTGATTTAATTGTTTAGGTGTTTATTTAATTTAATTTAAACCTCGACTTGGTTTAATTTAATTTAATTTAATTTAATCCCAAGATTTTAAATTTAACTTTAATTATTATTTTAATTTTTAGTTAAGAACTAAATATTTTTAAAGTGACTTGTTTAGGGATTTTTTTAAATTAAAGATTAAATATCCTCTTAATAATATCCCTATTTTATTAATCCAAATTTAAATATATTCTTCCCAAAATTCAAATTATTTAATTAATTAGAGTTTCATTTTGATATTTTCAAAGTGTTTAATGAGTTTCTACCCTTTTAATTTCCCTAATTTTCAATCATCCAAGAGAGAGTTAAAATCAAATATTTTACCTTCCATTTTTTATTAAACCTAAAGTTTTAATTAAGGGTTAAAATTCTTAATTACCTTTATACCCTTTTAAGCTTATTTATTTCATAACTCACTAAATTGAGCTCAAATAAATTTGAAATTTTATGTCACCTCACTCACATGTCAATTAAGACATTAGAGGAGAAAATGTAATTTTTCTAAATTTAATTTATTTATATAATTATTTTTAGAAGAAAATAGGGGTTTTCAAAGAAAATTCAACAACATGACTAAGGAAGGTTTCTGTCCTTAAGAAAATTATGGGATGTTCCTAATGACCAGAGGACTACTGGGACCAATTTTGGTGATTTTTGGAATTATATTTTATTTATTATAATTATTTTGAGTTTTAGAGTATTAATTAATTTTAAAATGAAATAAAAGTTAAAAAATAGATTTTATATTTTTCTTAAATTTCTCTGACCTCAAGGAGTCCAGAGAAATAAATTTTATAATTTTCTGATTTTTTTTTTATTTATTAGAATTATTTTAATGAAAAAGGTTGGAAATTCATTTTTTAATATTAAAAATTACATTAAGCCTTTAAAATTCAATATCTTACCCTAGGGACTTAGGAAAAATATTTGGTTTGTTCCTAAGTGATTAGAAGTCAAAATATGACATTTTTATGATTTTTAATATTTTTGTGATTTTTATTATTTTTTAATTATTAAAATATTAAAATATTGTAAAAAATCAACTTTTTTAGAAAATTCCAATTTTAGTTATCCTGAACTTCCCTAATATCAGAGAAGCTCCAAAACCAATTTTGTGAATTTTTGAAAAGTATTTTTGGAGTTATAAATTTTTAAAGTTTTATTCTGCTTATGAGGCTTAATCAATCCATTTAGTGGGGTTAATCAAGTCCAATTGATTTCAAAATTTTATGTAAGGTTGTTCTAACCCTAAAGAGCAATGGAGAATTGTTTTCAAGTTAATTAAATGTGTGGTTAACCCTAATTAATTCAAATTCAATTTTAGGGGTTTAGACCAATTAAGGTTGTTATGAATGAATTAACTCAAAAATACATTTTTCAAAGGGTCCTCTGGTCCTAAGAAACATCACCAAATTTTTCTAGAATTTATTTTACAACATGCTAATTACTAGAATTAAAATACCTAAAATAGTGAAATGAACTTGAAAAATCAATAACTCTTCACAGAGATGGCCTCTGACCTTGAAAAATTCAAGGAATGTTCCCAAGATCAGAGGCTTCAAAAGCTCTATGGTCTCATGCCATGGTAAATTGTCTATGCAAATGGAGAATCAAAACATTGAAAACAGTAAATAAATTATTAAAAATAAAATACTCATCTAATTAACTTGATTTATTTTCCACATTATTCTCCTCTGTTCACTGAGCAAGAGGGTATTTTTATTTTATTTTAGTTATTTTTCTATGCAAAGATATGAATTTTTGAAGTTCTGGAATTTAAATAATTCAAAAACACCCTAATTTCCTACTTATCTGACTCGGCGCCGTGTCATCCTACGGCGGATCGAAAGCCCACGCGTCGCTCTGTGATTCGGCGCTACCATCTGACTCAGCGCTCCAGGGACTCGCGATTCACGTAACATCCGCTATCCGGCTTGATCTCGACTGTCCGCTCGATACACGCACGATCCAACGGCTCCTGGTCATCGTCTACGACTGGTGTGCACCCGTGACCGTCCACACTCAAACCCTAATATCTCTCTCGATTCTCAATGGATTTTTGAGTTCTTATGCTCTATGGATTCGTCTTGAAGAGACGAACACATCCATACGGTTTATAAGCTATGAAATTAACTTAAACAAAATGGGGAATCGCTGGAAGCTCGGGAGGAAGAATGAGTTCATACCTTTGCTCAAAGAAGTGAAGCTTTGATCTGAGGGTTGTGTCACCTTCGATTGAGTCCAAGCAAGCTCCAGATAAAGTCTCTGGCTCTGGGGAATTGTCTAAGCATGAAAGTGTCCACCGCTGATCACAAAGCTTGGAGGCTGGAAGCAATGGCTGGCCTGGTGAGGGGGCTTTTGCCTGGGGAACTTCTCCTCTTGGTCTGGTGAAGGTGTAGGGTCAATCAATTTGGAGATTGGCTCACTGTGGTGAAGTGTCCTGTTTTTAGGTGGATTTTTCAACTCGGACATTGAGCTCGGTTAATGGGGTTTAGGGCAAAGGAACGCTGGGGATCAACTGCTCTGGGTTAGGAGAAGGTCCTGGAGCAATTTTGGCAGAGTTTCCTTAAGGTATGGTTCATCACCTTATTTGGCCGAGAGGTGGTGGTGTTAAATAGGCACAGCTGGAGGGCTTCCCAGGGGCAATTGGAGGCTGGGATCAGCTGCTCAGGGGAGGAGAAGAAGAGCTCTGGTGTCCACTAGGGTTGGGACAGCTCAGCAAGGGAGAATTTGAAATTTTAGCTCACATGGAGCTCTCAGCCATGGTATTTTCCGGCGACCCAGGTGGCTGGCCAGCCAGGCATTGGTCACTATCTTGACCATTGAGGTCAAGGCTGGGGTTTGGTGAGTTCAATTGGCTTTGGACATGTGTAAAGGATTTGATTTAAATGGAATGGGGGAGAATTAATTTTGGCTTAATTTGGTCCAATGCATGGATTAAGCTAGGTGCACCTCCCCAAGGCTGGTTTGGGCTGAAAAGAAACCCATTTGGATCAGCTTGATTAGTGGGGTCAAGTCACAATCCAAGTACAATTAGGCTTAAGCATGAGTTAGGGGTGACATAGGAATGGTTAATGACTTTTAAGGAGTGCTTAAAGGCCTTCCTCCTATTTCCACTTATGGGGTGTTGACAATCCTAAGATCCTCATGGCTCTCATGTGGCTTGTGCATGGCTTCAAGGCTTGCTCATGGCTTAGGAATGGCTTGGCTCACTTGCATGAGAAAGGGATTTTGGGATTTTTGAAATTTAGGGATATTTTGGCATGAGGCTTGATTTAGATTTATTTGATGATAGAATTGGAACTTAGGAAATGATTTTGATTAAGTGGATGACAAATGAAAATGTCATATGGGCTTTAGAGTCAATTTTGGGCTTTTGAAATTGTCTTGGGATGGGCTTTTAAAGTGGTTTAAGGAAGTGGGCTTTTGGGTTTAAAATAAATTTGGGGTGAAAATTTTGTAAAGGATTGTGCCAAATAAATGTTGGGTTTAGTTTAGGGATGTTTCATGAATGGTTTGGAATCAATTTGGTGTGATTTGGAGTAGAATTGGGTTGAATTTGGGCTTTTTAGTTAAAGGGGCCAAAGTGGGTTAAATTGGGCTAACTTGGGCTAAGGTTGGGCTAATGTTGGATTTGATGTAAAATCAATGTTGGGAAATTTTTTGGGAGTGTTACAAAGAGTTCTCAGCTTTGGTTGGGCACTAATTTTGGGATTTGGGCCTATTTGGGTTAGGTTTGGGCTTAGGTCAATTTAAGGGATTTTGGTTTTGGGTTAGGTATGGATGTGAGGAAGGCTTTAGAAAAGATTTGGAACCAATTGGAGTTGAATTTGGCTAGGTTTGGGCTTGGTTTAGGGCATGGGTCAAAATTGGGCCTTAAGCCCCAAATTGAAATTGGGCCTAAATGTCAATCAAATTGGACTTGGATTTGGTCTAAATTGAAGTTGGGGATATTAAATTGAAGTTTAGAATTGAATTGGACCAAAATTGAGGTCAATTGGGGTGGTTTTGGTTTGTCATTGGGTTCACTTGGCTTTAAAATGGGTCAAATTGGGGGTTTTGGTAAAAGTGGGGTAAATTGGCAAAATTGGACCATGGTGTAGTTGAAAAAATGAAATTAGGAATATTTGAGATTTTCTGAAATTTTCTGGGAATTTTTAGAATTTTTGGATTTTGGGGTAAAAGGGTATTTTGGTAATTTTGGGGGTTTTAGGGGTATTTTTGGAAATTTTGGTATTTTTGGTTAAAGATGGTCAACTTGAGTGGTGGGGGAATGTTTGGGATTGATCTTGATAATTTTTGGGTAATTTAGGTAATTTTGCAAATTTTGGGTCATTTCAAGGGTATTTGGTAGGTTTGGTGGATCCGGGGCCCCGGGGGCCAAAAACTGAAATTTTGAAAAATTGAATATTGATCAAGTGTGAGTGAAATGGAATCACTTTGGTTAAGCCATGAATCCATATCAAGCCCATATGAGCCATGAGAGGACTCATTTGAGGTCAACAAATGGACCCCCAATAGGTGTAGTGTGCTAACCAAGCACACCGCGCATATTGGCATTGACCGAAGAGATCAACAAAACCAACACAGATGTCCAAGTGACAAACTTAGGACGAAGTAGAAGAATTTCCGCTGGGGAGTATCAGGTATATTTCCAAGACTGGAGATTTCTGAACTCTTGCTGGGGAATAGAAAAGGAGGTGAACTCCAAATCACAAGATCTGGGGAATTCGATTTAGATTTCATTTTACTTTTAAATTTCAAGTTTCAATGTGTGAGTTTAGATTTCGATTTGTTCCGAGTTTCAATTTCGATTGAAGTTTAATTTAAAATCAATTTAAGGAAATTTTTGAATTTGAAATTTGGATTCGAAATGAGAATTGAAACCTGGGTTTCAACCTCGGGATTGCGAAGAGAACTGGAATTTAGGTACCAGCCTCAGAGTGAGAATCGGAGTTTGAGTATCGACGAAAAAAGGATGAGAATCAGAATTTAGGTACTGATCTCGAGAGAGTGAGATTTAAAATTTAAGTATCTATCCCAAAAAGAGAGTCGGAATTTGGTACCGACCTCGAAAAGGATGAGAATCAGAATTTAGGTACTGATCTCGGAATGAGAAATGGAATTTAGGTACCAGTCTCAAAAGTGAGAATTGAAATTTAAGTATCAATTCGAAAGAGAATCAAAATTTAGGTATCGACCTCAAAAAGGATGAGAATTAGAATTTAGGTACTGGTCTCGGAATGAGAACTAGAATTTAGGTACTAGTCTCAAAATGAGAACTGGAATTTAGGTACCGGTCTCGGAAGAGAGTTGAAATTTAGGTATCGACCTCGAAAAGGATGAGAATCGAAATTTAGGTACTGATCTCGGAATGAGAACTAGAATTTAGGTACTAGTCTCGAAATGAGAACTGGAATTTAGGTACCGATCTCGAAGAGAGTCAAAATTTAGGTATCGACCTCGAAAAGGCCGAGAATCGAATTTAGGTATCGATCTCGGAATGAGAACTAGAATTTAGGTACTAGTCTCGAAATGAGAACTGGAATTTAGGTACCAGTCTCGGAAGTTTAGAATTGAAATTTAGGTATCAATTCGAAAGAGAATCGATATTTAGGTCTCGATCTCGAAAAGAGAGTCGGAATTTAGGTACCGACCTCGAAAAGAGAACTGGATTTTAGGTACCATTCTCGGAATGAGAATTGGAATTTAGGTACCAGTCTCGGAAGTTTAGAATTGAAATTTAGGTATCAATTCGAAAGAGAATCGAAATTTAGGTATTGATCTCAAATTAGAGTCAGAATTTAGGTACCGACCTCGAAATGAGAAGCTGGAATTTAGGTACCAGTCTCAGAAGTTTAGAATTGAAATTTAGGTATCAATTCGAAAGAGAATCGAAATTTAGGTATCGATCTCGAAAAGAGAGTCAGAATTTTGGTACCGACCTCGAAATGAGAACTGGAATTTAGGTACCAGTCTCGGAAGTTTAATGAGTAATGGAAACTGGTTCCAATCTCGAAGATTTATCTGTATGAAGAGGGACCCAGTTTCATGCCATCAGAACCAAATAGAACAAAGTTCGTGGCTCCATGTCAATAGAACTAGTCGATCCTCTAAGACACAGAAGAAAGAGAACTGAAAGGAGCTGGTAAGTGTACCAAGCTGAAAAGACTTGACTTAACGACAAGTTGAAGAAAACATTCAAATTTCAAAAGAGTTTCAAACAGATTTCAATTGAGTAAAGAACTGGAAGGTTCGAATCAGAGGATTCAGATTGGAATTCAATTTGAGATTTAGATTCATTTTGTTTGTCCTTTAAAGATCCCTTTTTTTTTTGTTTATTTAGTGTTCATGTGAATTTGAAGTTCATTTTAATATTCAAATTTTTAGGAAAAATTCTCATTTTATTTTCTTTTCTTTTCTGTTCTTCGTTCAAAGTTCATTTAACTCTAATGGCGTTTCCCAGTCAATTTGCACAAAAAGAGGTGAAGGCAAAATATGACGTAGTCGTTTTCATTCCAACTTGCTGAAAATACATCATACAATTTTATCTAATCATGATGACATTTTCCTCGGAAATTTAATGTCTCATACAATCCATGTAAATCCAAAACGGACTGTGTAAACTTATTGTTGATCCATCAAAAAGCGTCTGTCAAAAATCCATGTCTGAATAGTAAGAAACATGGGCAATAACATCACCTTCCAAGCACCCTTGGCAGGAATGCCGCATGGATGTGTATTGGAGGTGTGCTATCTCCCATGTAACTCACAGCTCGTAGGGCCGGAGACTCTCCAATTCTGGATATGGCTGAAAGTGGTAAGGCATTTTTCTGTCGTCCATTCTTCTAAAAGTAACTGAGATCCGCTCCACAGGCACTCCCGGAATGCAATGCTTTGCAACGTCTGCTCCGTTTCCTTTTAACACCAGGACGGAACCTACCGGTAGTGGTATCTCCACCGGCCCTCGGAACTCGCTGGGGCCTGCAATCCGGAGGTCAGATCCGAACATGATGTTGCAATGGTTGACGAATGACACTGTGCAGAAGGGTCTAACAAAATCATGATGGTCTATATGCGGAGGTATGCAGTCGCCTTCTTTGTAGATGTTAATAATGCAAATTGTTGGGTATGCAATCTGCAGGCAATACCCTTCATGTTATCATCCTTTTCACCATTCTCTTAATGATTCTTGGCATCGGATCCACCTCACTGTGATGGAGTATCCCTGGTGGATTTCCTTTTCTGTCAATGGTAAAATTGTAGCAACATCCGCATTGGATTGTAACTCTTCCCTTTCCTGGCATCCATCTTCGGGGTTCTGAATATGTCTTTTCTCTCAGGCGGCTAGCTCGGCCCATTTTCTGCAATTCGAGGATGCAGTCTACAATTTGTTGTTGCTCATAATCCGAGAATACATCCGTATGCGGCTCGAGGCCTTCCAAGATGTTGACCCTCTTGTTTCCAATTCTTTCAAAGTATTCAAAGGTTTTCTTCTCAACTAGTTGCATTTTCTCCGACTCGTATTCTAGGATTATCTGAAGTCCTCGGTGTCTAGTAACATACTGCGGGATGTACGGCTCAACCCCAGCACGTTCTTCTGCATGTCTTGGCTCCTCGGGGATAGTCTCTGTAGGGACATCCTCCGGGGTTGCTTTCGCAACAAGACCCTTCTGCTCCGGTACATATGCTCGACGTCGAGGTACCGACTTTTTTTCTGCTTTTCTTGGTATTTCTTTTATCTGTTCCAACTTTCTTGGAGTTGACTTTCTTCTTTCTGGTTCCTGACGAACCGGTCTCCTTGAAGCATTTGCATTAACGGTATCCACTGTCTGTTTATGTTGATCTTCTGCTAACTTGGTCAACATTTTGCGAATGCGACGATTCTTATTTCTTCGCTGGGTAGCAGTGAGAGTAGCTCTCCTTACCCCTTGAATTTCTGTGGGCGCGGCGCTGACAAGCCTACCCTCTACTGTGGCAACCATGGACTTAACTTTCTTATCTTCTTCGGTTGCATGCGCGGCGTTTTTTTTTCTTTTCTTGTTGCTGGATTGGTGGCTCAGGCCACCCATTTTCATCACTGTCTGGCTGTAAAGTTCTTCTCGATCAACTGGGATCCAATCATTTTCTTCATATTGTAAGTCGGCTGGTGTGAATTCTGAGTCAATCTCTATCACTGCTCCATCCCTCACCCTCTTTTCATCAAGTGCTAGACTCACGCCATTTCTAAAGTTTAGAACCAACCGCCCGTTCGACATTTCCCTGCGAAAAAAATAAGGAAAGGATCGTGGGTTGTACTAAGAACAAGAACAATAAGAAAAACACTTAAAAATTCTTATTCACTTCTTTTAAATTTAAAGAAAGTAGGAAAAGATGAGAAAATATCAGGAATGAATGGATTTAAAAGGAAAGATTGACATTTTATTATTGTGATTTGCCATGTTTTCTTTTTTAACATTTTGGTTGATGAGATTTTTTTTTATCATCCATTTTACTTTGTTTTGGGTTCGGACCCAGTCACAAAGTGATTACTTCACCCGTGTTTCTAGGGATAAGATCCTACTTTAGAGGCCACCCTTCGAAACATCAGGTTGTGTAATACTTCTTTAAATACCATCTATTGATTGGAAGCTTGAGTCGTTCTCCATGGCAACTCACCAGTTGGTAGGAACCTCCTAAGTAGAATGTCTCGACCACGAACGGCCCTTCCCATGTTGGTTCAAACTTACCAATAGGTATTCTGAGAACTAAACCAAGTCACCGACTTTGAATGTTCTTGGGCGGACCAGTTTATCATGTGTCTGGATCATCTTGGCTTGATACAGTTCCAAATTCTGCTGTGCTGAAAGTCTTTTCCCTTCCAAGCTTTCCAATTCCTCCAGTCGTAGTCTGGTATTTTCTTCTGTAGTGATTTTGTTTGCAACTGCAATTCGAAGTGACGGAAGCTAAACTTCCAAGGGCAGGACGGCCTCGGACCCGTACACTATGGCGTAAGGCGTAGATTGGGTGGGCGTTCTGAAAGTCGTTCTGTAGGCCCATAAGGCTTCTAACAACTTCTTGTGCCAATTTCTCTTGTTGTCGTCCAAATTTTTCTTTAAGATTTGGACAAGAGTTTTATTAAAAGCCTCGGCCAAGCCGTTCGCTCTTGGGTAGTAGATCGTTGAGTATCTCCAATCGATCTCATGTCTTCTGACAAAATTGTTGATCTTTATACTTTTGAATGCAGACCCATTATCTGAAATGATCCTGCGCGGTACCCCAAAACGGTAGACAACTTTGTTCTTGAAAAACTGTAGCACGTGGTGTGCCTTCACTTCTCTGAGTGGTATAGCTTCTACCCATTTAGAAAAGTAGTCTGTAGCTGCAAGAATGAAGCGATGTCCTCTTGAAGAAGATGGTTCTATCGGACCCACTATATATGTGCCCCAACACTCAAATGGCCACGACGCGATTGTCGGATGTAGCATATTTGGAGGTTGGTGTAGAAGCACTCCGTGCACTTGGCACTGGTGACAACTTTTGGCAATTTTCATACAGTCGGTCATCATTGAGGGCCAGTAGTACCCTAGTCTTTTAATCTTCATTTTCATTTTCGGACCCGACTGATGAGCGCCACAAAGTCCTGAATGTACCTCTTTAACGATTTCACGAGCCTCGGACCCGCTCGAGCATCTTAGCCACATCCGATCAAAAGACCTTCGTATAACGTATTATTTATTAATGCGTAAGACAGAGTTCTTTTCTTGATTTGATGGGCTAACGACTTATCGTCAGGCAGGTTTCCTTTCTGCAAGTAGTATATTAGTGGCTGCCGCCAATCGTCTGTATTTTCTGTTACTGCTGCAATTGTTTCTTCTGCTTTTCTTTCTAATTTATGTATTGCATCCATGTCGAGCTGTGATAGGACCTGTCGTCCTTGAACTGACACTTCAACTAACTCATCCTGCAAGCAGGCAAATTCCTTTGCAAGGTGGGCTAACGCATCGGCGAGAGCATTTTCTTTTCTGGGAATCTTGTAGATTGTTACATTTGGAATCTGTTCCAACAGTTTCATGGCATACTGAAAGTACTGCTCATGTCTTGGCTTTAAAATTCTGTATTATCCGGCGACCTTTTGAATGATCAACTGAGAATCTCCGTAAATGTTGATGTCTGTTATTCCCATCTGAATGGTTAATTCCAGTCCTGTTATGAGGGCTTCGTATTCTACCTCGTTGTTTGTACATGGTTCTGTCAAGTGGTAAGAGTATCTTAACATTCCCCGCTCCGGTGTTATAAAGATTAGTCCGATTCCTACCTTACCGGGCACTATCGTTTGCAATTCTTTGTTCCTCTATGCTAAGGACGCACCGTCGAAGTATAGTTTCCAACGTCGATCATTAGGGTCTTCTAGGCTCATTATCTGCTCGTCTGGCAAATCGACGTCGAGAGGCTAATCTGCCGGCAAAGGGTGTGCTGCGAGGAAGTCTGCTAGGACTCGTCTCTTTACGGCACGAAGAGGAACGAAAGTTATGTCAAATTGCAATAGTATCATCGACCACCTGGCCAGTCTACCAGAATGCGTCGGTCGGGTCATCAAGTATTGCAACGAATTAACTCTCAAAATAAGGTTGACCTTATGAGAAAGCATGTAATGCCTGAGCTTTTGCGCGGCAGAGATCAGGGCCAAACAATGCTTCTCAATCGGAGGATACTTCACTTCCATCGGGATTAGACGACGGCTTAGGTAGTAGAGAGCGTTTTCTTTTCCCTCGTTATTGACCTGGGCTCGCAGGGCTCCGAGAGAGTCGTCTAAGGCCACGGTATAAAGTATCAACGGTCTACCTGAGACTGGGGCTGCTAAGACAGGAGGTGTCATTAAATATTGCTTAACGTCCTTGAAAGCCCGCTGGCATTTCTCATCCCAAATGAATTTGGCGTTCTTTTTAACCAATGCCAAGAAGGGTCGACACCTACCTGACAAGTTCGAGATAAAGCGTCGAAGATATGCCAACTTCGCTTGAAAGGATCGTAGTTGTTTCAAAGTTTTGGGAGGAGGCATTTCTAAGATAGCTTTAATCTTTTCCGGATCGATTTCAATTCCGCGATGTCGGAAAACAAATCCTAAGAATTTCCCGGAGGTGACGCCGAAGGCGCATTTTAAGGGATTCATCTTAAGGTTAAATTGTCTTAGTCGTTCGAAAACAATTCTCAAATCATACATGTGATCTTCTTTCAGTTTGCTTTTGATGACCACATTATCTACGTAGCACTCGACTTGATTGTGAATGAGATCATCAAAAATCTTCATCATCGCTCTTTGGTATGTTGCTTCTGCGTTCTTTAGTCCGAATGGCATTACTGTGTAGCAATACACTCCGATCGGCGTTCTGAATGATGTGAGCTTTTTGTCTTCTGGTGCCATCTTTATCTGGTTGTATCCCGACGATCCATCCATGAATGAGAAGATTTCACGTGTTGAAGCGATGTCGATCATCAGTTCTGGGATTGGTAGTGGAAATTCATCCTTTGGACGTGCTTTATTCAAATCTCTGAAGTCTACGCAGATTCTGATCTGACCATTCGTCTTTCTGACTGGTACTACGTTAGCTAACCAAGTTGGGTATTGTTCTTCAAGGACAAATTTAGCGTTTATCAGCTTCTTAACTTTGGTTATTACTTGTTGCTCAATTTCTAGACGCATTCTTCTGGGGGCTTGTCTGATTGGAACAGCAGTGTGATCCACTCCTAATTTGTGAACTGCGACTTCTGGAGCTAATCCTGGCATTTCATCATAACTCCAAGAGAAACAGTCCTTGAATTCCATTAATAACTTGATTATGTCTTCGGAGTCTTTTTTATTGAGTAAGGAGCTAACAAAGGTAGGCCTAGGTTTTTCGCTAGTACCTAAGTTAACTTTCGTTAACTTGTCTATTGTAGATTTGATTTCTTCTTCGAATTCTGGTGGAGCATCTCCGATTTGCAGATCTTCAAGATCTTCTGAGGCTTCCAAGCAGTCTTTATTAGGTTCATAAGTGACAACCAAGAAAAATCCCGTATCGTCAACAGACCCTACCGTGTCGAATCCGAGACCATGTTTTGGATTGGGAGGCCGACTGGCATTATTCCATAATTTTTTAAAAAGTTGTGATTGACCTTTTGTCCATCGTCGAGGTAAGATTCCACGTTGAATTAAATTTTGAACACGGGGAGAATACAACTCAAAAGACAGTTCCATTAATTCGGAAGAAGTAACATCTTCAAATTGTACATCTTTTTCAGTATTGGAAGAAGAAGCACAACGGTAAAACTTGATTGGCTTAGCACCACCACCATGCACTTCCTTGACCACCATACCCTCGATCTTATTAGAATGGATCGGGGTCAGGGTCATAGTATGTACATAATGGTTAATCTTCTCGTACATTGATTTGTATTTTTCATTCTTTTCATCTTCGAGAGAAATCTTGAACTGTGGTTCCTTCTGACTTATTGTCGCTGCTTCTTTCTTAATTTCTTCTTCTTCTTATGAATTGTTCTCCCAATCAACGTCGATGACCGGTTTCTTATGTCCAACTGTTCCAACGTTTCTTCCACGTCCTCGTCCCCGACCTCGACCTCAGGTGCGAGTTCTGGAGAAATCTTCACCATCTCGCCTTAAGGGAGTGGTGAGTAACTATTAGACTAGAACTTCAGGTTCCTCATCGTCTTGAATTTATTTTGCTTCATTTGGTATGGTACTTCTGGAAAAGATTATTTTCTTTGGAGGCGCGTAGTAGGCTGCATCTTCATGAATCTCGATCTCGTGTACGGAGAATGGTTGCAAGTCACCTTTGATACACTGTTCTCCTCCATTGTAATACTTTATGCACTGGTGCAGAGACGACGGTACCATCCAGTTTTCATGGATCCATGGCCGACCCAGTAGAGCGTTGAACGATGTCTCAGAATCAATTATGTGGAATTTTGTGATTGTCAATGCTAAATCATCGGTCTTCATTAGTAATGTTATTGATCCAAGAGCTCTTTCTCCTTTTTGATTGAAGCCTCTTAATAACATCTTGTCTGCTTCAAGCTCGTGAGCATCAATTTTTAAATATGCTAGCGTCCGAAGATTCATTATGTTGATTGATGCTCCCGGATCAACCAACACTCTGGAGAGCGTAAACTTTCTAATAGTGACTGAGATGTATAACGGTCGGTTGTGATCAGCTGTTCCTAGTAATAGATCATTGTCCGTGAAGGTAACACCTCGCTGTTCTCTTAACGAACAAACCTCGTCGAAGGAATCACCGGCCATTTGAGCTAAAAAAATCTCTGGATTAAGTAAAGCCTTGATCAGAGCCTCCCTCATCTCCTTTGACAGGATCAGAGCGTCGTATATGCTTAGTTTGGCTGGTAACTTCCTAAGATGGGCTAGCACGTTGCAGTCCACTTTATTACCATGTTCCTCGGTTTCTTCTCGAATGGGCGGTTCCTCCGCTGGGGTTGGCTCTTCCCGAGGAACCACCTGCTTTCCTTTATCCTTTGGACCCATTCTCGGGGGTAGAACTTTTCCGCTTCTTAGATTGACCTCTGTTATTTCTTCTAAATTTACCAGTGTTTTCTCTTGAATCGGAACAACTGGCTCTTTTGAAGTTGCTTCGGTGTCTGATGGTTCTAATTCTATCGTGATCGGAGCTCCTCGGAATTCACAAATGGACTCGTTGCTTGTCGAGCTTTCGTAGCCTCCTTTGTGAACATCTTCTTTGTCGTGGTCATCGAGGTTGTGTATGATTTAAGAATCGTTATTTGTATTGGCATCGAGATCCGGATTAAGCTGGTTGTCGCTAGTTACGTAATCGTTAGAGACAGTCTAAACGTAGCCAACGCCAAAACCCTTATCATTATAAGATCCCACCGGGGCGAGCAGATAATCATACAGAGTCTGGAGTTCGAGGGATTTCTCCCCCGAATCGGAAACAACCATCCTAGGATAAGCAGCCCCTAGTCTACCCTTCGGAGCCTCGGTCTTCTTTTCTTCCACGATCTTCTCCTCCTTCTGGGGCGGTTCTTCAATCACAAGTGATAGTGTCGGCTCGACAGGTTTCAAACTCTGAGTTGAAGCGCGTACCGAAGCGGCCTGGATGTGATCCAAAATTTTTTTTGAAGACTTTGTCCAGACGGTACTCCATCCATCATCGGTCGTGTAAGGGTCTATCGGAACAATGGGATTCATTGAAATAACATTGACGGAACCTCCTTTCTAGGGTTCCTTCATGTATTCCTTTGGGATCGTTTTGTTCCCTTTTCGGAGATTGTCATCAAGCCAACTCTTGAAAGTGATGCAATCCTCTATCTTGTGTCCAAGCATCCGATGGTAAGGGCAATAGTTTGGATGATCTTTCTTATTGACTTCCTCCGGCTTCTTGGGCTCTGACAGCTGAAAATTCGGTGTCTTCATTAAGCTGGGAAACATCTTCGCTACTGCTTCAGTTTTGAATGGATATTCTCTATTTAGAAGTTCTCTTAAGGTACGTGATGAACGAGGCTGTTGTTCACAATGCTGAGGCGACTGATAGCTTGGACGAGGCTGCTGATAGCCCTGCTGAGGTGGTTGTTGGTATGTCTGTTGTAGTGGTTGATAACTAGGTTGTGGCCGCTCTGGCGGTATCTGCATTAGTTGCTTGCCCTTATCTACTGTTGCGGACGATTCCAGATTTCCTTTCGAATGTTTTCACGGGCTTCTGCTTATCGGTCTTGTCCACGAAACTTAACTGCTTTGCCTCCTCTTGCAAGCTCCCGGCCTTGCTAAGCAACTTCTCGAAAGTCTTGATTGTAAATCCTTTAAGGAGAAGTGCTATCGGGCCATGGATACTCTTGAGCAAGATGCCGACTGCATGTTGTTCTTGATGCTGTGGTTCACACTTCATGCTTAAGTTTCTCCATCGAAGTATGTAATCCACTAAAGTTTCATTCGGCTTTTGTTGCTCCACCACTAGATCACCGATAGTGATGTGGTGCTGAGCCCCGGCAAACCGCTTAACGAAGAGATTCTCTAGTTCTGAAAAGGTCTTTACTGAACCATTCGGCAATTCTGTGTACCAGTCGAAGGCAATCCCTGATAAACTGCTGACGAACTGATGGAAGAGTAGCGCGTCACTCCCACCGGCATTGCAGCAACTAGCACAAAAATGTGCAATATGCTGTCGAGGGTTTCCGGTACCATCAAAAGTCTTGAACAGAGGTGGTACGAAGCCATTTGGGTATTGGACCGCATCAAATTCTTCGGGGTAAGGTCTACCCATCTGAATAGATGCTCCACTCTTAGATTGTGCTTAGGGCTTCTCGCACTGCTCTATTCTACCATGCTCTTAATGTCCTTTTCTGGAATCATGCTTTGTGCAGAATCTTTCTTTGGTTGCTCGTCTCCGTTGACGGATGTGAACTCATTTCCTCCATCTACAATATGGATGATCTCTGGGGGTGTCTCTTTCTGAGGCTGAACCTGGCTCTGGAGAGTGGCTAAAGCTGCAGCCATCTCTTCCATCCTCTTTGCCATATGGGAAATTATGTCATATCTTTCCCGAAGTTGTGCTCTCATCACTTCTGGTTCATCTCTTTCCGCAGCTGCCGGAGCACCTTGCGAAGCTGACGATGCTCGTGTCTCAACCATGTGGATTTCAGCATACTCGTCATCCATGAATTCTGATGAATCAACTTCATCTTCTAGTTTTTTTTCTCTTTCTCTTGCTAATCGTCGGATATCGGTCCTTAACTTGTCCATGGCATCCTCTAATGGCCTTTTCCGCACGGTCTCGCAGTTGTCATGTGACGGTTGTTGAACTTCTTTTTCGGGGGTTTCCTTTATCGCAGTAGCACTTCCTTCTGATTCAAGTCTCCTGACGAGACTTTTCTTCTCAGGATGTTGTTTTTGTCTTAGCTCGCCAGTAGTAGGTCGCCATACCATCCTTCTTGCAGCCGGAAGCCTAGGACTGGATGGTCTGTCGGCTACATGCTGGAAGGTGGTATCCTCCCTAATCTGCAGACCCGATACAATAACGGGTGAACTGGCTTTTATCTTCTTCTTTGGTTTCTCTGTGGCACCAACAGGCTCTATTCGCAGTCTGAGGCGGGATTTAGCTGGTACCCGTCCTATCCTTCTTAAGATTTCTATCACCGGGCATCTTTCTTTCTTTGCCAATCTTTCTATCACAGCTTGCAGTCGAGCAAATGGCGTAGTCCTATTCCTTTTCCTTGTGTAATTGCTGTAGTATGCAGGTCGGGGTAATGCAGCGGCGATCCTACGGACATCCTCTTCATCTGATGCGGCAGAGAGAGGGTGAAACCTGCTTCCTTCCAACAGAGGTATATACTCAGGCATTTCTTCTCTTTCCTCGAAATTTCTTCTAGAAAAGCAACTTCGGCGGCTACGGCTTTCTTGATCTTAGCAATCTTTGCGCTTCTATTTCTTCTTTGAGTCCGAGTTAGGGGTGTAACTCTTGAAGCTGGACCCAATTTCAAAAACAGACGATATTGTAGCAAAATCTGTACCCTCCACGGTGACAGGCTCATCACAGACTTCGATTTCCTTCCCCTTTAGTTTGGCAGAAGTCGGGGTAGGTGCAGAGATGACTAGACCGGTGGGGGTAGAGACAACTATCCTCCTATGAACGAGAAGTACTCCTTTCGACTGGAACCCTTTGCGGAGGAGGGAATTCTCGAGCCGACTTCGAGTTGAACTCAATCACGGGCTCTTCAGTTTCTGGCACTTTGTCCATTAGTGCGAAGAGAGTGACGCCAGCGAACTTGATATCTGTGTTGTCGAATCCTTGTCCAAAACGGATGATCCCATTGTCAAGCAGCTCATCCTTGTAAACGGCGAAGTCCATTCCATTGGTGAAGGAAAAGATTAACTTCGGGGCAGTCATTTTCTACAGGGCAGATCCCGAATGTCAGTCCCGAATTACGCTTCCTTTTGTCGCAAAACTTAGGACGAAAAAGAAAGAGTCCGAACACATTTTCGTTTATCTTAGTGTTATTTGTGATTTTTTTAAAAGAGCTTATTCATTAGAAGGTTATTTATTAGAGGATTTGTTTGTTAGGAACAGAGTGTTTAAAGGTATAGAAAAGGTAAAGGATCCGATTCAGAATTGGAAGGGAAGAGAAAGTCTCATAAGACTTCTCAATCCGAAGGACCACTCCTATGCTAACACCTATTGGGGGTCCACCCCACCTCAGAAAAAGAGGTAAAAGGATCTCGGAACCTCTCTGTTTAGGGGAGTCTAAATAGTGGCTCCTAAATCCGAGAGGAGTTGGCTATACTCGTTTAAGACAGAAATGAACAGGGTATTCCAACGGAAGAATTGTAGTTTGCTCCACTAGGGACATGGATACACTACTGATTCATGAAAGCAAAACCATCTGGTTAAAATGGAGAGAGGAACTTTTTCCCCAGCGGAGTCGCCAGAAATTGTCGGCATATTTTTAAGTTAAGTTGTATTTTTGAAAAGGGGTCGCCTACAAAAATTGTCGGTGAATGTTAGATTTTAAATTTATTTTAAATATATATATATATATATATATATATATATATATATATATATATATATATATATATATATATATATATATATATATATATAATTTAAAAAAGTAGCATTTGATTTTGAAAATAATTTTAAATTTGAAAATTTTAAGATATAAAATCAAACCGATCTCACATCCCAAATAGTTTATATAAACGAACGCCACATCACTAAGTCGTGTATCTATCCCGAAGAATAGACACACTACTTGATGATGGGGCTCGATTAAATAAACTAGAAGATTTGTCACATCCGTTTGGTCTCGCGAACCAATTTTATAAGCCGACAAGTTCCCCGCTTAATATAAAAGGATTAAGCAGGGTTTATATTACCTGGGTTCTTAAAGTTCCCTATAAGGGCAAGCCCTCATAGTTAATTACATCTTAAATGTCCGAAAACACTTAAGAAAACTCTTGATAATGATCAGTGGTTTTGCTCTCAAGAATTTCAAATTTTAAGGTTCTCAAAAGATTGGATTTTGGATATTTCAATAGGGATTAGCTCAAATTTGGAACAGTTTATTTTAGGAGTCCAAAGGAAGAGAAGTAGGAGTAGCTGAGGATCCAAGAAGAATTTTGGCAACTTCCCAAACTATCCTATTGTTTGGCTTCAATTTGAGAATTTACTTAATGTTGTAATCTTACCAATTTTAATTAATTTGGACTTATATTTGTATGATAAAATCATACAAACGAACTTCGAAGATATGAGGGTTTATGTCGTACCGAACGACTACCTCAGAGTCCTAAGACCTGTTAGGGCTTAATTTTCATGACATGATCATGCAAATGCCTAACGAAAAGTTGAGGATTTATGTTGCACTAGGAAAACTACCTCGAAGTCCTATGGCTTGGTTATTTAACTGTAAGAAAGTTTTGCTAAAGTAGATCTGTGTTTTGCTGATGACGATGGCCGTGCTGCCCACCATGCTCCGAGCTCCTTGTTGTTGCAGAGGTTTAGTTTTAGAAGGCATAAATCAGGAGATGAGAGAAGTATTTTGGTTTAGAAATCTTAAAATCCAAGTGTTTTTTAATATTTTAATTAAAACAAATCTTAAAGTTGGTTAAACAGAACCGATTAAGATCCCACGGTCCCGTCATCCCGGCACCGTTATTTTCATCGAATTCACTTAATCCAAATGAATTTGCTAAACTCAACTGAATGAGTTCCACACCTTCATTTAGATTGTGGGAAATCCCGTTAGCAACACGTGGGTTACATCATCCGAGGTATTCCCGATCATTCAACGAGACGTTTTAATTTAGTTGCAATTGTAGTTTTGTTGTTCTGTTTGTGATTAAATTTTGAGTTGTTTTATATTTTAGAATGTTGTGACAGTGAATTTTATCTTGCAATGACTTTTAATTTAGTTTTGGTTTCAGTTCAGGGACTATCCTAATGGTTTTGATTTTCAAGCAACAGTCTTGTTTAACATGCAAAAAAAAGTAGTAAATTGCAATATAGTAAATTGCAATAAAATAAAAGCGTACCTGGAGGGCCTTCCCGTCATCCCAGGTTGCACTTAAAACACATGTTAAGGCATTTAAATATTTCAATAAGCACCTAGGTAAGGCTAAGGGAAGGGTTTTGGTTGTCTACCAAATTCTTAATCCTATTGCTAGTCATCTCCTATGACGTCTAGGTTGTTGTGTTTTGTTTAGGGATGATTTTCTTCATCAAAGAACAATTAAATTCAATTGTTCTTCCAAAACATCCCGTCATATTGAGGAAGTGCTTAGGACGAGTCCTAAACATCTTTTCAATACTTCTGGGATTATTTTTTAGTCCAAGTAAATTTTATCATATTGATGAATCAATCATCCAAGGATTTGTATTTTTGTTTTGTTTCTTGCTCAGTGAACTAGGATGTTTGAATATCTTATGTGTGAAGTGTCATTTCACTTAATACTCTATTTAAGAGTTAAAGCCTTTAAGGGCAAGTCGGGTTATTGAGAATTTTAATCATTCTTAATTTAAAGTTTGAGTTAATGATTTAAAGTGATTTAACTTAATTATGAGGTTTTAGTTAATAATTTTAGGTTTGGAATAGTGTTCAAATTATTATAGATTTAATTTAAATCTTTACACTTTCAGTTATCTTAGTATTTCAGATTGATGTTTATGTTTTAAATTTACTTAGATAGAAAGAGCTGTTAGGATTATTGATATGTTTTTAATTTGACTCTTAATGATTTCATTTAGGTTAGTTGTTAAGTGATTTTAATTTAATTTAATTTAATTTGATTTAATTCATTTAATTTAGTATAATTTAATTTAATTTTAATTTTTTTAATTTAATTTAATTTAATTTAATTTTAGTTTCAATATTTTAAATTTGATTTAATTTAATTGTTAAGGTGTTAATTTAATTTAATTTAAACCTTGACTTGGCTTAATTTAATTTAATTTAATTCCAAGATTTTAAATTTAACTTTAATTATTATTTTAATTTTTAGTTAAGAAATAAATTTTGTTAAAGTGACTTGTTTAGGGATTTTTTAAATTAAAGATTAAATATCCTCTTAATAATATCCCTATTTTATTAATCCAAATTTAAATATATTCTTCCCAAAATTCAAATTATTTAATTAATTAGAGTTTCATTTTGATATTTTCAAAGTGTTTAATGGGTTTCTACCCTTTTAATTTCCCTAAGTTTCAATCATTTAAGAGAGAGTTAAAATCAAATATTTTACCTTCCATTTTTTATTAAACCTAAAGTTTTAATTAAGGGTTAAAATTCTTGATTACCTTTATGCCCTTTTAAGCTTATTTATTTCATAACTCACTAAATTGAACTCAAATGAATTTGAAATTTTTATGTCACCTCACTCACATGTCAATTAAGACATTAGAGGAGAAAATGTGATTTTTCTGAAATTAATTTATTTATATAATTATTTTTAGTAGAAAATAGGAGTTTTCAAGGAAAATTCAACAACATGACCAAGGCAAGTTTTTTGTCCTTAAAAAATGATGGGATGTTCCTAATGACCAGAGGACCACTGGGACCAATTTTGGTGATTTTTTGAATTATATTTTATTTATTATAGTTATTTTGAGTTTTAGAGTATTAATTAATTTTAAAATAAAATAAAAGTTAAAAAATAGATTTTATATTTTTCTTAAATTTCTCTGACCTCAAGGAGTCCAGAGAAACAAATTTTATAATTTTCTGATTTTTCTTTGATTTATAGAATTATTTTAGTGAAAAAGGTTGGAAATTCATTTTTTAATATTAAAAATTACATTAAGCCTTTAAAATTCAATATCTTACCCTAGGGACTTAGGAAAAATATTTGGTTTGTTCCTAAGTGATTAGGAGTCAAAATGTGATATTTTTATAATTTTTAATATTTTTGTGATTTTTATTATTTTTAATTATTAAAATATTAAAATATTGTAAAAATTCAACTTTTTTAGAAAATTCCAATTTTAATTTTCCTGAACTCCCCTAATATCAGAGAAGCTCCAAAACTAATTTTGTGAATTTTTGAAAAGTATTTTTGGAGTTATAAATTTTTAAAGTTTTATTCTGCTTATGAGGCTTAATCAATCCATTTAGTGGAGTTAATCAAGTCCAATTGATTTGAAAATTTTATGTAAGGTTGCTCTGACCTTAAAGAGCAATGGAGAATTATTTTTAAGTCAATTTGATGTGTGGTTAACCCTAATTAATTCAAATTCAATTTTAGGGTTTTAGACCAATTAAGGTTATTATGAATGAATTAACTCAAAAATACATTTTTCAAAGGGTTTTCTGGTCCTAAGAAACATCACCAAATTTTTCTAGAATTTATTTTACAACATGCTAATTACTAGAATTAAAATACCTAAAATAGTGAAATGAACTTGAAAAATCAATAACTCTTCACAGAGATGGCCTCTGACCTTGAAAAATTCAGGGAATGTTCCCAAGATCAGAGGCTTCAAAAGCCCTATGGTCTCAAGCCATGGTGAATTGTTTATGCAAACGAAAAATCAAAACATTGAAAATAGTAAATAAATTATTAAAAATAAAATACTCATCCAATTAACTTGATCTCTTTTTCACATTATTCTCCTCTGTTCACTGAGCAAGTGGGTATTTTTATTTTATTTTTGTGATTTTTCTATGCAAAGATATGAATTTTTGAAGTTCTGGTATTTAAATAATTCAAAAATACCCTAATTTCCTACTTATCCGACTCGACGCCGCGTCATCCTACGGCGGATCGAAAGCCTACGCGTCGCTCTGTGATTCGGCACCGCCATCTGACTCAGCGCTCCAAGGGCCCGCGGTTCTCGTAACATTCCGCTGTCCGGCTTGATCTCGACCGTCCGCTCGATACACGCGCGATCCAACGGCTGTTAGTCATCGTCTACGACTGGTGTGCACCCGTGACCGTCCACACTCAACCCTAATATCTCTCTCGATTCTTAATGGATTTTCGAGTTCTTATGCTCTATGGATTTGTCTTGAAGAGACGAACACATCCATACAGTTTATAAGCTATGAAATTAACTTAAACAAAATGGGGAATCGCTGGAAGCTTGGGAGGAAGAATTAGTTCATACATTTGCTCAGAGAAGTGAAGCTTCGATCTGAGGGTTGTGTCACCTTCGATTGAGTCCAAGCAAGCTCCAGATGAAGTCTCTGGCTCTGGGGAATTATCTAAGTATGAAAGTGTCCACAGCTGATCACAAAGCTTGGAGGCTGGAAGTAATGGCTGGCCTGGTGAGGGGGCTTTTACTGGGGAACTTCTCCTCTTGGTCTGGTGAAGGTGTAGGGTCAATCAATTTAGAGATTGGCTCACTGTGGTGAAGTGTCCTACTTTTAGGTGGATTTTTCAACTCAAAAATTGAGCTCTGTTAATGGGGTTTAGGGCAAAGGAACGCTGGGGATCAACTGCTCTAGGTTAGGAGAAGGTCCTGGAGCAATTTTGGCAGAGTTTCCTTAAGGTATGGTTCATCACCTTATTTGGCCGAGAGGTTGTGGTGTTTAAATAGGCACGGCTAGAGGGCTTCCCAGGGGCAATTGGAGGGCTGGAATCAGCTGCTCGGGGAGGAGAAGTAGAGCTGCGGTGTCCACTAGGGTTGGGACAGACTCGGCGAGGGAGAATTTGAAATTTTGGCTCCCATGGAGCTCTCGGCCATGGTGTTTTCCGGCGACCCGGTGGGTCAGCCGGCCGAGCATTGGTCACCATCTTGACCAGTGAGGTCAGGGCTGGGGTTTGGTGAATTCAATTGGCTTTGGACATGTGTATAGGAAGGCTTTAGAAAAGATTTGGGACCAATTGAAGTTGAATTGGGCTAGGTTTGGGCTAGGTTTAGGCCATGGGTCAAAATTGGGCCTTAAGCCCCAAATTGAAATTGGGCTCAAATGTCAATCAAATTGAACTTGGATTTGGTCTAAATTGATGTTGGGGATATTGAATTGAAGTTTAGAATTGAATTGGACCAAAATTGAGGTCAATTGGGGTGGTTTGGTTTGTCATTGGGTTCACTTGGGTTTAAAATGGGTTAAATTGGGGGTTTTAGTAAAAGTGGGGTAAATTGGCAAAATTGTCCCATGGTGTAGTTGAACAAAATGAAATTGGGAATTTTTGGGATTTTCTGGAATTTTTTTGAGAATTTTTAGAATTTTTGGATTTTGGGGTAAAAGGGTATTTTGGTAATTTTGGGGGTTTTAGGGGTATTTTTGGAAATTTTGGTATTTTTGGTCAAAGATGGTCAAATTGAGTGGTGGGGGAATGTTTGGGATTGATCTTGATGAATTTTGGGTAATTTAGGTAATTTTGCAAATTTTGGGTCATTTCAAGGGTATTTGGTAGGTTTGGTGGGTCCGGGGCCCCGGGGGTCAAAAACTGAAATTTTGGAAAAATGAAGATTGATCAAGTGTGAGTGAAATGGAATCACTTTCGTTAAGCCATGAATCCCTATCAAGCCCATATGAGCCATGAGAGGACTCATTTGGGGCATTCACTATGTTGTTTCTAACCCTCTTAGCCAGGGGCTTAGGGGTTAAGGACCATCCATATGAATTACCTGCATGAGTCAAGAGGTCAAATTGGGTGAGAGTGTGGTTTTAGGACTGGGAATGTGTGTGAGAGTGTAGTGTATGTTCAAGTCAACCCTCACCAGACCAGGCCATTCAGGGTATTCCTAAGGCCAAAAAGTCCTATAGGGAACTCATAATTTAAACCTCCACATTTGATTTCAACCCTCTAGGTGATTAGGGGTCTACAATCAAGCTTGTGGGGTTTGCAGGGAGTTAAGAAGCGGTTTGAATTTCTAAGTGGTGGACTCCATTTCTAGTCCTCTAAGATTAGTCAAAGGAAAAGCTTAAGGCTAGATCCTAAGTACTAAAGAGAAAAGCAAAAGACCTCATCAAAAATGAGGTCAACAAGATGTTAAAATTTGTTCTAGGAACATGTAAGATCCAATGCGGTATTGTATCAATCAACAATTGGAGAGAATCACATGAAATTGTATGGGTGAGAATTGTAGTCCATATGATTGAGTGCAAATAAATAAAGCGATATGTTTTTTAATGGGGAGTAAAATTAAAGTAATTTAGAGTGACAGGCTAAAGCCCCTAATTTGGTTTGATTTTTTAAATTTTGTTATGAGATGTTAGCCCAAAGGTGGAGGGAGAAGAGGTAACTCTAGAGTGAGAGTTAGTATCTTTCTTACCTAACCCATCTACAAGATTTCAAAACTTCAAATTAACCAATGTTCTTTATAGAACCAAGTAAGGGTAAAGAATATATTTACTCCTATTTGGCACAACACATTTAGATACTTCCACAATGAAATCACATAATTATTACTGATGCATTGAAGGAGGAAAAAGATATTTCATTCTTATTTGCTTTCATATATTATTTTATAATCTTGTTAATTTTAGTTACTTTTTTTTAAGAAAATATAAAAAAAATTTTAAATTTTCTATCTTAAAACATACTTTACCAAATCATTTTAAAAAGTAAAAAAAATTGTTTTTCTTATTTCTTTAAAATTTTAGACATTTCCCTGTGGGTTCGATATCTCGAGGCTTAATTAGAAAGTCTTATATTACTTCATAAACGATACGTATACTTACATAGAATCTCATATTGTAAAATAATTAAAATATATTTCTTATTTGCTTCATATTCAAGTTTTTAGCAGCCGTTACAAAGAAAGAGATATTAACATCGAAAAGAAATATAAAGTGTAAAATAAAAGCGTAAATATTCGGGGATCAAGTTTTTGGCGCTGTTACCGGGGTGATTAATTAAAATATCATTTAAAGAAAGTTTAAGAAAAATCAAAATTTTTTTATTTTTCCTTGTCTTTGTTAGTGTGTTTTATTTTATTTTATTTTATTTTATTTTTGTGTATACGAAGTTCAGATTTTGAAGGACTTGTGCCTTACGATTCTGAATTAGAGAGAACTATCAGAAAATCAAAAAATTAAAATACAGAAAAGATAAAAATATTCAAGAAATGGCTAATCAAGAAAATCATAATGTTGAAATCCATCAAGAATTTAGACCTTTAAGAGATTATGCTAATCCTACAGTGGATGAACTTAAAGGTAGTATTAAACACCCTGATGTAGCTGCTAATTCATTTGAACTTAAAACTGCTATTATCCAGTATCTAATAATCAGTTTGGGGGATCAACAACTGAAGATCCTAATTTACATCTTGCCAATTTTCTAGAGTTGTGTGTTACTTTTAAATATGATGGTGTTTCACACGATGCTATCAGACTTAGACTTTTTCCTTTCTCACTAAGGGATAAGACTAAGACATGGTTAAATTCGTTAGCACCTGGATCTATCAGAACATGGGGTGGTTTAGCACAATAATTCCTTACTAAATATTCTCCACCATCAATGACTGCGAAGCTTAGAAATGATATTACATCCTTTTATCAGTTTGAAGGTGAATCTATATATAAAGCATGAGAATGATTTAAAAACCTCCTGAGAAAGTGTCCACATCATTCGATACCAGATAGATTAATAATTCAGACTTTTTATAATGGATTAGTTGGATCTCTTAGATATATTATCGATGCCGCAGCTGGTGGTTCATTGATGTCTAAATAGTTTACTGATGCTTATGCTTTAATTGAAGAAATGACTATTAATAATTTTCAATGGCCTTCTAAAAAGTTAAATCCTAAAAAAGTAGCCAACATTCATGAAAATGACGCCTTTGTGATGCTAGCAAGTCAAGTTGCTGCAATTTCATGGAAGATAGACCAATTTGGAATGAAGTTTTCTTAGCTTATTTTCATGATTGAAGAAAATTTATTAGGCCAAATGGTTGACTCATTAGAAACCTTGAATGTTATAAGTAAACCTAATAACCCATATTGCAATTATTATAACCCAGGTTGGAAAAACCATCCAAACTTTAATTAGAATACCAATAATCAAGGTGGTACTAATCAACAATGAGGGAACAACCAAGTAAACCCATTAGGGAACTGGAACAACTAAGGGGATAATAATTATAGACCAACCTATCCTCCAGGTTTTAACAATACTTCAAAATTTAAAGAGAAGAAGTTGTCTATTGATAAAGTAATGTTACAAATGGAAAATCAATTACAAAGTCAAGGAGCTACAATGAGAAAAATTGAGAATCAATTGGGACAAATTGCTGATTCATTAAGTAATAGATCCTCAGGAACACTTCCTAGTAATATAGAAGTAAATCCAAAAGAAAAGAATAAAGAGCAAGTAAAACCTATTCAGTTGAGAAGTGGAAGAGAGTTGGAAGGTAGAGTTCAAAAAGAGATTGAAGTAGAGAAAGAAGAGATTGAAGAACCAAAAGAGGACGCTCCGAAAGGTTTGGAAAGACCTATTTCTCCACCTAAGATTGATTTAGAAAAATCACCACCTCCATTTCCTCAGAGACTTTGAAAACAAAAGTTGGATAAGCAATTTTCAAAGTTCTTGGAAATATTTAAGAAGCTTACAATTAATATTCCATATGCTGAAGCCTTAGAACAAATGCCAAGATATGTGAAATTTATAAAGGATATTCTTAACATAAAAAGGAAGTTTCAAAAAATAATGAGACCGTTGCACTTAGTGAGGAGTGCAGTGCAATAATTAAGAAAAAGCTTCTCTTAAAAATCCTGGTAGTTTCACAATTCCATGTGCGATCGGAGACAGATTTTATAGAAAAGCTTTATGTGATTTGGGTGCAAGAATTAACCTTATGTCATTATTTATATTCAAAAGACTGGGATTAGGAGAAATAACCCTGACGACTGTAACTCTGCAATTAGCGGATCATTCGATCACATATCCTAAAGGAGTTATAGAAGATGTTTTGGTGAAAGTGGATCAATTTATCTTTCCTGTTGATTTCATTATGTTGGATATGCAGGAAGATAAAGAAATACCCATAATTTTAGGGAGACCTTTCCTAGCCACAAGCAGAGCGATGATGGATGTGCAAAAACGGGAATTAATGATGCGAGTCAATGATTAAACTGTTACATTTAATATTTTAAAATCAATGAAATATCCTGCAAGAGGTAAAGATAATGAAAGTAATAGGATGGATGTTATCAGATATTTGAGTGAATGTCATTTCAAGTTAAATTATTAAAAGAAATCTAAAAGTGAATAATTGGAACACGAGCAAGAAGTGGAATTACAATATTCTGAAGATTTTCATGAGGAAGATTTAAATTATGTTCATGAAAATTTTGAATTATTGGACATTACTGAAAAAGATGAATATTTTAGTTCATCAATTAAAAAACCTCCTATACTTGATTTAAAGTTGATTCCTACTCATTTAAAATATGTTTTTAGGTGATTCCTCAACTTTGCCAGTTATAATTTCCTCTCAATTGACTGAAAAAGAATAAGAGAGTTTGATTGAAATTCTAAAGAAATATAAGAAAGCCTTTGGATAACAATAGCTGATATCAAGGGAATCAGTCCTTCAATTTGTATGCATAGATCCTTATGGAAAATAACTGCAAACTGCAGGTTGATCCTCAAAAGAGACTAAATCCTATCATGAAAGAAGTTGTTAAGAAAGAAATTTTAAAGTGATTAGATGGTGGTATTATCTACCTAGTTTCAGATAATGCATGGGTTAGTCATATTCACTGTGTTCCTAAGAAAGGAGAAGTTACTGTGACTGTTAATGAAAAGAATGAAATTATACCAGCAAGACAAGTTACAGGATAGCGAATAAGCATTGATTATAGGAAATTAAACCTTGCAACAAGGAAAGACCATTTTCCACTACCATTTCTATATCAGATGTTGGATAGACTGGCTGGGCATAAATACTTTAGTTTTCTGGATGGATATATTGGGTACCACCAAATACAAACTGCTCTTAAAGATCAAGAAAAAATAACCTTTACCATTCCTTATGGTACATTAGCTTTTAGAAGAATGTCCTTTGGTTTATGTAATGCCCCTGTTACAGTTCAAAGATGTATGATGGCAATTTTTTGTGATTTAATTGAAAAAGGGATTGAAGTTTTTATGGATGACTTTTGGTGTTTGAAATTTCATTTGAACCATGTTTAGAATATTTATCAAGAGTTCTGAAATGCTTTGAAGAAACTAATTTAGTCCTTAACTAGGAAAAATACCAATTTATGGTAGCTGGAGAAATTATTTTAGGATAACATATATCAGAAAATGGTATGGAGATAGATCCTGCAAAATTTAAAGTTATCTCTAATTTACCTTTCCCAACAAATGTCAGAGTAATTAGAAGTTTTATGGGACATGGTAGATTCTATAGGCGTTATATTAAAGACTTTCAAAGATTTCAAAGCCTTTATGCCGTTTACTGGAAAAAGTTGTGAATTTTGATTTTGATGATGAATGCCTAAAAGCTTTTGAGTCATTAAAAGAAAAATTAATCACTGCACCTGTTATAGTTTCACTAAACTAGGAATAACCTTTTGAATTAATGTGTGATGCTAGTGATTATGCTATTGGAGCTGTTTTAGGTCAGAGATATGATAAAATTTTCAAAGGATTTACTGTGCTGGTAAAACTCTTAATGAAGCTCAAATTAATTATACCACAACTGAGAAAGAGTTATTAGCTATAGTATTTTCCTTTGATAAATTTTGATCATATTTAATTGGAACAAAATGTGTGCTGCATACTGATCATTCTACTATTAAATATTTAATGAAGAACAAGGATGAAAAACAGAGACTGATAAGATGGATTCTTCTTTTGCAAGAATTTGATTTTGAAATAGTTGATAGGTAGGGTGCTGATAATCAAATTGTTGATCATCTGTCCAGGATTGAAACTGAAAATCTCTCTTTAATGTTGAAGAAATTAATGAATATTTTCCTGATGAAAAATTGTTCACTATTAATGAGTGGCGTGTTCTATGGTATGTCGATGTTGTAAACTTTATTGTCAGTAATATTATACCCTATAGTTTGGCATACCAAGAGAGGAAGAAATTTTTATCTGAAGCCATAACTTATTTTAGGGATGACTCATTTTTATATAAATAGGGAAAGGATTTGATTCTTCGAAGATGTGTGCCTTTAGAAGAAACTTATAAAATTATTCAAAAATGTCATAATTTTGATTATGGGGGATATTTTAGTGTTGATAAAACTGCATATAAAATCTTACAATCTGGATTTTATTGGCCTACAATTTTTAAGAATGTTAATGCCTATATTAAAAATTGTGATTGATGTCAACGTGTAGGCAATATTTCTAGAAGAAATGAGATGCCCCTCAATTATATGTTGGAAGTTGAAATATTTGACATTTTGGGATTAGATTTCATGGGACCGTTTATACCATCTTTCGGAAATACATACATTTTGATAGCAGTAGACTATGTATCTAAATGGATAGAAGTTGTTACTTTACCTCGATGTGATAATCAAAGTGTTGCAAAGTTTTTAAGAAATCATATATTTTGCAGATTTGGAATACCAAAAGTGATCATAACTGATGGGGGAAGTCATTTTAGGAATACGATTATGAAAAAGCTAGCAAAGAAATATCTATGAACCATCGCATTGTTATTCTTATCATCCACAAACAAGTGGTTTGGTTGAATTTTTCAATCGTGAAATTAAAAGAATTTTTTAAAAGACTGTTAATTCAAACAGAATAGACTGGTCAATTAAACTGGATTATGCTTTGTGGACCTATATGACTGCCTACAGAACTCTTATAAGAATGTCCCCATATAGGCTAATTTTTATGAAAGTTTGTCATTTACCAGTTGAACTTGAGCATATAGCATATTGGGCTATTAAAGAGTTCAAATGTAATTTGAAAGATGCTGGTGAAAAGAGATTATTGCAATTAAATGAGCTTGAAGAGTTAAGGAATGAATCTTATGAAAATGCTAAGATTTATAAAGAAAAGATTAAATTAAGGCATGATCGGAAGATTCTTACTAAAAATCTTCAGTCAGGACAACAAGTTTTGTTATATAATGCTACAAAGAAAATATTTGCTGGAAAACTTAAGTCCAGGTGGATGGGTCCATTTATTGTAATGAAAGTTTATTTCTATGGAGCTGGGATATTAAAGATCCTAAGACTGGAAAAATATTTAAAGTTAATAGTCATAGACTTAAACCTAATTTTTCAGCTGATCAGTTTAAACCTGATGAGAATCTAATGTTGGATCACTCAGAATAAGCTTGAGGTATGTCAGGCTGAAGACATCAAACAAAGCGCCTTGTGGGAGGCAACCTATATTTATCGGTGTATTTTGCTTTATGTTTGCTTTGTGTGCTTTGTTTGATTTGATTTGAGATTATGTGGTAGCAATTTCGAGTTTTTTTTTAATATTATAGTGGTGTTTTTTTACCTTATTTAATGACTAAGAGGAGTCAGAATGAAGATTTGGACGTTTAGTAGACCTGTGCTAAAACGAACACTAGCAGCTATGCGCCGCAAGTTGGCGCTTAGACGTCGGAGTTACAAATATGTGAAAAATGGGGTTCTAGAAGTCTAAATCGTGGGTAAGTGATTTTTGGAGTTAATGAGGAGTTTTAACACATCTATAGTCAGTTCTAAGACTTTCCAAATCTATAAAAAGACCCAGAATTAAAGAAATACTAGCCCAGTTCTTATTTTCATTCCCGAGTCTTAAGAAAAGTATTTTGAGTGCAAAAATGTCTTCTTGAGAGAGAAAAGTGAAGAAGAAAGAGGAAGCCAACAAGAAGAAGTTCATTAGTGAAAGTGCGCAAGAGTTATTCAATGGATATTTGGCTGTTAGTATTCAAGGAATTGCAGAAAAGCTTGCGAAGATCGAGGCTGATGTGGCATCAATCGAAGCAAAGGTAAATGAAACTAACGCAAATTAAATTAAGTGTGGTCTAGGGGTTTAGTTATCTGTGTTTAGTGTTTTTGTGTTTGTGATTATTATAATGTTTATGTTTTGTTGCAGTTTAATTTGTGTTTGTTACATCTTAATGATGTAAATTTGTTTTTAAGATATGTGTTGTGAACCTATGTATTGGAAAATTTCATCCAGGATGTTTGGATAGAAATTTTATAGTTTGTATTAAGTGTGTTTTATTATTAATGCAAAGTAAGTTTGTGTGAAATTTGTGTTGAATCGATGGAATTTATAGTATAATTTTGGAGTATTAGAAGTGTTATGGGGTAAAACTAATTATTTGAAGTGATTAAGGGTGATTAACTAGGTGTTTTAGTGAGATTAACAGAAGTTGTCAAAATCTGAGCACTGGCAGCTAAGCGTCAAACCTTCGGCGCTTAAGTGCCAAATTTTGCGGTTATGCATTGCAGCTTCGTGCATAAGTGTTGGTTTGCAAAAATCGGTTTTCAGACGTTAAAAACCCGAAATTTGTAATTTTAAACCCCATCATCACCTTTAACCTCTCGAATTCGTGAAAAAGGAGCCCAGGGCATCACTAAATTGGATCAATTTAGAGCCGATTTTGACGAAATTTGTTGGATTTGAACTCTTTAAGGTATGAGCACTTCTCCTAAGCAAAATTTTTTGATTTTCACCATGTATTTTGAGTACATTATTGAGAAATCTGAAAATCACTATTCATGGTGAAAATTTGAGGAAAAGCATGAGAAATTGCTTGGATTTAGTGGATTTTGCCTTTAGAAGTTAAATTAGCAAGTTTAGTTTGATTTTGGAATTTATGGTGAATTTTAGAAATGACTCCATAGTCGAAGCACTCGAAATAGAAGGCTAGATTTGATTCAGACAAATTTGTTTGTTCTATAGCGGAGGGTCGTTACATCGATGCATTATCATCACGTAAGTTGATTCCAGAACGAGTTTTTAGTAAACTAGGAGGAGATATTGAAGAGATGATTGTTCGAAGAAATTGGGAACGATATTGTTGCTTCTCCGTTGTTGCTGTTGTTTCTGTGGTAAGAGAGTTCTATGCTAACTTGCCAGCAGCATAGGAAAATATAGTAATGGTTCGAAGATAGCAAGTGAATTTTTCTTCTGCTGTAATCAATACCTTTTACTGATTACCTCCTGAATTGTTTTGTTATTATGCTAATTATCATTTCTTATTGATGGAAGAGGTCTATGGAAAATTACAAATGAGAGAAGAGTAAATTTTCCAGCCTCGAAGATGAATGCCACTTCCAAGGTATGACATTACTTCATCTCATCTAAGCTGTTGCCTTCAGGTTATGTTAGTGAAGTTACAAGGGCGAGAGCTATTTTGAACTATTGTATTCAGCAAGGAAAGCCGATTGACATAGGAGTTATTATTTTTTATTGTATTTTAAGCTGTGCCACAGCTGTCACTACTGCAGGTATGTGATTTTCTTCCCTGATCCATTCACTTTGTGAGCAGTCTGGTGTAAAGTTTAAAACTTGGGAAGAGGTTCTTCAGCCACTTAGACCTATCACCAGTGTAAATATGAACACTTAGGAGTTATATAGTGGAAAGAAAAAGTTTCAGAGGAACTTCAAGAGTCCTGTGGAGACAATTTTCAAATAAGTCTTTATCTTTGTTTTTACATTTGGTTTTTAAGTAAGACTTGTTGTGTTTTCACTATAATTTCTACTTTCAAATCAAATTGTGCTTGTGTTTTCTCCACGAGTTCTGAGTAGCTTTCTTTATCTTTTTCATTTTAAATGAAGAAGTAATTAAATTATGAAAAGAAGTTGTGTGAAGTATAGGTATTTAATGTTGGAAAAAGTTGTGATGATTCACTACCTTGCACTTCATTTACTTCTTGATTTGGCCAATTAAGATGTTAAAATTTGTTGTGAGAACATGTAAGAACCAATGCGGTATTGTCTCAATCAACAATTGGAGAGAATCATATGAAATTGTATGGGTGAGAATTGTAGTCCATATGATTGAGTGCAAATAAATATAGAGATATATTTTTTAATGGGGAGTAAAATTAGAGGACTTTAGAGTGACAGTCTAAAGCCCTTAATTTGGTTTGATTTTTTAAATTTTGTTATGAGATGTTAGCCCCCAAGTGGAGGGAGAAGAGGGAACTCTAGAGTGAGAGTTGGCATCTTTCATGCCTAACTCATCTACAAAATTTCAAAACTTTAAATTAACCAATGTTCTTTATAGAACCAAGTAAGGGTAAAGAATATATTTGCTCCTATTTGACACAACACATTTAGATACTTCCACAATAAAATTCAATAATTATTACTGATTCATTGACGAAGAAAAAATATATTTCATTCTCATTTGCTTTCATATATCATTTTATAGTCTTATTAATTTTAGTTGCTTACTTTACTTTTTCTTAAAAGAAAATATCAAAAACAAATTTAAAACTTTCTATCTTAAAAAATACTTTACAAAATCATTTTAAAAAATAAATAAAAATTATTTTTCTTATTTCTTTAAAATTTTAGACATTTCCCTGTGAGTTCGATATCTCGGGGCTTAATCAAAAAGTCATATATTACTTGATAAATGATACGTATACTTGCGTAGAATCTCATATTATAAAATAATTAAAATATATTTCTTATTTCCTTCGGAGTCAAGTTTATGGTAGTCGTTTTAAAGTGAGAGATATTAACATTGAAAAGAAATATAAAGTGTAAAATGTAAGCATAAATATTCGGGGATCACTCAGTAGGATTAAAATTCAAATAGAACAAAATGTATTTGGCGGCAGCAGATAAAATACGTTTATTTTCTCATGAGTAAAATGTATCAATTGTCCTCGTACCAAAACAAAGTTTTCTTCTGATTCCGGAAGATTTGCATAGAACTCCCGAATAGAAGAAGTAACACCTATGACAGTGAAACAACAGAATCTGTCCTAAAGGCGACTAATGATCATATCTTCAATAACTCCACCGGCCTTATCAAAACCACGCTTTTGAATCAATTTACATGACTGTAACGCTTGCACATAACGATCTTGAGCTTTAGAGCTAACCAACTTGTCAGAATCGAAAGGAGTTCTCGACTTGCTCCTCTTTGGTGCCATTTCTAAACATTGTATAAAAATCACTATAAATCCCACATTCAAATATAAATTACTAAAGTTAACTTCGAAAGGCTTAAACTACTAAATCCAAGTAATTTTCAAAGTTTTTTCTCAAATATTCACTAAGAATAGTGATTTTGGATTTCTCCGAAATGCACTCAAAATATATGGTGAAAATAAAAAAATTTCTACTTAGGAGTAGTGCTCTCACCTCAACAAAATCAAATCTAATAATTTCCACTTGACACAACTCAAAAATCACAAAACTTGGTGATGCTCTATCCTCTTATGTCGCGAACGCCAAAGGTAGAAGACGATGAGAAAAAATTTTGTGATTTTTCGGGTTTTTAAAACCTGAAAACTGAATTTTGCGAACAAGTGCCTAAGCGCGAAAGTACGACGCTTAGCCGCGGAGCATTGCGCGTAAGCGGAGTTTGGCGCTTAGCTGCGAACTCACTGTTTTCGATTTTTTTTGTTAAATACACATTTTTGCTCATTTAATCAACCCTAATTTATTTTAATAAGTATATCATCTCCTTATAATCTTCTTATCCCCAGAATTAAGCTTTTATATATTAAAAATGGATTCAACATAAGTTTTACACAAACACAAACTTTTACTTAATAAACCAAATACAAATTACATATACAAATTATAAGTCTTTAATCCAATATCCTTGGATAAGATCTCATCTTTTCTACTCATATTAAAACACTTAAACAAAACACTAAACCTAAACTAAAAATTCAAACACATTTATAACACTCAACATACATAAAACATCAAGCACTAACTCTTAACACGATTGATTTAACACATAACACAAATTATAAACACTTAACACAATATAAAACTTAATTCCAATTTTTATTAGGCAGGATATATCCTCCATTAGTTCCATCTGAACTATTCGGTATATAGATTTGATAGAACAGGCGATGGTTGAAAACTCTCACTGAATCTTCTTCTATCCACTTATTCTTCTAAAACATATCTTTATCGGCTTCTTCAACATGACTAGTATACTAATTTGCATCTTAAATTGACATCTAATATGTGCTAAATGTGCGTTAGTCTCATTTATCTTTGCTTCAATTGATGCAACATCGGCCTCAATCTTCGCAATCTTTTCTGAAATTCCTTGAATAATAACGGTTAGGAATCTGTTATATAAATTTTACGCACTCTCAGAAAAAAACTTCTTCTTGTTTGCATCCTCCTTCTTCTTAACTTCACTACCCAAGAAGACATTTTTTTTCTAATTTAAACTCTTCTATAAAGCTCTTAGGATAGAAATTTGGAATGAGTTGTATTTCCTTTAATCTGATCTATATTTATAGAGTTTAGATGGCTTAAAACCGTCCATCCACATTCACAAACCTTCCCTTAACGTACCATGCAACTTCCTCATGATAATGGCTTCTAGAAACACATTTTTTACATTTTTCATAACTTCGGCGCCTAAGCGCCAACTGCTGGCGATTAGCCGCCAGTGCCCATTTTAGCACATGTATGCTAAACGTCCGAAAACTCATTTTAACTCATCCAAATTATCAATTAAGGTATCATTAATATCCATTAACATAATATAATCAAAATACTACCACATAATTGTTACTTCAAACCAAATTAAGCACATAAAACAAACTTAAAGTAAAACACACTAATAACTATGAGTTGCCTCCCACAAAGCAATTGATTTAACGTCGTCAGCCTGACATAACCAATCCTTATTTTGGGTGACCCAATATCAAATTCTCATCAAGTTTAATTTGATCAAATGAATAATAAGGTTTCAGTCTATGACCATTTACTTTGAATATTTTCTCAGTTTTAGGATCTTTAATATCCACAGCTCCATAAAGATAAAAATTTATTACAATAAATGGGCCCATCCACCTAGACTGAAGTTTTCTAGTAAATAATCTCAATTTGGCATTATAAAGTAAAACTTGCTGTCCTGGCTCAATAATTTTGTTCAGAATCCTACGATCATGCCACACTTTCATCTTTTCTTTATATATCTTAGCACTTACATGTGATTCATTCCTTATCTCTTCAAGCTCATTTAATTGCAATAATCTTTTCTCACTAGCATCTTTCAAATTATAATTGAACTTTTTAAAAGCCCAATATACTTTATGCTCAAGTTTTAATTGGTAAATGATTATCGTTCCAAAAAATTAGCCTATATTGGGACATTTTTATAGTAGTCCTGTATGCAGTCCTATAAGCCCACAAAGCAAAATCTAGTTTAATTAACCAATCCTTTTTATTTAGATTAACTAATTTTTCCAAAATTCTTTTAATTTCATGATAGGATAATACAACTAAACCACTTGTCTAAGGATGATAAGCAGTATCAACTTTATGGATGATATGATATTTCTTTACTAGTTTCTCCAAAATTACATTTCTAAAATGACATCCTCCATCAATTATTACTCTTGGCATTTCAAACCTGCAAAATATATTCTTTCTTAAAAATTTTGCAATACTTCGAGCATCACATCAAGGTAAAACAACAGTTTCTATCCATTTGAATACATAGTCCACTGCTAATAATATGTATAAATTTCCGAAAGATTGTATAAATAATCCTATGAAATCTAATCCCCAAACGTCAAATATTTCAACTTCCAATAAATAATTGAGGGGCATCTCATTTCTTATAGAAATATTGCCCACACGCTGACATCGATCACAATTTTTAATATAAACATTAACATCCTTAAAAATTATAGGACAATAAAATCCATATTATAGAATCTTATATGCAGTTTTATACACACCAAAATGTCCCCCAAAATCTGAATCATGATATTTTTGAATAATTTTATATGTTTCTTCAAATGTTACACATCTTCGAATAATCAGATCATTTCCTTGTTTATAAAAAAATTAGTTGTCTCAAAAATAAGTCTTAGCTTCATATAAAATTTCTTTCTCTGTTTGTATGTCAAAACATAGGGTAAAATGTCACTAACAATAAAGTTTACAATGTCGACATACCATGGAACACGCCACTCATTTATAGTGAACAATTTTTCATCAGGAATAGACTCACTAAATTCTTCATTATAAAAGATAAAATTTTCATTTTCAAGCCCGGACAAATGATCAACAATTTGATTATCAACACCATTTATATCTACTATCTCGAAGTTAAATTCTTACAAACGAACAATCCATCTTATCAATCTTGGTTTAGCATCCTTCTTTTTCATTAAATATTTAATAGCAGAATGGTCAGTATGCATCACACATTTAGTTCCAATTAAATATGATATGAATTTATCAAAAACAAATACTATAGCTAATAACTCTTTCTCAGTTGTGGTATAATTAATTTGATTTGCAATAAGAGTTCTACTAGTATAGTAAATCACATTAAAAATTTTATCATGTTTTTGTCCTAAAATAGCTGCAATGGCATAATCACTTACATCACACATTAATTCAAAAGGTTTTTCCCAATCCGATGAAACGATAACATGTGCAGTGATTAATTTTTATTTTAATAATTCAAAAGCTTTTAGGCATTCATTATCAAAATTAAAAATTGCATCTTTTTCCTATAATTGGCATAGAGGCTTAGCAATTTTTGAAAAGTCTTTAATATAACGTCTGTAGAATCCAGCATGTCCTAAAAAACTCTTAAATCTCCCTTACATTTGTTGGGCAAGGTAAATTAACGATTACTTAAATTTTTGCAGGGTCTACTTCGATTCTTTTTTTTGAAATATGATGTCCCAAAAACAATTCCTCTTGCTACCATAAATTGATTTTTTTCCCAATTAATGACTAAATTTGTTTCTTCACAACATTTGAGAGCTTTAGATAAATGTTCTAAACATGATTCAAATGAAATTCAAAACACTAAAAAATCATCCATAAACACTTTAATTACTTTTTCAATTAAATCACAGAAAATTACCATCATACATATATGAAATGTAGCATAGACATTACATAAACCAAAGGGCATTCTTCTAAAAGCAAATGTACCATAAGGACTGGTAAATGTTGTTTTCTCTTGATCTTCAGAAGCAATTTGTATTTAGTTATAACCAATATATCCATCCATAAAACAAAAGTATTTATGCTCAGTTAGTCTATCCAACATTTGATCAAGAAAAGGAAGTGGAAAATAATCTTTCCTGGTTACAAGATTTAATTTTCTATAATCAATACATGTTCGTCATCCTGTAACTTGTCTTGTTGGTATAAATTCATTCTTTTCATTAACAGTTACATTTACTTCTCATTTCTTAGGAACATAGTGAATAGGACTAACACATGCACTATTTGAAATAGGGTAGATAATTCCAGCATCTAACCACTTTAAATTTTTTTTCTTAACAACTTATTTAATAATAGAATTTTATATCCTTTGAAGATCAGCCCTAGGTTTGTAGTTTTCTTCCATAAGGATTCTATGCATACAAATTAAAGGACTGATTCCTTTAATATCAGCTATGGTCCATCCAAAGGCTTTCTTATATTTCTTTAAAGTTTCAAGCAAACTCTCTTCTTCTTCCAAAGATAATTTCGAGGAAATTATAACAGGCAAAGTTGAGGAATCACCTAAAAAGGCATATTTTAAATTTTCAGGAAGTAACTTCTATTCAAGTTCAAGAAGGTTTTTCAATTGATGGACCAAAAGATTTATCTTTCTTTGACATATCCAAAACTTTAAAACTTTCTTGAACATAATTTAAATCTTCCTCAATAAAGTCAACAGAATATTGTGCTTCTTGCTCGTGTTCTAACTTTTCACTCTCTTCCACTTTTTAATTGAACAACTTTTAATTGCTCATTATTTTTATCCCTTGGATTTATCTCTGTATTACTAGAAAGTGTTCCTTGGGATCTATTACTTAATGAATTGACTATCTTTCCCAATTGATTCTCAATATTTCTAATTATAGCTCCTTGACTTTGCAATTAATTTCATATTTGTAACACCACTTCTTCTATAAACAACTTATTTTCCTTAAATTATGAAGTACTATTAAAACCTGGAGGAAAAGTAGGTCTATAATTACTATTCCCTTGGTTGTTCAACTTCGTCAATGGGTTTACTTGATTGGTCCCTCATTGTTGATTACTACCACCCTGATTATTGTTATTCTAGTTAAAATTTGGATGAATCTTCCAACCTGGGTTATAATAATTGTACTATGGATTATTAGACTTGTTTATGACATTCAAAGTTTCTAATGATGTTTAAGAATCTACCATTTGGCCTGATGAATTTTCTTCAATCATTGAAATTGGTTGAGAAAAAATTCAAATTGGTCCATCTTCTTTGAAATTGCAGCAACTTGATTTGCTAACATTGCAAAAGCATCAAATTCTTGAATATTGGTTACCTTTATAGGATTTACTCTCTCAGAAGTCCATTGAAAATTATTTGTTGTCATTTCTTCAATTAAAACATAAGAATCATTAAACTGTTTAGACATTAATGAACTACCACAAGCAGCAACGATAATAGATCTAAGAGATCCAATTAATTTATTATAAAAGTTTGAATTATTAACCAATCTGGTATCGAATGATGTGGACACTTTTTTAGGAGATCTTTAAAATGTTCTCATTCTTCATAAATAGATTCCCCTTCAAATTGGTAAAAAGATGCAATATCATTTCTAAGATTTGCAGTCTTTAATGGTGAAAAATATTTAGCAAGAAACTGTTGTGCTATATCACCCCAAGTTTTGATAGATCCAAGTGTTAACAAATTTAACGACATCTTAGCTTTATCCCTTAATGAGAAAGGAAAAGTCTAAGTCTAATAGCATCATCCGAAACACCATCATATTTAAATGTAGGACATAATTCTAGAAAATTTGCAAGATGTAAACTTGGATCCTGAGTTGGTGCACCCCCAAACTGATTATTAGATACCATTTGGATAATAACATGTTTAAGTTCAAATGAATTAGCTGCTACAACAGGATTTTGAATACTCTCATGAAATTCATCTATTGTAGGGTTAGCATAATCTCTTAAAGGTCTAAATTCTTGATGGATTTCAACATTTTAATTATTTTGATTCGTCATTTCTTGAATATTTTTATCTTTTTCTAAATTTAATTTTTCAGATTTTTCTTATAGTTCTTTCTAATTCATAATCATAAGACACAAGTCCTTCAGAACTTGAACTACGCATACACAATTATAAATCACAATAAGATAAAATCACACAACATAAACAAAAATTTCCCTAAAATAAATCTAACAAGTTTAAATAAAAGTTTAAAAAGTAAAAATAATCTTTTCTTAAAATTTATTTTCAAATATTATTTTAACTTTCTTTATTTTCTTTCTTTCCCCGGCAATGGTGCCAAAATTTTGATCTCCTCGATATTTATGCTTATGTTTTATATATGAATTGATACTTCTATTTAATGATATTATTATATGGAATTCTACGCAAGTATATGTATCGTTATCAAGTAATATAGGACTTTCTGATTAAGCCCTGAGATATCGAACCCACAGGGAAAGTGTAAAATAAAGAAAATAGAATAAACACTTTTGACTTTTTAAGAAGGATCTTACTTAAACTAAAGATAATATTTTAGGAAAGAAAATTTGATTCTTTTTGTTGAATTTTATAATTTGAAATAAAAGTAAACAACTTTAACTAAACTTTTATAAGATGTAAGCAAATGCAAATAAAATATTTTTTTTCCTTTTTATGAATCAATAACAAGTTATGAAATTTTTTTGTGGAAGTATACTAAATGTGTTGTGCAAAATAGGAGCAATTATTTTTGTTACCCTTACTAGAGATGTTATAAAGAACATAGGTTAATCCATTGTATTATAAATCTTGAAGACGTGTTAGGTAAGAAAGATACTAGCTCTCACTCTTGAATTTCCTCTATTTCCTCCACCCGGGGGCTAACATCTCGTATTAAAACATAAAACAATAAATCAAATTGGGGGTTTTAGTCTGTCACTCTAAAGTCCTCTAATTTTACACCCATCAAAGTATATCTCCCTATTTATTTGCACTCAACCATATGAATTACAGTCTCATCCATATAATCTCATGTGATTCATTCCAATTGTTTACTGAGACAATATCATATCGATTCTTACATGTTCTCACAATATATTTTAACATCTTAATTGGCAAAATCAAGAAGTAAATGAATTGCAAGGTTTTGAATCATCACAACTTCTTCCAACATTAAAATCCTATACTTCACACAACATAATTCTATAAGTTAATTACTTCTTCATATTAAGGAAAAAGATAAAAAAAACTACTCAGGATTCATGACGAAAATACAATCACAACTTGGTTTAAAAGAAGAAATTATAGTGAAAACACAAGAAGTCTTAATTAAAAACCAAATGTAATAACAAAGATAAAAACTTATTTGTAAATCCTCTACACAACACATTTGAAGTTCCTTTGAAAACTTTGCTTTTCCTTACAATGCTTCTTAGAGATTGGCGCCCAACTCTGAGGACTCCAAATCTCTAATCCCGTAGCTATGTGCCCAGATCTGGAGCTTATGCGCCAGATGACCCGCGGCAAAGCGCCCAGTTACAAAAGAGGAGTTATTTAATTTTTCTTAGCCGCCACAGATAATTTCTTTAATTTTCTTCTATTTTTGCTCTAAATTTGATCTTTTTCACTTCTTTCATCACATTCATCCATTTAATCATACCTGCAAGAAAAATACAAAAAATTCCTTCCATTAAAGTGCAATAAAATCAAAAATAGGAAAAAAAAATGTATATAAAAATATTAAATATTTTAGGTGTATCAACGGTCTACGGGATGAACCAGTTGGGGAAGATGACGTTGAGCCATTGTATGGCACTGAACGATCTCTCGGTGCATAAAGTGTTGACCGAGTCAGCATCTATGTCGATGGCGGCGTCAAATGGTGGAGCGACGCGTGGTTCCTCGAAGCGTCATAGGATGAGGTGGTGGCCACATGTTTAAGTAGAAAACTATGGGTATTTTGTATTTATTTAATTAAGTAAACCTTAGAAAATGCATAACTTTATGTAAAAAAATAAAAAAATAAAAGAAAAATACCATGTTACTCAAGGAACAGAGGAGAACAATGTGGAAATAAATTTGAGGTCATTTGACTTATATTTATTTTAATTTAATTAAATAGGATAAAGCTTGTTTAAGTCATAACTTAGCATAAACATTTCACCATTTTATGAAGTTTGGAAGGCTTAAGGGTTCTATGATTAGGGGTCTTCCCTGATTTTTCCAAAGTCAGGGGACATCTCTAGCTAGAGATCCCTAATTTTCAAGTTAGTCCCCCTGTTTTTGTTTAAAATTTATAATAATTAAAATATAAATAAGAAAAATACAAAACTTATTTTGGTAGGTTCACTATGGTCAGAGGACCCAATGAAAAATATCAAATGGATTTAAATAATTAAAAATGACCCTAATGGTAATTAAGTCATTAAAATTATTTAAAAATTAAATAATTAAAATATAAGTGGAAAAATCATAAAAATCATCATCCACTATGAATGATGAACAAAGAAGCTCCCCATAAAAATTTGAAGTTAATTGGAATTAATTTACCCACTAAAATGGATTTTTCAAGTACAATGGTATTTTTGTTCATTAAAATAATTATAATAGTTAAAATATAAGTCAAAAAATTATAAAAGTAGTTTTGGCAGCTTCTAGAGACCAGAGAATTTAAGAAAAATAAAATTTGAATTAAAATAAACACTTCAGTTTTAAGCGTATTTTTAATATTTAAATAATAAAAAAAATTAAAAATCATTAAAAATCGCAAAAATACTAAAATAAAAAATACACCAAAATGTTACATTTGATCTCCTGATCACTTAGGAGCAATTAAAATAATTTTTCCTAATTTTCTAAGTAAAGATATTATTTTTTTAAACGCTTAAATTGAATTTCCCTTAATTTTTCATTAAAATAATTCTAATAGTTAAAATATAAATCACAAAAATATAAAATTTAATTCTCTTGGTTCCACAACTTCAGGGAGATTTAAGAAAAATATAAAACATAACTTTCAACTTAAGTAATATTTTATATTTAATTAATACTCAAAACCAATAAATGATTATAATAATTAAAATAAAACTCAAAAAATCCTGAAAAATTAGCTTAAGTGGTCCTCTGACCAAGTGGAACCTCCAATAAGTTTCTCAAGGACATATAATTTGTTTTAGTTAAGTTATTGAATTAACTTTAAAAATCCTTATTTTTGCATTTAATTAAGTATAAAAATTATATAAATTCAGAAAAATTACATTTTCTCCTCTGATGTTTTAATTGACCTATAAGTGGGGTAACATAAAAATTTCAAAGTCATTTGAATTAAATTTAATGAATTATGAAGTGATAAGGTCTTTAGGGGCAAAATTGTAATTTTGAAATTTAAGCCTTAATTAACATTTAGGACAAATCAAGGGTAAATGGGTAATCAATGATCATAAATTTGTTTTTTTAGATGATTGAAACACAAAGGGATTAAAAGATAAGAACGAATCTCGCCTTTTCCACTAAAAGGGTAAAATTGCAATTTCCTAAATTATTATGATTTGGAAGCCAATTAAACGAAGTGATACTAAGGTTAGCGGTTTGACATTGAAAGTTAATAACTCACTAATCTAATACCCCTAGTTGGTGTTTGAATGATGATCTAAATATTTGATAAGGATTAAATGACACTTAACTTTTCCTAAAATTATAAATCTACCCATTATGTCTTAAGGGCTTAGTAGTGAACTAGGCTTAATTCAGTTCGGACTAACAAGGTTTAGAAAAGGAAATATAATCAACTTCAAACATCATTAAAACACTACAACCCAACTTTAAACTAATTGACTAAAATTTTTAATAAATAAATTTGCCCATAGAGGCCTCTCCCACATTGTTCATAAAAGAAACATCATATGATGATTACCCCACTTAAAGGGATAATTAAAAAATCAAGGTTCACTGAACATAAGGGTATAATGTGAATGAATTATTTAGCAATATAATAAGTTCAAATGAACTCGAGATGATTCAAAATGATTGTGAAATGTCTAGGGTGTTCCCTCAGATCTTTTCACAAGTCTTCTGGATACCTTGGAGGGCAACTGGACTTATTATACATTGTTAAAGAAAGACATCATCTACATGAATAAATAGAGACCCACCAATTTATGACATAGGGCTCAGTAGGCACACCTGAAACCCATATTTCCTGCTTTTCTTTCATGCAATTTTGATTCCCTACAAAATTATATATACAATGCTAAAAGCTAATCTTTCAGCTGGAATGCGAGAAGAGGACCCTACGCTTTTACAGTATATAGTACTTTACTTTACTGTACTTTCCTTCTCTGGATTGACTTTATTGCACTTTCTTACTTAGAAACCTGCATGTGAAAACAACAAAACCAAACTTGCATGTCAAAACTAAAATTTTTTGGATAGCCACAAAACCAAAACTCAAAACTAAAAAATCAATTCACAACAAGAAAAATATAAGTCAACTTAATATTTAATCACAAAAAAAACAAAACTCAACAATGTAACTAAATTAAAACGACTCCTTGGATGATCGAGAATCCCTCAAATGAGACAACCTAATTTCTCACGGTCTGGATGAAAGTATTGAATTCATTTATTTGAGTTTAGTAAATTCATCTAGACTAAGTGAATTGGAAGAAAATAGTGGTGTCGGAATAAGGAAACCGTGGGATCCTAACTGGTGTCGCTATAATCAACATAAATTCCCCCTAATAAGACATTTGACATCAAAACTTGACACATTAGAAAACTTGAACTCCAAACCGTGATATTTCTCTCAACCTCTTATATTTGACACCTCTAAAACTAAACTTATTACAACGAGGAGCTTGGAGCAAACACCGCAAGCAGCACGATTAGGTATGCGGAAGAACATCTTCGACGAAGCAAATGTCTCTACAGCAGCAAATTTTCCTCAGAAATAAACAAGCCATATGACTTTGAGGTTCTTTGTCTAGTGCGACATAAATCCTCAACTTATCATTTAGGTCTTTGCACCCCATGCAATATAAGCCCTAACTCATCATAGGATTCCGAGGTTGTCATCATATATGACATAAATCCTCCTATCTTCCAGGTTATTTGCATAATCAGTATTATGAAAATGTAAGCCCTAAATAATAAAATTAGCGGGATAAAAACAACAATATTTCTTCTAAATTGAAGCCAAACCATATGATAGGTTGGGTAATTTCCAAGGTTCGTCTTTGGATCGGTCGCTTCCCCTACTTTTCTTCCTTTTGATTCCGAAAATAACTGTTCCAAATTTGCAACTTTCCCCATTGGCATTCCCCCACACATTACTTTGAGAATCCTACCTTTTGGAAGTCATGAAAATAATATTTCCTGATATAAATTGAGAGTTTTCTTAAGTGAATTCGGTCATTTAAGATGTAATTAACTATAGGGGCTTGCGCTTATAGAACTTTAAGAACCCAGGTAATATAAACTCTATTTAGTTGCTTCATGTTAGATAGAAGAATTTGTTGGTCAACATAAATGGTTTGCAGACCAAACGGATGTCATGAATACTTTAGTTTATTTGATCAAGCCTCACCACCAAGAAATATATCTGTTCTTCAGGATAAATACATGCCTTGTGATGTAGTGCTCGGTTATTTAAAATATTGCATGTATGAGATCAGCTTAATTTCATATTTTAAAATTAAAAATAATATTTTCCAAATTCTCTAAATTATATAAACATATGTAAATTAAATTACAAACATTTTTGAGGCTGACAAATATATTTGTAATAGGGTCGGTGTAGCTCCAGTGACAGACAAAATTAAACAGAGTCGTCTTAGATGTTTTGGTCACATTAACTGTCGACCATCTGATGAACCGATTAGAATAGTAGATGCTTTAGATTCAACTTATGTTAAGAAAGACAGAGGTAGACCTAGGAAGACTTGGGCTTATTGTATAAAAACTGATATTAATTCACTAGAATTAAACGAAAATATGACACTAAATAGGACGCAATGGAGCAAAAGGATTCATGTAGCCGGCCCCACTTAGTGGAATTAAGGCTTTGTTCTTATTGTTATTGTTGTTGTTGAAGGAAAGATCAATCAAAAGAGACAATGCTAAAAGAATAATAAATAAAATGAGTCTTGTCCGCTGTTAAAAACTGACAGTCGCCAGAATAAGAATCTCGTCGCCCGCTTTAAAATATAGATTTTAATTTATTATATATAATTAAGAAAATATCATTTTAATTTAAAAATACGAAATCAAATTGATCTCATATCCTTAATAGTTTAAGTAAACGAGCACTACACCAAAAGTCATGCACCTATCCCGAGGAATAGACACATTGCTTGATGGTGAGGCTCAATTATATAAATTAATAAATTTATGACATCTATTTTGGTCTGCGAAAATTTTATGTTGACAAATAATTTCCCCTATCTAATATAAAAGAAGTAGATAGGGTTTATATTATCTGGGTTCTTAAAGTTTCTTATAAGGGCAAACCCCTATAGTTAATTACATCTTAAATGACCGAAGTCACCTAAGAAAACTCTCGATTTAGATCTGAAAATATTGTTTTCATGAACTCCAAAATTAGGATTTTCAATATCAGACATAGGAAACTCAAAAGAGAATGTAACAAATTTGGAACAATTATTTTGGAATCTAAAGGAAGAAAAGTTAGGGGATCCTGAGGAGAACCTCGGTGACTTCCCAAACTATCATATGGTTTGACTTCAAATTATAAGAGATATTATTTGATGTTTCATCCTGCCAACTTTATTACTTAAGGATTACATTTGTATGACATCGATCATGCAAATAGCTTGGAAGATAGGAGAGTTTATGTCGTATCGAACGACAACCTCAGAATCCTAAGTCGAGTTAGGGCTCATATTGCACGGTGTGCAAAGGCCTATAAGATAAGATGAGAGTTCATGTTACGCTAGGTAAACCTCCTCAAAGTCATATTACTTGTTATTTATTTATAGGGAATGGTTTTTTTTATGTACATTTGTTTTGCTATTGAAGATGGTCATGCTGCCCACGGTATTCACTCTGAGCTTCTGGTTGTAGACGGTTTCAAGTTTGAAGTGTAAAGTTCAAGAGGTTCAAAGAAGTTCAAAGAAGTTTAAAGTATGTATGTCAGGTTTTGTTGTTTAAATGTCTTATGGGGGTTTAAGTTAATTAAGTGATATCGGTTAAGATTCCACAGTTCCCTCATTCTGGCATCACTATTTTCTTTGGATTCACTTAGTCTAAACAAGTTAATAGGCTCATCTAAACCGAAGAAATCTCGTTAGCAGCCGTAGGTTGCCTTCTTCGAGAGATTCCTGATCATTTTAAGAGGGTATTAAATTTTTTCCACTTTTTTGTTTTGAAAATGTATATTTAAGTTTTAAAGTTGTTTTGTTTTGTTCTGGTTTAACATGCAGGTTTGTCTTAACTTTTTTTTTTGCAGGTAAAGTAAATGCGGGTAAGTAAATGCGGTAAAGTAAAAAAGAAAGGAAATTGTAATACATAAATGTAAATACGTACCTATCATCTTCTCGTGCATCCGCTGAAATGTTAACTTTTGCAGTGTACAAAATCTTTCAAGGAATTTAATTAAATTGAAAGAAAGAAAAGCAGGAAAAGCAGTTCGGGTACTCCTATTGGGTTTTTAGATCTTAACTTGGTGGGTCCCTACTCATTTATTTTAAGGATGATTTTCTTGAGCAAAGACATAATAGGTTCAATTGTCCTCCAAGCCATCCAAAAGACTATAAAAATGTTCAGGGTGTAATCCTAAACGACTTTCACAACCCTTTGAATCATCTCAAGTTCTTCTAAACTTATTATGTTGCTAAATCATTCATCCACAAGTGGATCAAAGCTTAATAAAGTTGTTTTAAATTGTGCTCAATGAACTTTAATGTTTTAATTATCCCTATGAGTGGGGTAACCATTTATTCATTTTGATGTTTCACTTATAAGTTATGTGGGTGAAAGCCCCTTAAGGGCAAAATTGAATTATTATGAAACTTAACTACTTTAAGTATGTCGGGCTAGTAGTGTTTTCAAAGTGTTTATTATCAATTATATTTTCTTTCCTCAACCTCATTAAGCAAATTTTGATTAAGTCTAGCTCACTACTAAGTTATTAAGATTTTAATGGGTAGAATTGTAATTATATAAATGTTAAATTAGGTGAACTTAATTCTGATTAAAGATTGTATTGTAATCAAACCATTGACTAGGGATTTTGAATTAATGAATTATAACCTTCCAAAATCAAACCCCTCACTCTAAGATCATCCAATCTAATTAACATCCAAATTATAATGATTTAGGAAATTATAATTTTAACTTTGTTATGAAAAAGTGAATATTTGGTTTCTACCTCTTAATCTATTATGTTTCAATCATCTAGAGAAGCTGATTATCATCACTCATTACTCGTTTACCCTTTAACTTAGTCTGAATATTAATTAGAGCATAAATCCCATAATTATCATTTTGCCCTTTAAGGCTATATCACTTTATAATTCTTTAGGTTAAATTCAAATGATTTTGAAATTTTATGTTACCCTACTCATGGGTCAATTAAAATATCAGAGGAGAAAATGTAATTTTCTTTTATTTAATTTTTTTTGTAATTATTTTTAATACAAAATTAGAGAAAAAATCATTTTTTGGCATTTAAAAATACATAAAGACATTTAGAAAAATAGAAAAAATATTCTACTTAGTCCCAAATGATCAGGGAACCAATTGTGGCATTTTTGTGCATTTTAATATTTTTATGATTTTTTGGAATTTTAAATTATTATTAAATTTAAAAATAGCTTTAAAATGTTGTACTTTTTTTAACATCAATTTTATTTTTCTTAGGTGCCCCTGGTCACAAGGAACTCCCAAAATCATTTTCATAATTTTTTCTGATCACATTTCATTTCTTATAGTTATATTAATGCAAAAATCTTATTTTACTTAGAAAATCAACTTTAGTGGTCAAATCAATTCAAATTAATTTCAAATTTTTGCAGGGGGTTTCTATGACCAGTATTTTCAGTGTGAATCAATTTTTGTGATTTTTCTAACTATATTTTATTTTTTCTCTTAAGTTATAATGAGTTAAATACATAGAATATTTAAACCCATTTTATATTTTTCCTAGGGTTCTTTGACCACAATGAACCTACCAAACTCATTTTGTAATTTTCTTATTTATATTTTAATTTTCATAATTTTTTAATTAAAACAAAGGTGATTTCCTTTGAAAATTATGGCTTTCACTCTTAAAGATGTTATCTAACGTTGGAAAAATCAGAGAATGCACCTAAGAATGAGAAGTTTAAACCCTCCAAATTTCATGTCACGGTGATTAATATTTAATGAAGTTTAAGGTATTTAATTAACTTAAAAATAAATACAAGTCAAATATTTTTTTTATTTCACATTGTTCTCCTCTGCTCACTGAGCAACATGATATTTTTCTTTTATTTTTAGCTTTTTTCTACATCAAGTTATGCATTTTCTAAGTTTTCTGAATTAAATAAATTCTTAAAATCATATTTTCCTACTTAAACCAGCCAGCTGCCGGTCGCGTCAACCTACAGAGCTCTGAAAGACCACGAGGCGTCATTTGATTTGTCGCCACCATCCACATTGTTGCCTTGTCAGCCCGCACTTTATGTAACAAGAGTTTGTCCGGCTCGATCCCAACCATCCATTTGATGCATGCGCGATCCAACGGTTGTGGCTCATCGTCCCTATATGGTGTAAACAGAGAATCGTCCACATTTTAACCCTAAGATCTCGCTCAATACTCAACCAAATCACATGGGGTTTGTTCCTACACCTTCATCTAGTCCAAACGAACACATCTATATGGTTAACTAAGAATGGATTTAACCTTTTCTTCATAAAGGTCCAAACTGAGATCGTTTTGAGGTGGTGAGGTGTATACATTCATCCAAGAGGTGTGGCCTCAATTAGATGCTTGCAGAAGCTTCAGTGGAGTCTGACGAACCTCCTCGAAGTGTCAATTTGCTCTATGAAAGGTCTGAGTAAGATTTCCTCCTACAGGTGGTGCGGCCTTGATTAAACTCAGGTGCAGAGAGCTTTAGAGATGGGGATTCCAATAGGGATCTTCCTCGTTTTGTCTGAGGAAGCTTAAGGATCAATCAATTTAAAGGTTTGTGGAGTTTGGTGGAGGGACAGAGAATGTCCTATTTCTTGGCTACTTTAGATGGCAAAATTGAGCTCAGTCAGTGGGGGAAGTAATCAGAATTTGATTGGAATATGCTCAGGGACGCTGCAATTAGAAACTGGAATGATTTTGGCAGGGCTTCGCCAAGGTTCTAGATCATCTCCTCTTTTGGCTGTGAGAGGTGGCTTTTATAGCCATGACCAATGGAGAGAGCTCTAGCTTTGATTGGTTAGTGCCAATAAGCTGAGGTGGAGAGGAGTTCGGCGCCAGCAACCTCTCAGGGATTGCCACAAAGGATGGGCTCAATTTGGGGTTCAAAGGTGGGGTTGCCTCCTCAATTTTGAGCTCTACGACGACTAGGGTGGATGGCTAGAGCTGAGGTGGTGGCTAGTTAGGCCAGAGAGCTCAGAGGGAGGATTAATGGTGATTAAGATGGAGGTTTTATCATATGATAATAAGCTTGGGTCACTTAACCAAGTATGGGAAGAGGTTCCCCAATTTGAGGGACCCTTGGTCCATGGCTCATGTAGGGTGGGCTAGGTGGATCTAGCTTGGATCTTAGGGTTCAAATGATGGTTGTGGAGGCCATGGCTTAGTCAATTTCAATGGGTTTGGTCAATTTTAGGGTTTGGGTTCAAAATTGGGGTTTTGGCTTGGACTTGGGTCTAGGTTGGGTTTGGGCTAGGAATTGGGTCAAGTGATTGATCAAATTGACTTGGATAATTGTTATGAAGAATTTTGAAAAGGAATTGGGTAGTTTTGAATTGATTAAGAGACTAAATTTAGTGGAATTTGGCTCATGGTCAATTTTGGGGCATTTGGGCTTGACTTGGGTTTGGATTATGCTAGGGTTTGGATTTGGGTCACTTGATGGTTCTAATTGGTTCAAGAGATTGTCATGAAGAATTTTGCATATCAATTTTATGGGAATTGTGGAGTTATGAAGTTCAATTTGGTGACACTTGGATTTTAGGGCAAAATTAGGGGTTTTGACTTAGGTTGGATTTGGGTAAGGTTTGAGTTTGAGTTAAGTCCAATTGAGGGATCAAATTGGTCTATAGGGATGTTATAAAGAATTTTGAATTCAAATTTAGGGAAATTGGATTGGTTATGGGGTTCAGTTTGATGGAATTGTAGATATAATCAAATTGGGAATTTAAATTGGGCTTGGAATTTAGGTTTGAAATTAGGTTCAATTATGCTTGAATTTGGTTTCAATTGAGATTGGACATGATGAATTTTGATTTGGAATTCAAATTAGGTGAGATTGAAATTAATTTGGTGGAAATTGGGGTGATTTAGGGAATTGGGACCTTTAGGGGTAATTTGGAATTTTTTGTCAAAATTGGTCAATTTGGGTGTGCTTTGGTGAAATTGAAGGTATTGAGTGGTTTAAATTGGTTTTGGGAACATTTGGATTGAATTTGGAGATTTTGAGAATTTTGGATCTTGAGGGGCATTTTAGCAATTTTGGCAAATTTGGGGGTGTTATGAGAATTTTGAGAATTTTGTGGTGTTTTGGTCAATTTTAGGGGTCTAGAATAGTTTGAGATAATTTTTTGGAGAGTATTTGAAAATTTGGGCAATTTTGGGAATCTAGGGAAAATTTAGGGTTTAGAAGTGTTTTGGTAATTTTGGTGAAATTGGGCTAAAAGGCCAAAGTTGGGAGTTTTGGTGAAATTGAAATTAATTGAGGATGTAAATCATGAAGTCGCCCTATTTGAGCCATAGGACCAAGGAAGATCCCATTTTAGATACTTGATGTGTTAATCCGAGCCATCCTAGCCATAAGCTTAAGGTTTGGGGGATCACTCACATGAGTTTACAAAAGAGTGGAGAAGCAAGTTAAGGGTGATTGGTTTAGGGTTTTAGGTTGTGGGTGAATGTGTGTGGTTAAGGTGTGTGTGTGCAAGCTTGACCAAGACCACACCACCCAGGGTTTACCCTGAGGCTTGACCATCCTATAGGGAACTCCTCTTGAGCTTCCTTATGCTTGGCTTCATCCTACTAAGTGCTAGAGGTTAGCATTAAGCATGTGAAACTCCAAGTGGAGCAAAGAAGCATTTAAAATTTCTAATGGGGTAGGGTTCCATCACTAATCCTCTAGGATAGTCATCAAGAAAGTTCTATAGTTAGATCTTGAGCTCCTAAGGAAGAAGGACTAGATCTCAACAAAAGTGATGTCAACAAGTCTCCAAACAATAACATTGGAAAAGCAGGATTGACAAGCCAGAATAGTAGTAGAAGTAGACATTAACCCATGGGCAGTCAATCCAAAAAAGTAGTTGAAGCAGCTATCCAACTAAAAATATCTACACACAAAGATAAAGTGTGTAATCACCCTAAAGTTGTAAGGGTAACCAATAACATTGGCATAAATTGGGTTGTTAAGCTAGAATAATAGCAAAGCAACCATCATTCCGAGGTCAATCAATCCAGAATTGAGGTTGAAGTATCTAGGTAAAATTTACTCCACAAAGCAATACAGAGAATAATCACTAAGAAGTTGCAAGAGTAATCAGAAAAAAATTTAATGAAAATAATATATGATTAAAAAGGATAACAAAATAACAAAATATGAGCTCAGAATAACACCTCCCAACAAAATATTAGAACTCCAAGAATAAAAAGATTATAAATAAGCAAATCAAAGCATAGCTAAAACTCAAAAAATGAGATCTATAATGGTCGAGCACTATTCTCAAATAAAACATATAACTACTTCATCTATATAGAAAAAAATAAAACTATAAATAAAAGGAAATGCAAAGATATAAATCCACAATATCAGTTGAGTCCCAATGTCATGGTTAGATTTCATCATAACTCAAAATAGGAAAATAAGTCAATCCTCTCACATGAAGAGGAAGAAGCCGAAAAGAGAACTATAAGGGGAAATGAGCGAGAAAATATCAACAATAGTAAATAGCTTATAGTATATACAAATTCCTTAAATGTGGAGGAATAATATACTTGATTTTTTTATTTTTTCTTTCTTTAAGCATCCAATGAATATTTTGAATAATAACTGACCCCTGGCAAATGCTTCAACGCTCAGGTGGCTTGCGCAAGTGCCCGATCAAAGTAGTATCAATTTTTTTTTTAGTCTGGAATGTCGATCCCATAGAGAACGAGGTTATTAAATTTAGGAAAAGGTACCATCCTTCTTAATTCGTCCTTAGATTGGAATTTAAAGTACTTAAGTTGTGTTAACAGTTCATATCAAAATATAAATAAGTTTACAGTTTACTTCTATAGAAATTCTAATTACCCTAATTGAATATGTAATGATCAGGTGATAAAGCTACATTTCCTTGCAGTGATAGTAATGGAGTCTATAAAATGAGAAAACGTAAATTGAAATGTGGCTAGTGACTAATAGGAGAAATTCTCTACTTTACCCTCTTCCGAGTACATAAAGAAGTTTGGTTAAAGTGACCTTAAATCCTTAAGCCTCACTTTTAACCCATCAAATATTATTTCACTAACATTTGCATCTCCCTATAGTGTACTTTTGCTTCATACCCTATAGCTCAAAGTGACCTTCCTAGTTGTTCATGTCATAGCTCTCCCGAGTTATTATGAGTTCACAACAAATTTTAACAAATCATTTAGCTAGAACGATAAGTAAATGAAATGCAGAAGGAAAATCATCACATTAAAACGTTAAAGATAATTTTAAATCATTTTCACACTCCTACACATCATATTACATCACCACAAGGAAAAGGTGGAGAAGATTACTCAGAAATCAATGAAAAAACACCACAAAAAACCATTGCTGCTTTTCTGTAGAGCCACCTCACTTTAACACTCAAATCATCACAAATTCCCTACTCTAGACTTGCTCTCTACCCTAGAGCAAGCCCTTTACTCTAAAGATTAACTCTTTAAAGATATGTAGCACTTCAAATTCATCCCCCCTTTCAATATTCTTCAATTACTCTTTAAATAACCTCTGAATACTCTGCTTAAATTGCCTCTGGTTCGCCCAAATGACACTTTAAACAAGTGGGTCGAACTGCTGTAACTAATCCAGGCAGTTTATGGCGCCTAGGAGCCAAGGAGCTGGCGCCTAGGCGCCAATCTCTCGGGAACCAAAATTTAGCCTCGGTGCTTAGGTACCCAACTAATATGGCACCAAGGCCCAAGCCTTCACAATTGGGGACTTGGAGCCTAAGCATCAGCCTCTCGGTTTGCATGAGTTGGGGCTAACGCCTTGGTGCCCCAAAAGTCTGGCACCAAGGCCCCAGCCTGCTATATTTCTTTTTTGCTCTAAATCCCCTCCTTTTCGCTCAATGTCTCTTCCAATTCGCTCCACTCCTCATACATATTATATTTGCAAGAAAAGCATAAACAATACATTTCTTTAAAGTGCAGTTTCATCCATAAAGATATGCAAAACATAAATAAATTCATGCAATTATTTTACACATCAAAATCCCTCAAACGTAAAGGTTATTTGTCCTCAAGTAACGCTAGAATATTAATATCAAATTAATTTAATTTGTGGGAGAAAAATATCAACAACTATGCCTCAAGAAATTCATAGTATATCATTAGGTTACCTCTAGTAAATAAGCCTGGTCCTAGGGTATAAGAAACCCTTCATTCAACCATGAAAACATGAATTCCTATTTATTTTAAAAAGCAATTAATACTTGTTACTTATGGTACCTTAGATGATAGAAAAATAGAATTTAAGCTCTCTACTTAAAACAATTTACTAGTACACCATAATTCAAGCAAGTTTGGGAATGCAATAAAACTTTAAAAAGAATCTAGTGAAACCAATTTTTTTCTTTTACATTTTTTCTTGCTTTAGGATGTATATTTTAATTCGTAGGATAACTTTAGGAGGATCACTATATTTGGATGGCCTTTTAATTTCACAAATATTAAATTCTTTTTCAAAAATAAATAACTGACCTGACCCGCAATTATTAGGTATATAGTTTTCTGGCAAAAAACTTGACCCAATTTCTATAGGCGGCTAGTGTGCAAAATGGATATATTATAAAGTTTAGAATTTAATTTATAATTTACATACTATTTGTTCTACACAAGTATACGTATCATTCAAGTAATATAGGGCTCTAATAGAATCCCGATTATTGATCCCACAGAAAAGCAATGTAAGAAATCCCTTAAGCTTAGTTCTAATCTGCTACTATGAGGTCCTAGTTTGGAATGTCGCTTAAGGGTGATTTTTCTAACAACTGCTCCTGAATACAACCCTAAGTCTAAAGTTAAACCTAACAAGATAAATTCTTTTGGTGAATTTTAAGGTGTAAAACTATCTTTCTCTTGTGATGTTCTAGATAATGTGTAGGAATAGGAGCATAGAATCTAATATGGACAGTGACAATAGGAACAAAAATCTATGTTACCCTCTTCTGAGTGTATAACGTAGCTTAGTTGACCTATGGTCGATTCCTTAAAATACTAAATTGTCACAGTGAAACTTCTAGTCTGTCACCCTAGAGTCTCTTCTCCTAATAGCCCTCTAATTGGCTCAAACTTAGATTTAAGGTATGAATCCCTAGATCAAATTGGTTGGAATCTAATTTGTCACCCTAGAAACACCAATTTGCACCCATCAACGAATATCTCCCTAACATTACATTGAATCTTAGGACTACATTTACTTCACCCATATGTTCAATGTGGTTCCTCATAGTTGCTGAAGTCATCTCTCCCAGGCCGTTATGAGTTCACAACAAATTTTAACATATCAATTGGCCAAATCGATATGTAAAAGAAGCACAAAAAGAGAACCATCACAATAAAGTTTAAAAATTAATTCTAAAAGTATTATGGCACCCTACATATTCAACGTATGCATCACAAGAGAATGGTAAAGGAACTCAACTTACAAAGCATATTTAACTAAACAAGAAAACTTCATTAAATCAAAACAAAGCTACTAGATATATGTTTACAATAAGTATAAAATATTGAAGAATAAAATACTTATATTTTTCCCCTCCAAAAAAAATGAAAATCCCTCTTAAATAAAGATGAAAATTTGGGTATCTCATTCTACTTTTTCATTTATCTTTATTTGTGTTAGATCTGTATACATCACTAAAACATTAAATTATCACTCTATCATCACAAACCTCCAACAGCAAGTAATATATATCTTATTTTTATTCTACAACCAATTTCATTGTTTTAAATATTGGAAGATTTGCATACCTCTCAATTCTCATATTTATATATCTAAATACCTAAACTTCAATTTTTACATACATGACACCTTGCCTATGCATAAAAGATGTAGTTCACATTTTAAAAATAAAAATAGTGATATTTTCTGTGTGCTTTGGGTAAAAAGTTCAGATGTTAGATATGTAAATGTATAGGAATTGGTTGGTGTTTATTTAAATGCCTCTTAAATATTGCCAAGCCTAGGGGAAGAATAAAACCTGGATGCATCGAATCAGCCAAAGAAGATTAATCCAATCAATAAAAAAAATAACGAAATAAAAAAAAAAAAAAACTCCGAAAAATATAATAACTGAAGCAGCTCAAGCTAGCAATAAACACATATTTAGTTAATTATACATACAAGTGAGATATTACCTCATTTATAACATTCAGAGGCGATAATTATATCATAGAATTATTTGGAGGTTTATAAGTTCAATAATTACATACGACTTAATGCCCATAATTTGTTCTCTTCATCATCCTAATAAATTCCTCTGCATCAACCTCACCATCACCTACATCGCCAAAATAAAACAGTGTGCGTTAGTTGTTTAAAGTAATAGAAATCATATGCAGGAGAAAACTCAGCCTACGTAAAACAGATAAATAATTAATTAATGATACAAATGAAACTGTAAGATCAGATAAAAGTCAATAGTTACATGGCTAAATGATGAAAGTAATTGCTATTCACAGGACTGGATAGTTGCAACTTGCATCAATTGTAGCATATGTTGTGTAGTGTTACATATTATTTTAAATATAATGAAAAATGGCTATCAATTCTGGAAAAGAAACAAAAAACAACAATGTAAACATAAATACCTCAGAGTTCCTCCACACTCCAAAACTGATGATGGTCTATAAGAATCTGGAAGTTTTAACTACTATTTTGATGCAAAAAGTTGTTCGACGTGCTTAAATATTAGACGAAAATGGCCTTCCACTAGCTTAGAATGTTGTTCACTATAATGTTAATCCATATCTTGATAAATACTAAATACTTTGTGAAATGTATATCATGATAGAGATATTAAATACTTTATGTGAAATAATTTTACCTTTCGTAACAAACAAGGATAACTTCATTTTAATTGTTTAATAGAGTTTATGCTTTTCACATCAACATTCATTTGTCATTATTAAAAAAAAGGGCGGTTATTAATATCATGAGCCTAGGAATCTCATGGTAAACCATTAGTAATTTGATGATAATAAATTTTGTGCCTTCCACTAATGTTTTGGCAGGTGCTCATAATGAGCCTAGGTGTCTAATGAAGATGATCATATCACTAGACTTCCTTGGATTTTTTTTTTTTTTTTCATTTGGAGATAAACTAAAACCTAGTTTGGGATCACTTTCTGTTTTCTGTTTTTTTTGTTTTGAAAATAAAAAATAGAAACCAAACCCAAAAAGTGTTTGTTTATTTACATTTTTTTTTTCGTTTTTATTTTTAAAACATGCAAGGCTTCTTTCAAAAATATCAAGAACACAAAAATTGTGTTTTTGCTGTTTTAAAAATACATTTTTCGAAGTATTACCCGTGTGAGGATCCGCAACCCCATAGCATGCCGAACATCGGCCGCCGCCGGCCCCTACTAGTCTCCACCCACTGCCGCCCTCCGCCCGCCGCCCACTACTAGCCCCCACTACCTATCCTGGCCCGCCGCCGCCCGCATCCGTGGACGACCGCCGGTCCCCGCCAATTGCAGTCCTAGCCCGCTACCCTCCCGCTTACAGGCAATGCTTCGTGTTAGGTGGAGCAAGGAAGACATCATGTACACCATAGGCGGTGGAGCATAATACTGAAGCGCATGTTGCTCAATCGTAAAAAAGTTGAGTTTTTTCTTTAAAAAAAATAAAAATTACCCGACCAAATATGCTTCATATTTTTTATTTTTAAAAACATATAAATCTAATAGTACCAAACTATTTTCTAAAAATAGAAAATAGAAAATAAAATAAAACAAAAGAGACAAACAAAAGCAAAAATAAAAAATAGAAAGTGATCCCAATCAGGCCCTAAACATAGTGAATTTAAGAAGATATATAAGATTGCACAGGCAAAAGAATTAAGAGTGCATTGAATTTAATTTTCCTCCAATCTGAACTTTTTTGGTGTTTGGTTTAAATCAAAAGAAATACAAAATAAAATTTTAAAAGATTTGTAATGCCACAACTTTTATCTTACATTTAAAAATCACCTAAATTGAGGAATTTTTAAATCCTGCACAACGCTAGCCCTCATTGCACTCACGTTGATGCTTGCATCACCCTAGCCACTTGCACTCACCAACAACAATGCTCTCTCATCACCAATGCTTGCCCCACCTCGTCAGCCCTCAAAAACCCCTACCAATTTTAGTTCAAGCCTACCATCATTGTCTAGTGCTCGTGTTGCCCTTGCTATACGTGTCAGTCCTTACTAATGCCCGCATCCACTCTTGTGTTTCCCATGAAAATATTGTTTCTCCCTCATTCAAGATTGATTTGGTGATTCCCACAATTGAAGTCCTTTGGTGAGGTATTTAGAACCTTGTGATTATTAGTAGTTATTTAGTGAGACCATAAGCATTCATAGTAATCCATTCCTCTTCATTCCCATGGCATCCTTCACCCTCTTGACGAGAAGCCCTTAGCCAAGCAAAATTTTGCTACAATGGCTGGCCACTACACGTTCTCTCCCACTCCAAATTCTCTAATCAACGTCAAAAATAAGATCACACCATTAAAAGCAAAAAAACCCCATCACAATTCTCAATCTGGGATTAAACTGGAATAGTCATTATCCCACGCATGACACTATCATGCTAACAATAATAGATATAATCTTTTCAAAGCAATCTCTCTCTCTCTCTCCCCCTCTCTCAACTCCATAGCTATATCATGTTATAACTCACCATGGCAGTTGTTCTGGTGTGACTCAGATCTTTCATCGCATAAATTGCATCAAGCTTCACCAAAGCATATCAGTCGAACAATGACAGATAGGTATAGGTGTTGCAAGCATTTTTGGCATTTAATAATTCTTATAGAATGAGCAAAAAATGGGAGATTTTATACTGAATTTTATTCTATTGTTCATTGTTTTAAAAAAAGGATAAGATGTGCACAAATAGGAGACAAAATAACTATATGGAAAAGAAATAAATAAAAAAATATTATTTAATTTTCAAAATCAGAATTAACTACAAATAACAAAAGAACCACATTTTTTTTACGGATTACTAGAGTATAAAACTGATATCCATAGATTGCTAGAGAGCAACAACTGCTATGCATGGAATTTGCTCGACTGATTTACATATAAATGTGCTACCACAACAACAACAACAACAACAAGCCTTTATCCCACTAATCGGGGTTGGCTAAATGAATCATTTTTCCCATTGTCTTATTGACTGTCATATTTTCATTTAACTATAACAAATTAAAATCATTTTTTTATAAAATATGCCCAAGTCTTTTTAGGTCTACCTCTGCCTTTCAACATAGTCGAATCAAAAACATCACTCTCCTGACCGGTTGACTTTAATGTGACCAAACCATCTAAGAAATGAGCTAAAGGATTCAAAATTGTTTCAACAATATCTCTCGAGCTAGAATATATATGTTGATCATGCATAGCATCCTGATTAGATCGTCAAAAATAGTTCTACAAAACAGTCTTAGTGAGGATATCTACAAGATAAGAAACTGATGGAACATAATTTAATCGGGCTAGTTCATTTTCAATTTTCTTTTTAAATGAAATATCAGTCTATGTAAATGTGTTTAGTCTTGTCATGGTGGCACACTTCTCTGCAATGCTCTTGGTAGCCTAAATATCACTACTATAGTTTTATATAACTTTGTCACTTGATGATTCTATTCTTCTCACAATCACGTCAAGTGCTATTACCTTGTATTAAACTTCATCACTACTTCTAGGGATTACAAATTATTTCATGACCCATAAATTATGTTTCCCTGTGCATAAGTAAAATAATCAGAGCTATACGTTCATTGTGATGCTTTATTAGCCCAATCAAAAACTCTGAAAATTTTAACTCTGTTGTTGGATTAACTTTCCTTAGTAGGCCTTCCCCTAGTGCTCTCTTAATATACCTCAGAATACAATTAGCAATTTCCACATAATCTTCGGAAGGGTTCACTTACAAAACTAAGAATAAATCCAATATCAAAATGGTTGAGAATGAGGCAGATAAGTTTTCTCACTGGTGCTGAAACCTACCTTTATTAGTGGGTTTGATGTTAGTGGTCATCCTAATTTTCATTGTTGGATCCCATCGTGTTGTTTAGGCTGACATCCAAGCAATCTTATTTCTAGAAGTGGATCTATAATAAATTCCTTTAAAAAATAGCAACAGCTTATACTGATCATATCACTTTAAAATATTTTAAAATATCAAAATCTTGTATCTCAAATTCTCTTTCCAGCAACCCTTTTAATTTGTTTAGCTCTTTCTTGAAGTCGAACAACAACATAATATCATCTACCTACATGATCTCAATTTTTGGTTGACCTGAGCACCAAGATTCAACTTAATTTAAGAAAGTTAGAGGTAAACTTAAAAGGACTTCAGCATATTGTATACAAAATGATCTTAATCTATTAGAATTAAATGAAAATATGACACTCAATAGGACACAAAGGAGAAAAAGGATTCATGTAGCTGACCCCACTTAGTGGGATAAAAGCTTGGTGTTATTGTCGCCGTCGTCGTCGAACTTAAGAACGAAGAAAGTTTCATCAAGTAGGCACTGAGTCTACCCATAATCGCACTTTTCAATGGATATTGAGAATTCCAAAGAACAAGCATGAGTGGATTGTTTGAGACCATATAGATTTTCTAAATATACATAACACATTGGCATTTCTTTGATTTTATAATTCTGATGGGATCTCTGTACATAACTCCACCTTACACTCTGCATTAAGAAAATCATTCTTAATGTCAAGTGGATGTAAAGAATGGTCTAAATTTGCTACCAGATATCAAACCTTGCACTGTTGTTTCACAATGGGAGAGTTTTTAGACAGCACCGCCTAATGGTTGTATCCTTTTACAATAAGCCAAGTTTTAAATTTATACACTGTATATGTTTTATATTTACATGTAACGATTCATTTGCATTCAAGTGATTTTTCTCTGAATAGAAATTAAAAAATCTCTCATACGCCAATCTTTTCAAAAGTTCGTCTTGTTTCCATTATAATTATCTTCCTCTCAAGGGTTTTGGTAGCTTCACAAATATTGCTTAAAACCTATACTTTACTTAAAGAAGTGGCAAACGTATAAAATCTCTTTATAAATATAAAATCAAAAAAATAGGTTTGTGGTCAATGAAGCACAAACGCAAACACGAATATAGAGACACAGACAAGACACAAATACAGGAACATAACATAATTGCAAAATATAGAACAAGACATGCTATGAAAAAAGTGACAAAAGCACTAAGCTCTCAGGACTTTTATATAACTTACAATGCAAAGCATAATCAAAGGATACAATACATAAGCATAGCATCGATTGTTCTTTAAAAACAACACGTTGCCAATAATAATAACATGATAAACAAATTTTTTGTAACATTAACAATTAATTATTTGTACTAAACATTGTGATATATCTATGATGCACTACAACAAATGTAGTCCAATTACACATACATTAAATAATTAAAAATAAAAAATATTATTTCAATAAATTTAAAATAACATTTTAATTACACCACATAATCAGGTATATTAATTACTATTTTGGATATTTAATTAATGACTAATTATTAAAATGCTAAATTAGTCTAATGAATCATCAATAATTCACTAAAATAATGTAGTCAATTATATGAATATTAACAAAAAATTATGATAAAACACAAATTATTTATTAATATAATTAGAAAATAACTATGTTAAGTAATTATTGGCATGGTAATATAGTTTTAGGATAATTATAAATTCAAATTAATTATAAATAAATGAATTAGAATCAAACGGACTAAACTATTAATTAATGGTTAAGATAACAGGGACATGCTAAAAAATGATTTTTTTTAAACAAGTTGGTCAACTTTATTTTATTTTATTTTGAACAACTAAAGTTTCATTTGACATCTGCAAAATAATTTTTAGGCCCCTTCTAAGTAATTTTATAAAAAGCACCCAATTAGCCACACATCATTGATGTTGCCATCAAGGACACACTAGTTGTTAGTTGCCACCACAACCACTGCCCGTAAGCTATCAACATAGCCACAAACAGTGCTGCCTCACCAGCACAATTGACGTTTAAGTAGACTTATAAGATATTCAATAAAAAACACAAAATTAACAAATATTTTTCATGAAAAATATCTTTAATTTGAAATCAAAACATATTAAATAAAGAAAAACTAAAATATTAAAAAAAAAAAAAACATTAATCCCATACATTTCATAATTTTCTCAATCAAATATTCCACTTCAAATTTTATTAATTACTTATTAATTGTTAGCATAAGATATTTTAACAATTAATACAATAACTACACAAAAAAATATGTTTTTTAAAGATCAATTAGGTCATTCATTGGCAATTAACTACTTGAATATTAAATTATACCAATTAGTTATAAATTATTTCAAGAATAAATTAAATTATCATATACAACTTAGTATTAATTAATAATATTAGTGAGAAACTAGCTTAACTACTAAGGCTAATAAGTTGATAACTAATAAAAAAGGTGAACCATATCAAACATTAATTAATTAACGGTTAACTATTTGAATGATTTATGTTCCAATAAATAATTAATACTAAATTAAATTCATATGAACTTCTTTTTTTCATTCAGCTTATACAGTGAAAATAATTTAAACAAAATAGCTTAATACACATTAAATACCCTATCAACAAGAAAGGAGGCAAACCATACTTCCTTGGAAGATTTTTAAGGTAAGCATAGACCAAAAAGTCTAAAAAAAATTTAAAGCAGCCCACAAATATCTTCAAAGGAAGCCACAATGTTCTATATAGTTCTGGAAGTTTTTACCAAAGTTTAAACACGTCTAGAAGACTTTCAATGCTTCATAAAAATTATGGGCAACTCAAAAATACTCTAGAACATTTGTGAAACTTGGGAGTAATATATGAATTCTTGTGAAGTTCTCTAGAATTCTCCACATAAAGACATTTCTCATTGTAATCAGGGATGCTCTAGAACTATCCATTGAGGAAAAGGAAGCCTACAAATATAAACTAACACTTCATTTGCAGACCATGTCAGAAAATTCAAGAAACAAATTGTCTTGTAATAATCTCTAAATTGTAATAATACTTTAGTTTTCTCTTTGAAACGTGCTCATTTTCTCTCAAGTTTTAGTGTTCTAGCCCACCATTCGTAAAAGTTTGGTTGTCTTAGCATTATGGTGTGCTAAAACCCCATGATTAGCTAGAAAAAAATAAGTTTGTGATAGTTGGTACAGGAATCTTAGTTTAAGGATATAACAAATAATGTCAAAGATCAAGTGGTTGGGTTCGAGGCCACTAACATGGATTTATCACAACAAGGACGAGGTCGTGAGAAGTAATGTAATCCTTCCACACCAATGTCACGAGCAAAATCCAAGGTCATGATCTCTTATTTTGATTCTCACACCTATCTCGGGTAGAAGAGTGTGAATGAAATGGTGGTCAAGAAAGAACACGAAGGCAAAAAGGTGATTGGACCAGAGGAGGAAGTCTCTGGCTCTCTACCATCCATTTTGTAATAAAGAGCATGTTGCACCAACTAAATAAGTCCTTGATGAATTAAGTGAGGGAGTTGTGCGATGATTTCATAGGTGAACTCAGCAAAAGATGAATCAAGCTCACAAATCAGAGATGAAGAACATGCTTGCACACATTAGAACCTATGTGAGCATGCATTAGTGGCATACATGTACCATGTCTACCTTTAATGGCTTCAAGAGAGAACCTTTAAAAATTTATATCCTGAAAATGCTACGATTAAGGCTATAGCTCATATGCGACGATTAAAAGAGCTAGAGTCAACCCGTGAATACGTCAATGATTTCACTAACTTGGTCGTAGAGATCCACAACTTCGCCGTCAACGATGCTTTCTTCATTTCCTAAATGGGTTCCGACAAAGGTGAAGATTGAGCTAAGACAACATGAGAAGCAAGTCCTTGCCACTTCCATAGCTATGGCTGAGAGCTTGATTGATTATAACAAGAAGTTCACCAACAAGCCAAAGGAGAAGAAGAGCAACCAAGCCCAGGTGGGAGAGAAAGCTCAACTCAAGAAGGACACTTGTCAAGACTATCTCGGAAAAGAGCAAAGATAAGGACAACCATAACAATTGTTTCCTTTGTGGGGCCCCTACTGGGTAAGGGACTGCACTTAGAAATGAACCCTAAACTCGCTCTTAGCAAGCCACCAAGGGGAAGATAGAAATCAAGGGTGGACACAGCTGCATACATAGAGTCTATATAAGGGGTTACCCTTTGTGGAAGTATCCTAACATAGAAAACCATGAAGGTCATAGTTGACATTGAAGTGTGCTGTAATTTCATTTCCATCAAAGAAGCCCAAAGGCTCAGAATTAAGACGACAAATTGAGAGGGCACAATCAAAGCAATCAGCTTAGCAACACAGCCAATCTAAAGCATACTTCGAAAGATCAAGACTAGAATTCTCAATCATTCTAATGGATGGCTTCCAAGTCATCCTAGGTTAGAATTCCTTGATTAGCATTTGCATTACAGATGGCAACAAAGCTTAGGTAGTGCAGACAATTAGAGCCATCAAGCAAGTTATAAAAATGCTGTCAAAATGCAGTGTAAGAAAAGCATCAATAAGCATGAGAAAAGTAACTTAAATCACAAAGTATGACAATTTCTAGCTAAACTATAGAAGTAAATAAAATAAATACAACAATTACTAATCTTTACCATAATATGAGAAATCAGCTCAGGAAAACATGAGAAATGCATGCTCACCATTACGATCAGCTTCATCTATCATCTCCCTTATCTCAGTAAGAGTAAAGCTTTCACCCAACTCTTTAGCAATATTCAGGATATCTACATCAGAAATTTTTCCCTGGAAATAAACCAAGAAAAATTATCATATCTGAAAAAAACATAACAACAATTAAAATTTTGAACAAAACTAAAGATCCACGTGTACGTTATTATCCTGGTCAATGATGCGAAAAGCTTTCATAAGCTCTTCTTTAGTGTCTCTTTCTCCTATTTTTGTTGTCATCATATACATAAATTCATCAAAATCAATGGCGCCACTACCATCTTTATCAACATCGGCAATCATATTATTGATTTGCTGCAAACAAAAGAATAATGCATGGTCACTTAACAATTTCCAGGAAAATTAAAAAGCACATTTAAACAAAAGGCAAAATATATTTTCACAGGTTGACAGGCCGATTAATCTTAAACCAAATTAAAAAGAAAAAGAAAATATAAGAAGAGATAACTTTTCACAAACATTTCTAATAAAACAGATTTTAAAGAAATCTCCTATATCATATTGAGTGAAGTTAACTTGCTAAGAGATTTATAAACAGACCCATATGTGTTTAGAGTTGGCATAAGCAACATCTTCATAATTTGACAGTATTAATATGAAAGAATCCTTATATTTCTAGTTCAGTATTACTTTCACATCCAAGAAGGGCCGCTGATTTATTTCCATGTAATGTGACAAAATTCACATAACATAAAATATCATGATCTTATATTATAGTATCAGAGTTCAACAAAATAGCATAAAGAGTTGAGGATTAGTGCTTATAGCACTTTGAATATGTTTCGTAAATATGTATAGAGATATCAAACACTGATATACAAATTAATTAGTTTCAGTCTAGATTGGATTTCTAGTTAATGCTTTTAAAACTATATATTGCATCAAACCTTTTCCAAACGATTACTTTATTTGAAACAATTTGAAAAAGTCATAAGAATTACAGACCAAATCTTATATATATATATATATTAGGCTTCATGTCTTGGGACATTTGAGGTGATGCCTCAAATTAATATCTAATAAAAGTAAAAAAAAAATTATTACATAATATACCTAATTAAACTTTATCCAATTTTAAATATTTAGGTTAGAATTGTAAGAGTTGATGGGAAGCTAAAACTATTTCTGTTTGAATAGTAGGCAAGCCGGGAGTTTACAAGTGACAGGAAGCTTAGCAGGGAGGGGACAGCTATGAGTTGGGAGGGTATCGATTCCAGAGTAATAGTCAACTACAGGTAAGGAGGTCTATGACTATGATGTGGATGCTGATACTCATAACATTTTGAAAATTTAAGTGAATGCTTATCTTGAATCATCTTATACACTTTTACTTTTAAGTAAAAAATTAAGATTGAGATTTGCTTTCTTTTTTTGAATTATAATTTTGTGTTTTACAATGAATAAACTACGTTAATATGCCGATGGTTCATGGCATATTTAAAAATTGCTATAAATGTATTAGTTTTTTGTTATTTTGGATCGAACATCTCAATCTACATCAAGGCTTAAGCCTCATCTCATTAAAGCAACATACCTTAACTCCTCAAAATAATATATTCACATTATTTGAGGATGGTGGATCACCTAAACTCATTTCAGTTGATAAATACCCACATCTGGATTTAAGTTAAATTTATTGGTAGCAAGAAAACAATCGTACTTCCATTCTAAAGCAAACATGGTCATACAGTGGCACACTGTCACATCCAACATTATTGTGATAGAAACTCCGGGAATTCCATTCTATTGAGTTTTGTATTGCTAAGGTTGTACATCGTCCCAACCATATTGTCATAAGTGGTAGAGATATGGAAAGCAAAAAGGGAATCCTTAAGCAAATCCAATATATTGTCCAATGGACAAGGCCTCCAGAAGATTGTTCGCGATGATAATTCATTATATCTGAACATAAAACACTCAAACCATATTTTAAAATTTACCTAAATCTAACTTTCAATTCAAAATAATAAAGCGATCAAATTCCATTAAAGGTTAAATTTGTTAACAAAACACATTCAACTCATTTAATCTTTTAATTTTTTATTAATGCTCTTTATTTGTGGATAAAATATGGAATCTTCTTGAAGATAGCTTGCGTTCCTTCGTGAAAAAAAAATGTATAATAATACAAGTTATGTTAAATGGAACTAGTATGGGCGGTTTCATTTGATTTGTTTACCCATACAGCAAGCGTCATTACTTTATCATTATATAAACTGTCACAATTCAACTAAACTTAATATTTAGGGCCGCAAATAATTTAATCATTACAAAACTGCATAGGTGACACAATAGAGAACATAACAAGATAAGCAATTTCACGTGTTTTTTCATGATTTTTTGCAAATATTATTATGGTACTTTTCATCTATACTCGTCGCATTTGTGAGTTTGCTTATCCTCAATGCAACAAGGTCTTGCATTGTAGGATGTTCTTACGAATCATGTCATAAAAAAGTACAAATCATATCATAAATAAGTTGAGGTATGCCCCTAACATGTGAAAATTTCATTCATCTTCTACAAATGCTTGCATGAAACACATGATGATTGGAGCACAATCAAACAAAAGTTTAATTATAATAAAAGTAAATAAAGCAATAAATTTGGAATTGATGAAAAATAAATGTTACCTCCTCCGTCATTTCAAATCCCAATGCTCTGAAAATGAAATATTAGTATCACAAAGAAGATAAAATTGTGCAAAAAAGATAAACAAGTACCTCATGGCAACATTTAACTCCTTGGCATCAATAGTGCCTATTAAAAATATCAAAAAGACAGTTTAGTATGAATAAGAAAAAATAAATTTATAAATTGAATTGGATTTAATATAAATTAACTCATATATACAACACAACCATACCAGAACCATCAGTATCAAATAGCTCAAAAGCTTCCTTAATCTCTTGTTTCTTCTGAGCAGTTAATCCATGATGCCGACTTCTAGGTTTCTCCCTTCTAGATGCTGGCATCTTTGAGTTGTTAGTTGCCTGCCAACAAGAACAATGAAACATAGTTCAACCTAACATGTCTGGATATCCTCCAAGAATCTTAAACTGCACTGGTGTTCTCCAAGCATCTCCATTAGGTTAATTTACATTTTATCCTGCTAGTGGTCGTTAACAAAGACAAAGTAACTTATTTAGTACTCCATAAGCAGAGAATTTCATGAGAACTCCTATCTTGCAAGATAAAAGGGCTATACACACCCAAACTCAGGTTTCTATCCACGTTCAAATGTAATCCTTGAGTAAATTAATCTCATGTGATTTCCCCGAACTCCAAAACTTCGAATTGTGAGGCAGTGAAGCCTAACCTGATTATATTCATCTATTAAACCTAAATTAATGCACCCAATGAGATTCAAGATCTCTTAACTTCATGCAGTAACAGAACTGGAGAATAAAGGGGCAGTTTCGTTACTGATTTAAGTAGGATTTAGACGAGGTTAAAACCATATCGTGCCAAACGGACCTCTGAAGGTATTAGTCTTATTAAAGCAGAGCTTCAAACCAATAGAACCAACAAAACGTTCCATCAAATCCCTAAACCTAAAATCCTAGCTGCATGGGACGACAGGTCGAAATCCCTAATCTTAGGGCCTGCCTGGAAACGGATTTAGAGCAGGATTTAAGCTGGATTTAACCTAAATCTTGCCAGACAGTCATTTTGGACAAAATAAATCCTCAGATTTGATAAATCCGGATTTCACGGATTTCGGCCTTAAATCCCGGGTTTACTATATCCCGTGAATCGGTGGATTTAGTACATCCGGGACTTAACGCTTCGCGTGAAGTTACCTTCCTCGATCGTTCCGGGTAGGAGAGGGGGCGAAGGAGGAGAAAAATGGGAGCTTCGGGTCACTGTAAGCAGCGATCTTCTCGTTGCGTTCCCTGCTAGCTCCTATTACTGACTGTATCGCGAGGTTTTGGTCACTATGGAGGGGACGACACAAAGTGGAAGTAACATACGCCACATTAGCTGTTATTTTGGGTTTGGCCTTGCGGGAATTCAGGCTTTGATCAGTCAAATGGTTCAACCGGGTTTGGAGCCTGGTTTCTAGTTGAAATGGCACCATGAAGCCCGCCCACTCTATATATCGGGTCGGGTCGAACAGCCTCGCAGAGTTTAAAAAACTATTTTCTCTCTTTTTCATGATTTTAAGTTGATTAAAAATAAATTGCTGATAAGCTAGATGCAGTAGTTATTAAAAATTTTTATTTTTTTAGAAAAGTCAAATCGCAGCTAAAAAGCTGCCACCGCTATTCAACATTTTGAAAACACATAAACTATCAAAACGCAATTTACCCAAACACGTCTAGTGCGTTTTCAAAACGCAACCGTACCAAATATGCTACCCCGAACGGTCCCTGAGCTGTAAAATGGATGAATATTTAATTTAGCATAAGTTGTGATATGTGCTTATTTGTTGTGTCACTGTGTGTGTTTTATTTGATATGGATCAAATGATCAATTTGCCAAAAAACAGTCATTCGGCTGTAGTGATCACTTTGTCAAACACCAATCGTTGTCTTCATGAGCAAAATCACATGCATTCCAACAATATTATTTATTCTTATTTACATAAAATCATTATGCAACTGCTGCTCCATTTTATTTGCCTTCTAAAAATGAAAGTTTATAAACTGGCCTATTAAACATAAGAGATGCAATGGCTTTGTCTATCTCTTTTGTCATTGGTTTAAGGTTTACTGATAGTTCTTCCCTGCCACCAATCAAATATTGCAAAATCTACAAACTACTTAGCAGACCTCAATGGAGATATTTCAGTTAAGATAAAGTGATTTTTTTGTAATTAAATCTGCAGTTTATGTCGTTCAAATTATGTTCGACAAAAGTGCTCATATGAATTATTGGAATGGAAAATGTTAATAGGAAAGGAGGTTTACATACATAACACATAATTCTACAATTGTGCGCGAGAGAGCAATTCAGTGAAAGAAAATAAATTTTGATTTATTTTTTCCATGCAGTTATTTATGTGGTCGGGCTGAGTTTGGCAACTTTGACTAAGTCGAAACGGGTTTGGGTTGGGCCTGCTAATTTTTTATTTTTTTAACAATCAAACTTGTTGATTCTAAGCAGGCTTATGGCGAGCCAGTTGGGCTACTCGCCCGCCCAATTCTAATCACATACGAAGACTAGGGGAGAGAGAGAGGAGTGATATAGGTGAGGGTTTATTAATTTTATTTTATTTAAGTTAATTTTATTAATTTAATTGGTGAATTACTTATTATTATCAGATTAATTATATGTAAATACATTTATATTAATCATTTAATTAATGGTTAAAAAAAGGAGAATATTATTTTTTTATTCATTCAATAATTATAAGTAATTAATAATTAATATAATTAATAAATAATAAATTATTCTTTTATAAATGCTAAACTTCTATTCGATCATTAATTTAATAAAATTTGTATTACTGGCTAATTAGTTTAGAAAATATATAATTATTAATTATCATATTTGAAATAAAATATTAATTAAATTTAAGAAGTTAAGAAATTTGTATTTTATTATTTGAAATTTTTCAAGAATTCCAATTTACATAATTTATGAAATCTCATTGTGCTTTGTTAGAGTTTAATGACCATAAGAGATTTTTAAAACCTCGCATAAATTGTCAAATAGCTTCCAAGGATTTAACATGATTTATTAAATATGTTGTCAAACAACTTTTAAAATTGAACCCTTTCCGAGTTTACTGAATCTGGATTTACATAATTTACTAATTCCTACTAACTTAAATCACACAAGCCTTAAGTAATCAAAAGAGACCTCAAAGATCTCCAGGAGCTCCGGCTATGCTGGAGTAAAACTCTTGGGTGAAAAGAGTGCTTTAGGGACCAGTCAATAATAGTGCTACGAAGCAAAAATAGTGCCTCCATCCAGTTCCTAAATAGTTAACTGACCTCCATCACCATCCCAATTTGGCTGGAGGGTCAACCTCAGTTCACTCTTGGATACTTTAAATAAAAAATAAATTACATACAACAGACCACCCCAAACTTGCTATTTATAACCCAACCATCCTCTTTCGTCCATCTAATTTTCAAATTCTCACACAAATATCAAAATTCATGGTAAGACCCCAACCCTTATTCTTAATTTTTATCAAATTTTCAACAATTTGATCGTGAAATGTGTAAATACATCAGTTCGGTAGTTCAAAAAAGTCACATTGGTGGATAATTTATAAATATAAATGTTTTAGGTGATTTCTATGCAATTATCCCTTAAATAACACTGAGATTATATCCATGTTTGGAAGTTCGTACATGCGACAACCCAAAATCTCACCCATCAAGTTATTATTTGCTTTGGTCTAGTGGTCTCACGGTTTTTCCTCATTAGTGTAAATTCTCGGGAGGTTGGCCATCCTTGATAAGAGTTTATATCAAAAATCTATCGTTACAACAAAATATCATCGATGTTTAATAGTTCGGCTTCAATCTACTTAGGATGATTCACAATCCCCACCACTTAAGTATCTGACATCCCCGTCAGTATTTGTGTCCCAGAATCATCTATCATATAGGTAAGACTCTAGAAGTGGCCCCTACATATTCAAGAGGCGACTCCCACCGTCTGACACTTTGCTTCATCAAGGGTTCAAGTGGTGGCTCCCATGGCGCAGCGCTGTGGTCTGTATGACACTTAGTTCTATCTTCTGATTAGTGTGATGCTCTGATACCATTTTTGATAGCCCAAACTCTCACCCATCAAGTTATTGCCCACTTTGGCTTAATGGTTGCACAATTTTGCTCTGTTGTTGTAACATCCCAAGAGGTCACTAATTTTCTTTTAAATTCATTTGAGAAATTATAAAAATTAAGTTATATGTTAAAACATCAATAAATTTGCCCTGATTGGACCCCTGACCTTAGTCAACATTTGATAAATTTCTCAAGGACAGAGAACTTATTTTGAGTAGTTAAATTAATTTTTTTTGTTAAATTCTCTATTTTGAGTATAAACAATTCTAAAAAGTAAATAAAAATAAGAAAATTGTAATTTCTCATATGTTGACTTAATTAATCTATGATTAGGAGGTCAATACATTCACTTGGCTTAAGAATTGAAAGTTAAGATGTATAAACCCTATGGGCAAAATTGTAATTTTGGAATTTTGCACTTTAAATAATTTTTAGGATTAATCAGAGGGGAGGGAACAAAAAAATATAATTAGTCCATCGAAATGATTGGAACATAAAGGTAAATTGGGTAGTAACCAATTTGCAATAATTTCCACAAAAAAGATAAAATTAAAATTATAAGAATTGTTTAGAGTTGAAAGAAAATAAGAACTTAGATGATTCAAGAGTAAGGGGTATGAATTGGAAGATCGGTAAGCCATCAATTGTGACCCCTAATCATTATTTAAACTAAAGTCCAATTCTTGTAATTAAGATTAAAGCACACTTCATAAACCTTTTGCAAAATTACAAATTTACCCTTAAACCACCCTTTAAGAGCTTGTTAGTGAATTAAGATTGATCAAAAGCTATTTGATGTTTAGTTCAAAGCACATAATTGATAATAAAACATTTTAGAACACTACAAGCTCAAGTCCGAGTGAGAATTACTCAATTGTTATAAGTATGCCCCAGGCTCACATAACTCTCAATTGAATGTTGAAGTTAATGACTTGACCTTAGTTCATGAATTAGTTAAGACATACAGCACAACTTCAAGCACAACAATGCAACTTTAACTCAACATGGGGTAATTAATCTAACTATTTGATAAGGCCCAATGAACTTGGGATAATCCAATAGATTCCAAGGATGTCTGGAGTCACTTTTTGGATACTGACCCGACCGCAAATAACGCAGTAATATTCGCTTCCAAAAGATGGCCAAAAACTTGACTCAATTTATAATTAGCGGCTAGTGTATAAAATCAAAATGTTGTAAATTTTTAGAAAATATTTTACACACTAGGGGTACTACGCAAGTATACGTATCTTTTCAAGTAATATAGGGTTTTCTTTTATAACCCCAGTATCGATCCCACTGGGAAAAATTATAGTAATAAATTTTCTAAATATTATATTTCAAAAATATTTTTTTATCTTTTAATTTAACTATAAATTACTATTAATTTACTAGATGCAAATAAAGAAAACAATAATAAGAAAATGATTTATGAAAACTATAAAATAAACAACTTTCTTTCCTTCAATTAATTTAAGATTTTTAAGATAATTTAATATTCATTGGAGAATTTGATTTATGGTATTGTGCCAAATAGAAGCATTCCTATTCTTTACCCTTTGATCCAGGCGCAAAGAACATTGGCTAATTTACAGATCAGGTCCGGATGTATTGTTAGTAGAATGGGTTAATCTGGACTCACACTACTTAGATGTCCAAGGGTGGCTATGGTCGGCCCTACTAGTGACCCTTTCCTAATCTATAAATCAAATTATAAGAATTTAGTCTGTCACTCTAAAAACTTGTCAATTCTACGACCTTTAAATCTTATCTTCCTATTTATTTGCACTTCACCTTGAATAGTCCGTACATGGCCTTCGACTACCCAAGGATTCATGTGACATTTACAAGTTAAGAGTTCTTCTCCTTCAAGGTCTCAAAACTCTTCAACAGGTTTTAACAATTTAAATGGCGAATTTAAAAAGTAAAGTAAGATCGAGTATTAATGTCATCACAATGTTTTGAAAATATTTTGAATTTCAATTCTCCATCGAATCTTTATATTATCTTATCTATCTCGTCATAATTGAAGGAAGAAAGTAAACTAACTACTCAGAACACATTGAATATAAACAACAAAACATAATAAATAAACTTTGAATCAAATATAAAATACTTATCTCAAATATTCCTTCTAAAGATCTTCTGATTCCTACTGACTCCACAGTGTAATGAACTTCAGATGCAACAACTTGAAAATAAACTCACTAAACTAAACAAAAGTGGCCCTAAATTTCTCTCTCTATTTCTCTCTCTAAGGATGAGAGATCCTAAAGTAGATAAGAGAAAGGGTTACAATGGGAGGGGCACGTTTTCTAAAGAAATGGACCCCTATTTATAGGCTTTAAGCGTTGCCTTGAGGCACCTCTTCAAAACATGTCCACATTCAATGAATCTTCTAGAAGGTCTGTCTGGCACCTAGGCGTCGGACACCGCGTCCAGTTCTTCGCACCTCTTCACTTTGGCTCGCACCTCTTCACGATTAAAACCATTTTGGAGCGTCCAAATGCAATGTATCACATGTCCTATTATCAAGGAACAACTGTCAGTCTTCTAGAATGTCCAAATAACCGCTCACTCCGTCAAAATAACCGTTCAAAAATTGTTAAAAACTTGACAGTTTCTGTATCGAGTCTGGCGCTTAGGCGCCAACTTCTGGCGCCTAGGTGCCAGGCCATATTTTTTTATACTTTTTGTATTTTGCTCCATTTTTGCTCCTTTTTGCTCCTTTTTGCTTTTTAGACATTTTTACATCACCTACATCCAAAAAAACAAAAAATACATTTCATTAAAGCATAATATCCTTAGAAATTAATAAGAATTAAGACATAAAGAAATAGGTATTTTTTTATAGATCGGATACCCTTGCAAGATTTTGGATATTCTAGAGGACATGTGGACTTATTACCATTTGTTGAAGAAAATCATCCACAAAACATTGAGATACACCAAGATGTGATTCAGAACCCTTCCAATTAATTAAATTAACTAATGAAAATTTTCACTAAAACTTAACCAACAATGAAACCCAATGCTTAGAGATTTGAGCTTGAACCTACATTCAAACTCTTATAGTAATTGTAGACATTTTAAATGCCACATACAGATCATGAGGCTAATGTAAGTTAAAGGTTTTGGTGGTAAGACCGATGATAAGAAAGTATCCAGGTATGTGAGGGGTAATGTATGTCTTAGTTTCATGAGTGGGTCAGAGATTGATATTAGTGCCCCCTAACATTTAGTAAAGAGTTACCTCCAGTTCTCATGGGTGATCGGTAGTCTTAGTCTGTCGGTGTAACTGACTCATGAATGTCTGGTTTTTCAAAATACAATAAAAAAATGTACTTTTGAATGAAAACTTGTATTTATTTGTTAAATGTTTACAAAATTCAAAACACTTTTGCATGAAAAATTAAAATTCAACTTTTAAGACGTTATTTTAAACAAATTCATGTGTAAGTCACAAAAACTGGGTTAAGGATTGTTCTCCTATGATTGTCTAGTCGATAGTTTTTACCCTATGTTGGGTCTCACAGACATGATACTTACAAGTTACCTGTTGACCTCATTTTCATGAGGACTTCAAATTAATACCCACAGAAAAGATATGTCTTAAGTCATCTGCACTGGCTCAAGATTCTCAGACACCTCTTCAAAGATCTAATGATCACTATGATCATTAAATAAATACCAAGTGGGGGTATATCAATATTGACCTCTTTGAACTCACCTAGGGTTCCCTAAACACTAAAAACTGGATTGACCTTAATATACAATTTTTTGGATCGAACCAGGATGACACCACCAAAATGATTAGATTAGCAATGATAAACCCTGATTTGGTCAATCCTTGACTTAATGGTCACCATATTTACCATCTGGTTAACCCTAGACCTAAATTGGTCAAACTTGGTCAAAATGGTCAATTTTGGACCCAATAACCACCAAATTGACCATCTAGTCAACCCTAGACCTAAATTGGTTAAACTTGGTCAAAATGGTCAATTTTGGACCTAATGACCACCACATTGACCATCTAGTCAACCCTAGTCTTAATTAGTCAAACTTAGTCAAAATGATCAATTTTTTACCCAATGGCCATCACATTGACCATATTGTCAACCCTATACTTAAATTAGTCAAACTTAGTCAAAATAGTCAATTTTGGACCCAATGACCACCACATTGACCATCTGGTCAACTCTGGACCTAAAATTAGTCAAACTTGGTCAAAATAGTCAATTTTGGACCTAATGATCGCCGCATTGATCATCTGGTCAACCATAGAGCTAAATTAGTCAAAATAGGTCAAAATAATCAATTTTGAACTCAATAACCACCCCTTCGACTATTTGGTCAACCCACACACCAAATTGGACAAACTTGACCTCTTGATCAACTCAAGACACTAAAATGATCAAACATGATCATTTAGTCAACCCAAATAATAAAATGGGTCAAACTGAACTATTTGATCAAATCAAGCTATCTAATAACCCTCCATGACTTACTCAATCATGACAAGGTCAAGTAAGTCACCCTGGTCAACCTTAGACCCAAATTGGTCAACATTGGTCAACCTTGGTCAAACTTAGTCAAAAAGTCAACCTTGGACCAAATTCATGAAAATTGGTCAAATGGTCAAGAGACAATCATTTTGACCAATCTATATAATTTCATATATTTTTAATTAATTACATAATTAATTCAAAATGAAATTATAACCAAATAACCCTAAGTTGAAATCAAATTTATGACATCATACATGACATCTAAAACCCATGAATGATTTTCAAAATTGAATTCAAACCATGAGGGATTGCCAATGGGTCACCCATGACCCATAAGACTCATCAAAACATGGTTAACCCATGAGTCACCATTTTTTTACCAAATCAAAGGCCTTCATGAGGCCATTATGAAGGGGGAGAGGAGGTGTCATTCCTTCATGAAATGATTGAAGGAGGATGTGGTGAAGTCATCAATCACCTCAATCCACACCCAATGGAAGAAAGACATTCCTTAAGTCATCCTCCTCAACATAATTGAGCTTCTGATGACTTGGCGATGGAAATGAGAAAAGAAGAAGCTTATGTGTCATTCCATTTCAAGCTTATTGAATGACTTGTAAGATTATGTGGGGAAGGCCATTCAAGCTAATTTTAAGAGCCTTATCCACCTCACTCCACTTCCAATGGGAGAAGAGCCTTAACCTAACCATTTTCTCCTTCATTTTTGAGGCAATAATGAGCACACCTTTGGGATGAAAAAACTCATCTCTCCATTTTAATGTTGATCTCTTTAGTTTTCCTGAATCTTCTGCACCACCATCAACGTTCCCCAAGCAATTCCAAGCTTTATAGCCACCTCTAATGGCTATTTAAGGTGCCAACCTGAGAGCTCCCCTAGAGAAGAGAGACCCATCTACATTACTCAAACCCTAAAACACTTAAGAAAAAAAGTGTTCTTTCCCTAAGGAGTTGATTCCCCATAGATTCCACTCTTAAAACCCATTGATCTCTTCCAATTTCATGCATAAAAATAGGCCAATTTTTTGGGTCTTCATGAAACACCGCCAATCTTCAAATTGACCATTCCAACAACATCCCTGACCCCTACAAAGAAGTTCTCAATCGAATATGAGTCTTCCCATAAGCTCTAACGCATTCCAAGATCAAGTCTTTGAGCCCATTTTAGTGAAGTCATACCCCAGCCTGATTTCACTTCAAATTGAATTAAGAGGAAGTTTCACAAGGACCCAACGATTGTTTCTGTCAAGCTTGAAAGAGGCTACACCTCATCAAGGCCTGGTATGCCCATTTTAATCTAATTTTGGATCGGGTTTGAACCTTTGTGAAGTAGACCATTTTGAAACCTATACATCACCGTATGGATGAGTTCGTCTCCTTGAGATGAAGCATTAGAAACAAATTTCATCATAATCCATTAAGAAATGACAAAGATCTTAGGGTTTTAAAATGAATGGTGTGCGGGATACACAAGGTTGGGGGAAACGACCGGATGGCGTCCATTTTTATGTATTAAAATGAATGGTGTGCCGGACTGCAGTTTCATCTGTACGAAATGAATGAAACCGTAGGCCACATGGATCTCCCCTCCAACCGAATGGCACCGCGTGTGGTTTCAACGGATATGAGGATCCAATCATCCGTTGCGTCAGCTAAATAAGAAATTCTAGATTTTTTTAATTTAATTAAATTAAAAAATCTTTGAAAAACTTATCTTAACTTAAAAAAATTATAAAAATATGACAAAAAATATCCTTGAACTTAGAAAAATGAGGAGAATAATATGAAAATAAAATTTAAAATTAGTAAGTTATATTTAATTTTTAATTAATTATCTACTCTTTGGAGTAATTTAATTATTAAAAATTATTTATAAACCTTATGAAATTTTCAGAGATCACACCTCTCAGCATTAGAAACATTCCCTGATTTTTCCAAGTTTAGGGGAAGTCTCTAGTATGAGATCTCTAATTTTTAACATTGCTTTATGATTATCTTAAAAAATAATTGCAAAAATTAGAAAATTGAAAAAAATTGAAAATGGTTATAAACTTTAGGGTGATGAATTTGAACCCCAAAATGACACATTCTAACCTTTGAAAAATTTTGAATGACATTTTAGCCTTTTGGAGTAAAATTTGTAAAATTGAGAAATTATAAATTAAACCCTAAAATTTATATCTTTCATAAAAAGGGATAATAAGGACTAACGAAGTCTTAATATCTAAGTTTAAACCACTTTAAACTTAAAATGAATCCTTAAGTCCTAGTTATGTTAAATTTAAATATAACTTAAACCTTTAAAAATCCTAATTAAGACTAATCATCTTAAACCTTAATTACAATAGGTTTAATACAAAACACTAATTAAACCTAACCCTAATTAGGTCTAATTAATCCAATTAAACCTTATTTAAATTAGGTTTAATTAACCTTAAACCATAATTAGACCTAACCTAATTAGGTATAATTAATCTAATTAAACCTTACCTAAATTAGGTTTGATTAACATTAAACTCTAATTAGACCTAACCCTAATTAGGTATAATTAATCCAATTATACCTTACCTAAATTAAGTTTAATTAACTTTAAACTCTAATTAGACCTAATCCTAATTAGGTCTAATTAATCTAATTAAAACTTAGCTAAATTAGGGTTAATTAACCTTAAACCAAAATTAGACATAACTCTAATTAGGTCTAATTAATCCAATTAAACCTTACCTAAATTAAGTTTAATTAACCTCAAACTCTAATTAGACCTAACACTAATTAAGTCTAATTAATCCAATTAAACCTTACCTAAATTAACTTTAATTATCCTTAAACTTTAATTAGACCTAACCCTAATTAAATCTAATTAATCCAATTAAACCTTACCTAAATTAGGTTTAATTAACCTTAAACCCTAATTAGGTCTAATTAATCCAATTAAACCTTACCTAAATAAGGTTTAATTAACCTTAAACTCTAATTAGACCTAACCCTAATTAGGTCTAATTAATCCAATTAAACCTTACCTAAATTAGGTTTAATTAACCTTAAACTCTTATTAGACCTAACTATAATTAGGTCTAATTAATCCAATTAAACCTTATCTAAATTAGGTTTAATTAATCTTAAATTCTAATTAGACCTAACTCTAATTAGGTCTAATTAGTCCAATTAAATCTTACCTAAATTAGGTTTAATTACCTAAAATTTAATTAGTTCTAACCCTAATTAAGTCTAATTCATCCAATTAAACATTACCTAAATTAGGTTTAATTAGCCCTAAATCATAATTTGACCTATTCCTAATTTGGTCTAATTAATTCAATTAAACCTTACTAAAATTATGTTTAATTAACTCTAAACCTTAATTAGGTCTAATTATAATTAGACCTAATTAACTTAATTATGGCTTAAACCTTACTTAATTTTAACTTAAGAAAAACTTAAATACTCATTAACCCTCAAAATAAGACATAATAGGTTCAACATACATTGAACCTAAACCAACCTATAACATAGGTTCAACCTAAATTGAACCTAAGTCAAAAAGACATAATAGGTTCACCATACATTGAACCTAAACTAACCATTACCTTAGGTTCAATCCAAATTGAACCTAAGTCAACAAGGCATTATAGGTTCAACTTACATTGAACCTAAATCAGCTTAAAACTTTGGTTCAACCCAACTGAACCTAAATCCACATAAACTTAGGTTTAACTTACATTGAACCTAAATCAAATTAAAAATTAAGTTCAACCCAAATTAAGCCTAAATACATATAAAATTTAGGTTCAACTCACTTTGATTCAACCTAAACTGAACCTAAATACATATAGACTTTAGGTTCGACTCACATTGAACCTAGAGTAATATAAAACTTAGATTCAACCCAAATTGACCTAAATACTTATAGAATTTAGGTTCTACTTACATTGAGCCTAAATCAACTTAAAACTTAGGTTCAACCAAAACTGAACCTAAATTCATATAAACATTAGGTTCTGCTCACATTGAACCTGAATCAACTTAAAACTTAGGTTCAACCCAAACTAAACCTAAATCCATATAAAATTTAGGTTCAACTTACATTGAACCTAAATCAACGTAAAACTTAGGCTCCACCCAAACAGAACCTAAATCCATATAAACTTAAGGTTCAACTTACATTGAACCTAAATCAACATAATACTTAGGTTCAACATAAACTGAACCTAAATCTATATAAACTTTAGGTTCAACTTACATTGAAAATAAATCAACTTAAAACTTATGTTCAACCCAAACTGAACCTAAATCCATATAAACTTTAGGTTCAACTTACATTGAACCAAAATCAACTTAAAACTTAGATTCAACCCAAATTGAACCTAAATCCATATAAACTTTAGGTTCAACTTACATTGAACCTAAATCAACTTAAGACTTAGGTTCAACCTAAATTGAACCTAAATCCATATAAACTTAAGTTCAAATTACATTGAACCTAAATAAACTTAAAACTTAGGTTCAACCCAAAATTGACATTAATCCATATATACTTTAGGTTTAACTTACATTGAACCTAAATCAACTTAAAACTTAGGTTCAACCCCAACTGAACCTAAATATACATAAAATTTTAATTCATATAAACTTTAAGTTTAATTTACATTGAACCTAAATCAACTTAAAACTTAGGTTCAACCCAAACTGAACTTAAATTCATATAAACTTTAGGTTCAACTAACATTGAACCTAAATCAACTTAAAACTTAGGTTCAACCCAAACTGAACCTAAATGCATATAAACTTTAGGTTCAACTTACATTGAACCTAAATCAACTTAAAACTAGGTTCAACCCAAACTAAACCTAAATCCATATAAACTTTAGGTTCAACTTACATGGAACCTAAATCAACATAAAACTTAGGTTCAACCCAAACTGAACCCTAATACATATAAGCTTTATGATCAACTTAAAATTTATGTTCAACCTAAACTGAACCTAAATACATATAAACTTTAGGTTCAACTTATATTGTACCTAGATCAATTTAAAACTTATGTTCAACCCAAACTGAACCTAAATACATATAGACTTTATGTTCAACTCACATTGAACCTAGATCAATTTAAAATTTAGATTCAATCCAAAAAAACTCTAGGTTCTATTTACATTGAACCTAAAGGGAGTTACACCTTAGATTTTACCTAAATTAAATCGAAGACATATTGAACTTTAGATCCTACCTAAATTGAATTTAAATGAATTAAAATTTAGATTCTACCTAAATTGAATTTAAGTAATATCAACCCTTTTAAATTTATCCAAAACTTAGGTTCAAATCCAAATTGAACCTAAGAGACAATATACTTTAGATTCTAATTAAATTGAATCTAAGTTGTATTGAAATTTATGTTTTATCTAAATCATCTCATGTTTTGGGTTTTACTTAAATACATTAGGTTCAACCTACATTGAACCTAAATCATTTTACATAATTAGGTTTTACCTAAATTAAACATAAGTCACCTTATACTTTAAATTCTACCTAAATTGAATCTAAATAATGTCAAACTTTAGTTTATATTTAAATTAAATCTAACACCATCTTACGTTAGGTTCTACCTAAATTAAACTTAAACCATTCTATAACCACAAACTTAATGATCCTGATCAGGTCATTTAAAATGAAACAAATATCAAAATAACTAAATTTAATCGACTAATAAATCATAAAAACCTAAAATATTTCAACCTTTAAAATCTGACAAAAGAAATTAAAACTTAAATGAAACTCTAATCAACGAAGATCACCAAACACAACTTCAAACACAATATGTTTTGATCTACGATGATTTCTTGGACAATGTAATCTGTATTTGTGACAAGAGTCTTTCGGTCCTGGTTTAAATACCTTTCAGACTAAGTAGATCGAGGCTCTGACGACCCTGGGACGACGGAGCCATTGACATCTTGACCGGGTTGTCTAAAAAACTAAAATTTAACCAAATAAATCAACACTTTAAGAAATAAAATCGACATTATTTCTTTTATAAAATCTAATACTTTTTCCTTGCAGGTTGAAGATAAGTTCCATTTTAGATTTACTTTGCAAGTTATTAGGATGTGCTAACTCTATTTTGCAGGGTGATAATCTGAAGTCAGGATAACAAACTTTAAAAGAAAACTAAAACTACAACAAAACAACAACTACAAAACAAAACAATAACATCAAAACATAATAAAATCAAAATTAAACAATGACAGCATGACAAACAAAACCAAAACAAAATATAAAAAAATGATAATAAAATAAAATAAAAACAACGACATCAAAATAAAAACAAAACAAAAACAAAAACAAAAACAAAACAAAACGACAATAATAAACCAAAACCTTAAGGTAGTACGAGACACTTAGAAATATATTACCCTTAGGATCAAACATTGAAGTTTCCTTCCTTAATCTTAAAATTTCTTAGAGAATGAATGTTAACGTTAATCAGGAGTTTTCTTAGGCGAGTCCTAACTATCTAAGATGTAACTAACTATAGGAGATTGCTTCTATAGGAGGGTAAAAGACCCATAATACGTATCATACCTAAAATCTCCAATTATTAAATTTTCCATGTGGTCGTCCTTATACAGGAATCTCAAGTATTAGACATTATAGAGTCTTCTCTGTAATGTTCACCAAAATCCCGACATTTCCTTTCTACTGTTTTCTATTTCCATCAACCCTTTTTCTTTCTTCTCCACATTTCTTAATATCTAGAGATTATGACAATGTAATAGATAAAAAAAGTGGCAAATCCTCAACCTCAATATCGACATTGACAAAAATTTTACATTCATAAAGACATGAAAGAATTGGTGGCGATGAGCCTCCCGGGCGCCATCATTGCCTACTGAGTTCCTTCAGGAAGAATTGCTAAAGCTTTGATTATGGTTCTTAGCTCCCCCATAACTTAGATTCTTACACTCAATTTTGGTCTTCTACACGTGACATCACATTTTGTTTTATTCACTTGGGTTTTCTTACAACTTGTTTAAGGTTTTCCTCTAATTTTCTTATGATTTGTATAAATTTCCTGCACACTACTATATTATGTTGTACTAACATTGCAACAGCGACAAGAATTTCAGGTACGCGTGCTTATTTTACATTTACTACTCTTTACTGCATTTTGTTTTATTGTACATTTTTACTACTTTGACTTTTGCATTTGTTTTTAACACTTGCAAAAGCCCTAGGGTAGGCAACAGTATGACATATGTTAGGTGGTACCCTGCGGCAGGCCATGTCTCAACAATTTGCATGTTCACGTAAATTTTAAACCCATCACTATGATATGGAGCTCAGGAAAAACTATGTTGGCAGTGCGAAGAGGATGCAAGTGAACGACGAATGACTTCCTCTAAAAAATCAAGAGATGACATGAAACAAGATCTACTTCAACTAAACTTTCCTTAGTTTCAATTAACATAACTCATAGGACTTCGATGTAGTTCTTCTAGCACGACGTAAATCCTCACTATCTTTAGGCTCATGCATAATCATGTCATGCAGCATAAGTTCTAACTCTCTTTAAGCTTTGATGTTGTTGTTCAGTTTGGTGTAAACCCTCATATCCTTGTAGGCTATTTGCATGATTTGGGTATCATGTAAGTGTAATCACTAAATAATAAAATTGGCAAGATTGAAACATCAATTAACATCATCTTCAAACTTGAAGCCAAACGATGAATAATTCAGGTAGTCACCGAGGATTTCCTCAGATCCATGACATTGCCTATCTTTCACTCCTTTGACTCCTAAAAATAACTGCTCTTATTTGGTCCTTTCCCACTTGACTTTCCATTTCCTACCTTAAAACCTTAATGTTGAATTCTTAAAGACTAGTATTAATTAAGTGTTTTTTCAGGTGAATTCAATCATTTAAGATGTAATTTATTATAGGGGCTTGCCCTTATATGGAACTTGGAACCCATGTTAAAATAAACACTACTTAATCTTTATATTAGGTAGGGGAACTTGCCGATCACGCATGAAAAGTTCACATACCAAATGAATGTCATAAATTATGTAGTTTATATGATCGAGCCCATTGTCAAGTAGTATGCTTATCTCTCAGAATTGTATATTACTTGTAGTGTTGTGCTCGATTATTTAAATTGTTAAATATATGGATCTGTTCGGTCTCATATTTTTCAAAATTAAAACACAATTTTCAAAAATAAAACATATTAAATTAAAGCATAAATCACTTTTTTTCAAAAAGAAGCGACAAACAATCACCCATCCTAAGAATGCTCCCTTGTGAGCACGCTTAACTTTGAAGTTTCTATCAAAATTTCACCATTACACCATAAGGCCACTCAATGTTTAAGAGTTCCACTTCAATCTACTCCACAGTATTGTTGACCTCCTAAGGTCTATCCTCTCTATAGATTCCAAAGATTTAGCCTTATGGTTTTACTTGAGACTCTTCTGGAAGATTAGTGAAGCAACAAACACTAAAATAGAACTTTAAATGAATCTTCACTCCTTATGGTTCCAATTATAGACCCCAAATCCTCAGCTTTTGGTTAAGACGATTAGTGTTTAGTCATTAAAGCCTAAGTTGTTTTCTTATATGTTGAAAATGACCTTAAGAAACCTTTTGACCCTAAAGACTTAGGTTCCCTTTTGGTAGCTCATTTTGCACCCCTAAAATCTCGTAATCCTTATTTGATCTAAAAGAAGCTCATTGGGCATGAGGCTAGCTTTTGAGCCTATCACTTAATAAAAGCCATAAATTGAACCCTCAAATTCAGAAAACCAAAAGAAAATTGAAACCAACATTTACTAAAATCCTCAAATAAAAGAAAATAATCTTCTAAAACTGAAATCAATGAAACTTAATCGAATTAAACTTAAAGTTCAACAGACTATAAACCAGAATTAAACCAACACATCAAGGTTAAATCAATGAAAATTAACAGATAAAATTCACCAATAATTATCAAGTCAACATCAAGGGTGAATATCAACCATCATGAGATTCACAAAATTTAATCAAACCTAAAATTAAATACTGACATGTCCTAAAAATGCTAAATTTACTTTCATGTTTAATTCTCATTTTTTTATGATATTGCACTTTAGTGGAATGTATTTACATATTTTTAGATGCAGCTATAATAGGAGAAGAATTTGGATCAAATCTGATAAAAAACGAAGTGAAACAGAGCAAAGCGCCAATGTATAGAAAAACTAACACATAAATGCCATATCCTGGCACCCAGGCACCAATTGATTCTGTGGAGCAAACAGAGAAGGTGGTTCCTTGGCGCCGCAGTTGGGCGCATAGGCGCAAAAACTAAAATTTGCAGTAATGTGGATGACTGGGCACTTATTTGATCCACTTCAAGGCATAATTCACATGGAAAGAGGGAGAGTAGTGTGACGTGTGAGGTGTGTGACATAGAGGATGAAAGGGGACACTTAGAATTTCATTTAAGATATAGAGTGGAGAAGAGATTGTAAGAAATTTTTCAATTTTCTGTTCTTTGCCTTTGAGTTTTGTAAGAATTATTGTGAGATTGCAAAGAGAATATTGTTTGGAGGATCTTTTCTTCATTTCTCAGGAAAGGAGATAAGTTCTTGTACTTTATTATTTTGTATTAAATTATTACTTAGAAATAAGTTGTGCTTTAATATAATATGTTGAGTATTGTAGTTTTCTCCATGGAATTTGGGTAGTGTTCTTACTTCCTTTCTTTTGTAATGGATTAGCAGCATGTGTTGGGTTTAACTCAAAGTAGAATCATATTACTTTATTCATTGTGATGGTAAATTACTTCATGCTTCATTTACTTATGCAATTTGGCCAATTCATATGTTAAAACACATTGTTAAAACATAATGACTTGAGAAGGCTATGTTTTTTCTCAATTAGTAATTACCACACTAATCTTTAGGATGATGGAAAAGTAATCCTGGGGTGAGTGCAAATAGATAGGAACATAAGATTTGATTGAGTTTAAATTGATGATTTTAGGGTGACAGGCTAAAATCTTAATCAATTTGATCTCGGGTTTAAGAACTTAAGGCTAGGTTAGCCAAATTGAGGGCACTAGTGGGTAATATTGGGTGACGGGCTAGAAGAAACCCAGAATAACCAAGGATTTGAGGACTTTACTCTAGGTTAACCAAATATATTTATACACTTGGAAGAGAGTAAAAATTGTAGATGTTCCTATTTCTCATAGATTTCTAAATAGGGATTTTAGTTTGATTGAACCTACACTAGCTACTAGTTTCATTAAAAATGAAGGGAACCTTTAGTTATCGTGAACTTTCACCTTACTTTAACTTAGGGTCTATTTGGGGCAACTGCAGCTTATTGAATAATCTGCTGATTGTTGATCTCATTTTTAGTGAGGTCTGATCTTTCTCTTAGCCTTAGGATCTAGCCATAAGACTTCTCCTTGATTATCCTGGAGGAATAGAATTGGGACCCACCCTTTAGAAATCTTCAACCACTTCCTGACTCCTCTTGGGACCCCACTTGGATGGTTGAAAACCTCTAAATCACCTTGGAAGGTTAAAACCACCATAAGGAAAACCAATAGTGAGTTCCCATAGGAATGTTTGGACTTAGGGCAACCTTGGGTGACTTGAGCTTCTCTTGCACACACACACCCCTAAGCCACTTAACCTTTAAACCTTGAAACCCTTACCTTCTACCCTTTCTGAAACTCACATGATTGAACTAAAGCCACTAGTTTTTCATTAAGATGGCTAGGCTTAATGTGTGAAGGGTCATAAAGTGGTTACATTTTGGCTAGACTTGGTCCCAAAGTGGTTGGACTTGGCTAAGTCCATGGCTCATACTCCTAAATCATAATTCCATTACAAATCACTTTTACTCAATCTTGACCCCATTAAATGGTCCCATTCTTCCCCATTTGAAGCCCACTTCATTTTCCCAAAATTTCAAATTTTGACATTGGGTCTCTTAACTTACCCAAGATTACCTAAATTGCCCCTAAAACCACCAAATCATCCAAAAATTTCTCCAAAATTACCTAAAAGTCCCAAAATTTCTAAAAAATCATTTCAAAACAGCTTCCACATCTTAAATCAACCAAAATATCCCAATACACTCCAAATAACCTCCAAATACCCTAAATACCCCTTTTTGGCCCAAAATTCCAAAAATTCCAAAAATTCCAAAACATCCTAAAAATTCCCAATTTCATTTTGTTCAACTACACCATAACCCGATTTTGCCAAATTAACCCACTTTAAACCCAAAATCCCAAATTGGCTCACTTAACCCAAATGGACCCAATGTCAAACCAAATCAACCCAATTGACCCCAAGTTGATCAAATTTAATCCCAAACTGAAATTCAACATCCCCAATACCAATTTCAATCAAATTCAAGCCCAATTTGGCTAACATTTGAGTTCAATTTCAACTTTAATCCAAACCCCCAATTTTGGCCTCACGACCCAATTCACCCCAAAATGACCCAAAGCCACTCAATTTTCCCAAACTAAACTCCAAGCTCTTTCTAACACATTCTTATACCAAATACAACCTTTATTTGGCCAAAATTTTGATAGAAATCCCATACGAACTCATTTGGAACCAAAATCCCCAAATTTACCCTAAAATTGCCACATGGCCTAAATCCCAAAATTGAATCCCCTAAACCCAAAATTTCCACCTAATTTCTATCCTAAACCTTTCATGGCAATCACTTGCATCATTTTGAACCATTAATTGAGCCCTAGCTAAGCTCTAACCCAACCTAAACCCTAGCTTAACCCATGGTGACCAAATTAACCAAGCCACCCAACACCAAATTCTCTCCCCAAATCAATTCAAATTCATTCCAAACATTTTCCATAAGCTTTGTGACAATCATTTAAGCCATTTTGATCAATCAATTTGATCCAAATCAAACCCAAACTCAAGCTAGCCCAATTTAAAAACCAACTCATGTGAACTTTTGATCCAAATTACATCCAACCAAACCAAATTTGATCAAGCCAACCCCATGGCAGCCAACCCTAGACCTCCTAGAGTGGGTTTGACCTAACCCAACCCATGCCCCCATGAGCCGTGGACCAATGGTCCACCACTTTGGACCAATGGGTTTAGCCACATGACTAACGCTAAGTCCCATCCTTTAACTCATCTTAAGCAAGCCTCTTGCCATAATTAATCGAGCTGAACTTCTCCACTCCTCCTCAGCCTACCAAGCCACCTGCCCATACTTGCCAGCCGCCCCAGCCACCGGATCAAGCACGCCCGAGTGCCCCCCATGGGCTTAAAATTTAAAATTGAGCCATGGCATTGAGTAATCCCCTCACCAGCCACCCGACCTGCTCAGCCCTCACCCTAAGCGGCCCAGGGTACTCATTGCCTGGCCCTGAGCTCCCCTCTCCGGCCATGGCTATAAATCCCCCCCCTCTCAGCCTTGTTTCAGGTGTTGAAATTTTCCTCACAGAACTCTTTCAAACTCCTCCTAGACCTCTTCCTAACCCGGAGAAGAAGATCCCCACTGTCCTCCTACCCTGAATCTCCCTGGCCGAGCTCAATTTCTCAGTCGAAATTTAGGCCAGAAACAGGACACCTCCAGAAACTCCACCAAAAACCAAATTAATTGAACCCACACCATCCCTACACCAAGAGAAAAAGTTCCCCATTGAAAGCCCCCTCACCAGGCCGCCCAGTTCTTCTATCGGCCAGAGCTCCAAATCGGGTATGGTCAATTTCATACTACGCAATTCACCATGACTAAGGACTCAATCCGTAGGCTTCTGGAACTCCAACGAACGTGCCAAGCATCTCTGATCGAGGCCTCACCTCTCAGAGCAAAGGTATTGAATCTTTCTTCCTCCCGAGCTTCCAAAAATTCTCCATTTTATTCTGCTCAATTTCAATGCATGTTAGCCGTATAAATGTGTTTGTCTAGGCTAGACGCGTCGATAGAGACTATTCGCTCTTGATTTGGTTGAGTCTTGAGTGAGATCTTAAGGTTTTAGGGTGGACGGCTCTCAGTTTAAACCAGACGGAGATGATGACCAGCCACCATTGGATCGAGCGTGTATTGAATGGACGGCGGAGATTGAGCCGGACAGAGCCGCAGGACAAAAAGAGCGCATTGACTCAGATGGCGGCGCCGAATGAGGAGATGACGCGTGGGACTTCGGAGCCGTCTAGGTTGAGGTGGCGCCGCGTCATATAAGTAGAAAATTAGGGTATTTTTTATTTATTTAAATACCGGAAACTTTAAAAATGCATATCTTTACATAGAAAAATCCAAAAATTAAAAGAAAAATACCCTCTTGCTCAGTGACAGAGGAGAATAATGTGGAAAAAGAATTAAGTTATTTTGTTGAGTCTTTAATTTTTAATTAATTTAATACTGTTCTGAGTATTTTAATTCTCCATTAGCATGCATAATTCACCATGGCATAAGACCATAGGATTTTTGTAGCCTCTGATATTGGAAACATTCCCTGAATTTTTCAAGGCTAAAGGCTATGTCCATAAGAAGTTATCTATTTTCTAAGTTCAGAGTCATTTTCTTGTAAATTAATGATGAAAATTAGCATGTTGTTCATAAAAATTTAGAAAAATTAGGGGAAGTGTCTCTGTACTAGAGAACCCTAAGAAAATTATGGCTTGATCTAATTCATTAAAAATGACCCTAATTTGACCAAATATTCAAAACTGAAATTAAATTCATTTGGAGCAACCACACATCAAAATGACATGAAATCAATTCTCCACCAACTTTTAGGGTCAGGGGACCCCACATAAAAATTTAAAGTCAATTGAGAATGATTTAACCCATTAAATGGATTATTTAAGTTACATAGCTAATTTTGAAATTAAAAAATTCATAAAACCCAAAATACAACTCAAAAATTCATCAAATCAATTTTGAGGCGTCTCTGAGATCAGAGGAGTTTAAGAAAATTAAAATTGGAATTTTCCTAAAATTATTATTTTTTAACCCATTTTTGGGTATTTTAATAATTAAAAAATTATAAAAATCATAAAAATATTAAAATTCATAAAAATGTCATATTTGGCCTCCTAATCACTTAGGAACCAACCAAATATTTTTCCTAAGTCTTTAAGTAAAGATATTGAATTTTAAAGGCTTAGGATAATTTTTAATATTAAAAAATGGATTTTCCAACCCTTTCACTGAAATAATTCTAAAAATTCAAGGAAAAATCAGAAAAATATAAAATTTGTTTTTCTGAGTTCTCCGACATTAGAGGGATTTAAGAAAAATATAAAACTTAATTTTTCACTTTAATTTTCTTTTATAATTAATTAATACCCCAAAACTCAAAATAATTATAAAAAATAAAATGAAATTAAAAAAAATCACCAAAATTGGTCCAAGTGGTCCTCTGGTCAGTAGGAACCTCTCATAATTTTCCTAAGAATAGAAACTTTATTTTGGTCATGTTGTTGAATTTTTATTGAAATTCCCTATTTTTCATTAAAATAATTATATAAATTAAATTAAAATAAGAAAAAACACATTTTCTCCCCTAATGTCTTAATTGACATGTGAGTGAGGTGTCATTAAAATTTCAAATTCATTCGAGCTTGATTTAATGAATTATGAGAAGTACAAGCTTAAGAGGGCATAAAAGTAATTAAGGGACTTTAACCTTAAATAATATTTAAGCTTAACCAAAGGGAAGGGTAAAACATTTGATATTAATTTTCCATTTGGATGATTGAAACTAAGGGAGTTAGGGGGTAGAAACCCATTAATCACCTTGAACATTAAAGAACAAACCTTAATGAGTTAAATCATTAAACTTTGGAAGATAATTAAGGAATAAATTATTAAGATTAAGGGATTTGTACATAGGAAGATTTTAATTCTTTGAAATTGGATCCCTAATCAATGAATTGATCAAACATCACTTAATATTTACTAATGAAGTCATAACAAATGACGTTTGAAACTAAAAGGACTAATCTTGAAATTTTATTATTAAATTGAAAGCTTAAAATATTTAAGTTAATGTGAAATGATTCAAAATCAAATCAAGATAATTTAAAATATTTAAACCAATTTGAAATCACATAAAACTAAAATTAAAACAAAATTGAAATATTAAGTTAATGTAAAACAATTCATAATTAAAACATTAAAATTATACCAATTAAAAATTAATCTAAAATATTATGATTAAGTTAAAACAAACCTAAATCATTAAAGCTCAACTAAATCAAATAATTCAAAACACCTTTCTAACTTAAATGACTTAAAACATTTGAAAGTCAATCTAAAAATGTATAACAAAATTAAATGACTTTAAATCACCAACTCAAACTTCAAATAAGGATGGTTAATTCTTCTAATGAACTGATTTGCCCCTAAATGCTTTCACCTTTATAAATCTTAAACAAAGTATCAAATAAAATGTCAACTTACTCATAGGATAATCAAACATCCTAGTTCATTGAGCAAGAACTAAAACTTAACTAAATTCTTGGATGATCAATCCATCCATATAATGAAATTCACTTGGACTCAGAATAATTCCAGAAGTGTTGAAAAGATGTTCAAGACTCGTCCTAAGCACTTTCCCAGCCTAATGGGACGTTTTAGAAGAACAATTGAACTTCATTGTTTTTTGATGAAAAAAATCATCCACAAACACACCTTAGGGATTGACTAGTGATAGAAGTAGGATTTGGTTGACAACCAGGACCTTCCCTTAGCTTTACCTAGGTGTTTTCTTTTAAATATTTAAATGCTCTAACATGTGTTTCAAGTGCAGCTGGAAATGACGAGAAGACCCACCAGGTACGCTTTTATTTTATTGCAATTTATTTACCTGCGTTGTACTTTCCTTTCTTGCAAGTTTGCATGTTAAACAACAATGCCACCCTGCATGAAAACTGAAACCTTTAGGATAGCCGCAAAACTAAACCAAAACTAAATTAAAATAAAACAACAAGATAAAATTCACCGCCACAACATTCAAAATATAAGACAACTCAAAATTTAATCACAAACGAAACAACAAAACTACAATTACAACTAAATTAAATCGTCTCGTTGGATGATCGGGAATACCTCGGATGATTTAACCCACACGTTGCTAATGAGATTTCCCACGGTCTAAATGAAAGTGTGGAACTCATTCAGTTAAGTTTAGCAAATTCATTTGGACTAAGTGAATCCGATGAAAATAGTGGTGTCAGGATGATGGAACCATGGGATCTTAACCGGTTATGCTTAATCAACTTTAAGATTTCCCTTAATAAAACTTAAGACATTAAATTTGAAAACTTAACCTCTAAAACTTGACACTTCTCTCATCTCTTGATTGTCACCTTCTTAAACTAAACCCTCTGTAATAACTAGGAGCTCGGAGCACGCGCGGGGAGCAGCACGGTCGACTTCGTCAGCTTCACTTTTTTAGTAATTAAATAACCAAGCTATAGGATTTCGAGGTAGTTTGCCTAGTGCAACATAAATCCTGAACTTCTTTTTAGGCATTTGCATAATTAGGTTATGCAATCTAAGCCCTAACTCGTTTTAGAATAACGAGGTCATCGTTCGTCACGATGTAAACACTCACATCTTCTAGGTTGTTTGTGTGATTGTGTCATACAAATATAAGTCCCAATTAATTAAAATTGGCAGGATTACAACATTAAATAATTCTATCAAATTGAAGCCAAATCATAGAATAGTTTGGGAAGTTGCCAAGATTCCTCTTGGATCCTTAGCTTCTCCTACCTTTCTTCCATTGGATTCCCAAAATAAAATGTTCCAAATTTGATCCATTCCCCATTGAAATTTCCAAAATTCGATTCCTTGAAAATCCTAAACTTTAAAATTCTTGAAGGTAAAACTACTGATCTTTATCGAGAGTTTTCTTAAGTGACTCCCGTCACTTAGGATGTAATTAACTATAGGGGCTTGCCCTTATAGAGAATTTTAGAACCCAACTTAATATAAACCCTATTTAATTCTTCTATATTAAATAGGGGAACTTGTCGGCTTATAAAACTGGTTTCGCAGACTAAACGAGTACCGTAGATTCTTTAGTTCATTTAGTTGAGTGTCACTATTCAAGTGATGTTTTTACCCTTCGGGATAAATACATCACCCGATTAATCCAAACTATCGAATGTACGGTATCCCGTTTCATTTTTCAAAATTATATTACTTTTTTTTAAAATTATACCCCATTATTTTAAATTAAACTATTTTAAAACTAAATTACCTTTTAAAATCACCTCTTTAAAATCTAAAACCTGCCGACACTGATAAGCTGATTAAAAATAATCTGCTGATAAACTAGGTGCAGTGGCTATTACAAATTTATATTTTTTTGGAAAAGCCAGACCACAACCAAAAAGCTGCCACCTCACCTACCTAGATAGGTGCGGTGTGAAAACGTTATTTTCAGCATTTTGAAAACACTTAAGCTACAAAAATGCAGTTTACCCAAACAGGTCTGGTGTGTTTTCAAAACGCCACCGCACCAAATAAGCTACCTTAAATGATCCCTTAGTGTTTAATTTGAACCTTCCTTAGTATACTTAGTTAAATAGCTAACTTAAAAATTTAGTAGTAGTTTAGTGACATCATTAGTTCACTTTAAACCAAACTTAATTTCGGGCTAAGTCTAATTAAAGTGGGTTAGAACTTTTTCTAAGGCTTGCTAGTTAACATTTTTCCTCGTGGGATCGATAATCGAGACTCCATTAGATCCCTGTATTACTTGAACGATACGTGCACTTGCGTAAATAAAAACCCGGTGTGTAGTATTTCTGGAAAAGTCTAAAATTAAAAACATTATCATATTTTACACCACTAGGTGCATTGTAGAAGTACTTGACAGTCAAGTTTTTAGCGTCGTTGTCGGGGAAATAATGATTAATTTTGACTTAAAAAAATTGTAGTTGAAATTAAATGACTTAGTTTGGAAAACTTATAGTATTTTATTTTTCTTATGTGTTCGTTGTGTTAAAAGTGTTTTAAATTTTTTTTAAAAAAATCTAATATATATATGTATGTATATATATATATATATATATATATATATATATATATATATATATGTTTTAATTTAGTATTTATTTTGTGTGATCTATTTTAATTGTTAGTATTTATTTTAAGTGTGTATGTGTAGTGCGGGATCATCTGGAATCATGCCATATGATGTTGAATTAGAATGAATTATTAGAAAAAATAGAAAACATAAAGGATCTCTATAAAAAGGAGAAGAAATGACAAAAACATCACATACTAACTTAGATAATCAAACAACTTAAAATGAACCTCATCATTTATAGAGACCTTTAAGGGATTATTCAAACCCTACAACATATGAAATTCACTTATGTATACATACTCCTGTTGTAGCTATTAGCTCGTTTGAGCTGAAACCTGCTATTATCCAAATGGTGCGGAACAACCACTTTGGGGGAACTCCATCTGAAGATCCTAACTTACACTAGTTAGTTTTGTAAAATTATTTGCTATATTTAAGTATGACGGTGTGTCAAATGACACTGTCAGACTTAGGATTTTTTCTTTTTCATTAAGGGATAAAGCTAAAATGTGGTTGAACTCCATATCAGCTAGATCTATCAGAACATGGGGAGATTTAACTCAAAAATTTCTCTCTAAGTATTTTCTACCATTAAAGACTGCTAAGCTTAGAAATAATATCACATCATTCACTCAATATGATGGTGAGTCAATATACGAATCTTGAGAACGATTTAAAGAACTCTTTAGGAAGTGTCGACATCATGTTTTACCTGACTGGTTAATTTTTCAAACATTTTACAATGGGTTAGTAGGATCCCAGATCTATCATTGACGCTGCTGCTCGCAATTCATTAATGTCAAAACCATTTGATGAAGCATATTATTTGATCAAAGAGATGAATACTAACAACTTTCAATAGCCCTCTGAAAGGGTAAACCCTAGGAAAGTATCCAGTGTTCACGATATTGATGTAGTATCAATTCTGACATCTCACATTGCTGTAATATCTTAGAAGTTAGACCAATTCAGAATGAACTTACCTTAAACACCTTCTGTGCTTAAGGAAAACTCATTATGACAAATGATTGATTCTCAATCACCATCATTTGAGACTTTAAATGTTATTAACAATAGTCCCAATAACCCATATTCTAACTATTATAACCCAGGTTGGAAAAACCACCATAACTTCAACTGGAATAATAATTCTGGTAGTGGAAACCAAAAATGAGGAAATAATCATGCTAAACCTGTAGGAAAATGGAACAACCGGGGCAGTACTAAATATAACCTTTTTATCCTCCAGGCTTTAACAATAGTCAAGAATTCAAGGAGAAGAAGTTATCTATGAAAGAAGTAGTGCAACAAATAGGAAATCAATTGCAAAGTCAGAGTGCTGCAATTATAAATATAATCAATTGGGACAAATTACTAACACACTTAGCAATAGGCCCCAGGGAACTATTCCTAGCAATGTTGAGATAAACCCTAAGGATAAGAACAAAGAACAAGTTAAATTTTTTAAACTAAGGAGTGGAAGGGATTTAGATGTTAAAGTTTAAAAAGAGATTGAGGTTGAGAGAGAGATTCAAGAAACTGAAAAAGTTTGATGAAAATATTATGAAAGACTTGGAAAAACCTATCTCTCCACTTAGGATCAAATTATCGAAACCGCCACCTCGTTTTCCTCAGAGACTTAGACAACATAAGCTGGATCAATAATTTTCTAAGTCTTTGGAAATATTTAAGAAGCTTACCATATACATTCCTTTTGCTGAAGCACGTGAGAAAATATCGAATTACGTTAAGTTTATGAAAGATATTCTGAATAAGAAAATGAAGTTTAGTGATCATGAAACTGTTGCACTTAATGGAAAATGTAGTGCAATCATTCAGAAAAAGCTTACATAAATACTTAAAAATCCTGGTAGCTTCACTATTACTTGTGCGATAGAAGAAAGATTTTGTGGAAATGCTCTATGTGATTTGGGAGCTAGCATTAACCTCATTCCCTTATCTATATTCATAAGGTTAGGCTTAGGAGCGATTTCTTCCACTACAGTAACCCTTCAGTTAGCTAATCGTTCGATCAATTATCCAAAATGGGTTATAGAAGATGTACTGGTTAAGTTTGATAAATATATCTTCTCTGTAGATTTTATCATATTATATATGGAGGAAGATAAAGAAATACCAATCATTTTAGGGAGACCTTTTGTAGCTACTGGTCGAGCTATGATAGATGTTCAAAAAGGGGAGTCATGAGGGTTAATGACCTGGAAGTTACTTTCACTGTGTTAAAGTTTATGAAGTATCCAGCTAAAGGAAAAGAAGATAAGTGTTTTAGAATGGATATAATTACTTATTTAAGCATCAACCATTTAAAAGAAAGTTGTGAGGAAAAATTAGGACAACAAGAACTGGTTGGTGAAAATGATATTTATCCTCAAGATAAGTCTCAGGAGATGATTATTGAGAATTCAAACTATTTTTAGGAAACATTTGAGTTTTTGGATGCTACAGAAAATAGTAACCTCTCATTCCTTCTATTGAAGAACCTCCTAAACTAGAGATGAAGGTACTCCCAACGCATTAAAAGTATGCTTATTTGGGGAACTCATCAACATTACATGTTATTATATCCTCAGACTTAACTAAATCTCAAGAAGAAAAATTGATGGAAACATTAAGGAACTACAAGAAAGCCTTTGGATGAACATTAGTTGATATTAAAGAAATTAGCCCTTTAATTTTGTATGCATGAGATTTTAATGGAAGATAACCATAAACCTAGGGTCTTAAAGCAGATTGAATCTTATTATGTAAGGAGGTAGTAAATAAAGAAATACTAAAGTGGTTGGATGCTGGTATTATTTATCCAATTTCTGATAGTTCATGGGTTAGTACAATCCATTGTGTTCCTAGAATGGGGTAGTGACTGTAGTTGTTAATGAAAGGGAATGAATTAACTCCTACTAAATAAGTCACTGGGTGGTGAATTTATATTGACAATAGAAAATTAAATTTAGCCACCATGAAAGATCATTTCCCATTACCCTTTCTAAACCAGATGTTGGATAGATTAGTTGGTCACGGTTATTTTTGTTTCTTAGATGGATATTCAGGATACCATCAAATACCAATAGCTCATGAGGATCAGAAAAAGATTACATTCACTAGTCCTTATGGAACTTTTGCTTTTAAAAGGATGCCCTTGGGTTTATGTAACACACCTGTAACTTTTCAAAGGTGCATGATGTCCATTTTCTGTGATCTAATTAAATAAGAAATTGAAGTTTTTATGGATGATTTCTTGGTATTTGGCACCTCATTTGAGTCATGCTTGGAATTTTTAGCTAAGGTTCTAAAATGATGTGAAGAGACAAACTTAGTTCTTAACTGAGAAAAATATCAATTTATGGTCGCAGGAGGAATTGTGACGGGACATAAAATCTCTGAAAATGACATGAAAGTAGATTTAACAAAAATTCAAGTAATTACTAAACTATCTCCTTTTACCATAGTAAGAGGAGTTAGGTGTTTTTTAGGATATGTTGGTTTCTATCGGCAATATATTAAAGGCTTTTCAAAAATTGTCAAGCCTTTATGCCATCTTTTGGAAAAAAAGATGCAATTTTTTATTTCAACCAGGAATGCTTGAATGCATTCATTATATTAAATGAAAAATTAATCACCGCTCCTATTATAAATTCACTTGACTTGGGGAGACCATTTGAGCTGATATGTGATGTGAATGATTATGCTATCGAAGAAATATTGGGGCAAAGTATGATAAAATTTTCAAAGTTATATACCATTCCCGTAAAACCCTAAATGAAGCTTAAATTAACTAACTAATACTGAAAATGAGTTATTAACATATGCATTTGATAAATTTATATCATATCTTATTGGAGCTAAATGTATTGTGCGTACTAGTCACTCAGCTATAAGATATATGATGCTGAAGAAGGATGTAAAACCAAGGTTAATTAGATGGTTCCTTCTGATGCAAGAATTTGACATTGAAGTAGAGGATATGAAGCGATCTGATAATCAGATAGCTTATCATTTATTGAGGTTTGAACAAGAAAATTCATATAATTATGAAGATGAGAGTTATGAATAATTTTTTGATGAATAACTATATGTTATTTCTGAGTGGCATGTTCCGTGGTATGCTGATATAGTAAACTATATAGTTAGTGATATTTTACCTTACAAACTAACATACCACCAATGAAAAAAGTTTATTTACGATGTAAAATTTTACTTCTGGGATGACCCATATCTATATAAGAGATGTAAGGACCAAATTATCCGAAGATGTGTACCTTTAGAGTAAATGACCCGACCTGCAATTACGTTAATATTTATATTTCTTAAAATTAATAAAAACTTTTCCCAAATTTTATTTAACTCTAGTGTGAAAAAATAAAATTATTTTGAAAATATATAATAAGTTCACACTATAGGAACTACACAATTATATGTATTGTTTCAAATAAGATAGGATTTTCCTAAAAAATATCAGTATCGATCCCACTGGGAAAACTGTAACTCTTAATATTAACTTGCAAAACTGCTATCTAAAATACAGATAAATATGATAGGATAACAATGTCGAATGGTTTGCAATGATTAAAACTAAACTTAAGCATAAATTAATAACTAAATTTAAAAGTTTAATAAAGTTCAAAAGATAAATAAAGTATAAAAGTGAGTTTGAACGTTATGAAAAGATCTTTCCCCTTGCAAAGATGTATTAATCAATGTAGGATTTGAATGATTAAAAATATAAAATGATGTGAGCATTCCTATTCTTTACCCCCTCTCGGTACTAGCAAAGAACATTGGCTAACCTAAAGTTTGTCTCTAGCTTTTGCAGTAGTCTTGAGTAGATTCTAGCCTCTCACTTCAGGATTACCCACTGTGCTCTCTCTATAAGACATACTATAGACCCTTAGATCCAAACTCTAAATCAAATTGATCAAAGAATCTATCCTGTTACCTTAGAAACACCAATTCTATGCCCATCAAAACGTATTTCCAAATTTATTTGCACCCCCTTGGGTAATTGCGACGGCTCTTTCCAAAGTGAAGTGTGGCATTCACAAGTTGGGTGAAATCATAGCCCTCCCAAGTTATTAAGTTGCTCAACAGATTTTAACCTCAAAAATGGCCAATTTGCAAAGTCAATGAAGATTCGGTGAAAATACCATCACAATTTTTAAAAATAAAATGATATCTTTAAAACCATTCTCATCCTACATGATCAATTCCTGAATGCAAGGAGAAAGAAAGGGAACTATTATTAATTAATGGAGATAAAATAAAAACACATGATTTGTATTGAAAGCCAAGTCTTAACAAAAAAACTTAAACACAAATAAAAGATACCTCATGTCTTCTCCCCAACCAATTTTTGGAGTTTCCTTCAATCATTCTCCAAAATCTTACACAAACTCTTACTCACACACACTTACACACACTAAAAGAACTCTAAAATAAACTCTAAAAGCCTCCCAAAAGTCTCAAAAAGCCTCTCATTTCGTTAAGAATTTGGCTAATTAATAGACCTCTAAAAATAACCAAGGGTTGTTTCAAGCACCCCTTCAAAATTTGGCCAAATTCAAGGCATCTTCTTGAAATTTAGTTACTGGCGCTATAACGCCAGTCAGGGGCTCTATAACTCCATGTACGCTCAATAATTGGCGCTATGGCGCCATACAAAATACTTCATTCTTGCTCCATTTTGTTCTCATTTTCTCTAAATTTCCATTCCATGTACCTGAAACCAAAAACATGCAAAATACATTCTTTTAAAGTGAAATATCATAACAAATGTACATAAATGATCATGAAATGTACACTAAAAATAGGTAATTTTAGGTGGATCAATTCCCCCAAACTTAAACGTTATTTATTCTCAAGTAACTCCTTATACTATGTAAATATTTATAACTTATGGTAGTGAGTTTAACTTAAAGATTCCTATAGGTTTTGTCTTATGAATATAATAGTGGAAATTTTAGAAATTTTTTTCAGTAAATCAGGTTAACACTAAAATGTAAGAATATCTTATAGTTGACCTGACCCGCAATTACATGTTTTTTTCTCTCCCAAATTTAGCCCAAAAATATGTTTCAAATGGTATTTAGTCGCTAGTGTGTATAAATGTAATGATTTATGAATTATATAACAAAATTTCACACTAGGTGTACTACGCAAGTATATGTATCGTTTCAAGTAATATTTAATTTTTCTAAATACTCATTATTGATCCCACGGGGAAAGTTATAACTCTTAAAATTAACTTCAAAATTTATATTTAAATTACAAATTAAATATATAAGAGATCAATAATGATATGCTTGCTAAAAATTACTACTAAAAGTTAAAAAGAAAGTAACGATTACATGTAACAGTTTAATAAAATAAAATAATGAGTTTAGATATTATGAAAATCTTTTCCCCTTACAAAGAGATATTAATCTATGTAGTATTCAAGTGACTAAACACAAGATGATGTATTTTGACAAATAGAAGCATACATATTCTTTACCCCCTCCCGGTGTTAGCAAAGAACATTGGCTAACTTAAGGTTGATTTTTTTAACATCTCGATTCAAGATCAGTATTATCTAGCCTCTCACCTCTAGATATTCCTAAGCCTATGCCATTATATTGACTGAATCCCAACATCGGGGTACTAAACCTTAAGCTAAATTGATAAGAATCTAGCCTGTCACTCTAGACCTAACCAATTCTATAACCATCAAAACCTATCTCTCTATTTATTTGCACTCCCCCTTAGGCGATCACCATAGCTTTACTCAGAATCAACTGTGGTATCCACTAGTTGGGTGAAATCATAGCCCTCCTGGGTCATTATGTTTCTTAAAGGATTTTAACCTCACAGGTGACCAATTTGTAAAATCAATGAAGATTTAGTGAAAATGCCATCACAATTTTAAGAGTAAAAAGAAGTCTTTAAATCATTTTCATCCCATAGGATTAATTCCCATAGGTAAGGAGAAAGAAAAGGAACTACTTAGAATTCATGGAGATTGAACAAAAACAAAACATTTGCATTGAAATCCATGTCTCACAGCAAAAACTTAAACACAAATACAAAGTATCTTATATCTTCTTCCCAAGAAAAATTATGGAGTTTCCTTCCAGCAATCTCCAAACTTTAACTCTTATAAAAACTAAACACACTCACACTCACACTTAAACACAAAAAAAAATCCCTAACCTACTATTGCCACCCAAATATGGTGTAAAGGTCCTCTTATTTTTGTCTTAATTGCTTCCATTAAATTGGAAAAATAGAAAATAACTAAAGGTTACTTCAAACACCTCAACAAAATTCAACCAAATTCAATGCATCTTCTTGATAGGTAGTTTCCAGCGCTATAGCACCAATATGGGGCGCTATAGCTCCCATTTGGCTCGAGACTGGTGCTGTTAGTGCCAGGGGTGGCTCTATAGTGCCACACAAATTATCTCATTTTTGCTCCATTTTTCCCTTATTTTCCCTAAATTTCTATTCCATGCACTTGAAAGCAAAAACATGCAAAATATCTTTCTTTATAATATAATATCATAAAAAATGTATATAAAATGCTTATATAATGTGAACTAAAAACAAGTAATTTTTAAGTGAATTAGTAGCCAAGTCTAAGAGTTTTGATTTTCTATTCATTTTAAGAATAACTGCAATAAGTCATACCGAGGATGCTTAGAAGCATTACAAGAAACGGAATTTCATTAGAACTTTATTAGTAAGGGTGCTAATACTTAAAAAATAAGTTTAGAAATGTACATAAGTTCTTTTCCTTAAGATTATTTAAGTGAAGCTAATTTTTTATTAGGCATCTCCTCAAACTTCACCTCACATATATTTTCCTTCTTTGCTTTTCTTTTTCTTTTGATTTTGCTTTTATTTTTCTTTTAGGATCATTTTCAATCATTTCTTCTCTTTTCATGTCATGTGAGGATTACTATATATGGATAGCCTTTAATGACTTTGAACTCCACCATCTTCTTCATAAAGTTAAAAACTTCCCACATTTCCTTAATTGACCATAATGTATTATCTTTGATAAAGTAAAGTATTCTTTCTTTTGAAGTGTAAATCTAAGGTCCTTAATATTTTTAAAAATACAATTTTTTTACTCTAAATAGTAAAAACATATTCTTATACTCTTATACTAAATATCTTAACTCTAGACATGACCTTTATTATTAAAAACTTTTACTTAAGTCTTTTATAACATTTATAAAATAAAAACTATAGTTTTTTAAAGTTCACCCTACATACCATGGGTTATGTTAAAATAATTTTTAAAATACAGTTATTTAAGGGCAAATAAGCTTCAATTTCAAAAAGTTTCTCTCCCTTCTGCCAAACTTAAAATTTTTGGTTAATTTAAAACAAGAAAGTTCACGAAGAAAGAGAAAATTTTTTAATGTTTTAAACAAAAGAACAGTACAGGAACAAGTAGTAAAGACAGGTGTTGAGCAGTAGTAAATCTAATTTTAGCATGTATAACAATAAAAAAACAAAGTAAAAGACTACTCTAACATATAAATAATATAAACTAGAGCAAAAGGTAAGCAATAAAGCAGTAGAACTAAGAGGTGCAATACATTAGTTTAATACAAATGTACACCAGAGTAACTAAATTAAACTTAAACAAAACAATCCAACAATACACATCAAAGGACTAACAAAAGAAATCTAAATATAAGAACTAAAGTAAAAGGAAAAACAATATACCATCCTCATTTTCCTCCTCCTCATCATCAAGATCTACATTTATCATCTATCTCTCCACTCTCATATGGTGTATATCTAGGGCAGGTAGAAAATTCCACCGAATGATCATCCCTCATGAATTTTACCATCGCCTCATAATAAAAAATATCAAAATTAACTCTCCTCTGCATATACTCATCATTATGGTCCAATTTTGCTCTCAAATCATTCATATGATTCTACAAATATATAATATCTCATTGTTGAATGATTATCTGCTCCAAAATAGTGTCTAAAAAAGTAATACTATAAATGGAAGGTCTAGATGCTAAAGCTAAAACTGAAGTAGAAGGAATAACAGAACCTCCACTCCTAGATCTTGAACCAGAATGTTTTTCATAAATCTCCAAGTTTGTTTTTATGTTAGGCTTATGAGATGGCAATATTTCCTCCCGCGTCGCATATTTAACTCCATATTATATGCACATGGTGGAAATAAGAGAAGGGTAACCCATATCTCCAGTAGTTCCTCCTCTAGATGAAATGATCATGTTCTTATAAATGAGAGAGAAAATAACTATAGGTTTCCTTATCTGAATGCAATAGTTCAAAGTGGCTCACTCCTGGGTTACCTCACTAAAATGGTTAGTTGGAAGCAATCTACCAGAAATAAAATATTATCAGGCACGAGAATGAACATTAAGCTTTGAAAAAGAAATGTTTACCCGACGTCCATTCTTTATCATCCAAACTCCATTACCATCAGTCATAAATCCCATAATCTCATCGAACTCATCATCATTCAAATTAAATTCAGAATAAAAGCAGGTAGGAACAGTATGTACCAAATCATCTGTTCCACCTTTTTTCCCCAGCGAGAGTTCCCAGGCTTAAAGGTTTTCAACTTGATAATCCCTAGCTGAGACACCCCAATCAAGGTGTCGACTCTCAAGAGGAAAGTATGGTTACCGAAGCTCGTTGCATCAGTGCAATCTGAGAAGTCTGTGGATCATATGATGGATTATGAGTCATAAGTTGATTAAAGAGAAAACAATCGATAATAAAGTCTGAAGGCTTGGAGCAAAAATTTTAGAATTAGTTAGAGAACGAAGACTGGATATCGAAAATGAAGATTACAACCTGTCAGATTACATGGAAGAAGAGTTCATGGAGATTAATGTCATCGAGACTAGGTCCACGTCATCTATGTGAGATGCTCCTAGTGAGGAGAACGCTGTCGATGAGCTTTAGAGGGCTATTTTGACAAGAAATGAGCAGACTATTTGTCTGGAGAAGAGGATGGAGGAGATGACCGTCTCCATGAATGCCATGGCTGCACTACAAGGACAGTCACAGTCACGACTAGTGGCATCTCCGAAAGTTAACCAGAACAAAGTTATACACATCACTGATGAAAGAAGAGAAGTCGCTTTTATTAATGAAGATGAAACACCAGATAAGGACTCAGCTCCGAGTCCACCAGAAAAGGATATCAAGCAGATGATAGAACAACAAGTTCGAGAGGCCTTGGCTCAGTCTAAAGGCGGGGCATCAGTTTTAAGGGGTAGAACCTACCCGGAGGAATTATATGTCGTGCCTTACCCTAAAGGCTTTGTGCCCCTGACTTTAAAGATGTTCGACTGGATGGAAAATCCTCGTCAACACATAGCACACTTCAGAGCCAGTTATTGCAACATAGTAGGAAGTGAAGCATTATTGTTCCAACAGTTTGTCGATGACTTGTTAGGGATAACTTTCAATTGGTATGCAAAAATACCAATGGATCAATAAAGACCTTTGCAAAAATGGATAACATGTTCATGAAGAGATTCACCGGCACACAACATCATGTCACTATAGGAGACCTCATAGTGGAAGATAGAAACTCGACGAGACTCTAGTTGACTACATTCCGAGATGGAGAAACATTAGCATGAAATGTGAGCCTCAGCTATAGGAACACCAAGCGATAAATTTACTACTCAAGAGTATCCACAGTCCAGTGGCCTTCATGCTTAAAGGTCTTACTATTAAGTCCTTCAAGAAGCTACTCAGTAAGGCCAGCAGTTTATAAGAGGAGGTTAAGCATATGGAGCCGACAGAGAAAATAGAGAAAACAAGACCTGTCAAAGTGTATGAGAAGAGATCTGGAGTAATGGCAACGGTCGACAAAGGGAAACAGCCGATGAGGATTTAGGCTGAGCGATCATCGCAAAGAAGACATTTAGTCTCCTCGAGTACGGTCGACTTTCGACAAGATACGGTCGATCTCAATAGTACGGTCAACCCTCGAACCCTGATTTTGTATGATTATCTTTATGCCCCTCTAGGGTATCATATTGATAATAGAAATGATTTTGGCTACGTTCTTACTATCTTTAGTGATGACATCGTTAATAACAACCTATCTAAACCCGATTTCAATTCCCAAAATGATCCTCAAGTCATACTAGTTCCTGATGAAAACGTTGAAGAAAATAAAGAAGATATCAACAACACCAATTACGACAGTGCGAGAAGTGAGGAGCCAGTCCTCGAGTGCAAAGGAGCTCCAATTGCAATCAGCTTAGAATTTTCAGATACAGAAGTAGTGCCAGAATAGTCATTCACAACATCAGAAGAACCTCCGGGTCTAGAGGAGGAAGACATCTCAGAAGTGATTCTCAGAAGCGGAAACATATTACCCCCAAGAACAGCTTCAGTGGATAAAAAAAAATAGATAATTACTTAAGAAGAATTTCCTCCAGCAATGGAAGAAGTACAAATTAGAAACTAGATCAAAAACTCAAATAAGGTGGATTACAATGTACTAGCTCATCTTAAGAAGTTGCCAGCCAAACTGAGCATTTACGATGCTCTGATCCTGTTAAAGAAGATGAGAGAAAATATGGTTAAGGCTCTACTTGATATAGACATTTTCTTAGCACAGTTGGCCAGCACATCCTTAGATGGAGTTTGTACTTTGAAAGGACAGCCGTCTGTAACCTTCACCAATGAAGACTTGATACTTGGTACTGTCGACCATAACCATCCACTTTACACTTCTGTCATCATCGGCAGGTTTGTGCTTTCTAGAGTATTAGTAGATCCTAAAGCATCGCTTAATATCATGAGTCTGTAGACGTTAGCTTAATTAGACATTGATTTACGAGAACTCACTACGGATAAGATGATATTAAGAGGATTTAACCAGAATGAAGAAACAGCCATCAGATCCATAACGCTGCAGATGAAAGTTGAAGATCTATTAACAACCACAAAATTCCTTGTGATCAATGCAGATACTTTGTTCAACACCCTGCTTGATCGACCGTAGCTTCATGAGTACAATATGGTCATGTAATCGCTTCACTAATGCATCAAGTACTACAAAGATGGACAAGAACATTGCATCAAAGGAGACTTTCAACTGTTTTCAATACATGAAGTGGGCATTCATGAAGACACCGCCTACTACGCTCCCCTGAAGAAAATAGTATTTTCAAGAGATGTTGTGACAAGCAAAGGTAAAGATTTAAAATAAACACAAGAACAAGATCATTCAACTCTGCTTCAACAGTCTCCCACCACTCCTTCGCAACGAGTTGGTGGAGGTTCTTTTAGCCCACGCATCTGAGGTCGAGGCCGCAGATGCAGGTGAGGGAGAACTCACCAAATTGTTGAATGGATGAAGCCAGCGATCAACATCGATGTAGAAGGAAGCTCTGAAGAGGATGAATTCAGAAAAGAAACCATGGTGATAAGTCAAAAAGCCTCAATTCAAGATATTGTTGTAAGACACAGAGGAGAATGAGTATGAGTCAATGTACGATCAGACTAACCATTATGTTCAAGCCATGACCCTAACTTCGATCCATACTCAAAAGATCGAGAATATGAAGGTCAAGGAAGTTCACAACGGTGGCTTTAAATCGATCAAGTTTTATCGAGTTTCTCCTTCTACTTCTAAACATTGTGTAATTCATAAAAAAAAAATAATTCTAATGAATTAATGGAACAACCTTTTGGTTACTTTTCGCCATGTGTACAAAAATTAATTCAAAAAGGGTATGTGCTGAAGAAAATGCCAAAAGATAAATTACAATCATTCAAAAAATTATGGGATACAAAAGAAAAGAAACTCAAGAAGGTATTGGATTTGGAACGATTGGGCCGGTCAATGATACTGGATTTTGCATGGTTGTTACTAGCCAGCCGGAATAAGATTGCCTTAATATTTGAGATGAATTAGAAGATCAACCGATAGATGATGTTCCGCCAAAGTTTAAAAGAGGAAATCAAATCAACAGTCGATGAATTAAAAGAGATCAACCTCGAGACAGAGGAGCAGCCCTAACTGACTTTTATAAGTTTGTTACTCAGTGAAGGGGAGTCTGCAGATTTGATCAAGTTATTATCAAAATTCAAAGATTGCTTTGCCTGAAGTTACGACGAAATGTCAGGATTATCTCCTAAAGTTGTAGTCCACCAACTTAGGGTAAATTAAAGTACAACGCCAGTAAAGCAAGCTCCTAGAAGAATGCATCTCGATGTAGAGCAGCATGTCATAGCCAAGATAAAGAAATTAATAGACGCTAACTTCGTATAAGAAGAGCAATACCTGACATGGTTAGCCAATGTTGTACTAGTAAAGAGGAAGAATGGACAGATTCAAGTATGTGTCGACTTCCAAGACTTAAAAAAAGCATGTCCGAAGGATGAATTCTCGTTACCAATGCCGGAACTAATGGTGGATATTGCATCGGCGCATGAGATTTTCTCTTTCATGGATGGATCTTCAGGATACAATTAAATCATGATAGCTCCAAAGGATGCAGCACTTATGGCATTCAGAACACTGTTGGGATCTACTACTGTACAATAATGTCGTTTGGACTGAAGAACGCTGGAGCAACTTACCAAAGAGCAATGACAAAGATCTTCGATGACCTCATTCACAACCAAGTGGAATGCTACGTGAAAGACTTATTCATCAAGAGCAAAGCGAAAGATAACCACCTTATGATTTGAGGATTGTATTTGAACGATTAAGACAATACAATCTCAAGATGAATCCCTTGAAGTGCGCCTTCGGCGTTACGTCCAGGAAATTTCTAGGATTCTTTGTCAGTCATTGGGGAATCAAAATTGACCCATATAAGATTAATACTATCTTGGAAATGCCTCCCCACAAAGCCTTGAAGCAATTATGTTCTTTTCAAGGCAACTTGGTATACCCGAGACGCTTTATATCTAATCTGTCAGGAAGGTGTCTACCCTTTTTGAACTTACTTTGAAGGATGCCAAATTTGCTTAGGGAGAACTATGCCAATAGGCTTTCAAAGATATTAAATGATACTTAACGACACCTCCTATTTTGGCAGCCCCTATCCCGGGTAGACATTTAATAGTTTATACTGCAGCTTTAGACAAGTCCCTCGGGGCTTTACTCACTCATGTCAATGACGAGGGTAAGGAGAATGCACTCTATTACTTGAGTCGACTTTTAATACCAACGGAGGTAAAGTATCCCCCTATTGAGAAACACTGTCTAGCTTTAGTTTTTGCCGCTCAGAAGCTTAGACTTTACATGTTGTCTCATAAGGTCAACCAGATTTTGAAGGTTAATCCGTTGCAGTATTTGATGACCTGACTTTCTAGATGCTTAACAAGATGGTCAATGATTCTATTGCAATTCAACATAACCTTTGTGCTTCTTCGCACTATCAAAAGACAGATTCTCGCAAATATTCTTGCAGCGCACCCACTACCTGCTGGATCCCCTCTCAACGATGAACTACTAGATGAACAGATACTACAAGTGGAACAACCCAGTACCAAATATTGGGAGATATACTTCGATGGAGTGTCATCGGCCAGAAGAGACAAAGAACAGCAGATGGTAATATCAGACAAAACATGCAGAGCCGTGTACCAATAATGAAGCAGAATATAAAGCACTAATTACCTGTCTGGAATTGGCAATATTAATGGAAATAACAGACATTACCATTTATGGAGACTCATGACTCCTCATTCAGCAAGTAAGAGGGCAATATAAGATTTTGAAGCGAGATTAGAAGAATATGACTGATACACGATGAAATTGCTAGAACAGATCTTTGGTGTGACATTCTATAGGATTCCTCGAGCAAACAATGCCCATGCGGATGCTTTAGCAAAATTTGATGAAGAATTAGCTTGTCCACCCGAAGATTCTATAGATATTATAGAGTAAGGACGTCATATTTTGTCACAGATCGACCTTGACAGTTTGCACAAGCTTGGAAAAGAAGATATAATAGCTACAGTGTCAGATGATACAGAAGATTGGCATCAGCCATTAATAGAATATTTGCAAACAGAAAGATTGCCAGAAGACAAGTCAGTAGCGCATCAGATTAAGAAGGGGGCTTTGTCATATGCCTTAATCGATAATGTTCTGTACAGAAGATCATTCGATTAGATGTGGTTAAGATGTCTGAACGGAGTAGAAGCGCAAAATATCATCAGAGAAGTACATGCCGGATTGTGTGCAGCTCAACAGTCAGGTTCGAAGATGAAAATGAAAATCAAACGACTTGGATACTATTAGCCAGCAATTATGACAGATTGTAGGGACACAACCAAGAAATGTTATCAGTGTCAAGTACATGGAGTGGTCTTGCACAAACCTCCAAATGTTCTACACCCCATAATTGCCTCGTGGCCATTCGAGTGTTGGGTGCACGGATGTAGTGGGCCCGATGGACCCTCCATCTTTAAAAGGACACAGGTTCATACTTTCAGCTATGGATTACTTCTTCAAATGGGCAGAGGCAGTTCCGTTACAAGAATTTACAACACAGCAGGTGCTGCAGTTCTTTAAGAATCAGGTCTTCTACTGCTTTGGTGTACCATGCAGAATTATTTCAGATAATGGGTCTGCTTTAAAGAGTAAAAAAAATCAACAACTTTGTCAGAAGTCATGGGATAGATTTGCGGTACTCTATAATCTACTACTCGAAAGCAAATGACTTGGCAGGAGCCTTCAACAAGACACTCATGCAAATTTTGAAAAAGACACTTGAGAACAAAAAAAGAGAATGACACTAGAAGTTTCTAGAAGAGTTATGGGCATACAGGACGACAGTCAGAACACCAACGCAGTCTACATCTTATGCACTTGTGTACGGGTCTGAGGCAGTGCTTCCTCTAGAGGTTCAACTACTGTCGCTCAGGATCGCCACCGCCAATCAGATTACAACAGAAGAGAATTCTGAAATCTAACTGTAGAGTTGGAAAGTCTTGAAGGGAAAAGATTGCTCGTAGTAGAATTTGGAACTATATCAAGCAAATTTGTTTCAAGCCCATGAAAAATTGGTCTGCCCAGGGTCGTTTAAAGTCGTTGACCTCGTGCTCGTTCTTAAATGGCTTATTCTTGCACACTGCAAGATTGGTGGAAAATTTGAACGAAACTGAGAAGGACTATTTGTGGTGGAGAAGTTTTACTCTTGAGGGTCGTACCAGCTAGTGGATTCTCAAGGGGATAGACTCATGTTGCCAATAAATGGACGCTACCTAAAGGAGTACTATGCAATGTAAAAAAGTTATGAAAGAGAATGATTGTTCTGAAAGAAGCCATGTGGCCAGTGTATGTGACTGGGTCCAAATTTTGAAATAGAATAAAATTGAAAAAAAATAAAGTAAATTCTCTCACAAGATAAAATACGCCTGTTAAATTTCTAATGCCAAATTTTGTAAAATTATATTAAATAAGATAATGGCATCAAAAAAGTTACAAAAATCGCTAAATAAAAAATAATAAGTTTGTTATTGTTCTTGTTCATGCAAAGTACCAACTATTAACATTTCCACCTGTTTTCTTATGTAGGAAGTGTCAGGTCACAAGTTGGTATTTGCTTTCAAAGATGGCTTGAATCTTGCGCTCCGAGAAGAAAAAACACCTACTGGAAGAGTGATCACTCCTGGGTTTACGCCAACAACAAGAAGACTGCAAGTATGAAATCACAAAGAGAAGGTGGTAACACAAAGGCACTGGAGATTTTGTTGACTCACACCTTCCCACCGGGGAACACAATCAGATTCCATCCATGATCACTACTCCAGAAGGTGGTCTTGTTGCCTCTATAGCTGAAAGCACAAAGAGAAGAAATGCAAATCACCGCAAACGTCGTTTCTTGGACATGATGGAGAGGAGACGGGATCGAGATTTAGTCACTGAGCTACCATCTATTCCAATGGAATTTTATGAGCTGGATATGAAAGAAACTGATGACAGCTCGTAGCGCACAGATATAGAGCCGGAGACTACTGAGGAACTTGCGCCAGTATGGGATATTATGAAAGAGAATTTTACCAGGTGCTCGACTTGCAACTCGAGTCTACACAGAGACCCTTCAGTCATAGGGCAATTTTAGAATGCCTGTAGTGTCGTGTTATACAGTTGGAGGAGTACAACATGTCCAAGGTGTACGCAGCTGCCTCGATGCTACTCAAGAACAAGGAGCATCCTAACGTAAAGCCTTACCTACCATAGTTTGTTCTCGCTACCACTACAACGAGGAGTCTCAAACTACGTGATGGCCAAAATCAGAAGAGTCAAAAAGAAATAATTCCAACATTATGAGGAAGTCCAAGGAAGATTCGTCAATATTTTGAAAGCCCTCGTGATTTACACAGATGTATTTTCAAGGAATGATCAAGAAAAAATTCTGGACTGTGTTTTCAACCTTCAAGATTTAGGCAAAACAGGTCGTCTAAAGGAGATGACATACACAGAGTCGATGAAATGAAAGAGAGGAAAGGGCAGGGTCACCATCAGTGTGGGTAGTGCTATAACTTCATAAAAGATCGACAGGGTAATCCCCAAGGGATTCTACAGCATGATGAGGTGGATCTGATGCCGCCACAAATAAGAAAATGATAAAGAGAATGGTCGAGTGGCACATGCTGCCTACAGACTGTATTCCTAACAACTGCATTAAAAAAATCAATGAGGACGGGGACTGTATCCCACCTCATATCGACAACCAGGACTTTGTGAGGCCTTTCTGCACGGTTTCATTTATAAGTGAATGCAGTATATTGTTCGGCTGGGAGATTCAGATTGTTGGGACAAGTGAGTTCCGAGGTTTAGTTAAGATCCCGTTACCAGTCAGATCAGTGTTAGTGCTGAAAGGAAACAAGGTAGATCTCGCGAAGCACTGACTCCACCGAGTATTTATGCTTACGATTTAGATAGAAAATTATACTTTAATTATTTATAATATGGGATACTACGCAAGTATACGTATCATTTATCAAGTAATATAGGACTTTTTGATTAAGCCCCGAGATATCGAACCCACAGGGAAATGTCTAACATTTTAAGGAAATAAGAAAAATAACTTTTTACTTTTTAAAATGATTTTGTAAAGTATATTTTAAGATTTAAAGTTTTTCAAATTTAATTTTGGTATTTTCTGAATAAAAAGTAAAGCAAACAACTAAAGTTAACACAACTATAAAATAGTATGAAAGCAGAGAATAAAATATCTTTTTCCTCTTTCAATGAATCAGTAATAATTATGGAATTTCATTGTGGAAGTATCTAAAATGTGTTGTGCCAAATAGAAGCAATTATATTCTTTACCCTTACTTGGTTCTATAAAGAACATTGGTTAATTTGATGATTTAAAATCATGTTGATGGGTTAGGCAGGGAAAATACTAGCTCTCACTCTAGAGTTCCCTTGATTCCCTCCACCTGGGGGCTAACATCTCATAACAAAATTTTCACATCAAACCAAATTAGAGGGATTTAGTCTGTCACTCTAAAGTTCTCTAATTTTACTCCCCATTATAAACATATCTTCCTATATATTTTCACCCAACCATATGGACTACAGTTTTCATCCATACAATTGCATGTGATTATTTCTAATTGTTGCTTGAGACAATACCACATTGGTTCTTACATGTTCTCACAACAAATTTTAACTTCTTAATTGGCCAAATCAAGAGGTAAATGAAGTGCAAGGTAGTGAATCATCATAACTTCTTCCAAGATTGAAATTTTATATTTCACACAACTTCCTTCCATAATTTAATTACTTCATCATTTAAAAGGAAAAAAATAAAAAAAACTATCAGAATCCATGGAGAAACACAATCATAACTTGATTTGAAGTAGAAATCATAGTGAAAACACAACAAGTCTTACTTTAAAACAAAATGTAAAACAAAGTTAAACACATATCTGAAAATCCACTCCACAAGACTCTTAAAGTTCCATTGAAACTTTGCTTTCCCTTTACAAGACACAATAGAGGTTGGCGCCCAACTCCGTTGACTCTGAATATCTATTCTACTCTTAGTAAAAACTAGATATGATTGATAATAAAAGTGGTGAAGTGGAAATGTGTGCTCTCAATAACTCTCTAACATAAACTTGACTCTTAACACTAATTACACCCTCCAACAACAACCATTTTTCTGATCTTTAAGTCTTCTTCTTAAATTTTCCAAAAGGTTCCTTGGTGTCTCTTCAAAATATGTCCAGATTCAATGTATCCACCAAGAATACATCCATTCGTTCATATTTTAAATGAGTTTTGGCACTTATGGGAAGTTAGTGAAGTTTAAACCAAAGGATGCTTCAAAAAACCCTTCAAATTTGCGCCAAAATCAAATAAAATTCGTCACTTTAACTGTGGCGTCTATGCGCAAAGGGTCCGGCGCTTAGCCGCCAAAGGCTAATTTTGCACACCTTTCAATTTTTGCTCCAAATTTGATCATTTATTGCTTCTTTCATCATAGTCAGTCATTTTAATCATATCTGCAAGAAAAACACAAAAATACCTTCCATTAAAGTACAATATCATAAAAAATAGGTATTAAAATGTATTTACAAACACTATATATTTTAGGTATATCAAGCACTGCATCTCAGGTGTTGCAGGACATAGAGTTTCAGTCACTTTCAGAAGAATGGACGAAGATAAGGCACCGTTCTACTACGAGCCAGATCCAGAGTTGGAAAGCTGTCGTCCCTTACCGCTGTGACAGCAGTACCTCTGGGTGTTCGCTAGGGGACTTTTGTTTTGGAGCGTAGCCATGGTAGGTTAGCTTGTTCACGGGATGGCCTCAGATTGCAGAATTCTACTACCTCCTGCACTGGTTTGCAGCAGTTGTCACCGCGTTTTGGTACTAACATGATGTGATATTTCAGTTTTGTTTAGCTATGTATGCTTGATTCATTTTTAGATGCTTATCAGCATGAGATCTGTTACACTACTATTTTCAGCAAAATTAGTGAAGATTTCTGTTTCAACTCACTGAGTTTTTCAGAGATGTTTCTTTTGGTGCAATATTTAAAAAGCCTCGGGACCTTATACTGGTCCCAAACTAAAATGAACAAAGAATGATACAATAAAAGATTAAAAAGAAAATGATAACAAATAAAATAAATTAAAATAAAACGAAATAAAAGAAAATCAAATCTGAAATCGAATATCCCCAAGTTAAATGAATTGAAACGAAACAAACTGGAAAATGATAAATTGAGAATAAATGATAAGCTAACTCTTTCTCGAAACTCTTAGTCTCTACACTCATTCTCAATTCCAAATTTTCGAAAGCACTCTGCTAATTTTGACACTTCACACAATGTCACTTCCCAAAAATTCAAAATGTCAAAAAATTCTGCAAATCTCACAATGGCTACGAGCCTTGGTCGAATTATGCAATTCTACTTTCTTCGAAGGTCAGCATCAAATTTTCTCTAAATCTTTTCACATGAAATTCTGGGATCAGTACCTAAATACTGTTTCCCCTCTTTCACCTCTTAGGTTGGATGTAGTCCCTGAGCTTTCGTACCTAATGTGATACTTTGCTGCCTCTTGAGTTGGATGTGAGTCCTTGAGCTTTCCTTCTCAATGTGTCAATTTCCTTAAATTTCTGCATCCTTTCTGAGATATTTTCCACCTTCCACGATATTTCTGGATCAAAGCATTGTCGTCTGATTCCTTCAAATTTCCTAAAATTTCTGCATCCTTTCCAAGATATTCTCCACCTTCCACAATATTTTCGGGTCGGAGCTTTGTCGTATGATTCCCTAAACTTCCCTAAATTTATGCATCCTTTTTGAGATATTCTCCACCTTCCACAGGTCAGAACTTAGTCATCCAATTCCTTTAAATTTTCTTAAATTTCCACTTCCTTTATGAGATATATTCTGCATTCATGATATTTCGAGGTCGTTACCTAAATTCCGATTCTCTTTTTTGAGATTGGTATCTAAATGTCAGTTCTCATCCTTCAGGATTAGTACTTTTCAAATTCCCTTCTTTCGAAGTCGGTACCTAAATTCTGATTCTCTTTTTCGAGACTGGTACCTAAATGTCAATTATCATCTTTCAGGATCAATACTTAAATTCTGATTCCCTTTGTTTGGAGGTTGGTACCTAAATTCCGACTCTCTCCAAACCTAAACTCGAAGATTCCCACAAAATTAACATTCTTAAAATCAAATCAAAGTAAAAAATATTTGACACATAAAATTCCATAAACTTAAATTTCCATAAATTTCATAAATCATAACATTAAATTCAAATCAAAATCAAATTTTAAATCAAATCAAATCGAATCGGATCAGATTCCCTTCAGAGTTTGGAAGCTTGAAATTCATAACTCCAGCTTAAAGGTGTTCCATCTCCTTTCCCCAATGAGTTTTCCTGGGTTTAAAGGTTTTCAACCAGATAATCCCCAGCAGAAACTTCCTCATTGAGTTCTACATTTTTTCTTGAGTTTTAACTCAGACGGATCTGTTGGTTTTGTTGATCTTGTCGGTCACCACAAATACGTGCGGTGTGCCTGTTAGGCACACCCCACCTATTGGGGGTCCATTTGTTGACCTCACTTTTGTTGAGGTATACTATTTCCTTCGAAAAGCCTATGGTCTAGCCATATGACTCTCTTGGTGACTATCTTAGAGGACTAGCAATGGAACCCTTACCCCATAGAAATTCAAAACACTTCCTTGCTTCACTTGGAGTTTTCAAATGCTTAATGTCTAACCTCTAAGTGCTTAGGAAGATGAGACAAAACATTAGAAAGCTCAAGAGGAGTTCCCTATAGGATGGTCAAGCCTTATGACTGACCCTATTTGGTCTAAAGCTGACACACACATACACTTGCACATTACACTTACACTCACTACCTCACAATCCCATAACAATTTCCCTGAGGCTTAATCTCCTACTCTTTTGGAAACTCATGTGAGTGGTTTCCCTAAGCTCTTAGCCCTAGGCTAGGGTTTGGTTAGTAACAGTACATGGAGGGACCAAATGTGGAATTCCCTTGTTCCATGACCTAAATGGGTTATCAATCCCATTTAACCCTAAATTTACCAAAAATCTAATTTTGACCCCTTGCCCCTGAATTCCACCAAATGACCAAATTGCCCCTAAAACCCTAATTTTTCCCAAAAATCCCAAACACAACCAAAATTACCAAAATCCTTAAAAAATCATCCCAAAACATTTCTCACCATCTAAAATATACATAACACCCAAAATTTACCAAAATTCTCAAAATACCCCTAAATTAGCCAAAATTACCAAAATGCCCCTCCTAGCCTAAAAATTCTAAAAATTCCAAAAATTCCTAAAAACTCCTAAAACCCTCTAAATATTCCTAATTTCAATTTTGAACCACCACATTAGGGGTGTAGGGTTCGCTGCAAAATCCAATCTATATGAGAGCAATAGATCCTCCTTCTGGATATGTTTGAAATACTTTTAAATATATATTCCAATGTTTTAATATATGATGAAAAGCATCAGTGGCTTCAATTATGGGCTTAGGTAATTCTTTTAGAAGACTATCATCTTCTATATAAATCATTCGGATAAGTCCACATTTGTATAATTCAGATATGAGTTTCACATCGGTGTTTCCGTAAATATACACCACTTGATATTTACCAGTAGTGTGAAAGTAGATTTGAGGATTGATTCATTCCTTGTATAAAGATAATTGCTGCCATTCATCGGATATATTTGTAATTTTCTTGAAATTGTCTTACAATATTTTGGCATAATAAGGAATAATTTTCGAGGATGAAGCTTTAACTGTATTTTTAATGATCTTATTTTTGTCTGAAGAGCTATTTGCTTTATCCTAATTAATTAGATCAAGTGGTGTATATTTATGGTAACACCGATGTGAAAGTAGATTTGAGGATTGGTTCTTTCCTCGTATAAAGATAATTGCTGCCATTCATCAGATATATTTGTAATTTTCTTGAAATTTTCTCGCAATATTTTGGCATAACTGGGAATAATTATTTAGGAGGAACCTTTAACTGTGTTTTCAATGATCTTATTTTCGTTCTAAGAGCTATTTGCATTAGACTCCTTATCAATTAGGAGATTGCCAAAATCTTTGATTTTATTTAATTTAGAGAGAAAGGGTATTCCTTCGTCAGTATTTTCTTCGCAGAAATAATTCTTTAATTTTCTTAGCTCAGTAAAGACATTACTAGCTAGAGCTATTTCACATTTTATCTTCCATATTTATAACTCAACTCTTTCTAGATAAGTATTTAGCTCAAGACTGAGCCTATCTGTAGTTTCGCTGAGTACTTCATTAGTGTCCATATTTTCTATTTCCATATTTATTTCCTGCATAATTCAAGAAATAAAATGTCATCAAGAGAGTTTTTATTTCCTTCTATATATTCTAAATCAAAATTATAGGTGGAAAACCAACTTTGCCACTTAATAAGTTTTTCGTTGGGTAGAGAGTCTACAATTTTTCCTTTTATAAAGGAAATCACAGTTTTATTATCTATTCATATTAAAATCATTTCATTTAAGAATATTTCAAAATTTCTAATTGCCTTTTTTATAGCTAATAATTCTTTTTTGTTAATATGGTAGTTTTTTTCAGTGGGGGTATATGTTTCTGAGGCGTATTTGCATAAAAGTTCTATATTTCCTCTTTTAGCTTTAAGAATTACGCCTCACGCGATTTCAGAGCTATCTGTTTCTATAATTAAATAGTCTTCTGGCATTGGTAAATGTAATTTTGGTAAATTTTTACAAACTTCTTTACTTTGACTTAAGATTTCTTCATCTTTGTTATCCTAATACCAAGACATATTTTTCTTTAGTTTTTCTGTAAAGGTGCTCTTAGTTCTAATAGATTCTTAACTAATGCTTCTGCATAATTAATGCAACCGAAAAAGCATTATAAATCTTTATGATTATTGATTTGTTTAAAATGATCTATTTTTGTTAGAATGTGTTCTTGTAATTGAATAGAACCTTTGTCTATTATAAAGCTTAGGAATTCGATAGTGTTTACTAAGAATACTGCTTTCTTCTTACATAATACAACTCCATGTTTTTGTGCCTTTTGAGCGAGTAATGATAGATGTTTTAAGTGTTCATGAATGTTTTGGCTAAATATTAAGATATCATCAACATAAATAAGGCAGAAATGTTAGGTTATCCACTCTTCATTGAAATTTTTGAGGTGCATTTTTTATTCCAAAAGGCATTACATTCCACTGATAATGCCTTTGTGGTGTGCTAAACATTGTATATTCTTTACTATTTTTGTGCATTTTTTTGCCAGAATCCGGATTTACAGTCTAGTTTTGAAAACCATTTAGCGTTTTTAATAAGATTAATTAGTACTTTATTTGTTAAATAATATCCATCAAATTTGGTATTATCATTAAGTTTTTTTAGTTTATTACTAATCTTGCTTTTCCTTTAATTTGTTTTGCATGGTTTTTAACTAAGAAGGCGAGGCTACTATTTGGACATTTACTTAGTTCTATTAATTTAAGATCTAATAATTCTTTAATTTGAAATTGGAATTCTTTTTTATCTTCTTTGGTATATTTCATAGGTTTTACTCTAATAACAAGATTAGGATTAATGGGTTCGATTGTAGCAGCTGGCTCATCATTGTTCTGGAATGCTAATGGGTTTTTGAAGAATGTTTGTTTAAATATGGAATTAGCAAATGGTCTTAATTTATTGAGTTTATTATCTTTGTAAGAATCTATAGTATTTATGCTTAGCTTATCATTAAATAGATTTGGAAAGGTTTTTTTCATACTTTGATCGAGCGGTAATCACCACGCTGGCTGTGAAATGTGGGATTGGTTAAATAAAACTTTAGATTTCGTATTATTGAAAAATTAAGTGAGTAACCATTAGGGCTGATTAGTATAATAGAATTGTCTGTTTGTGTGAATGAAGAGAATGATTTGAAACAATTATTTCCTAAGATTAAATCTTGGCCATCATCATTAACAACATAATTTTTGTATTTTTAATATTACAGATTGGATTACAAAAATTTGATTAGTCCAGTATTGATTAATAATAAATGTGTCATTAAAGGTTCAGAGAAGTAAATCTTGAGAATAAATTTTTATATTATTTGGGAGCAAATGTTTTCTACAGACAGTGATATCACTTCCAGTGTCGCATAGGGCATGTATGGGTATAAGTTCATATGTTGGGACATATAATTCTACTTTGATATAACTATGAAACCGTATTTTGGGCTAGAATATAAGTGTCTATATTAGCATGTTAATGTGTGAATTTTATAGTATGTTGTTGCAAAAAATCCATGCCGACTAAGATTCGATTAGAGTTTTTATCGTATGTTAGGAATGTATGTTGAAAATCTATTCGATGGTTGTTTATATCCCAGAATCCAAATAGGATATTTGTTTTGTATGCACAAATATGTTTTTGTCCTAAGTAATCTTGATAGATGTATGGTTTGTCTTTAAAAATTTTAAGATTTTGTGGTATTAAATGTTAGTCTATATGTGATTTGTGAGATCCAGTATCTAGAAGTAATGTGCATTTTTTTTCATGGGAAATGTAATAGCCATTTACTAATAATTGATTATTATTGTATTCTTTTATGCCTAGACTTGGTCTAGGGATAATGGTTTTGTAAATATTGATGGATTTTCTTGGTTGTATTGAAAGTAAATTGTTGTTTTCTAGGTATGTAAGTTTGGGAATTCGTTGACTGGTACTTGTGCCTTCATCAAAATCTAAAAGTAGATTGGAGGATGTTGGTGTGATATCTAATTTGTTAATTTCATCTGGTTGAATGGTTTGTCGTATGTGAGAAGAAATAGGATCTAGTGAATGGGGACTATATTTGGTTTAAATGCTACTGTGTTATGTTGATTACTATAAGGGTATGCAGTTTGATAAGTAATGTCATAAACAGCACTGCCATCTCTCATTTGTATTCTGTCTAGTTTGTGTCTTAAAGTTAAAGATTTGTCAAGGTATCTATCGTTCATATTAACAGCATCATTTGGGTGTAAATTGAACATTAAATTTTGGCAGCATAGATTTCTTTGTATAACTCCTAGTATGACATCTTTTTTAGAATGTATAATGCAATCATCATATATCCAAATAGTAATACGGCTATCTATGCATTTTCTTAAATAAACTTTAATTAATATTTGAATTCCTCCAAAAAATAGATGTTTGTATTTTTCAAGACTTCTTATTCTCTGTAAATCTTGTGTTTTTATTTGTTTATTTTACAGTGGTATTTTTGTTTTTCCATCTGTATTTATTATGCCTATCTGGTGTTCACCATGTCTGATACTATAGTGTATGGATATTTTCCATAAAAATATTGGCATTTTGAAATAGTCTTTTATTCTTAAGGATAATTTCCTTTTTCTTATTTTATTATAAGCATTTTCAGATAGGGCAATGTCTTTCATACTCTATTGAGTTATCATTAGTTATATATGTTTCAGAGTGTTCTTCCATTAATCATAATATAAATATTCATCTATTTCATTATCATAATTAATCATTTCTATTAGAGTGCTTTCGGTGTCTGATAATTGATATAACTCTTCATCGCTATCTATATCGGAAAGATTAAAGATAGGTTCTAAATTATGTTCATTAATAATGGAAACAGATGTAACATGACTTAATTTATTTTTTTAGGGCATTTATTGGCATAATGTCCTTCTTTCTTACAGATCTAACATTTATTACTTTTTTGTTTAGTATTTGAGTTATTATTTCTTTTCTAAAAGCTCTTTTATTAAGGTTAAAATATTTTTTATTTACTTTTTTGAAAATTTTTTTCTTTTTGTTCTTTGCAGAACAATTACAACTACTGTTGGAAGAGGAAGAGGAACAACCCCATTGTTGAATTATTAAATCAGATTTTTCGCAACATAAGTATTGTTTGTATTTTTTATTTTGTTTGTGTAAGTCGATATGTTGACAGGCTTGTGCTAATTTTTCATAAGCAAATTGTATTCGACTTGCCAAATATGTATCATCGGGATGAACTTTGTTAAATTCCTGACTCCATAATATGTTATAAGGTTCGGGTAATTTATAAAAATATGAATCTAAATATAATGGTTTATCTTTATCTAATATATCATAAAAAAATTTTTGATAGTCGCAGCTATATTCGTTGAGATAGCAGATATTGCAGATACTTAAGGATATTATTTTTTGTTTAGCTACTTTTGCTTAAAGATTTTTCTTTTCATATTCTGTATTACTATATGTTGCATAACCTAATAATTCACTTTTTAGAAAACTTCCATAGATATTTGACCATCTTCATGGTGTATTAATTGTTTCTGATGCTTGACATATTTCTTTAATAGTATGTTTTTTCTCATCATTTAGGCCAGAATACCATTTCCTTGCGATACCAGTTAATGTATTTTTGATAAATGCATGTGCATCTTCTCCTCTTATATTATAATTATAAATTACTAAACTATGTTTTATTATCCATCTATCAATTATTTCAGTTATGTTCTTTGCGTAGTAAATATTTAAATAGATTCCATGTTCACTAATTGGTTCAGGAATATTATCTTTCTTTTATGGTCTGAAGGTGGGTATACGTTTAATGCTAGGAGGTAGATATCTAATAGAAGAACTAGGGTTTTGGTTATTGCTTGCCTGATTTGTTTCTAAAGATGGTATACTTAAAAGTTGATTATTCAATAAACTTGGAATATCAATAGAAGGATAATTATTTTGTCCTGTCATAAATTGGTGTTCAGTTAAAACATTTATCAAATCTCTTATTTAATTTCATGAAGGGAATGGTTCATCAAACCGAAATAACCTCATTAATTCTAAAAGGACCTTGTAAATTTCCTTGAGAGTTAAATTTATTTTGGTTAGTTCAATTAAGGGTTTCTGTATTAGAATTCAACTCTTTTAAATTGCAACACTCGGTAAGTATGGCTGCAGTAGCTAAATTATTATTTAGAATTTGTTGATTTAGAATTATTTTTAATCGTAATTCGTAGATATTTGAAGTACATTCAGAATTTATAATATTATTAAATCTGTTCTGAGTTATTTTTAGAAATCTTAATTTTTATAATTAGTTTTGGTTTAATTCCATATATTAAGGATTTTGTTAGGTACATTTTTAGAATATATTCCTAATTCAACTAGTTGTTTTAACATCATATAGCTTGTTATTATCCATTCCTTAAAATTTCCTAAAGGCGATTTTATATGAAAAGTTTTTTCCTTATGAAAGACATCTAATTGTTTATTTATTATATTTATTTAAATTAAGTCACAAATTCTCTTGAATTCTGTTTCTAAGAAGAATTTATTCAACATCTAGTTTCTTTTCTATAAGTGTACTAAGTTCTTCTTCAAGTAGATTTCTTTTTAACTCTTTTTCATTAATAAATCTGCTAACTTCTTCTATTAATAATCTTCTTTTTAAGTCTTTCTCATCTTTTATTTGTTGTTCATAAGAACTGATAGAAGATTCATAAGACCATGTAGGTGTACAAAGACATCTACAATGTTTTGGACATTCATAAAAATTTTCTTCAAGACAACTTGGCTCTGATACCATTTCTGTTGTCCTAGAGGTTGAGGTTGTGGATAATTCAGAAGATTTTTGTTTAATATGGGGAAAATAAACTAAAGGTAAATTATTTTTATATCTATATTCTATTTCTTCAATCTCTAGTATATATTTTCTTCTGCTCTTTTTAAATTTTCTTAAATATTAATTAAATTTATTAAAATTTCTTTCCATTTTCCGCATCATTTGCCCATAGGTCTCTTAAGAATACAAGGGTCCATCACGCTTCTTATCATAAAATTATATTGATATTATTTTATTCAAACTGTTATTCTCCTAGGGTTTGATCCTTACGCCTCCAGTTCATGCCATATTCTTCTTTGTGGCTTTATGAATTAAATTAAGGCTCGACAAGATCTCCAAGATCTAGAAAACCACAACCCTATACGGCTACTTCAAAGACGCAGAACACAGCTTTAATTTGTTTCCTACCTTAAAGCGTGGCTAGAAGAAGAAAAGTAAAAATAATATAATGTGAACAGAATCACATAATGAGAACGTAATAAAAACATAATATATTATAAAAGACTTACAGACATAGACGCAGGAAAAGGATAATTAGCCACTCTGGCTTACACACATTAAGTAAGAAGACTTAGAAGATTAGAAGATTAGTGATACCCCTAACACAGAGAGGAGGTATCAATATATAGTGCCTTGGTCCAGGCTAAGTTCGAATAATTTGAGCTAGAAAGTCCTCCTGAGTGGGAATCATTTGAGCTGGAAAGGTGTTATATTACTATACTTTATTGGTGGAGGTGCTCTTTAATAAGGTAGCAAATTCTTCGAATATTCGCTTATAAATGGAGTGCTAATCTGAAAAGGCATACTATATGTCGATGGAGCAATAATTCTTTGTTTTTACGACTTTATCTTTCCGGCTTGCAGTTTTATACATATTTCTTCGATGGTTTCTTTCTTTTGACATTACGTACATGTGCTTTATTTTTCTGTATTTTTTGACAGAATAATTCCTTGGCTTCTTTATTGACTGCAACATTATTTCAGCTAAGGGTGTTTATCCATTTTTTAATATAAAAATTCATGTACTTTTTTCGTTGGTTGCTTGTTGTGACTATAGAAGAATAATTTGTCGGATGATTGGTAGACCCAGATATTTGTTGCATTGTTTTTTTTTCGTTTCTAACCATATTTGATATAAGTCCTCAGCGGTTAATCATTGATGTAGTAATTCCATTGGCTTCTACTTATGGGTGTAGGGTCTGCTGCTAATTTCAATCTAGATGAGAGCAATAGTTCCTCCCTCTGGATATGTCTGAAATATTTTTAAATATAAATTCCAATGTTTTAATATCTGATGAAAAGCATGGGTGGCTTTAATTATGGGCTTAGGTAATTCTTTTAGAAGACTATCATCTTCTAAATAGATCATTCAGATCCCTAATTTAACCAAATACCTAAATCAGGCCAAATTAACACCCCAAACCTATTCAAAACCTCTTGAATCCTCTCCTAAACACTTTATAATAATCATACACACCATATTAAACAATCAATTGGACCTAACCCAAGCTTGAACCCAACCTAGCCTAACTTGAACACAAGTGACCCAAATTGAACCTATGACCCAATGTGACTAAATAAAGCCAAATGTGACCAACCAAAGTCCACCGCAGCCACCAAGTGAACCATAGGAACCACCCTAGATCCATCTACATGAGTCATGGACCAAGGGTCCCATGATTTAGGGGATTTCTTTCTTAAGTTTTTAAACCATATGGATCTTTACCAAAATTAATCACCAACTTAATTACTCACCATGATGATCTAACCACCTGACCTCTAGCCACCCTCCCCTGCCCTGGCAAGCCGGCCCAGTCTTTGAAAGAGCCTAAATCGAGAGCTACCTCACTTGGATCGAAACCCAAACTAACCCTACAAGTTGTCCAACCCTGATTGGTCAATTGTGTCTTGCTGCCTTCCACCTAAGTAGCAAATCTCACCCACCAGCAATCCCTGAGCTCAGCCTAATGGCCATGGCTATAAAAGCCAACCTTCACGGCCAAGAGGGGGGTGCTGAAAATTTCTTAAGGAAACTCTACCCAAATTGCTCTCACAGCCTCCTCAAGACCTCCTGAGTGCAAACCCACCATCCTTAGCCATTGAATCCCACTGCCCAGAGCTAATTTCAGAGCTCAATTCTTAGCTGAAACCAGGACACTCCCCACCACAGCTCCACAGTGTACCAAATTGAAATTAATTGCACCCACACCATCTCTACACTGAAAGAAAAAGTTCCCCCATCAGGGAGAGCCTCCATACCAGACTTTGATCAACACCTGAAATTATTTTTGACCGAACTTGGGCCTATACATTTCACCATAGCAAGAGGCTTCATCTGGAGGTTCGTTGGGACCAATTGAAGCTGCTACAACCATCTGCTTGAGGCCTCTCCTTTCAAACAAAGGTATTGAACTTCATATTCCTTTTGATCTTGTTTCGGTTCTCCATACATGCTGGGTTGATTTTAGGCTAGGTTAGTCATATAGATAGGTTCGTCTAGGTCAGATGAGTCCACAGAAATAAATCCCATGCGATTTGGTTGAGTCTAGCTCGAGTTCTTATGGCTAAAAGGTGGATGGCTCTCGAGATGAACCAGTCAAAGATGATGGAGCGTCGTTGGATCAAGCGTGTATTGGATGAACGGCTCTGATTGAGCTGGACGGGACTATGGTATATAAAGTGCGAGAGACGTGGTTGCTGAGTCAGAAGGTGGTCACAAATGGCAGAGCTCCGCGTGGGAGTTCGGAGATGCCTAGGATGACACGGCGTCGCGCTGGATAAGTAGGATATTAGGGTTATTTTGAATTATCTAAATTAGTTAACCTTTAAAAATTCATAACTTGGTGTAGAAAAATCATAAAAGTAAAAGAAAAATACTCTCTTGCTCACTGAACAAAGGAGAATAATGTGGAAATGGTTTTAAATTTATCTGATGTGTATTTTATTTTTAATTAGTTAAATACAATATTTAAACTTTTGATTCTCCACTCACTTAGACATTTCACCATGGCTTAAAATTTAGGACTTTTGTTCCTCTATCATTGGGGATACTCCTTGATTTCTCCAAAGTTAGGGGGAATCTATATGAAGAGAACCTTAGTTTTTAAGGTAATCACCCCTATATTGGTATAAAAATTATAATAATTAAAATATTAAAAAAAGCCATGTAAATTTTGGTAAGTTCCCTATGACTAGAGGACCAGAGGAAAATGTAAAATTAAATTGGACAAAACATAAAAGTAAATAATATAAAAATCATTCTCCACTATAATTTAAGATCAGAGGAACTCTCCATAAAAATTGTAAGTCATTTGAGTTGATTTGACCACTCAAATGGATTTTTTAAATCAATTGACATTTTTGCTATTAAAATAATTGTAATAAATAAAATACAAGTTGGAAAATTATGAAATTGGTTTTAGAAGTTCCTTGTGAACAGAGCTACATAAGAATTATAAAATTGGAATTAAAATAAAATTTTCATTTTTAAAGCTGCTTTAAATATTTAAATAATTAAAAATTCATAAAAATCATGAAAATTATTAAATTTGGGGAAATGTTCTAAATTATCTCCTAATCACTTATGAGCAATTGGAATAATTTTCCTAATTTTCTAAGTAAATATATAAATTTTAAAGGGTTAAAAACAATTTTTAAGCTTAAAAAAGGATTTTTTCTTAATTCCTCACTAAAATAATTCTAATAATTAAAATATAAATCACAAAAATATGAGTTGTTTCTTTGGGTCCCCTGACTTAAGGGAGATTTAATAAAAATATAAAACTTTATTTTCAAATTAAATAATATTTTATATTTAATTAATACTCCTGAAATTAAAATAATTATAATAGTTATAATAAATTTCAAAAAATCATAAAAGTTCGTCCAAGTGGTCCTCCAGTCTATGTGAACCTCCAAATATTTTCTTAAAGAGTAAAGGATTTGTTTAGATCAAGTTGTAAATTTATCTTTGAAAATCCTTATGTTTGCATTAAAATAATTATATAAATTAAATAAAATTTAGAAAGATCACTTTTTTTTCCTCTGATGTTTTAATTGACCCATGGGTAGAGTACCATAAAAATTTCAAAGTCATTTGAGTTAAATTTGATTAATTATGAAGTATTAAGGCCTTAGGGGCAAAGTTGTAATTTTGAAGAATTTAGCCTTAATTAATATTTTTGCTTAGTTAAAGTGGGAAACGGGAAATGAATGATCTTAATTAGAATGATTGAATGATTGAAACATAAAGAGATAAATGGTAGAAACCAATCTCACTTTTGTCGTATTAAAGGGAAAACTTTTAATTTCTTTAATAATATTTATTTGGAAGATAATCAAAATTAAATGATCCTAAGTTGGGGGTTTCATCTTTGGAAGATGATATTTAATGATCTAAACCCACTCCAAAGATAATTCAATATTTTGATAAGAATCATAATAAAAAAAATCAACTTAACTTCTTTTTTTAAAATATAAATGTACCCACTAAAGTATTAAGGGCTTAGTAGTGAACTAGGATTAATTAAAATTTGACTAATGAGGTTTAGAAAGAAAGCTTAACTAATATCAAACACTTTTTGAAACACTACAAGCTCAACTTTAAAATTAAATTGGAAAAAAAAATCTTAATAAATCAATTTGCTCCTAGAAGCCTTTACTCACATAATTGCTAAATAAAATATCAAGTGATAGTTACCCCACTTTTTGGGATGATTAAAACATCAATGTTTATTGAGCATAAGGGTATGAAATGGATGAATCATTTACTAAGTATGATAAATTCAAATAAATTCAACAAAGTTCAAAAGGGTTGTGAAATATTTAGGCATTCTCTGGATATTTCACAGTCTTCTAGACATCTTACAGGACAACTGAAAATATTATACTTATTAAAGAAAAAAATCTCTTAAATGAATAAATAGAACCCACCAAGTTATGACATAGGACTCAGTAGGCCCATGATGAATCTATCCATAGGCTTCACATTCCTGTAAATTATAAATGTTTATTGCAAAGGATACTAAATTTTTAGGTGGAGGAATGAGAAGACTCGACAAATACGCTTTTATAATTTACAATACTTTCTTTTCCTGCACTTTCTTTACTGCACTTTTCCTGCTGACAAGCTTTTATGTTAAATAACAATGTCACCCTGTATGAAAACCAAAGCTTTTAGGATAGCCACAAAACTGAAATCAAAACCAAAACCAAAATTAAAACAAAACAAAAATCAACCGCCACAACAGTCAAAATATAAGACAACTCAAGATTTAATCACAAACAAAATAAAAAACACAAGTGAAACTAAATTAAAATGTCTCTATCGGATGATCGGGAATACCTCGGAGGAGGCAACCTACGAGTGCTAACGAGCTTTCCCACGGTCTAAATGAAAGTATGGAACTCATTAAGTTGAGTTTAGAAATTCATATGGACAAAGGGAATCCAAAGAAAATACTTGTGCCAGAATGAGGGAACCATGCGATCCAAATCGGTGTCGCCATAATTAACTTAAATATTCCAATAATAAGACATTAAGACATCTTAATTTAAACCCTTTCTGAAACATGCTACTTCTCCCAATGTCTTCAATTTGACACTTCTAAAACTAAACTTGCTATGACAAGGAGCTTGGAGCATGCATTATGGGTAGCACGACCATCTTTAACAACAAAATTCCTTATAATTAAACAACAACCCATAGGACTTGAAGGTAATTTGACTAGTGCAACATAAATCCTCACTTTATCTCTTTATACCTTTGCACCATGTGCAATATAAGCCCTAAATCGTCTTAGGTTCCTAGGTTCTCATCAGGTATGACATAAATCCTCCTATCTTCTAAGCTATTCACATGATTTAAATCAAGTTGATGTAAGCCCCAAATAATAAAATTAGTAAGATTGAACATTAAATGACTATCTCAAATTGAAGCCAAACCATAAGATTGTTTGGGAGAACACCAAGATTTTCCTTGGATCTATGTCTTTCCCCTAGCTTTATCTTTCTTTGGATTCCTACAATAACTATTATGAAGCTTAAGTCACTCGCCTATTGGATTTCCCATTACCACATTTTCTTGATGATCCTACTTTTTGGAAGTCATGAATATAATATTTCCTGATTTAAATTAAGAGTTTTCTTAGGTGACCTCAGTTACCTAAGATGTAATTAACTATAGAGGCTTGTCCTTAAAGGAAACTTAAAGACCCCAGATTGATATAAGCACTATCTAATTCTTTCATATTTAGACAGGGGAAGTTATGGGTCAACATAAATGGTTCGCAGACCAAACGAATCTCATGGATTCTTTAGTTTATTTGATCAAGCATCACCACCAAGCAATGTATCCATTCTTAGGGATAGATACATGGCTTGCAATGAAGTGCTTGATTATTTAAACTATTGTATATATGAGATCAGTTTGATTTCATGTTTTCAAAATTAAAAATGATATTTTCTGAAATTATATATATATATATATATATTAAATTAAATCTATTTTAAACCCTTTGTGCCGACAAAGTTCAATACAAACGACACAACATAAACTTAAATAGATGTTAATACAAGCATAGACACACATTTAGAAGTGTTATAGCCACTATGATATCAAATTCAGCACACCACACATAAACACTTAATACTAACATAATTTATATCTAAGGGTCCATCTAGGAGTAGTTGTGAACATTGGTGACCCTTCTTTTCACCCTCCAACAAATTACGATAAAAAACATGATAAAAAGGAGCATGAAAAAATTCTGAAGCAACCATATTCGCTATCCATTTATTACTATTATACATGGTCACTTGATAATTATGGAAACTTGCAAAATTTTTAAATTAGAGTTTCAACTTCCAATCAAAATTTTCAAATAGGTGGAATAAGTTTTCATGCTTGGTTTGCATATAGTATATCTCCTCTTCAATTTTCCGAAGTTTGTCCATAAGATTCTCCAGAATTAATGCTAAGAATATGTTGAAGTAGGTCTGAACATTCTTATGCATCATCTTCTTGTCTTCAAACCTCCCATTGTAATTACTCTCCATGATCTCTAATTAAGAATGAATTTTCTACTCTCTATTATCTCTAGAATGCTTAGAACTATGGAAAGGATGCCTCCTTTCCCATTCTAGGCGGTTTAATAGAGAAGAAGAGGGTAGAAAACCAAAATCTTAACAGTTTAGAGAAGTTATTTGAACTGTGGCGCTATAGCGCTAGATCTGGCGCTATAGCACTATATCTGGCACTATAGCGCGAATCCAGAAGTTTTCCATATTGAATTTCTTTCATCCCATCCTCATTTTTATCAATAAAATAAATTTTTGTGTCGTCATAATCATGTATGACTTAATTTCACTTCATAAACTTATCATACAACAATTACTAAATCAATCCAATCCACACCAATGGAATAACAATCGTGAATAAAAATTAAGCTTCACTGGTATTTTAATGTCAAAGTAACTTTCCTACCCTCACATAGAGACCAATTTCTTCATTAAAAAATAAATTCATGTTTCAATTTCAAGAACTTCAAATAATATGATATAAAACATTGACTCCTTAAAAAAATAAGCATATCTCGTAAATCCATCAATTAATAACTGAGGAAATCCATTCATAATCCTTATGGATCAAAATAAACATAAAACCCCTATATGATTTAAATCGATTAAAACAATATTAGAGAAAGAAGGCCCTCCATAATTGAATAAGAAAAGCTATGATGAATGGGATATTTTGTAATTTAACCAAGTTAAAGGGGAATGAAGAGGAAATCTCACCTTCGAACTATGAAAAGGTAGTAAAGGAAGAGGAATTTGAACTTCAATGACTAGCAAGAAACTCAGGTCAGAGAAAATTAAGTGAATCAACCTTCCAGAAAACGTTGATCTCAATAGAGGTAACAAACCAACAATCTGAATCAAAGAATAAATCACCAGCCTCAAAACCCCCCCACAAAGGTGTATTTATAGCCCAACGAGAGGATGGTGCACACCTGTGATCCGAGTGAATTTCATTCACGGTGATCAATCGGTTTAATTTCTGTATGCTATAAATGTCTTTCAACACTACAACACACAATGGAGCAAATTTGGAAATATTACTAGAAATTATAATCAATTCACTTCAGTATAATCTGATTTATCTTTAAGCTGCCACCCCTACTGAGCTAAAAGGTTATTATGATTACTAAATGGTTTCACTAGGTCGCAAACGCAAGTATACGTATCACTCAAGTAATAAAGAACTCTAATTGAGTCTATGTATCGATCCCACAGGGAGGAGATAAACTTATAATGGTAGCACAAGACACTTTGTTGAAACAAATAAAACTTAAGTAAGAATTACAAGTAGATAATGTTTAATGTAACTAGAAATACTAAGTTGACTAAACTAACTTCTAAACTTAAAAGTAAAATTTTCTAAATCTAAACAAAGGTTATGTAACTAAAGGTTCAAGTTTGACAAAATATCATTCCCCTTGCAATGAGGTTATGGTTAGTGAATAAATCAGGTTGTTCAGGATTGTATTGTGCCAAATAGGAGCATTCATATTCTTTAACCTCTCTCGAGTGTATAAAAAATAATGGTTAATCCAAGGTTTAGTCTTTAAATCTGTGGTTAGTTTGGGAGGATGCTGACTCTCACTCCAGAGCTCCCACTTCTCCCTCATCTAAGGGCTTTAGTTTCTAGACACTTGAACCAAACTGGGGATTTGTCTGTCACCATAAAATCTACAATTCTATGCCTATAAAAGTATATTTCTCACATGAACCAACCTCATGGACTACATTCCCATCCATAACATTGAAAGTCATTCTCACTTTGTTGTTGAATGCATAGCTCTTTCGGATCTTATTTTTCACAACAAATTTTAAAATTTCAATTGGTTAGATCGAAAAGTAAATGAAGATCCAAGTTTAACCATCACAATTTCTATAAAATATTTTTGCACAATAATTCTGATTCATCATAAAATTAATTCTCATTGCAAGGAGAAGGACAAAGAAATCTACTCAGAATTCATGAGGAAATTACAATAAAACATGGATTATATATATAAGAACAAGTTTATACAACACAAAAAGTAATAAACACAACTTATCTCAAACTTTCCCCCGCGCAAATTCCTTGAAGTTCCTTTGACTTTCTCTTTACAAAACCACTCAATTCTCTCTTAGAAAGGTAAGGAAGAAGAAATCTCTCACTTTCCCTCTTCTCCTATAACTCTTGAGAAAATTCAAACTCTCAACACATACATCACACTTCCTCCAACTCTCCTTTCCTTCCCCCCACCTTCTCCTACAACTCTTTGAGAAAATTCAAACTCTCAACACATACAACACACTTCCTCTAACTCTCCTTTTATGACTTAAACTCATTATATTTTATGTTTAGGAAAAATTTTCCCAAGAGTTTCCTCAATTAACTCTCCAAAAATCATTCCAATTCAATGATTTTTTAGGAATATCCATCATTGGCACCATCAACACTGAAATCTAGCACCATCGGTGCAAATCTTAGGTCTTTCTGTATTAGGGAGATGTTGACGCCCATTCTGGCACTGTCAGTGCCAAATCTTTACCTCTCTGAATTAAAGCATCGTCGGCGCCCATTCTGGTGTCATCGATGCCAAATTTGTTTTGAACATTTATTCTCTGGATTTTGGCATTGTTGGTGTTGAGTCTGGCGCCATCAGCACCAGTACATTTTGCAAATGCTCAATTTGACTCTAAATTTATTCATTTTTTGCTTTCTTTTGCTCCAAATGTTTAAAGTCAATATACCTGCAAAATATCATCAAAATACATTTCTTTAAAGTGTAATATCATAAAAAATGAGCAAAATATGTATATGAAAAGTCAAACATTTTTTTGGTGTATCAAAGTCCCTGAAACTTATGTGTTACTTGTCCTCAAGTTACTATTTTACTATGTAAAAATGATGACTCATGGTAGTGAATTCAACTTCATAATTGTTACAATTTTTGTTTCATAAGTATAATAGGAAGACATTTAAATTAGTTCTAATAAATTGGGTCAAACTATAGGTAAGAGTATTTAGTAATGAAGTTTAAGAGTTCTAGTCTTCTATTCATTTAAAGAATAAATGTAATTTTCCATATTAAGGATACTTAGGAAAATCATATGAAAATGAATTTGACGGCATTCCGATATTTGGCTCATCGCCGCCGGCGCTGTAAATTCTCTCGTGTCATGGTGGAATTTCTTTCGATGTCGTTGTTGAGGAGTCACCACTCTGTTTAGCCAGCATATTACCTTGATCTTCAAGAAATCTTATTCTTTTGGATCATGTGAAAAATCCTTAGATGTTAAGAAACTTGAAGAGGAAAGATAAGAGCTGATAAAATAGAAAACAGTAGAACAAATAAATATTAGTGGTAGTCCTTATGGAGAAGATTCCATAATGTCTTATTCTGGATATCTCCGTATAAGGATGACCACATGGAAAATCTAATAAATAGAGATTTTAGGAGTGAACTATTTTAAGTTCTTTAATTCTTCTATAGGAGCAAGATCACATAGTTAATTACATCTTAAACAATTAGGATTGTCTAAGAAAACTCCTGATTAACGTTAACACTCATTCTTAAAGAAATATTGAAGATGAAGAAAGTAAATGCCAATGTTTAATCTTAAGGGTAATACTTATCACATACTACCCTAAAGGTTTTGTTTTGTTATCGTTGTTGTTTTGTTTTGTTTTATCAATGTTGTTTTATTGTTTCGCTGTTTGTTTTGTTTTGTCAATGTCATTTTGTTTCGTTTTTTTTTCAATGTTGTTTTATTGTTGTTTTGTTAATGTCGTTGTTTTGTTTTGTTTTATCAATGTTGTTTGTTGTTGTTTTGTTAATGTCATTGTTTTGTTTTATTTTGTAAATGTCATTTTGTTGTTATTTCGGGTTTTGTGGCTATCCAAAAAGTTTTGGTTTTATTTTGTTTTAATGTCGTTGTTCTGTTGTTGTTTTGTTTTTTTTCTTTTGTGGTTTTGTTTTAATGTCATTGTTGTCCCGTAGTTAGAATATCACCCTGCAAAATAGAGTTAGCACACTAAAAAGGAACTTATCTTCAACCTGCAAGAAAAATAATGTTAGAGTTATTCTTGCAAAAGAAATAATGTCAATTTTATTAATTTTGTTGGTTGAATTTTTAGACAACCTAGTCAAGATGTCCATGGCTTTGTCGTCTAGGGTCGTCAGATGCCTTGATTTACTTAGTCCGAAAGGTTTTTTTCAATTTTATTAATTTTTTTCAACGATAACAAAACAAAACCTTTAAATCTGAAAAGACTGGAAGACTCATGTCAACAACCAGGATTGCATCATCCAAGATATCTTTGTAGATCAAAAATGCTGACGTTTAAGTTGCATTCAGTGATATTTTTTCATTAAGGTTTCATTTAAGTTTTAATGTCTTTTCAGATTTTAGGTTAAAAAAAATTTTAGTTTGTTTATGATTTATTAACCAATTAATTTTTATAATTTTTTTCATTTTTTAAGGCTATTTTAGATTCGATGTCATTTGTTGGATAAAATCTAACTTAAATTATACTTTAGAATGTTAGATTCGATGTCATTTGAATCTAAAGGGTGTTAATTTTAATGTAGATTAAACTTAAATTGAGTGAAAACTAAAATAAATTAGACTTTAAAGTTTTAGATTCAATGTAATTTTAAGTAAAATCTAACATAAGTTATACTTTAGAATTTTAGATTTGATGTCATTTAAATCTAAAAAGGTGTTAAGTCTAATGTAGATTAGACTTAAATTGAGTAAAATCTAACATAAGTTAGACTTTAAAGTTTTAGATTCGATGTCATTTGAATATAAAAGGTGTTAAGTCTAATGTAGATTAGACTTAAATTGTGTAAACTCTAACATAAGTTAGAATTTAAAATTTTAGATTCAATGTCATTTGAATCTAAAAGGTGTTAAGTAAAATCTAACATAAGTTAGAATTTAGAATTTTAGATAGATGTTATTTGAATCTAAAAGGTGTTAAGTCTAATATATATTAGACTTAAATTGAATAAAATTCAATTGAATTTTGAACTTAGAGGTTTGGTTGACTTGAATTGGTTAAGTTAAGTTCAATATAAATTAAACTTTAAAGATTCAACTAACTTAAGTTCACCTGAATTAGAAATATTACTCAAGTTCAGTATGGGTTAAGCTTAAGTTTGAATTAACTTGGCTTCAGCTTGGGTTGAACCTAAGTTAGAATTGTTGACTTAAGTTCAATATGGATTGAACTTAAGTTTCAGTTGACTTGGGTTCAATTTAAGTTGAAACTAAGTTAGAAATGTTGACTTAAGTTCAATATGGGTTGAACTTAAGTTTGAGTTAACTTGGGTTCAATTTAAGTTGAACCTAAGTTGGAAGTGTTGACTTAAGTTCAATATGGATTGAACTTAAGTTTGAGTTGACTTGGGTTCAATTTAGGTTGAACCTAAGATAGAAGTGTTGCATAAGTTCAATATGGGTTGAACTTAAATTTGAGTTAACTTGGGTTCAACTTAGGTTGAACTTAAGTTAGAAATGTTTATTGAACTTAAGTTTGAGTTAACTTGGGTTCAATTTAGGTTGAACTCAAGTTAGAAGTGTGGATTTAAGTCTAATTAAATATAGACTTAATTAGGGTTTAAGGTTATTTAAGCCTAATTTAAGTAAGGCTTAGGTTAATTAAGTCTAATTAGGGTTAGACTTAAGGTTGTTTAAGCCTAATTTAAGCAATGTTTAAAGGTTAATTAATTCTAATTAGGGGTAGACTTAATTAGGATTTACGATTGTTTAAGCCTAATGTAAGTAAGGCTTAAAGGTTAATTAAGTTTAGTTAGGGTTAGACTTAATGAGGATTTAAGATTATTTAAGCCTTATGTAAGTAAGGCTTAATGGTTAATTAAGTCTAATTAGGATTAGACTTAATTAGGATTTAAGATTATTTTGTGCCTAATGTAAATAAGGCTTAATGAATTAATTAGGTCTAATGGGTTAGACCTAATTAGAGTTTAAGATGATTAAACCTAATTTAGTTAAGGTTTAATGGATTAATTAGGTCTAATGGGTTAGACCTAATTAGGGTTTAAGATATTAAGCCTAATGTAGTTAAGGCTTAATACATTAATTAGGTCTAATGAGTTAGACCTAATTATGGTTTAAGGTATTAAGCCTAATGTAGTTAAGGCTTAATGGATTAACTAGTTCTAATGGGTTAGACCTAATTATGGTTTAAGATGATTAAACCTAATTTAGTTAAGATTTAATGGAGTAATTAGGTATAATGGGTTAGATCTAATTAGGGCTTAAGGTATTAAGCTTAATGTTGTTAAGGCTTAATGGTTTAATTAAGTTTAATGAGTTAGAACTAATTAGGGTTTAAGATAATTAAACCTAATTTAAGTAAGGTTTAATGGATTAATTAGGTCTAATAAGTTAGACTTAATTATAGTTTAAGGTATGAAGCCTAATGTAGTTAAGGCTTAATGGATTAATTAGGTCTAATGGGTTAGACCTAATTACGGTTTAAGAATATTAAACCTAATTTAGTTAAGGTTTAATGGATTAAGTAGGTCTAATGGGTTAGACCTAATTAGGATTTAAGGTATTAAGCCTAATGTAGTTAAGGCTTAATAGATTAATTAGCTCTAATGAGTTAAACCTAATTATGGTTTAAGCTATTAAGCCTAATGCAGTTAAGGCTTAATGGATTAATTAGGTCTAATGGGTTAGACCTAATTATGCTTTAAGATGATTAAACCTAATTTAGTTAAGGATTAAGGGATTAATTAGGTCTAATGTGTGAGACCTAATTAGGGTTTAAGGTATTAAGCCTGACGTAGTTAAGGCTTAATAGATTAATTAGGTCTAATGAGTTAGACCTAATTATGGTTTAAGCTATTAAGCCTAATGTAGTTAAGGCTTAATGGATTAATTAGGTCTAATATGTTAGACATAATTATGGTTTAAGATGATTAAAGTTAATTTAGTTAAGGTTTAATGGATTAATTAGGTCTAATGGGTTAGACCTAATTAGGGTTTAAGGTATTAAGCCTAATGTAGTTAAGGCTTAATAAATTAATTAGGTCAAATGAGTTAGACCTAATTATGGTTTAAGTTATTAAACCTAATGTAGTTAAGGCTTAATGGATTAATTAGGTCTAATGGGTTAGACCTAATTAGGGTTTAAGGTATTAAGCCTAATGTTGTTAAGGCTTAATAGATTAATTAGGTCTAATGAGTTAGACCTAATTATGGTTTAAGGTATTAAACCTAATGTAGTTAAGGCTTAATAGATTAATTAGGTCTAATAGGTTAGACCTAATTATGGTTTAAGATGATTAAACCTAATTTAGTTAAGGTTTAATGGATTAATTAGGTCTAATGGGTTAGACCTAATTAGGGTTTAAGTTATTAAGCCTAATGTAGTTAGGCCTTAATAGATTAATTAGGTCTAATGAGTTAGACCTAATTAGGGTTTAATATATTTAACCTAATTTAGTTAAGGTTTAATGGATTAATTAGGTCTAATGGGTTAGACCTAATTATGGTTTAATTGGTTTAAGTATAATGTAATTAGGGTTTAATTTTCATTTATACTAATTTAATTAAGGCTTAAACTAATTAATTAAGTCTAATGATGATTAGACTTAATTTGAGCTTGTGTGAATCTGTTAGTGTTGGGTTCAAAATTTGACTTAGCCCATTTGTGAAATGAGCTAAGTATTATATGGTTTTAAGGGTTAATTAAATAATTTATAATTATTAACCCTAAGAGTTCAATATGTCATTTTAAATTTTCCAAAGGCTAAGTCTTGACATTTTAGGGTTTGTGTCTATCTCCCTAAATTACTTAACCAATTTCCATTTTAATTTCCCATATTTTCAATTTTATATTTATTTTGAAAAATTAATTACAAAATCTCATGAAAATTATGGAATTCTATGCTAGAGAATTTTCCTAACCTTATAAAAACCAGAGGATGTTTCTAAGAGCTTAAAGGTTCTTCCCTAAAAGTTTCATATGTTTTTGATTTATAAATAATTTTTAATAATTAAATTACCCCAAAGAGTATTTAATTATTTAAAAATTAAATATAACTCCAAAATTCAAATTTTCAATTCCACATTGTTCTCCTCACTGTCATGAGTTCAAGGATATTTTGATTATATTCTTCTAATTTTTCAATGCAAAGATATGGATTTTTAAAGTTAAATATAATTTTTGGTATTAAACTAAATCCTACTTAAGAAAATTCTACGCGGTACTGACTGGATCATCGGATTCGTTGAAACAATATGCGACGCCATTTGATTAGGTCGGGATTTCACGCGGATAGACATGTGGCCCGTAGTTGATTTGTTTCATATGGATGAAACTGCGGTCTGATGAGATCTCGACTATCCATTTTTAATACATAAAAATGGACAGCATCCCGTCGTCTTCCCCAACCTGGTGTTTCCCATAGACTGTCCATGATCTAGGCTTAAGATCTCGCACGGATCCTAATGAAACTTTATGGGGATTGTTCCATAAGCTTCATCGTGGGAAAACGATCATATCCATACGGATTTGTGGGTATGTGACCCGACCACAATTACGCAAGTAAAATAGCTTATAAAATTATGGTAAAACTTGACCTCAAATCAGATTAAGCGGCTAATGTATGATAATTAAAGATAAAAGTTTTTTTAAATAAATATAAATCATACACTAAGGTACTACGCAAGTATATGTATCATTTCAAGTATATAGGGCTTTTTTTTTAAAAACCCCAGATATCGATCCCACGGGAAAGGCTAAGTAAAAATTTAAAAAGAAAGAAGAAGATCTATTGAAAAGCTAATCAATTAAGAAGTAAACATATGCAAGTTACTTAAGTAGCAGTTGTAAGTAAGAACATTTAAATTCTTTAACAAAATAAACAAAGATTCTTTCCCCATACGAAATATTTCATGATTAGTAAACATCTAAATTAGCTTGAGAAATTTGAGAATGAGGTATTGTGAAAAATAGAGCATATATGTTCTTTACCCTCTGGTCAAGTGTCTTAAGAACGTTGGCTAGTTTTTGAAGATTGAATTAATATGTATTGTTAGTAGTAAGGGACGAATTTCTAGGCTCTCACTTCTAGATTCCCCCCAAGGGTGCCTATGGTCGGGCCTACTAGTGACCCGTCACTTCCAAATTAATAGAATTTAGCTTGTCAATCTAAAAACATATTCAATTCTACGCCCTTCAAAGATTATCTCCCTATCTATTCGCACCTCCCCCTTCAAAAATTTACCATCTACCTTTTCAAGGGAAATGTGATACTTACAAGTTAAGAACTCTTAGCCCACGGTCAGATCTTAAGAATTCTCCACAGATTTTAACATTACATGTGATCAAATTGCAATGTAAATGAAGATCAGGTAAAGTATCATCACAAATTATGGAAGAAAGTAAGTTCTCAAAACTAAATTAAATCCTAAACTAAATCATTTCATATTCGTAGGGAGAAAGAGAAGAAGACTACTCAGAAAGAACCAAATTATAAATACCACAAACCATATTTATATAATTCAAATTCAAAATACTAAACTTAAGAACCAAATTATAAAGACTTATCTGGAATGATATCCAAGCAATCCTTTGAAGTTTATCTGACTCCGACTGACTTTTACAAGACTCCAACTCCAGCAATCACACTAAAAACACTCTGAACTCTCACTAAAGTAAGGTAAATAACACTCCACACTCTTTAATTTAATGAGAATACACACCTCTTTCACTCTTACAACACCTACACACTCCAAACAACCACACTTTTTTCTGTAGAATCGTCCTCTATTTATAGAGCTTCGAAAATTACCAGGGGTTGCTTTAGGCACCTCTTCAATATTCATCCAAATTTTTTGAATATTCTAGAAAGTAATTGTGGGGCCTAGGCGCCAGATCTGGCGCATAGGCGCGAGTCTCCTGCACGAATGGATGTGTCCCTTCAGGTTTTGAGTCGCACCTCTTTATTGAATAACTGATTCCCTGTGTCTATATTCATTGTATCTTGTGGGAATTTATCCAGAGACTTCTAGATTGCTTCTGAGTCATCAATAATCGTCACAAAACCGTCCAAGAATTTTCTAGATTCCCCTACTGAGTCTGGCGCCTGGGCGCCAGATCTGGTGCTAAGCGCCAGAGTAAGCCCTTTTTTTCTTGTTTTCTTTAATTGACTCATTTTTGCTCCTTTTACTCCTTTTTTTGACTCTTTTTCTTCATAAACTCATTTTCATGTACCTGCATCCAAAAACATAAGAAATACATTTTATTAAAGCGTAATATCCTTAAAATATTAGTTAAAAATGATATAAAAATTTAGGTAATTTTAATGTAGATCAATTCTCCCAAATTTAAATGTTGTTTGTCCTCAAGTAACTCTTTACAACTAAAAATAATAATCTATGGAGAAAATTTGTCTTTAAGACTTCTATAACTGTTCATTTTATAAATTGAATAATGAAACTTAAAAGGCTTTTTAAATAACTTAGGCTAAAACCAAAATATGTAAAATATTTAATATTTAAGTGTTAAGAACTCTCTTCTCCTATCTATTTCAAAAAATAATTGCAATTTGTCATATTAAGAACATGTAGATAATTTACAAGAAAAAGATTTTCATGATAACTCTACTAGTAAGGATGCTTATACATAAGACTTAAGTAAAAAAATGTAATTAGGTCTCTTCCTATAAGATAATTCAAGTGAAGCCAATTTTTTATTAGGCATCTCCTCAAGCTTCTCCTCACTTATTCTTTTTTTTATTTTCATATTTGGATTGCTTTCAATCCTTTTTTTTCAAGTGAGAATTACTATATCTGGATAGCCTGTTAATGATTTTGAACTTCACTATCCTTAACTTATATTTAAAGACTTAACACATTTTTCACTTAATGAATATGTGTTTAGCAAAAAAAAAATTTCATAGAGTTTCAATTCTATCTTCTCACGTTAACATCTAGATTCCTTAATACTTTCAAAAATACAAAATTTTTTAATTTAGATATCTGAATCAAAATTCTTACACTCTTTTATTAAATAATTACAATTTTTCGAATTATCCCTTGTTATATAAAAAATACTTTTATAAGTTTATTATAATATTCATGAAAACAACAGCATATCTATCTTAAATTAACTTTTCTTCCATAGGTTATGTTATTAATTTTAAAAATATTGTTTACTAAGGACAAGTAAAGTTTAAATTTAAGTTCTTTTCCCTCCCCCAAATTTAGTTCTTTTTAAATAGGTTTAAACATTTTGCAATATGAAATTTTTAAACTAAGTAGGAAGAAAAAGGTACAACAATTAAGGTATTTAAAATAGTAGAGTAATACAAATATAAGCAGCAATATAAAAGAGTAGCAAAGTAAATAACATATGAAAACTAACACTCTTTTACATTTTAAACATTAAAAACAACAGAAGCATAAACAGGATTAGGTTCTAAGCATTATGACAACAGCAATATAATTGAGTTACTACAGAGTACTCATATAGTGCAATAATACTGAAAAGGTAAAAACACACATAATAGGCACATAACTAAAGCAAAGTAGAAGTAAAGTCTAATTATCCTCAGTCTCCTCCTCATCGTTGGAAGAATCATCAGGAATATGACTTCTGGGATTAATCCATGGGGTGAATTTAGGACAAGAAAGAAATTCGATGTTCTTATCACCCTTCAAGAATTATATTCCCGATCATATTCACTCTTCCTCTGTATATACTCAGACACATGATCGATCTTACTATCCAAGTACCTCTCACAAAAAGTATTCCACACATCTGGTGGAAGCTCAGAAGTAGAAGTGGAAGGTCTGGGTGCAGACGTAGAAGGCATAGAAGAAGTAAATGCTCCGGAACCTTGACTTTTTATCTTTCCATAAGTATCCACATGGGATTTCCAATTAACTTCAGTAGCTTAAGGTTCTCTTCAGAATGAGAGTAAGTAATACCGACATTCTTACAAATCGAGAAAATGAGAGCAGAGAAGCCTAAACCAGAAATAACACTTCCTCTAGCTGAAGTGTTGATTACATCATATATAATGGTTCCCACATCTATTGGCTTCATTTTTTTAATGCAATAATTTAAAATAACTCGTTCTTTCGTCACTTCACTCAGGTGATTTGATGGAAGAATACGAGCAGAAATAAAGTAGTGTCAGGCTTTAGAAGTAGCATTAAGCATAGAAGAGGAAAAATTTTCCCGTTTATTGTTTCGGATTTTTCAAGATCCTCTTCCATCAGTCAGGTAGGCTAAAATCTCATCAAGCTCTCCTTCAGACGGAGTAAAAACATCATAGAAGCAGTCTGTAGCAGGAGGTAGGCCATAAAACATGTTGATGACTTCAGGAGTGAACTCAACTCCCATCCCCCTAATATAAACTTTATTATCGACTGTTTCAAGAAAATTTGCATAGAATTCCCGAACAATAGAAATAACAGCTACAACAGAAGAATAACAAAACTGTTCCCACTGTCAAGCAACAATAATATTTTCGATCGAGCCACCAGGATGATAAAAACTTCATTTCGCAATGAATTTGCTAGCCGACACGAATTCATTGTAGCGTACTTGAGCACTTGCACTAGCAAAACTTCGACTGATCAAATTCGCTTTGCTCCTTTCCTCGCTTTGACTTTGGTGCCATTTTGTAATTTTGAAAATAATTTCAAACAATTTATAAAATGACATAAATCTAAGCTTAAGACACTAAATTAAGCTTAAATCCATGGATTTTCCACTTAAAAATCAATTGTTTTTTCCAAATTTTTGGATTTAGTCATATGTAGAGAAATCCATGGTGAAAACTCAAAATAACTATGCCAAAATGTAGATCTAACCTTGAGAAGTTGAAATCCGATGTTTTTAAGCTTCGAAACTTCACGAATCAAGCACAAAATGGAACCCTAGGACTGGTTTTCGCGAGTTTTAGGGAAGAAGATGAAGCTTAGGCATGTTAATGGTGATGGGCTCGGTTTTAAGGCCGAAATATTATTTCAGGTGAACCAGCGCCTAAGCGCCAGAATTGCCAAAAAAATCAAAAAATTTTCAAATTTTTACATTTTGTAATTTAGGTGTTCTAACATCTGTAAACTTAAAATTACATCATAAACTTCATCAATCATCTCCTAGAAAATATTTAAGTCCAAAATAGATTATAAATTTAAGATACATTCCAAACACAACTTTATACATTCCAAACTCAAATTTTACTTCATTCCATTTCAGATCTTCAAGATAAGGTTCAAAAAATACAGAAAATACACATAGACAACTTCTCACATCTCACATCAACATATAACAATCACACAAATCACTTTCACAAAACATTAAACAAATCACTTAACACTTAACTATTACAATCAATTTCTCCACATAAATTCACCCTAAATTCATGGTTTCACATCAGAACCTTCATTAGTTCCACAAGGTAATTCACTATGAACAAAGGTGTGGAAGAAAGGGACACGAGGAAATTCCAAGGCCGTTTTTTCATCAATCTATTTATTCTGAGCATACATTGTTACCTGATAGTTTTCAAAGGCAGCCAAATGATCAGATTATACCTTCATTTGCCATTCCATATGCTCATATTGATGGAACATTTCATGCATCCTTTCTCCAATATGCACCAATTCTTCCTCAATCTTCTCAAGTTGACCAAATAGCTTCTCCAACGTCATGGCTAGGTAGCCATTAAAGCATGTTTGCGAATCCTTGTGCACAAACTTGGCTTTCCCTCCATTCTTTATATTTAGTCTCTCCATGGAAGCAATTAAATCTCTTTTGTCTCTCAAAGGTATAGTTTTAGGTCGAAAATAGGATGGCTTGACGTTTTGGGACGAAGAAGTAGTGATTTATAGGGATTTGAGTGGGTAAAAACTGCAATTATGTGGTTTTTCCACAATACAGAACTGTGGCGCCTAGGCGTCAATTTTGGCGCTTAGGTGCCCAGATTTTGGATGTCTGGCACTTAGGCGCCAGTTCTGGCACCTAGGCGCCAGAATTCTGAAAATCACAGGTTCACCCTTCGTCAATTTTTCATAATTTTCATACCAAATTAGGGTCTAAAAATGTAGATCAAAAGATATGTAACTAAGTGAAGTCACATATAAAGCAATCTCAATATTGAAACAAATCAAATCATACTATGGGTTGCTTCCCACAAAGTGCTTGGTTTAATGTCGTCAGCCCGACATAACCAATTGTTTACTCCAAATGGGTTAAATATGGCACATCCTTAAAAGATGGCAAACTTCCTCCAATATAGGGCTTCAATCTTTGTCCATTTACTTTAATTACAAAATTTTTTTCTGATCATTTATATCTACTGCTCCATAAGGATAAACATTCTTAACAACAATAGGCCCTATCTATTTGGATCTCAATTTTCCTGGAAATAATTTAAATCTGGAATTGTTTAGTAAAACTTCTGGTCCAGGCTCAAAAGTCTTTCTTAATATTCTTTTATCTTGTAGTTTCTTCATTTTCTCTTTAGGTTCATATGAATCATTTCTAATTTCTTCAGGTTCATTCAATTGCAATAATTGTTTATCTCCAGCATCACTTAATTTATAGTTAAACTCTTTAATTGCCCAATAAGCTTTATGCTCCAATTTGACAGGTAAATGACAAGGTTTTCCATAGTTGAGTCTATATGGTGACATCCCAATAGGAGTTTTATAAGCAGTCCTACAAGCCCATAAAGCATCATTGAGTCTATCAGTCCAATTAGTTCTTTTTGGGTTAACTATTTTCTCTAAAATTATTTTGATCTCCCGATTTGAAACTTTAATTAATCCACTAGTTTGGAGATGATAAGCTGTTGAAATTCTATGTTTAATCCCAAATTTACTCAGTAATCTCTGAATCATAAAATTCTTGAAGTGACTTCCCCCATCGGTGATAATTATTCGTGGCATTCCGAATCTAGTAAAAATATTTTCAGTTAAAATTTTTTCAATACTTTTGGTATCACAAAGAGGTAAAACTTTTACTTCAATCCATTTTGAAACATAATCAACAGCCAATAATATATATTTTTTTCCTGAAGAAGGTACAAATGGTCCCATGAAATCTAAACCCCAGACATAAAAAATTTCCACTTCCAAGCTAAAATTTAGAGGCATTCATCTCTCCTAGAAATATTGCCTATACGTTGACATCGATCGTAGGATTTAACAAAACTATTAACATCCCTAAATAATGTAGGCCAATAAAATCTGGATTGTAAAATTTTTAAAATAGTTTTATCAATTCCGAAATGCCCGCTAAATTCAAAGTTGTGGTATTTTTGAATAATCTCGTAAGTTTCTTCATAAGGAACACATCTTCGTATAATATAATCCTTACAGTGTTTAAACAGAAAGGGGTTATTCCAAAAATAAAATTTCACATCATGTAAGAATTTCTTTTTCTGATTATGATCTAATTCATATGGTATAATGTTACTAACTAAATAATTAACTATATCAGCATACAATGGGATTAATCCAACATAAACAATATAAAGTTATTCATCAGGAAAACATTCTTTTTTTTCTTCCTTATCATTCATTTCATTATTATTTTAAATTCTTTATAGATGATCGATGATTTGATTATTAGACCCTTTTCTATCAACTATTTGAAAGTCAAATTCTTGCAAAAAAAGGATCCATCTAATCAATCTAGGTTTAGCTTCCTTTTTAATCACAGATATTTAATAGCAGAATGATCTATATGCACTATACATTTATTCCCAAGTAAATATGATCTAAATTTGTCAAAAGAATATACTATAACCAATAGCTCTTTTTCAGTAGTTATGTAATTAATTTGAGCTTCATTAAGAGTTTTACTGGCATAATATATAACCTTAAACATCTTATCATATTTTTATCCTAAGGCTGCCCCTATAGCGTAATTACTCGCATTGCACATTAATTCAAATGGTTTTTTCCAATTAGGTGAAACAATTATTGATGTTGTGATTAACTTTTCTTTTAATAAGTTAAAGGCATTTAGGCAATTTTCATCAAATTCAAATTTTATATCTTTTTCTAAAATATGGCATAAAGGTTTAGTAATCTTGGAAAAATCTTTAATATATCTTCTATAAAATCCAGCATAACCAAGAAAACTTTTTATACCAGTTATATTAGATGGGGGTTGTAATCCAGCAATAACTTGGATTTTTGCTTGATCAACTTCCATCCCAATTTTAGAAATTTTATGACCTAGTACAATTCCTTCCGTGACCATAAATTGACACTTCTCTCAAATCAGAACTAAATTTGTTTCTTGACAGCACTTTAACACTTAAGTCAAATTATGTAAACAAGAATTAAAAGAAGTTAGAAAAATAGAGAAATCATCCATAAAAATTTCAACTCCTTTTTCAATTAAGTTAAAAAAAATAGCCATCATACACGATTGAAAAGTAGCAGGTGCATTACATAACCCAAAAGGCATTCTTCGAAAAGCAAATGTTCCATAAGGACTTCTAAACATAGTCTTTTCTTGATCCTCAGGAGTTATAGTTATTTGATGATAACCATAATATCCATCCAAAAAGCAAAAATATTAATGTCCTGCTAATCTATCCAGCATTTGATCTAAGAATGGAAGAGGAAAATTATCTTTTCTGGTGGGAGTATTTTATTTTTTGTAGTCAATACAGATTCGCCAACCAGTCACTTGTCTTATAGGAATTAATTCATTATTTTTATTTCCAACAAAGTTCACTCCTCCTTTCTTTGGAACGCAATGAAATTGACTAACCCAAGGACTATCAGATATTGGATAAATAATTCCAGCATCCAACCATTTCAACATTTCCTTCTTAACAACATCTTTCATAACTGGGTTTAATCTCCTTTAAGGTTCAATACTGAGTTTACTGTCATCTTCCAATAATATTCTATGCATACAAATTGATGGGCTAATTCTTTTAATATCTGTTATTGTCCATCCAAAAGCTTTTATACTGTTTTAAAACTTCAATCAATTTCATTTCTTGTTCTGCAGTTAATTCAGAAGAAATAATAACATGTAAAGTTAATGAATTCCCTAAAAAGCCATACTTTAAATGGGAGGGTAATTGCTTCAATTCCAATTTAGGAGCCTTTTTAATTGATGGTTTGAATTCTTTACTTTCAGTTGCATCCAATATTTCCCAATTTTCATTAATTTAATCAATATCTTTTACATCTTCTTCAGAATCATTTTCATCACTTAAATCTTCAGGTCTAAAAACTCTTCTTCTTTAGAAATGTTCTGACATTTTTCATGATAATGTTGTGCTATCATGTAGTCAAAGATATCCATTCTATAACACTTCTCCTTGTTAGCATACCTCATTGATTTAAGAACATTAAATGTTACTTCTTGATCATTAACTCTCATGGTTAACTCCCCTTTTTATACATCTATCATACCACATCTAGTAGCAATAAAAGGTCTTCCTAAAATAATAGGAATCTCTTCATCTTCTTCCATATCCAGAATATAATATCTACAGGGAAAATGAATTTAGCCACCTTTACTAATACATCTTCTATCATTCCTCTCGGGTGAGTAGTAGATCGATCTGCTAATTGTAAGGTTACAGTTGTAGGAGATATTTCTCCTAAATCTAACCTCTTAAAGATGGATAAAGGCATGAGGTTAATACTTGCTCCTAAATCGCATAAGGCTTTTCCATGAAATCTGTCTCCTATAGCACAAGGTATAGTAAAACTTTCAGGATCTTTAAGCTTTTGAGGTAGCTTTTTCTAAATAATTGCACTACATTCTTCACTTCGTGCAACAGTTTCAAAAGCTTCAAATTATCTTTTCTTATTAATAATTTCATTCATAAATTTAGCATACTTAGGCATTTGTTTCAAAGCTTTAGCAAATGGGATATTAATGCTAAGCTTTTTAAATACCTCAAAAAATTCCAAAAATTTTTGATCCAATTTCTGCTATTTAAGTCATTGTGGAAATGAGGGTGGAGGTTTTTCAAATTCATCATTAGATTGAAATTGTTTTTCTTTTTCATGAATTATTTCCTTAGTTTTCTCAACTTCTATCACTTCAGCCTCTTTTTTTAATTTTATTTTCCTTTCCATCCCAAAATTCTTTTCCACTTCTAAGTAAAACAACTTTAATTTGCTCTTGATCCTTTTCATTTTTTCTTGGATTTACTTCAACGGTGCTTGGAAGTGTTCCTTGTGGTCTATTGTTAATTGCATTTGCAATTTGCCCCATTTAATTCTCAATATTTCTTATCGCAGGATTTTAACTTTGCAATTGACTACCCATTTGTAAAATTAATTCTTCTATAGACAATTTCTTTTCCTTAAATTGCTGGTTATTAAAACCAGGAGGATAATAAGGTCGATAGTTAGAATTACCTTGATTATTCTAATTTCCAATTAGCTTAGGTTGGTTATTATCCCCATTGTGGATTTCATTATTCCAATTTAAGTTAGGGTGATTTTTCTAATCTGGGTTATAGTAATTAGAATATGGGTTATTAGTTTTGCTAGCGATAGCTTGCAATGTCTCTAAGGTTTGAGATTCATCAATACTTCCTGAATTATCATTACTTAAATGTGATAATTGAGACAAATTATCCAATTTCTTAGATATTGCAGCAACTTTAGAAACTAAAATAGAGAAGGCTTCATTTTCTTGAATACGAGCCACTCTTTTAGTATTTAATCTATCAGAAGGCCATTGAAATTATTAGTTGCCATTTCTTCTATTAAAGCATAAGCTTCATCAAATGACTTAGCCATTAAGGAACCACCAGCAACAACATCTACTATAGATCTAAGAAAACCTATTAATCCATTATAAAATGTTTGTATAATCAACCAGTCTGGTAAAGCATGATGTGGGCCCTTTCTAAGAAGTTCTTTAAATCGTTCCCATGCTTCATAAATAGTTTCTCCTTCAAATTCAGTAAATGTGGTTATATCATTTCTAAGTTTCGCAGTCTTAGATGTTTGAAAAAACTTAGCTAGAAATTTTTGAGCCATTTCTCCCCAAGTTTTAATAGATCCTGTTGCTAACGAATTTAGCCACATCTTAGCCTTATCCCTTAAAGAAAAAGGAAAAAGTCTAAGCCTAATAGCATCATCAGAAACATTATCATACTTGAAAGTAGCACAAAGTTCTAGAAAACTAGCAAGGTGTAAATTAGGATCTTTAGTAGGAGATCCTCCAAACTGATTATTTTAGACCATTTGTATAATTTCAGGTTTAAGTTCAAATGAATTTACTGCTACAGTAGGTATTTGAATGCTTAAATGAATTTCATCAGCTGCAGGGTTAGCATATTCTATTAAGGGTCTTTGTAAATTTTGATGATCATTTTTTGCAATATTTTGTTCCATATTATTTCGAGGTATATTAGCTATTTCTTGCAAATTATGAAATCATTTTTCTTTTCTAAATTTTCTTACAGTGCGCTATAATTCAAAATTATAGGGTATTAATCCTTCAGATTCTAAACTTAGCATAAAAGAATTAGAAAATATTTTTAATTAATAATAGCACATAAATATACTTTTAAAAATATGTATTATAAAAATGTTTATCTTTTTTTAAATTATGTTTACTTCTGTCGCCCCGGCAACAGCGCTAAAAACTTGACTCGACTGCAATTACACAAGTAAAATAGCTTACAAAATTATCGCCAAACTTGACCCCAAATCAGATTAAGAGGATAATGTACGATAATTAAAGATAAAAGTTTTTTTAAATAAATATAAATCATACACTAGGAGTACTTCGCAAGTATATGTATCATTTCAAGTGATATAGGGCTTTCTTTTTAAAAACCCCAGATATCGATCCCACGGGGAAGGCTAAGTAAAAACTAAGAAAGAAAGAAGAAAATCTATTTAAAAGCTAATCAATAAGAAGTAAAAATATGCAAGTTACTTAAGTAGCAGTTGTAAGTAAGAACATAATTTAAATGCTTTAACAAAACAAACAAAGATTCTTTCCCCATACGAAATATTTCATGATTAGTAAACATCTAAATTAGCATGAGACCTTTGAGAATGAGGTATTGTGACAAATAAAAACATATATATTCTTTACCCTCTGTTCAAGTGTATAAAGAACATTAGCTAGTTTTTGAAGATTGGATCAGGATGTATTGTTAGTAGTAAGAGACGACTTTCTAGGCTCTCACTTCTAGATTTCTCCCAAGGGTGTCTATGGTCGGGCCTACTAGTGACCCGTCACCTCTTCTTTAACTAAATTGATGGAATTTAGCCTGTCACTCTAAAAACATATTCAATTCTATGCTCTTCAAAGATTATCTCCCTATCTATTCGCACCTCCCCCTTCAAGGATTTACCATCTATCTTTCCAAGAGAAATGTGATACTTACAAGTTAAGAACTCTTACCCCACGGTCAAATCTTAAGAATTCTCCACAGATTTTAATGTTACAAGTGATCAAGTTGCAGTGTAAATGAAGATCAGGTAAAGTATCATCACAAATTATGGAAGAAAAGTAAGTTTTCAAAACTAAATTAAATCCTTAACTAAATCATTTCATATTCATAGGGAGAAAGTGAAGAAGACTACTCAGAAAGCAAAGGATTCTTACCACAAACCATATTTATATAATTCATATTCAAAGTACAAAACTTAAGAACCAAATTATAAATACTTATCCGGAATGATATCCAAGCAATCTTTTGAAGTTTCTCTGACTCCGACTGACTTTTACAAGACTCCAACTCCAGCAATCACACTAAAAACACTTTGAACTCTCACTAAAGTAAGGTAAAGAACACTCCACGTTCTTTAATTTAATGAGAATACACACCTCTTTCACTCTTACAACACCTATACACTCCAAACAACCACACTTTTTACTGTATAATAGTCCTATATTAGAGCTTCAAAAATGACCTGGGGTTGTTTTAGGCACCTCTTCAAAATTCATCCAAATTCATTGAATATTCTAGAAAGTAATTGTGACGCCTAGGCACCAGATCTGGCCCCTAGGCGCCAGTCTCCTGTGTGAATGGATGAGCCTCTTCAGGTTTTGAGTCGCACCTCTTCGTTGAATAACTGATTCCCTGTGTCTATATTCATTGTATCTTGTTTATAACATATGGGAATTTGTCTAGGGACTTCTAGATTGCATCTAAGTCATCAATAACTATCACAAAACCGTCCAAGAATTTTCTAGATTCCCCTGCTGAGTCTGGCTCCTGGGCGCCAGAGTCAGCCTTTTTTTCTTCTTTTCTTTACTTGACTCATTTTTGCTCCTTTTACTCCTTTTTTTACTCTTTTTCCTCATAAGCTCATTTTCTTGTACCTGCATCCAAAAACATAAGAAATACCTTTCATTAAAGCGTAATATCCATAAAATATTAGTTAAAAATGATATAAAAATTTTGGTAATTTTAAAGTAGATCAGTATGAATCAATCATTTTCTTTACAAAGTTTCGGACCGAGCCCTAATTCAATGAAAATGTTCATACCTTAGCTTGACGAAGGGAAGCTTCAATCAAGTTTGTATGGAGTGATCGTCTTTTCCTTGCGAAGCTCCTGGTATGCTCAATTTGGGTTGAAATTGAGTGAAGATAAGAATTCACCAAAAAGGCCTCATGTGTTGATGGAGAACTGGGTTGGAGTTCACGGGAAGTCCCAATTCTGATCGGGATATTCTTGGTACACCTCAGGAAAGGTGTAAGAATAGTGAATTTAAAGGTTGAGGCAAATTTGTTTTAGACCTGAAATATGTCCTGTTTTAAGGTGTTTCAGAGTGATTAAATTGAGGGAAAACAGTGGATGACAAGGCTTAATTTCATGAAGGATCAACTACTTAGGTCATAAGGAGGAACTTTGATGTTCAAAGCTAAGGGAATTGGGTAGTGTAGATGGATCTCCTATTTTTTGGTCTCCTTCTTAAGTGTTCTTGGGTTTGGCCTATTTATAGCTATGGATGGCTATGGGCATGCTTGAGCTTGTCTAGAGTTCATTTAAGGAAGGTGCTATCTCGTCTAATGATGGTTGAGGATAGGATTTCAACTATAGGACAAGTTTAACTCATCCTCCCAAGAGTAATCCATGTAGGGTTCATTTATGGTGAGAGTTTGGTTATTAGTTTGGCTTACTTCCATTGGTTCCTTTTTGAGGTGGATAAAGCTTGGTAATTTTGTTGAATTACCTCTCCTACATGAGATCTATGTATCATTTAATATTTTACTGGGGAACATGACACCTTAGCCTCATCTTCCATCCTTATCATGGCTTGGTCATGATGGGTTTTAACCATGGTGACAGCTTGGTTTAAGTGATGTTTCACACTCATTGGTGAATCCATGAAATGCTTGAGGTGTCATGTAGATTGGCCAACCATTTCTCTTCAAAGAATCAAGTGACTCATGCTTTAATTTGAGGGAGAATTTTACACATAATCCCTCATTTGTCTCATTCTTTTAAATGGTCATGATGAGCTCCTCCTTTGATAAAATTGATTTGGTATATGTCCATTAGATGGGGAAGAGGTGTGTGGTGACTCAAAGTGAGCAAGCTATCTTTCATCCACCATGTCATTTAAGTTTTGTGAAAACATGACACATAAACCTCCATTTTCTTAATTTTCCCAAATTTGGTTTTTATGAGGTCATTCCATGATGTAAGCGTGATCTAAGCTTCTCCTTTCTTTCATTGTCTAAGGTTGGAGGTGCTTGATTATTTATCAATTGTTTCTTCAAGAATTAACGAGGGAATGACGCCTCATTATTCTTTCATGATGATTCCATAATGGGGGTTTTAACCATGGTTAAAATGAGATGTCATGAATCATTTAATGTGTTAACTTATGGGTAAAGTGTCTCATGGGTCATGTATAACCCATAAGATGTCATTTATGATTTCATTATTGGGTTTTAAAATTGAAAGCCATTTTTTGTGTCATGTGTGATGTCACATGTCCAAATTCATTTCATGGTTATTTAATCATAATTTCATTTTAATTAATTATTTAATTAATTCAAAATATTGGAAATTATATATTGACCAATAAATTTATTAAAATAATTTTTGAAATTAATTATTTAATCAATTTTATCAATTTTGGTTCACAATGAAGTATTTTGACCAAATTTAGTTAATGTTGACTAGGATTGACCAATATTAACCCAAGTTGACCCAGGTTGACCAATCCTAATCTAAGAATGACCAATGTAATTTTCCAACTTTGTAATGGTTAGGTTTGTCGTACGTTCCATGGGTTTTGTCATTATGGGTTTGATTTGGTTATGTTGACCAATTTTAGGGTTTAGGTTGACCCAAAAGTCAATATGGTAACTTTTGGGTTCTACATTGGTTATCTTGACTAATGTTGTCTTGATTAGATCAATGTCTGACCATAAGTCCAATATGGTAGTCATGGGTCATAGGTTGACCATTTTTTACCAAATTTTAACTATTTAGGTCAAGGGTTGACTGATTTATTTGATGTGGAAGGTCATTGGGTTATGGATTGACCATTTTGACCTAAATTGACCATTTTGGTCATTGGTTTGACCATAGGGTTAATTTGGTGGCAATTAGGTCATGGATTGATCATTTTGACTGAATTTGACCATTTTAGGTCAAGGGTTAACCAAATCAGGGATTGTCATTACTGGTCTGATCATTTTAAGATGTAATATTGGTTTGATTCAAAAAAGGGTATATTGAGGTCAATCCAATTTTTAGGGTTTTAAGAAATCCCTAGAGAGTTTGAAGGGGTTAATATTGCTAGACCTTCTCGTAGGATGTATTTAATGACCATTGTGATCATTAGGTCTGTAAAGAGGTGTCTGAGGATCTTGAGCCAATAAAGATGGCTTAAGATATTTCTGATCTGTGAGTGTCAATTTGGATGCTCATAAAAGTGAGGTCAACAAATGGGCCACCAATATGTGTGGAATACCGAATAAGTATGCAGCGCATATTGGCGTTGACCGAAATGGTCTAGATAACCCATTAAAATTTTCAATTTGTCGGTGGTTATGAAAGGGTTATGGATATACCATGTCAGGTATTTGTCATTTAAATTTACTGGATAAAGGGTTGATATGACTAGAGGAAAGGTTTGATTTTATGTCAAAGAGGGCTTTAATAGCCATACGAAAGATGGTTGCCATATTCCATTAAAGGGGGTCTTATATCATCTTTATGATTAATGGATAGAGGGATGATATGACTATAAGAAAGCCATGATCCCATATAAGGAAAGGCTTGCATCCAACAGCCAGAAGAAAGATGGATGTCATACTCCATTAAAGGAGGTCTTATACCATCTCTCAAAGATGTCAATGTCGGTATGTCGATATTAAGAAGTAATATTATGAGTCTTATATTTTATCTAAAAAGAGAGAGTATAGTGTCAAATGTCGGTATTGAGAAGGAATGTTATGAGACTTATATTTTATTTCAAAAGAGAGTGAGTAGATGTCAAATGTCAGTATTGAGAAGGACTGTCATGATACTTACATCATATCCCAAAAGAATGAGAGTAGTGGTCGTATTCCATGAAGGATGTCTTACGCTACTTCTTTAGAAGATGTCAAATGTCGATATATTGATCTTGAGAGGGAATCCTATGAGACTTATATCCCATCTCAAAAGTGAAAGAGTAGATGTTTTATTCCATTGAAGGAGATCTTATATTATTTCTTAGAAGATTTCAAATGTCGATATGTCGGTCTTGAGATAAAATGATATGAGACTTATATCCTATCTCAATGAAAATTGAATAGATGATGTATTCCATGAAGGAGGTCTTATACTACTTCTTAGAAGATGTCAAATGTCGATATGTCGATCTTGAGAAGAAAGGCTATGAGACTGGTATCCTATCTCAATGTAAAGTGAGTAGATGACATATTCATGAAGGAGGTCTTATACTACTTCTTAGAAGATGTCAAATGTCGATATGTCGGTCCTGAGAAGGAATGCTATGAGACTTGTATCATATCTCAATGTAAAGAGCTAAAGCAATGTCATATTTCCATGTCAGAAATGGTCTTATATCCAGTAACTGGAGAGAGAGTGGGTGCCATACCATCTCTTGAAAATGTCAGATGTCGATATGTTGAATTTGAGAAGGAATGTTATGCGAATTATATCCTTTCTCAAGGAAAGAGCAAAAGGAATGTCATATTTTTGTGTAAGGAAAGGTCTTATATCCAATTACTAAAGAAAGAGTGGGTGTCATACCATCTCTCGAAAATGGCATATGTCGATATGTCGATTTTTAGAAGGAATGTTATGCTACTTATATCCTTTCTCAAAGAAAGTGCTAAAGGAATGCCATATTTCCGTATTAGGAAGAGTCTTATATCCAATAAATAAGGAGAGAGTGGATCTCATACCATCTCTCGGAAATATCAAATGTCTATATGTCAATTTTGAGAAGAAATGTTATGCGACTTATATCCTTTCTTAAAGAAAGAGCTAAAGGAATGCCATATTTCTGTTTCAAGAAGGGTCTTATATCCAATAACTAGGGAGAGATTGGATGCATACCATCTTTCAGAAATGTCAGATGTCGATATGTCGATTTTGAGAAGGAATACTATGCGACTTATATCCTTTCTCAAAGAATGAACAAAAGGAATGTCATATTTCCGTATCAGGAAGGGTCTTATATCCAGTAGCATGAAATAAAATGAATGTCATATTCCATTAAAGGAGGTCTTTTACCATTTCTTCAAAATATCAAATGTTAGTATTGTCGGTCTTCCAAAGGAACGCTAGAAGACTAATATCCTTTTCCAAAAAAGTACTAAAGGAAAGCTATAATTTCGTGTCAGGAAGGTCTTATATCCAGTAGCAAGAAAGAAAATGGATGCCATATTCCATTAAAGAAGGTCTTATACCATTTCTCTGAAATTTCAAATGTTGGTATTGTCATTTTTGTAAAGGAACGCTAGGAGACTGATATTCTTTTCCAAAGAAGTGCTAAAGGAAAGCCATAATTTTGTATAAGGAAGGTCTTATATCCAGTAGCAAGAAAGAACATGGATGCCATATTCCATTAAAGGAGGTCTTATACCTTTTCTCCAAAACGTCAAATGTCGGTATTGTTAGTTTTGGAAAGGAACGCTAGGAGACTGATATCCTTTTCCAAAGAAGTGCTAAAGGAAAGCCATAATTCCATGTCAGGAAGGTCTTATATCCAATAGCAAGAAAGAAAATGGATGTCATATTCCTTTAAAAGAGATCTTATACCATTTCTCTGAAATGTCAAATGTCAGTATTGTCGGTTTTGGAAAGGAACACTACGAGACTGATATCCTTTTCCAAAGAAGTGCTAAAGGAAAGCCATAATTCTGTGTCAGGAAGGTTTTATATCTAATAGCAAGAAATAAAATGGACGCCATATTCCGTTAAAGAAGGTCTTATACCATTTCTCCAAAATTTCAAATGTTGATTTTGTCAATTTTGAGAAGAATTGCTTGGAGACTTATATCCAATCCCAAAGAAAGAGACTAAAGGAATGTCATAGCTCCATGTCAGGAGGGTCTTACATCCCATAGTGAAAAAAAATTTGTAGAAAAACACATTTAGTTGATTGAATTGTTTTGAATTCTTAATGTTTGTTTGGCTTAAGTCTCCCAAAGGAAATTAATTTTTGCCAATGTTTGTCATTTTAGTTTGTGAGAGGATTGAGAATTAATTTTATGTCATTTCATGAGGTTAGGATTGATGTCATTTTTGTTTTTTTCGTTTGTTTCCCACTTTACAAAACAAGTCATTCATTTTTATTTATGTCACATAATTTTTTATTTTAATATCGCTCATTGATTGGGGGTATTATTATTTCTCTTTGGAGATCGACTGATTTGTAAGATCCCATAAATATGTCTTTTTAACAACATATGGGCTCTCCCATGTTGGTTCGAATTTCCCACCTATTTTATGATGAGCAAGGATAGGTCATCAGAGTGTCAAGACTAGGTTTCCGATTTCAAAAGTTCTTTAAAGAACTAATTTATCGTGGGCCCACACCATTTTTGTCTGGTAAAATCCCAGATATTGTTGAGCTTGTAAGCGTTTTTTTTATAAACTGTCGAGCTCTTCATGTTGTGAGTTCGCATTTTCTTTTTTTGTTATTTTGTTTGCTAGTGCCATTTAGAGTGAAGGTCGTTGTACTTCAAGTGGGAACACAATTTCGTACTCGTATACTAGAGTAAATGGTGTCGACCGTATCAGTATGTGGTACGATAAGCCCATAAGGCTTCCGTTAATAGCTTGTGTCATTGTCTTGGACTGCTGGTTGACATTTTCTTTATCACCGCCTTTGTCAAGTTTGTTCACATTGTCTTTGAGAAATCATTTTGAATTGAGATTGGAGTTGGATCGTCTAACCGTTGGAAGATATGACTTCGGGGTGGAATTTCTATTAATTGCTAATAGGATAGCTCTTTTACCTTAGCTCCCTCTTTCTGGGTCTAGGCAGATTCCAAAATTTTGATGTGATCAAAATATTTTTTATTTTCTAAAGATATTTCTGAGCCAATTAATAGCCGACCAAAAGACAAGATCACTTAATTTTCTCCTGAATATAATATTGGAAGAATTTTCTTAAGACATTTTTTCAAGTTTTATCAATTATGGGAGAATCTGGACACTAATTTTTGATTTCATGCTCACCTCAAGCTTCTTCTTAGAGAATTATTATATCTAGTGGAGCATATTTTAAGGATATTGAATGTCTGAATTCAAACACCAATTTTTGATTTCATGCTCACCTCAAGCTTCTTCTCAAGTAATTATTATATCTGGTGAAGCATATTTCTTTTAAAAATTTTGAATGTCTGAATTTAAACACCAATTTTTGATTTCATGCTCACCTCAAGCTTCTTCTCAGAGAATTAATATATCTGGTGAAGCATATTTTAAGGATTTTGAATGTCTAAACTCCACTATTTAATAATTCTTAAATATTTCTTAAGACGAATTTTAGGATATTATAACTCATTCAAAAGCGAGGACCCAATAACATGGTAGAAGATTAATAAGCTCGTGATATCCCGAGTCAATTACTCATTTTTCGATCACACTATTTGTTTTGAAATTTACTTAGGACCTAATCCAAAGATTAAGGTAAAGGACCCAGTTATTAGAGAATTAATTTCATTTCCCCCTGAAATCATAGGTTCGTTTGTCAAAATGCTGGAAATTTTGTCTTGAATTACTCCTTTCTGGATTTTCTTTCTGTTAATGATTGTTTGATGTCCATTCTTATCTTAGCAGATATTTCATTTTCTTTCTAAAGTACTTCGGTATGTATTGCTAGATGGTGTCTCGTTTTAGCTTTTGTAATGGTAGTGTTTGTTATTTTAGGCTCCAAGCCAAGCTTAGTCGGTTCCTGACCCAAGGAAAAAATGTTAAGATTTTCATGCATATTTTATATTGATTTTGATAATATTACACTTTAAAGAAGGGTATTTCTGGTTTTTTTCTGCAGATATAAAGATTTAAGGACAATGAAGTGAAAATATACAAAAAGGAGCAAATTTGGAGCAAAAAGGGCTAAATTATGAAAATTTGACTTAGGGTGCCGACGGTGAGGTCGATAGCACCGACGGCGAGGTCGATAGCGCCGAAGGCATGATTTTCCTGTGAGTTCAGAGTATATTCTAAGGGAGGCCACCGATGGAGGAGGTCGAGGCCGTCGACGGTGAGGTCAGTTTAAAGCACTGTTTCTAGAAGGCTGCCGATAACGCAGCTCGAGGTCGTCGACGGTGGGATCGACGGTTCTTTCACAATGTACGTCGAATGTGGATGATTTTTGAAGGGATGCCTGGAAAACCCTTGGAGACTCTTCAAAAACTTTAAAAAGAACAATTTTAGGCCAAAAAATTGTCCTTTTGGAGTCCTCTAAAGTCACTAAGAGTCTGTAAAAAGTTCTATTAGAGTCTTCTAATAGATACTTAGTGTTCAATTGGAGAGTCCACTAGTGTCCATTGTTATTAGTGAGTGTTAAATAGTGAGTTCAAATAGAGATTGTGAGGAATTCTTCGAAGGATATTAAGAGTGGAAGGGAAGTGAGAGATCTCTTCTGCATTGCTGTTTTGAAGGAGAATTCTGTATACTGTAAAGAAGAAAGAGATTCAGAGGAACTTCAAGGATTTTGCTTGGGGAGGAATTTAAGATAAGTTATGTTATTTACTTTAGTTTGTAGTACTTTACTTTTATATATGAAATCTAAGTTTTATTGCATTCTCTCCATGAATTCTGAGTAGTTGTTCTATATTTATCCTTCTTTTAATATTTTTGTGATATGATAAATAGAATTAATGTGCCATAAAAGATTTAAATAAGTTGTGATAATCTTTAACTTAGATCTTAATTTAATTTCAATCTGGCTAATTAAATAGTTAAAATCTGTTGAGTTTAACAACTATAGTAAAGATTACATCCGATATTCAGGGAGGTAAAAGTCCTTGGAAGGAGGGTGCAAATAAATAGGGAAATAATAGTAATCGGGCATAGAATTGGAGATTTAAGAGTGACAGGCTAAAATCCTCAATTCGGTCCTATTGTTTGGGTGCTGAAGTGCAAATTGTTAGCCCTCAGGTGAGAGGAACATGGGAGCTCTAAAGTGAGAGCGGGTATCCTCCCAGCCTAGCCGCAGATACAGTAACCAAGCATAGGATTAGTCAAAGTTCTTTATGCCTGGACCAAAGGGTAAAGAATAGGTATGCTCCTATTTGGCACAACACCATTTTAAAACTAATTCTAATTATTTATTCACTTAAATATCTTAACAAAGGAGAAAGATTCTTGCTTATATATTTGAATTTAACTTTAGTAGTATTAGTTAATTGTTAGTAGAAGTAGTTTAATTTAAATTTCATATTATTATCGATTGCGTATTAGTGACAGATAGGTAATTTTGATTTAGTTGTGATTCTGAATTGATTTCTATAATCCTAAGTCTGTAACCTCTAAATATTCCCTGTGGGATCGATATTCAGGACTCCACTAGAGCCCTGTATTACTTGAGCAATACGTATACTTGCATTTAAAGGTAACTCTGCTATTAAAGATTATAATATATAATTGTTACTAAAATTAAAATTATGCTCCAAGTCAATTTTTTGGCGCTATTGCTGAGGATTTAGATCTTCTAGTAGTGGTGTTGAATTCTTATATTTTTAAGCATATTAAAAATCTCGGTCAAGTTTTTGACGTCGTTGCCGGGGAATATAACTTAATTGAATATAATATAATAAGAGTAACAGACAATTTAGGACTGTTAGAAAACTTTTTAATAGAATTGCAACTTATTTAGTTAACTATTTTGCTGTGTACTGATTTCGATTGTATACGTAAATTTGATTCTGAAAATCTTATACCTTACGATTCGAAATTAAAACGCACTGTTAGGAGAATTAAAAAACTAAGAAAAGAACCTATAAATTCTAAAACAATGAAAAACAACGTAATCAACGAAATAATAGAAATTGAACATCAATCTAGACCATTAAGAGACTACGCTAACCCTACATTAGATGAAATTCACTTAGCTATCCAAAATCCTGATGTAGCTGCTAATTCATTTGAGCTTAAACCTGCAATTATCCAAATGGTATAAAATAATCAATTTGGTAGAACTTCAAATGAAGATCCTAATTTACATCTTGCAAGTTTCTTAGAACTTTGTGCTACTTTTAAGTATGACAGAGTGCTGATGATGCTGTCAGACTTAGACTTTTTCCTTTTTCGCTAAGGGATAAGGCTAAGGCTTGGTTAAATTTGTTAGCACCTAGATCTATTAGAACTTAGGGAGAAATTTCAAAAAAATTGTTATCAAAATATTTTCCACCATCTAAGACTGCTAAGTGTAGAAATGATATCACATCTTTTAGTCAGTATGAGGGAGAATCGATATATGAATCTTGGTAAAGATTTAAAGAACTTCTTAGAAAATGTCCACATCATGCTTTACAAGATTGGTTAATTATTCAAACATTTTATAATGGATTAGTAGGATCTCTTAGATCTATTATTGACGCTGCTGCTGATGGATCTCTAATGTCTAAACCTTTTGAAGAAGCCTATGCGCTAATAGAAGAAATGGCTAACAATAATTTTCATTGGTTTGCTGAAAGGGTAAATCCTAAGAGAGTAGCCAGTATTCATGATTTTGACGCTTTAACTATGATTGTTTCTCAAATTGCTGCTCTTTCAAAGAAAATAGATCAATATGGAATGAATTGTTCTCAAACACCTCCAGTGTCAGAAGAAAATTCATTAGGAAAAATTGTAGATGCTCAATCTTCATATGAAACTATAAATGTAATAAATAATAGACAAAATAACCTTGATTCAAACTATTATAATCCAGGTTGAAAAAATCATCCAAACTTTAATTGGAATAACCAAAGTAAAGCAAATCATGTTAATCCTCAGTGGGGGAACAATCCTGTAAACCCATTAAGAAATATAAACAACCAAGGTAATTCTAATTATAGACCTTCTAATCCACCGGGTTTTTATAATAATTCACAATTTAAGGAGAAGAAGTTATTTATGGAAGAATTAGTTTTGAATACGGGTAATCAATTACAAAGTCAAGGAGCTGCTATTAAAACATAGAAAACCAATTGGGGCAAATTGCTACTGCATTAAGCAATAGACCTGTTGGAACTTTACCTAGCAATGTTGAAGTAAATCCTAAAGATTAAGGAAAAGAACAAATTAAGGCTATTCAATTGAGAAGTGGAAAAGAGTTGGAAACTAGAGTTCAAAGAGAAACTGTAGTTGCAAAGGAAAAAGAAGAAACTGAAAGAGAAAATGAAAGTTTATATCCTGATTTTCCTCTAAAACCTATGAAAATTACTGTAGAAAAACCTCCACCACCATTTCCTCAAAGACTAAAGCAACAAGATAAAGGAAAAAGATTTGCTAAATTCTTAGACATTTTCAAAAAATTGTCAATAAATATTCCTTTTGTTGAAGCTTTGGAAAAAATGCCTGATTATGTTAAATTTATGAAGGATATACTCAACAAAAAGAGGAAGTTACTAGATCATGAGTGTTGCACTCAGTGAAGAGTGTAGTGCTATAATTCAAAGAAAGCTTCCTGAAAAACTTAAAGATCCTGGTAGTTTCACTATCACGTGTGCTATTGGTGAAAAATTTTATGTGCGAGCATTATGTGATTTGGGAGCTAGCATAAATTTGATACCTCTATCAACTTTTAAAAGGTTAGGAATTGGAGAAATATCACCAACTTTTGTAACTCTACAGTTAGCTGATCGATCTATTACACATCCTAACGGAGTTGTAGAAGATATTTTGGTCAAGGTTGATAAGTTTATCTTTCCTGTGGACATTATCATTTTAGATATGGAAGAAGATAAAGAAATTCCAATCATTTTAGGAAGACCATTCCTAGCTACATGAAGAGCAATGATAGATGTTCAAAAAGGAGAATTGACAATGACAGTAAATGATCAAGAAGTAACCTTTAACATCTCAAAGACAATGAAATATCCTTCAATAGAAAAAGATGATGAATGTTTCAGAATGGATATATGTGATTATCTAAAAAGAGAGTATTTCAAGGAAAATAATGAAGAAAAAGAAGATATAGAAAAAGATAATTATGATGAAATTGATAGTGAAGAAGCTGATTATATTCAGGAGAAATTTGAAATGCTCAGTTCAACAGCACCAGAAAATGAAACATTAATTCCATCTGTTGTAAAACCCCCTGAAATTGAATTAAAATTTCTTCCAAACCATTTGAATTATGTATTTTTAGGAGAGTTTTCAACATTACCCGTAATTGTATTCTCAAACTTAAACAAAATTCAAGAACAAAAATTAATGGATACATTAAAAAAATATAAAAAAGCTTTTGGATGGACTTTAGCTGATATAAAAGGAATTAGTCCTTCGATTTGTATGCACATAATTTTTTTAAATGAAGAATATAAACCAAGAATTGATTCATAAAGGAGACTGAACCCTATAATGAAAGATGTAGTTAAAAAGAGATTTTAAAGTGGTTAGATGCTGGAATTATATAGCTTATTTTGGATAATACTTGGGTAAGTCCAATTCATTGTGTTCCCCAGAAAGGAGGAGTAACTGTCGAAGCAAATGAAAATAATTAATTAATACCTATCAGACAAGTTTCTGATGGTGAATTTGTATTGACTATCGAAAATTAAATGCTGCAACCAGAAAAGATCACTTTCCTTTTCCTTTTCTAGACCAAATGTTGGATAGACTTGCTAGACACAAGTACTATTGCTTTCTGGATGGATATACCAGTTACCATCAAATACTTATTGCTCCTGAGGATCAAGAAAAAACAACATTTACTATTCCTTATGAAACTTTTGCTTTTCGAAGAATGCCTTTTGGACTATGTAATGCACCTACAACATTCCAGAGATGTATGATGTCTATTTTTAGTAAGTTAATAAATAATAGAATAGAAGTATTTATAGATGATTTCTCTGTGTTTGGAACATCATTTGATGCATACTTAAATCATCTTGAAAAAGTTTTGGAGCTATGCCAAAAAACTAACTTAGTTCTAAATTGGGAGAAATGTCAATTTATGGTTGCAGAAGGAATTGTATTAGGGCATAAATTTTCAGAAAATGGCATGGAAGTAGACCCTTCACAAATTCAAGTAATAGCTAAATTACCACCTCCTACTATGGTGAGAGGGGTAAGAAGTTTTCTTGGACATGCTTGTTTCTACAGGAGCAATATTAAAGATTTTTCAAAAATTACTAAACCTCTATGCCAACTTTTAGAAAAAGATAAGAAATTTGAATTTACCAAAGACTTCTTTAATGCCTTTGAATTATTAAAGGAAAAACTAATCATAGCACCTGTAATAGTTTCACCTGATTGGGAAAAACCATTTGAATTAATGTGCGATGCTAGTGATTATGCTATTGGAGTAGTTCTTGGTTAAAGATACGATAAAATTTTTAAAGTTATAAACTATGCTAGTAGAACTCTTAACGATGTTCAAATTAACTACACAGTTACTGAAAGAGAATTACTGGCTATTGTGTATGCTTTTGATAAATTTAGATCATATTTAATTAGAGCTAAATATATTGTGCACACCGATCATTCTGCTATTAAATATTTGATGCAAAATAAGGATGCTAAATCAAGATTAATTAGATGGGTACTTTTAAAGCAAGAATTTGATTTTGTGGTGATTGATAGAAAAGGAAATGACAATCAAATTACTGATCATTTTTTGAGACTAGAATATCATGAATCATCTGATACCGACAATGAAATTACAGACAGTTTCCCTGATGAAAAACTTTATAATATAAATGAGTGGAAAATACCATGGTATGCTGATATTGTTAACTATATAATAAGTGATATTTTGCCACCTATACTAACTCTGAAGCAACAGAAAAAAATTCATTCATGATACAAAAGCATATTTTTGGGATGAACCATATTTATATAATCAATGTAATGATCTTATAATTAGGAGATGTGCGCCTTAAGAAGAAACTGAATAGATTATTCAAAAATGCCATGATTCTGAATTTGGAGGACAGTTTGGCATTGACAAAACAACACATAAAACTTTGCAAGTTGGATTTTATTGGCCTACTCTTTTTAGAGATGTTTACAGATATATCAAAACTTGTGAAAGATGCCAACGAGTAGGTAATATATCTAGAAGAAATGAAATGTCTCAGAATTTCATGTTAGAAGTGGAAAATTTTTTATGTTTGGGGATTAGATTTCATGGGACCATTTATTCCTTCATTTGGCAACTTATATATTTTAATTCTAGTTGATTATGTATCAAAGTGGATTGAAGCACAAGCTTTACCTTGTTGTGATGCTAAAAGAGTTTCAAGATTCTTAATGAAAAACATTTTCACAAGATACGGAATGCCGAGAGTGATTATCACTGATGGAGGATCCCATTTTAGGAATAAATACATTCAAAAATTGGTAGAAAAATTTAATATTATTCATAGATTCTCTACTGCATATCATCCTCAAACCAGTGGTTTAGCTGAAGTTTCTAATCGTGAGATCAAACAAATTTTAGAAAAGACTGTAAATCCTAATAGAGTGGATTGGTATGCGAGACTGGATACTGCATTATAGGCATATAGGATTGTATGAGACATTAAATTTTCAAGGAAAATGTCATCATGATTAGATCAAGTTGTATGATGTATTTTCAACAAGTTGGAATGAAAACGACTACGTCATATTTTGTCTTCACCTCTTTTTGTGCAAATTGACTGGAAAACGCCATTAAAGTTAAATGAACTTTGAACGAAGAACATGAAATAAAAGAAAATAAATGAGAATTTTTCCTAAAAACCTGAATATTAAAATGAACTTCAAATTCACATGAACACTAAACAAACAGCAAAAATAAAAAAATGGGATCGTTAAAGGACAAACAAAACGAATCTAAATCTCAAATTGAATTCCGATCTGAATCCTCTGATTCGAATCTTTCAGTTCTTTCCTCAATTGAAATTTGTTTGAAACTCTTTTGAAATTTGAATATTCTCTTCGACTTGTCGTTAAGTCAAGTCTTTTCAGCTTGGTACCCTTACCAGCTCATTTCAATGCTCTTTCTTCTGTGTCTTAGAGGATCGACTAGTTCTATCGACACGGAGCCACGAACTTTGTTCTATTTGGTTCTAATGGCATGAGACTGGGTCCCTCTTCATATAGATAAATCTTCGAGACTAGTATCTAAGTTCCAGTTCTCTTCCTTCGAGATCGATACCTAAATTTTGATTCTCTTTCGAATTGATACCTAAATTTCAATTCTAAATTTTCGAGACTCAGTACCTAAATTCCAGTTCTCTTCCTTCGAGGTCGGTACCTAAATTCCGACTCTCATTCGAGATCGATACCTAAATTTTGATTCTCTTTCAAATTGATACCTAAATTTCAATTCTAAATTTCGAGATCGGTACCTAAATTCCGGTTCTCTTCCTTCGAGGTCGGTACGTAAATTCCGACTCTCATTCGAGATCGATACCTAAATTTCGATTCTCTTTCGAATTGATACCTAAATTTCAATTCTAAATTTCCAAGATCGGTACCTAAATTCCAGTTCTCTTCCTTCGAGGTCGGTACTAAATTCCGACTCTCATTCGAGATCGATACTTAAATTTCGATTCTCTTTCGAATTGATACCTAAATTTCAATTCTAAATTTTCGAGACCGGTACCTAAATTCCAGTTCTCTTCCTTCGAGGTCGAGTACCTAAATTCCGACTCTCATCCGAGATCGATACCTAAATTTCGATTCTCTTTCGGTGTTTGATACTTAAATTTCAAATCTCACTCTCTCGAGATCAGCACCTAAATTCCGATTCTTCTTCTTTTTTTCGTCGATACTTAAACTCTGATTCTCACTCCGAGGTCGGTACCTAAATTCTAGTTCTCTTCGCAATCCCGAGGTTGAAACCTAGGTTTCAATTCTCATTTCAAATCCAAATTTCAAATTCAAAATTTCCTTAAATTGATTTTAAATTAAACTTCAATCGAAATTGAGACTCAGAACAAATCGAAATTTAAACTCACACATTGAAACTTGAAATTTAAAAGTAAACTGAAATCTAAATTGAATTCCCCAGATCTTGTGATTTGGAGTTCACTTCCTTTTCCATTCCCCGCGAGAGTTCAGGAATCTCCGGCCTTGGAAATATACCTGATACTCCCCAGCGGAAATTCTTCTACTTCGTCCTAAGTTTGTCACTTGGACTGTGTTGGTTTTGTTGATCTCTTCGGTCAATGCCAATACACGCGGTGTGCTTGGGTAGCTCACCACACCTATTGGGGGTCCATTTGTTGACCTCATTTTTGATGAGGTCTTTTGCTTCTCTCTTTAGTACTTAGGATTTAACCTTAGGCTTTTCCTTTGACTAATCTTAGAGAACTAAAAATGGAACCCACCACTTAGAAATTCAAACACTTCTTGACTCCCTGCAAACCCCATAAGCTTGATTGTAGACCCATAATCACCTAGAGGGTTGAAATCAAATGTGGAGGTTTAAAGGATGAGTTCCCTATAGGAATTTTTGGCCTTAGGAATACCCTGGGTGGCTTGGTCTGGTGAGGGTTGACTTGCACATACACTACACTCTCACACATATTCCAAGTCCTAAAACTACACTCTCACCCAACTTGACTTCCTGACTCATATAGGTAATTCATGTGGATGGTCCTTAACCCCTAAGCCCCTAGCTAAGAGGGTTAGGAACAACATAGTGAATGCTCCAAATGAGTCCTCTCATGGCTCGTATGGGCTTAATGTGGCTTCATGGCTCAACCAATATGACTCCATTTCACTCACACTTGATCAATCTTCCTTTTTTAAAAATTTCGACTTTTGACCACGGGCCCGGACCCACCAAACCTACCAAATACCCTTGAAATGACCCAAAATTTGCAAAATTGCCTAAATTACCCAAGATCCCTCAAAATCAATCCTAAACACTGCCCACCACTCAAACTAACCATCTTTGGCCAAAAATACCAAAATTTCCAAAAATACCCCCAATACCCCCCAAAACTACCAAAATACCCTTTTACCCCAAAAAACCAAAAAATTCAAAAAATTCCAAAAAAATTCCAAAAAATCTCAAATATTCCGAATTTCATTTTTTTCAACTACACCATGGGCCAATTTTGTCAATTTACCCCACTTTTACCAAAACCCCCAATTTGACCCACTTTTAACCCAAGTGAACCCAATGTCAAACCAAACCACCCCAATTGACCTCAATTTTGGTCCAATTCAATTCTAAACTTCAATTAAATATCCCCAATATCAATTTAGACCAAATTCAAGTCTAATTTGATTGGCATTTGGGCCCAATTTCAATTTGAAGCCTAAGGCCAAATTTTGGCCCATGACCTAAACCTAGCCCAAACCAACCCAATTCAACTCCAATTGGCCCCAAATCTTTTCTAAAGCCTTCCTAACATCCCCATAAAAAAAAACTAACTTGATTTGCCCAAAATTTGAACCTAAACTCCACCCAAACCTAACCCAAAACCAAAATCCCTTAAATTGATCTAAGCCCAAACCTAACCCAAATGGGCCCAAATCCCAAAATTAGAGCCCAACCAAAATTGAAAACTCTTTTTAACACTCCCATAAACATTTTTCAACATTAATTTTACACCAAATTCAATCTTAGCCCAACCTTAGCCCAAGTTAGCCCAATTTGGCCCACCTTGGCCCCTTTACCAAAAAAGCCCAAATTCAACCCAATTCTACTCCAAATCACACCAAATTGATTCCAAACCACTCATGCATCCCTAAACTAAAGACCAACATTTATTTGTCATGGTCCTTTACAAAACTTTCATCCAAAAGTCCATTTTTAAATATAAAGGCCCACCCATTTAAACCTTTTAAAAGCCCACTTCCACCAAACCCAAAAGCCCAAAAATTCATCCAAAGCCCACATGACAATTCCTTCTCATCATGCACTTGATAAAATCATTCCCTAAAGTTTGAAACCTATGATTAAATCATTCCAAATTAGGCTTTATCCAAATTCCTATCAAAATGCCAAAATTCCTAAAATCCATTCCAATGAAATTGACTAAGCCATCCCCAAGCCCAAATGAAGCCATGAAGCCATCCTTAAGCCCCATGTAAAGCCATGAGAAGTTTGACATGTGACCATCCCATAAATGGCAAGAGGAGGAGCCTCTTTAAGGATTCTCTTAAAGGTGATTAAATCTTTTCATGCTTCCCTTAAACTATGTTTAAACTTAAACATGCTTGGATAGTGACTTCTCCCCACTAATCTAGCTGACTCACCTGACCTCCCTCAGCCCAAACCAGACCTTGGAGAGGTGAACCCAACCCATTTGCACGAATTGACCCATTTGGATCCAAAATCACCCCTCTCCACATACCACTTAAAGCTAAACTCTTTACAAATGTCCATGGCTAATTGACTGCACCATTGCCAACCCCTGATCCTTCTGATCAAGGTGGTGACCTAACCCTGCCGGCCAGCCGCCTGGGTCACCGGAAAACGCCATGGCCGAGAGCTCCATGTGAGCCAAAATTTTTAATTCTTCCTTGCTGAGTTGTCCCAGTCCAATTGAACACCATGGCTGTTCTTCTCTTGCATAGAGCAGCTGATCCCAAGCATCAAACCCCCCATGGGAAGCCCTCCAACCATGTCTATTTAAACCCACCACCCTCTCGGCCAAATAAGGTGATGAACCAGACCTTAAGGAAACTCTGCCAAAATTGCTCCAGGACCTTCTCCTAACCCAGAGCAGTTGATCCACAGTGTTCCTTTGCCCTAATCCCCATTAATAGAGCTCAATTTCTGAGTTGAAAATCCACCCAAAAAATAGGACACTTCACCACAGTGAGCCAATCTTCAAATTGATTGACCCTACACCTTCACCAGACCAAGAGGAGAAGTTCCCCAACAAAAGTCCCCTCACCAGGCCAGCCATTGCTTCCAGCCTCCAAGCTTTGTGATCGGCCTTGGTCACTTTCATACTTAAACAATTCCACAGAGCCAGGGACTTCATCCGGAGCTTGCTTGGACTCAATCGAAGGTGACACAACCCTCGGATCGAAGCTTCACTTCTCCGAGCAAAGGTATGAACTCATTCTTCCTCCCGAGCTTCCAGCAACTCTCCATTTTGTTTGGGTTAATTTCATAGCCTATAAACCATATGGATGTGTTCGTCTCTTCAAGACGAATCATTAGAGTATAAGAACTCGAAAATCCATTGAGAATCGAGAGAGATATTAGGGATTGAGTGTGGACGGTCACGGGTGCACACCAGTCATAGACGATGACCAGGAGCCATTGGATCACGCGTGTATCGAACGGAAGGTTGAGATCAAGCCGGACAGCGAAATGTTACGTGAACCGCAGGCCCCTGGAGCGCTGAGTCAGATTGCGGCGCCGAATCACAGAGCGACGCGTGGGCTTTCGATCCGCCGTAGGATGACGCGGCGCCGAGCCGGATAAGTAGAAAATTAGGGTATTTTTGAATTATTTAAATACCAGAATTTCAAAAATTCATATCTTTGCATAAAAAAATCACCAAAAATAAAATAAAAAAACCCTCTTGCTCAGTGAACAGAGGAGAATAATGTGGAAAAGAAATCAAGTTAATTGGATGAGTATTTTATTATTAATAAATTATTTACTGTCTTCAATGTTTTGATTCTCCATTTGCATAGACAATTTACCATGGCATGAGACCATAGGGCATTTGAAGCTTCTGATCTTGGGAACATTCCCTAAAATTTTCAAAGTCAGAGGCCATCTCTGTGAAAAGTTATTGATTTTTCAAGTTCATGTCACTGTTTTAGGTATTTTAACTTCAATAATTAGCATGTTATAAAATAAATTCTAGGAAACTTTGGTAATGTTTCTTAGGACCAGAGGACCCTATGAAAAATATATTTTGAGTTAATTCATTCATAATAACCTTAATTGGCCTAAACCCCTAAAATTGAATTTAAATTAATTAGGGTTAACCACACATCAAATTGATTTGAAAACAATTCTCCATTGCTCTTTAAGATCAGAGGAACCTTTCATAAAATTTTGAAATCCATTGGACTTGATTAACCCCACCAAATGAATTAATTAAGCCTCATAAGCAAAATGAAACTTTAAAAATTCATAACTCCAAAAATACTTTTCAAAAATTCACAAAAATGATTTTGGAGCTTCTCGATATCGGGGAGTTCAGAAAAATTAAAATTGGAATTTTCTAAAAAAAGTTGATTTTTCACAATATTTTAATATTTTAATAATTGAAAAATAATAAAAATTACAAAAATATTAAAAATCATAAAAATGTCACATTTTGACTCCTGATCATTTAGGAATAAACCAAATATTTTTCCTAAGTCCCTAGGATAAGATATTGAATTTTAAAGGCTTAATGTAATTTTTAATATTAAAAAATGAATTTTTAACCTCTTCACTAAAATAATTCTAATAAATCAAAGAAAAATCAAAAAATTATAAAATTTGTTTCTCTGGACTCCTTGAGGTCAGAGAAATTTAAGAAAAATATAAAATCTATTTTTCAATTTTTATTTTATTTTAAAATTAATTAATACTCTAAAACTCAAAGTAATTATAATAAATAAAATATAATTCAAAAAATTGGTCCAAGTGGTCCTCTAGTCATTAAGAACATCCCATAATTTTCTTAAGAGCAGAAACCTTTCCTTGGTCATGTTGTTGAATTTTCTTTGAAAATCCCTATTTTCTACTAAAAATAATTATATAAATAAATTAAATTCAGAAAAATCACATTTTCTCCTCTAATGTCTTAATTGACATGTGGGTGAGATGACATAAAAATTTCAAATTCATTTGAGCTCAATTTAGTGAGTTATGAAATAAATAAGCTTAAAAGGGCATAAAAGTAATTAAAAATTTTAACCCTTAATTAAAACTTTAGGTTTAATCAAACGGAGGGTAAAATATCTGATTTTAACTTTCTCATGGATGATTGAAACTTAGGGAAATTAAAAAGGTAGAAACCCATTAAACACTTTGAAAATATCAAAATGAAACTCTAATTAATTAAATAATTTAAATTTTGGAAAGAATATATTTAAAATTTGGATTATTAAAATAGGGATATTATTAAGAGGATATTTATTCTTTAATTTAAAAATCCCTAAATAAGTCACTTTAACAATATTTAACTTTTAATTAAGATTAAAATGATAATCCAAACTAATTAAATTAAAAAAATTAAAAGAAGATAACCCTAAATGAATTAAAGCTTAAAATGTTAAATGGTCCAATAATTAAAAATCAAATTTAAAATCTTGGAATTAAATTAAATTAAATTAAATTAAGTCAAGTCAAAGTTTAAATTAAATTAAATTAACACCTTAACAATTAAATTAAATTAAATTTAAAATATTGAAATTAAAATTAAAATTAAAATTAAATTAAATTAAATTAAATTAAATTAAAATTAAATTAAATTAAATTAAAATCATTTAACAACAAACCTAAATGAAATCATTAAGGGTTAAATCAAAATATATCAATAATTTCAATACCTCTTTCTATCTAAGTAAATTTAAAACATGAACATTAATCTGAAATACTAAGATAATTGAAAGTGTAAAGATTTAAATTAAATCTAAAAATAACATGAACACTATTTCAAACTTAAAATTATTAATTAAAACCTCATAATTAAATTAAATCACTTTAAATCATTAACTCAAACTTTTAATTAAGGATGATTAAAATTCTCGATAAACCAACTTGCCCTTAAAGACTTTAATTATTATAACTCTTAAATAGAGTATTAAGTGAAATGTCACTTCATTCATCAGGTAATCAAATACCCAAGTTCACTGAGCAAGAGACAAAGTTTAACTAAACTCCTGGATGATTAATTCATATGTGCAACTAAATTTACTTGGACTGAAAGTGATCCCAGAAGTATTGAAAAGATGTTTAGGATTCGTCCTAAACACTTCCTCAATATGACGGGATGTTTTAGAAGAACAATTGAATTTAATTGTTCTTTGATGAAGAAAATCATCCTTAAACCAAACCAACAACCTAGACGTCATAGGAAATGACTAGTTATAGGATTAGGAATTTGGTAGATAACAAAAACCCTTCCCCTTAGCTTTACCTAGGTATTTCTTGCAAAATATGTTTAAATGTTCTAACATGTGTTTTAAGTGTAGCTTGGGATGACAGGAAGACCCTCCAGGTACGCTTTTACTTTATTGCAATTTACTTACATGCACTGTACTTTACTTTTCTTGCATCATAAATAAGACTGTTGCATGAAACTAAAACCTTTAGGATAGTCCCTGAACTGAAACCAAAACTAAATTAAAAGTCATTGCAAGATAAAATTCACCGCCACAACATTCCAAAATATAAAACAACTCAAAATTTAATCACAAATAGAACAACAAAACTACAAATGCAACTAAATTAAAACGTCTCGTTGAATGATCAGGACTACCTCAGATGATGTAACCCACGTGTTGCTAACGGGATTTCCCACGGTCTAAATGAAAGTGTGGAACTTATTCAGTTGAGTTTAGCAAATTCATCTGGACTAAGTGAATTCGATGAAAATAACGGTGTCGGGATGACGGAACCGTGGGATCTTAATCGATTTTGTTTAAACAACTTTAAGATTTGTTTTAATTAAAATATTAAAAATATTTGGATTTTAAGATTTTCTCTAAACCAAAACACTTCTCTCATCTCCTGATTTATGACTTCTAAAACTAAACTTCTGCAACAACAAGGAGCTCGGAGCATGGTGGGCAGCTCGGCCATCGTCATCAGAAAAACTCGGATCTACCTCAGCAAAACTTTCTTAGAATTAAATAGCCAAGCCATAGGACTTCAAGGTAGTTTGCCTAGTGCAACATAAATCCTCAACTCTTCGTTAGGCATTTGCATGATCATGTCATGCAAGTTAAGCCCTAACCGGTCATAGGACTCCGAGGTAGTCATTCGGTACGACATAAACCCTCATATCTTCCAGGTTATTTGTATAATCATGTCATACAAATATAAGTCCTAATCAACTAAAATTAGCAAGATTGAAACATTAAATAATTTTCCATAATTGAAGCCAAACAATAGGATAGTTTGGGAAGTTGTCAAGATTCTTCTTGGATCCTCAGCTTCTCCTACTTTTCTTCCTTTGGACTCTTAAAACAAACTGTTCCGAATTTGAGCCATTCCCTATTGAAACTTCCAAAACTCAATCCTTTGAAACCTTAAACTTTGAAATCCTTGAGAGCAAAACCACTGATCATTATAGAGAGTTTTCTTAAATGATTCTCGTCATCTAAGATGTAATTAACTATAGGGGCTTGCCCTTAGAGGGAACTTTAAGAACCCAGGTAATATAAACCCTGCTTAATTCCTTTATATTAAGCAGGGGAACTTATCGGCTTATAAGATTGGTCCGCAGACCAAACGGATGTCACAAATCTCCTAGTTTATTTAATCGAGCCCCATCATCAAGCAGTGTGTCTATTCTTCGGGATAGATACACGGTTTGTGATGCGGTGCTCATTTATATAAACTATTCGGGATGTGAGATCGGTTTGATTCATATCTTAAAGTCTTCAAATTTAAAAATTATTTTCAAAATCAAATGCTACTTTCTAAATTATATATATTTATTTAAATTAAATTTAAAATTTAAAATTCATCGACAACTTCTGTAGGCGACCACTTTTTAAAATTAAACTTACAACCTAAAAATATGCCGACAACATTGTTGACCTCATTTTTTGATGAGGTCTTCTCTTCTTCTCTTTAGTACTTAGGATCTAGCCTTAGGCTTTTCCTTTGACTATCTTAGAGGACTAGAATTGGGATCCACCATCTAGAATTTCAAACCACTTCTTAACTCCCTACAAACTCCACAAACTTGACTCGTAGACCCCTAATCACCTAGAGGGTTGAAATCAAGTGTGGAAGTTTAAAGGATGAGTTCCTATAGGACTCTTTGGCCTTAGGACTGCCCTGGGTGGCCTGGTCTGATGAAGGGGCTGACTTACACACACACTACACTCATGCACTACACTTCCATACACCTCCTAAAACACACCTATACCTAACTTGACCTCCTGACTCATGCAGGTGATTCACATGGATGGTCCTTAACCCCTAAGCCCTTGGCTAAGAGGGTTAGGAACAACATAGTGAATGCCTCAAATGAGTCCCTTCATGGCTCATCTAGGCTTGATATGGCTTCATGGCTCAACCAAAATGATTTTATTCCACTTATATTCACCCAATCTTCAATTTTCCAAATTTTCAATTTCTGACCCCCGGGACCCTACACCCGCCAAGCCTACCAAATGCCCTTGAAATTGCCCAAAATTTTCCAAAAATCTCCAAATTACCCAAAATTCCTCAAGACCAATCCTAAACATTTTCTCCCCACTCAAATTGATCATCCATAACCAAAAATACCAAAAATTCCAAAAATACCTCCCGATACCCTCCAAATACCCAAAATACCCCTCTTAGCCAAAAAAATCCAAAAATTCAGAAAATTCCCAGAAAATTCCAGAAAATCCCAAATATTCCCAATTTCATTTTGTTCAACTACACCATGGGCCAATTTTGTCAATTTACCCCACTTTTATCAAAATCCCCAATTTGACCCATTTTAACCCAAAGTAAACCCAATGTCAAACCTAACCTACCCAATTGACCTAAATTCTGGTCCAATTCAATTCTAAACTTCAATTCAACATCCCCAACACCAATCTAGACCAAATCCAAGCTCAATTTGATTGACATTTGGATCCAATTTCACTTTTGGCCTTAAAGCCCAATTTGGACCCATGACCCAAACTTAGCCCAAACTCACCCAATTCAACTCCAATTAACCCCAAATCTTTTCTAAACCTTCCTTAACATTCCCACAAGCAAAACACTAACATGATTTGCCCAAAATTTAGACCCAAACCCCACTCAAATTCAACCCAAAATCAAAAAGCCCAATTTTGACCTAAACCTAAACCTAGCCCAAATGAGCCCAAATCCCAAAATCAAAACCTAACCAAAGCCAAAACCTCTTTGAAACACTCCCATAAACATTTCCCAACATTAATTTTACATCAATTTCAACCCTAGCCCAACATTGGCCCAAGTTAGCCCAATTTGACCTATATTGGCCCATGTACCAAATGAACTCAAATCCAACCCAATTCAAGCCCAAACCACCTCAAATTTATTTCAAACCACTCATGACACATCCCTAAACCAAACTCAACAATTATTTGGCCCAAGCCTTTACCAAAATTGCATCCCAAAATCCATTTTAAAATTCAAAAGCCCACTTTCCTAAACCATTTTAAAAGCCCATCTAAAACCATTTCAATGAGCCCAAAATCTACCCTAAAGCCCACATGACATTTCCATTTGCCATCCACTTAATCAAAGCCATTCCCTAAGTTCTAATCACATCATCAAATAATTCCAAATTAAGCCTCATGCCAAATCACCCCTAAAATACCAAAATTTTCCTTAAATCCATTTCCATGAAATTGACTCAACTTTCCCCAAGCCAAAGGTGAGCCATGAAGCCATGCATGAGCCACATGTGAGCCATGAGGGCCTTGGACACTCCACCATGCCATATTGGATTAGAAGAGGGGGGGCTTTCCTTAATCCCTAAAGCTCATTAGCCTTAATCATGATTCACCTAAACTTAGATTTAATCCAAATATATTTGGATGGAGACCTCTCCATGCCAAACCAGTGATCCCTTTGATCCCCCACAGCACCCAAAGCCACCTTGAAGGGTGCACCAAGCCCAAATGGGTGAATTGACCCATTTAGACTCAAAACTAGCCATGCCCCATTCTACTTTGAATCAAAGCCTTTACACATGGCAATTGCCAATTGCTTGCACCAAGTCCCATCCATGACCTCCCCGGCCTCGAGGGTGACCCTTGCCTGCCGGCCGGCCACACAGGCCGCCGGAAAACGCCATGGCCGAGACATGGGGAGGAGCCAAACCTTGGAATTCCACCTTCGCCGAGCTGCCCCATGCCCAATGGCCACCATAGCTGTTCTTCCCATGCCCAGAGCAGCTGATCCCAACCCTTGGCCATCCCTGTGAGGCTCTCCAGCCACCTCTATTTAAACCCGACCCCCTCACGGCCATGGAGGAGAGTTGCATAAACCTTGCCGAAACTCTGCCAAAATTGTTCCAAACCCTACTCCACACTTAGAGCAGTTGATCCCCAGTGTCAATTTGCTCTAATCCCCACCGACGAATCCGATTTCTCAGCCGAAATTTCACCCAAAAACCGGGACATCTCCTCACAGTGAGCCAATTCCCAAATTGATTGGTCCTACACCTTCACTGGACCAAGGGAAGAAGTTTCCCACTCGAAAGCCCCATCTCCGGGCCACCCGGTTGCTCCGACCTCCAAGCTTTGTGATCGGCTGTGGTCACTTTCATAGCTCAGACGATTCACGGAGCCGAGGGACTTCATCCGGAGCTTACTTGGACCCAATCGAAGGTGACACAACTCTCGGATCGAAGCTTCACTTCTCCGAGCAAAGGTATGGACTCCCTCTTCCTCCCGAGCTTCCAGAGATTCTCATTTTAATTTGAGTCAATTTAAATGCATGTTTACCGTATGGATGTGTTCGTCTCTTCAAGACGAATTCATAGAGCATAAGAACACGAAAATCCGTTGAGAATCGAGTGAGAAATTAGGGTTAGAAGGTTGACGGTCACGGGTGCACACCAGTCGTAGACGATGACCAGGAGCCGTTGGATCGCGCGTGTATCGAGCGGACGGTTCGGATTGCGCCGGACCGGGGAATGATACGTGAACCGCGGGTCCGGGACGGATGACTCGGATGGGGGCGCCCGATCGCGGCGCGACACGTACCCCTTCGGAGCTGCCGAGGTTGACGCGGCGCCGCGTGGATAAGTAGGAAATTAGGGATTTTTCCGATTTATTTAAATACCGGAACTTTAAAAATCCATATCTTTGTGTAGAAAAATCACAAAAATAAAATAAAAATACCCTCTTGCTCGGTGAACGAGAGAAGAATAATGTGGAAAAGAAATCATTTAATTTCATCAAGTATTTTATTTTTAATAATTTATTTACTGTCTGCATTGTTTTAATTCTCCATGCATATAGGAAATTCACCATGGCATGAGATCATAGGGCTTTTGAAGCCTCCGAATTTGGGAACATTCCCTGAATTTTCCAAAGTCGAGGCCATCCTATGAGAAGTTATTGATTTTTCAAATTCATGTTACTGTTTTGAGTATTTTAAATCCAATAATTAGCATGTCGTGAAATAAATTCTAGGAAAATTTGGTGATGTTTATTATGACCAGAGGAACTTAGGAAAAATAGGTTTTGAATTAATCCACTTGGAATAACCCTAATTGGCTTGAACACCCAAAATAGGTCCTTAATTAATTGGAGCTAACCATACATCAAATTGACTTGAAATCAATTCTCCACTGACCTTTAGGATCAGAGGAACCCATCATAAAAATTTCAAGTCAATTGGACTTGAGTTAGCCTACTAAATGGGTTGATTAGGCCATTTAGTCATTTTAAACTTTAAAAATTCATAACTTTCAAAATACCTTTCAAAAATTCACCAAATTGGTTTTGGAGTCTCTCTGATATCAGGGGAATTTAAGGAAATTAAAATTTCAATTTTCTAAAAAAGTTAATTTTTTAGTATTATTTTAATATTTTAATAATTTAAAAATAATAATAATAAAAAAATAATAAAATTCACCAAAATGTCATATTTTGAAATATAATCACTTAGGAACAAACCCCATATTTTTCTTAGGTCTATTTAATGAGATATTAAATTTTAAAGCCCTAGGGTAATTTTAAAATTAAAAAAATGTATTTTCTAGCATTTTCACTAAAATAATTATAATAAATCAAAGAAAAATCAGAAAATTGTAAAATTTGGTTCTCTGGAATCCTTGATATCAGAGAGAATTTTAAAAATTATGAAATTCATTTTTCAACTTATATTCTATTTTTAAATTAATTAATACTCCATAGTTTAAAATAATTCTAATAAATAAAATATAATTCAAAAAATCACAAAAATTGGTCCAAGTGGTCCTCTGGTCATTAGGAATGTCCCATAATTTTCTTAAGGACAGAAACTTTCCCTTGGTCATATTATTAAATTTTCCTTGGAAATCCTTATTTTCCACCAAAAATAATTATATAAATAAATTAAATGCAGAAAAATCACATTTTCTCCTCTAATGTCTTTATTGACATATGAGTGAAGTCACATAAAAATTTCAAATTCATTTGAGCTCAATTTAGTGAGTTATGAAATTATTAGGCTTGAGGGGCAAAATGGTAATTAAAATCTTAACCCTTTAATTAAGACTTTAGGCTTAATGAAATTAATAGGCAAAATATTTGATTTTAACTGGATTTGGATGATTGAAATTTAGATAATTAAAGGGTAGAAACCTACTAAACAATTTAAAATAATTGAAATAAACCTTAATTAAATAATTATTTAAATTTGGAAGAATAATAAAATTGGAATTATTAAAATAGGAATATTATTAGGAGGAGATTTATTCTTTAATTTAAAAATCCCTAAATTGATCATCCCAATAATATTTAATTCCTAATTAAAATGATAATCCAAGTTTAAGATTTAAAATGCTAAAAGACTTAATCATTAAATTAAATTAAAGTTAAATCATTTAAAACAAATTCCTTTAAAATTAAAAATTAAATTAAAAATTAAGAATTAAATTAAACTAAATTAAACTAAATTAAAGTAAATTAAATTAAATTATATTATATTATATTATATTATATTATATTAAATTAAATTAAATTAAATTAAATTAAATTAAATTAAATTAAATTAAATTAAATTAAATTAGATTAAATTAAATTATATTATATTATATTAAATTAAATTAAATTAAATTAAATTAAATTAGATTAAATTAAATTAAATTATATTATATTAAATTAAATTAAATTAAATTAAATTATATTATATTATATTATATTATATTAAATTAAATTAAATTAAATTAAATTAAATTAAAAGTAAATTAAATTAAATTAAATTAAATTAAATTAAATTAAACTAAATCATATTACATTAAATCAACTTAAGTTAAACTAATTTAAATTAAACCACATTAAATTAAATTAAGTTAAATTAAACTAAATTAAGTTAAACATAAAGACATGAAGAATTCAAAAATAAATCTAAAATAACTTGAACACTATTCCAAACTTAAATCGTTAATTTGAATTTAAATTTGAATCACAAATCATTAAATATCATTTTGCCCTTAGGAGTTTTTATTATTATAACTCCTAAATGGAGTATCAAGTGAAATGACACTTCACTCATAAGGATATTCAAACATCCTAATTTACTAAGCAAGAGATAAAACTTAACTTGAACAACCCGGATGATTAATTCACTTGAACAATAGAATTCATTTGGACTTAGGACAATCCCGAAATATTGAAAAGATGTTTAAGATTCGTCTTAAACACTTCCTCAATATGATGGAATGTCCTTAAGAACAAATTGAGCTTAGTTGTTCTTTGGTGAAGAAAATCATCCTTAAAACCAAAATTGAAGACCTAGACGTCATAGGAGATGACTAGCTATAGGATTAGGAACTTGGTAGAAAACCATAACCTTTCCCTTAGCTTTACCTAGGAACTTACTTTAAATGCTTAAATATTCTAACCGTGTTTTAAGTGCGGCTTGGGATGACAGGAAGGCCCTCCGAGTACGCTTTTATTTTATTGCGATTTACTCTATTGCAACTTATTTAATCGCATCGCGCTTATTTTTCTTGCATGATAAACAACGATTGCATGAAAACCTACACCTTTAGGACGAGAAACCAAAGCCGAAACCCATAACTAAATTAAAAGACACTACAAGATAAAATTCACCGCCACAACATTCAAAATATAAAACAACTCAAAATTTAATCACAAACAGAACAACAAAACTACAAATACAACTAAATTAAAACGTCTCATTGAATGATCGGGAATACCTCGGATGATGTAACCCACGTGTTGCTAACGGGATTTCCCACGGTCTAAATGAAAGTGCGGAACTCATTTAGTTGAGTTTAGCAAATTCATCTGGACTAAGTGAATTCAATGAAAATAACGGTGCCGGGATGACGGAACCGTGGGATCTTAATCGGTTCTGTTTAATCAACTTTAAAACCTGTTTTAATTAAAATATTAAAGACACATGGAAATGAAGACTTTATCTAAAACCAAACACTTCTCTCATCTCCCGATTTATGACTTCTAAAACTAAACCTCGCAACAACAAGGAGCTCGGAGCATGGTGGGCGGCACGGCCATCGTCGTCAAGCAAACCGAAATCTACATCAGCAAAACTTTCTTAGAATTAAATAAACAAGCCATAGGACTTCGAGGTAGTTTGCCTAGGGCAACATAAATCCTCAACTCTTCGTTAGGCATTTGCATGATCATATCATGTAAATTAAGCCCCAACCGGTCTTAGGATTTCCGAGGTAGTCGTCCGATACGATATAAACCCTCACATCTTCGAGATTATTTGTATGTTTTTATCATACGAATATAAGTCCTAACTAATTAAAATTGGCAGGATCAAAATACTAAATAAACATTAGGACCTTCCTAAATTCAAGCCAAACAATAGGATAGTCGAGAAATTACCAAAGTTCGCTTTGGATCTGTGATTTCTCCTACCCTTCTTCCTTTGGACTCCTAAAATAAAATGTTCCAAATTTGATCCATTCCCTATTGAAATTCAAAGATTCAATCCCTTGAAAACTTAAACTTTGAAATTCTTGAGAGCAGAACTACTGATTATTATCGAGAGTTTTCTTAGGTGATTTCAGTCACTTAAGATGTAATTAACTATAGGGGCTTGCCCTTATAGGGAACTTTAAGAACCCGAGTAATATAAACCCCGCTTAATTCATTTATATTAAGCTGGGGAACTTGTCGGCTTATAAAATTGGTTCGCGGACCAAACGGATGTCACAAATCTCCTAGTTTATTTAATCGAGCCCCATCATCAAGCAGTGTGTCTATTCTTCGGGATAGATACACGGTTTGTGGTGCGGTGCTCGTTTATATAAACTATTCGAGATGTGAGATCAGTTTGATTTCATATCTTAAAATTTTCAAATTTAAAATTATTTTCAAAATCAAATGTTATCTTTTAAACTATATTTAAAGTATAAAAAATTCGCCGACAATTTCTGTAGGCGACCCCCCTTTTCAAAATAAAACACATAACCTAAAAATATGCCGACATACTTCTGGCGACTCCGCTGGGGAGTAGTTCCTCTCTCCATTTTAATCAAATAGTTCTGCTTTCAAAAATCGGTAGTGTATCCATGTCCCTAATGGATCAAACTACCCTTCTTTCCGTTGGAATACTATGTTCATTTCTGTCTTGAACGAGTATAGCCAACATTCTCTCGGATTTAGGAGCCACCGTTTAGACACCCCTAAACGAGAGAGGTTCCGAGATCCTTTTACCTCATTTCTGAGGTGGGGTGGACCCCCAATAGGTGTTAGTTTAGGAGTGATCCTTCGAGTCGAGAAGTCTTGCATAAGACTTTCTTTTCCTTTCCAACTCTGAATCAGATTCGTTACCTTCTCTACACCTTCGAACATTCCGTTCTAAATAAACAAACCTTCTAATGAACGACTCTTTTAATAAATATACATGAAAAAGAATGTGTTCGGACTCTTTTCGATTCCTTTCTTTTCGTCCTGATGAGAAGGAGCACAACTTGGGACTGACAATCGGAATCTACCTTGCAGGAATGGAAGCTCCAAAACTGATTTTCTCCTTCACCAATGGACTAGATCTCGCTGTTTACAAGGATGAGCTGCCCGACAATGGGATCATCCGGTTTGGACAAGGATTCGAGAATACAAATGTCAAGATCGCCGATGTTACTCTCTTCGCGCTAATGGACAAAGTGTCGAAGCCGAGAAACCCATGATTGAATTCAACCTTAAATCAACTCAAGAATTTCCCCTCCGCAAAGGGTTCCGACTGAGAGGAGTACCGCCGTCCATAGAAGGACCGTTATCTCTACCCCCACCGGTCTAGTCGTCTCCGCACCTACCCCGGCTCCCGCCAAACTGAAGGGGAAGGAAGTTCAAATTTGTAACGAGCATGTTACCGTGGAGGGTACAGATTTCCGTACGAGACCTTCTGTTTTTGAAATTGGGTCCAGCTCAAGGGTTCCACCCCTAACACGAACCCAGAGGAGAAATAGAGCAGGGAAGATTGCCGGGAAGGCCGTAGCCGCCGAAGTCGCTTTCCTAGAAGAAATTCCCGAGTACACACCACTACTCGAATACATACCATCGTCCGAGTATACACCCCTTTTGGAAGGGAGCGGATTCCATCCCCTTTCCGCCGCAGTCGACGAGGAAAATGTCCGCAGGATTGCCTCTACATTACCTCGGCCCGCATACTATAACGACAACAGAAAGAAGAGGGCTAGGGTTACACCACTTGCCCGATTACAGACTGTGATTGAAAAGTTAGCGAAGAAGGAAAGATGCCCTGTGTCGGAAATTTTAAGAAGGATAGGGCGGGTGCCGACCAAATCTCGTCTTGGGCCGCGAGTAGAATCTGCTATCGCTGCAGAAGAACCAAATAAGAAAATGAAGGCTAGCCCACCTGTTGTTGTTTCAGGTTTACAGATCAGGGAGGATACCACCTTCCGACATTCGACCGACGGACCTTCCGGTCCCCAGGCCTTCTGCTGCTAGAAGGATGGTATGGCGTCCCACTACCGGCCGACTAAGACCGAAACAACGATCGAAAAGGAAAGTCTCGTCGGGAGACTTGAGTCCGAAGAAAGTGCTACCGCAATGAAAGGGGACTCATGAAAAAGAAACTCGACAATTATCACATGACAACCGCAAGGAGGTACGAAAAGACCTGCTAGAAGATGCTATGGAAAAGTTAAGAACCGATATTCGGCGACTAGCGAGGGAGAGAGAGGAGAAATTCGGAGATGAAGTTGACTCGTCGAGTTCATGGATGATGATTATGCGGAAATTAACATGGTAGAAACACGAGCTTCGTCGACTTCACAAGGTGCTCCCGTAGCCGCGAGAAGAGAGGAGCCGAAGTAATGAGGAGGCAGCTTCAAGAGAAAGATGATACGATCGCCCGGATGGCGAAAAGGATGGAAGAGATGGTCGTAGCCCTAGCCACTCTCCGAGTCGAGTTCAACCCCAAAGAGAAACACCCCGGAAGTTATTCACATTGTAGACGGAGGAAAGGAGATTACATCCGTCAACGGGGATGATCAATTAAAGAAGGATGCAACACAAAGTATGATTCCGAAAAGGATATCAAGAGCTTGGTAGAACGACAGGTGCGAGAAGCCTTAGCACAATCAAAGAGCGGGACATCCATTCGGACGGGTAGACCTTACCCCGAAGAATTCGACGTCGTCCAATATCCGAAGGGCTTTGTACCACCTCTCGTTCAAGACCTTTGATGGAACCGGAAACCCTCGGCGAGCATGTTGCACATTTTCGTGCCGCTTGTTGCAATGCCGGCGGAAGTGATGCTTTACTCTTCCGACAATTTGTCGACAGCTCGTCGGGTATCGCCTTTGATTGGTATGCGGAATTACCAAACGGTTCGGTGAAGACATTTTCGAATTAGAGAACCTCTTCATCAAGCGATTTGTCGGAGTCTCGGCACCACATCACTATAGGTGATTTAGTGGTAGAGAAGCAGAAGCCGAATGAAACCTTGGTGGACTACATACTTCGATGGAGGAACCTAAGTATGAAGTGTGAGCCACGATTACAAGAACAAGCATGCGATCGGCATTTTACTAAAAAGCATCCATGGCCCGATAGCACTTCTCCTCAAGGGATTTACTATTAAGACTTTCGAGAAGTTGTTAAGCAAGGCCGGAAGCTTGCAAGAGGAGGCGAAGCAATTAAGTTTCACCGATAAAACAGATAAACAGAAGCCCGTGAAAACTTTTGAAAAGAAGTCCGGGATCGTTGCAGCAGTCGACAAAGGCAAGCAACCGATACAAATATCGTCAGAACGGCCGCAACAACCTCAACAGAATTACCAGCAACCCCGACCCAGCTATCAGTCATCTCAACAGTATGAACAACCGCCTCGTCAACAACGTACGTTAAGGGAGCTTCTGAGCAGAGAGTATCCGTTCAAGAATGAGGCAGTGCCGAAAATGTTCCGCAGCTTGATGAAGACTCCGCATTTCCAACTACCGTAACCTAAGAGACCGAAGAAGTCGACAAGAAAGGTGATCCCAACTTTCGCCCTTACCACCGGATGCTTGGGCATAAGATAGAAGATTGTATTACCTTCAAGAGTTGGCTCAACGACAATCTTCGAAAAGGGAATATAACGATCCCGAAGGAGTACATGAAGGAACCCCAGAAAGGAGGTTCCATCAATGTTATCTCGACGGATCTCATTGTTCCGATAGATCCCTATGCGACTGATGATGGATGGACTACCGCTTGGACAAAGTCTTCGAAGAAGATTTTAGATCGCATCCAAACCACTTCGGTGCGAGCTTCAACTCAGAGTTCGAAACCCGTCAAGTCGGCGCTATCACTTGCGATAGAAGAACAACCTCAACAAGAGATAATCGAAGAAAAGAAGAAAATTGACGAAGAAGAGAAGACCGAGGCACCTAAGGCTAGACTAGGGGCCGCTTATCCTAGGATAGTTGTTTCCGATTCGGGGGAGAAATCCCTCGAACCCCCGACTCGTATGATTATTTACTCACTCCGGTGGAATCTTATAATGATGAGGGTTATGGCGTTGGCTACGTTTTGACTGTTTCTAACGATTACGTAACTAGCGACAATCAACCTAATACGGACGTCGATTCTGATACAAATAACAATTCTCAAATCATACACAATCTCGACGATCACAATGATGAAGAAGACATCCACCAAGAAGGCTACGAGAGTTCAACAAGCAACGAATCTATTTGCGAGTTTCGAGGAGCTCCGATCACGATAGAGTTAGAGCCTTCGTACTCCGAAGCTAATCTCGAAGAATCCGTCATTCCAATTCAGAAGGAGACACCGACAAACTCAATGCTAAACTTAGAAGAAATCACGAAGTCAACTTAAGAAGTGGAAGAGTTCTACCTCCGAGAATGGGTCCAAAAGACAAAGGAAAGCGGTGGTTGTTCGGGAAGAACCAACCCCAGCGAAGAAATACCCATTCGAGAAGAAAACGAGGCACATGAAAACAAAGTGGATTACAACGTGCTAGCCCATCTTAGGAAACTACCAGCCCAACTGAGCATCTACGACGCTCTCATCTTATCAAAGGAGATGAGAGAAGCTCTGATCAAGGCCTTACTTGATCCAGAAATTTGCTTAGCTCAAATGGCCGGAGAGTCCTTAGATGAGGTTTGCTCGTTAAAGGAACAACGAGGTGTTACCTTCACGGACAACGACCTACTACTTGGGACGACAGACCACAACCGACCGTTGTACATTTCGGCTACAATCGGGAAGTTTACACTCTCCGCAGTATTGGTGGATCCAGGAGCATCAATCAACATAATGAATCTTCGAACGCTAGCATACTTGGAAATTGATGCTCGCGAGCTCGAGGCGGACAAAATGTTATTAAGAGGATTCAACCAGAAAGGAGAAAGAGCCCTCGGCTCAATAACACTGCTAATGAAGACCGGTGACTTAGCAAAGACAACCGCGAAATTTCACATAATTGATTCGAAACGTCGTTCAACGCTCTACCGGGCCGACCATGGATACATGAAAACAGGATGGTACCATCATCTCTACATCAATGCATTAAATACTACGACGGAGGGGAACAGTGTATTAAAGGTGACTTACAACCGTTCTCCGTACATGAAATCGGAATCCATGAAGATGCAGCTTATTATGCACCTCCGAAGAAAACAATCTTCTCCAGAGATACCATAACAAATGAAGCAAAAGAAATTTGGGACGACAAAGAACCTGAAGTTCTAGTCCAACAGTCACTCACCACTCCCTTACGGCGAGATGGTGAAGGTTTCTCCACAACTCGCATCCGAGGACGAGGTCGTGGTAGAGACGTTAGGACGATTGGACAGAGGAAACCAACCATCAATGTCGATTGGGAAGATAGTTCTGAAGAAGAAAAAGAAATCAAACAAGAAGCAGCGACAATAAGTCGAAAGAAGCCGCAATTCAAAATCCCTATTGAAGATGAAAGAAACGAAGAATATAAATCGATGTACGAGAAGATTAACCACTATGTACATACTATGACCCTGACCCCGATCCATTCTAATAAGATTGAGGGTATGGAGGTCAAAGAGGTACGTAGCGGTGGTGCAAAGCCCATCAAATTCTACCGTGGTGCTCCTTCCTCCAAAACTGAAAATAATGTACAACTTGAAGATGCTACTTCATCAGAATTAATGGAATTGCCTTTTGAGTGGTACTCTCCCTGTGTTCAAAATTTAATTCAGCGTGGTTTCTTACCTCGATAATGGACAAAAGGTCAATCACAACGTTTTGAAAATTTATGGAATAACTCCGGTCGTCCACCCAACTCAAAGCATGGTCTCGGATTCGGCACGATAGAGATCGGCTGACGATACCGAATTTTGCTTGGTTGTCACTCGCGAGTCTAATGAAAACCGCATGGAAACTACGGAAGAACTCGAAGATTTACAAATTGGAAACGCTCCACCGGAATTCGAAGAAGAGATCAAATCTACAATAGATGAGTTAACGGAAGTTAATTTAGGTACTAGCGAAGAACCTAGACCTACCTTTGTTAGCTCCTTACTCAATAAAGAAGACTCCGAAGAAATAATCAAGTTATTAATGGAATTCAAAGACTGTTTTGCTTGGAGCTACGATGAGATGCCAGGTTTAGCTCCGCAGGTCGCAATCCATAAGCTAGGGGTGGATCCTGCTTCGTTCCGGCCGTACAAGGTCCCGTGAAGAATGCGTGCTAGAAATCGAACAACAAGTCATAGCTGAAGTTAAGAAGCTAATAGACGCTAAATTTGTCCGTGAAGAACAATACCCGACTTGGTTAGCCAACGTGGTACCAGTCAGGAAGAAGAATGGTCAGATCAGAATTTGTGTGGATTTCGGAGATTTAAACAAGGCATGCCCGAAAGATGAATTCCCTCTACCGATCCCAGAATTAATGATCGACATTGCTTCGACACATGAAATATTCTCGTTCATGGATGGATCTTCAGGATACAACCAGATAAAAATGGCTCCGGAAGATGAAAAACTTACGGCATTCAAAACGCCGATCGGAGTATATTGCTACACAGTGATGCCATTCGGATTGAAGAACGCGAGAGCAACCTACCGAAGAGCGATGACAAGAATTTTTGATGATCTCATCCACAATCAAGTTGAATGCTACGTGGACGATGTGGTCATCAAAAGCAAAGTAAAGGAAAACCACTTGTATGATTTGAGAATTGTTTTCGGACGATTAAGACAATTTAACCTTAAGATGAATCCCTTAAAATGCGCCTTCGGCGTCACCTCCGGGAAATTCTTAGGATTAGTTGTCCGACATCGTGGAATCGAAATCGACCCGGAAAAGATTAAAGCCATCTTAGAAATGCCACCTCCCAGAACCTTAAAACAACTACGATCTTTTCAAGGGAAGTTGGCATATCTTCGACGCTTTATCTCAAACTTGTCGGGTAGGTGTCGACCTTTCTCGGCACTAGTTAAAAAGGACGCCAAATTTATTTGGGAAGAGAAATGCCGGAGGGCCTTCGAGGACATTAAACAATACTTAATGACACCTCCTGTCTTAGCAGCCCCAGCTCTCGGGTAGACCGCTAATACTTTATACCGCGGCTTTAGACGACTCTCTCGGAGCCCCGTTAGCCTGTGTCAATGATGAGGGTAAAGAAAATGCTCTTTACTACCTAAGCCGTCGTTTGCTTGCCGACGGAAATAAGGTATCCCGCAATTGAAAAGCATTGTTTGGCCCCGATCTTCGCCGCTCAAAAGCTCGAGCATTACATGCTTTCTCATAAGGTCAACTCGATTTCGAAATTTAATCCATTGCAATACTTCGATGACCCGTCCAACGCTTTCCGGCGGACTTGCCGGATGGTCAATGATATTATCGCAATTCGATATAACTTTCGTGCCTCTTCGTGCCGTAAAGGGACAAGTCTTAGCGGACTTCCTCGCGAAGCACACCCTTTGCCGGCGGAATCTCCTCTCAATGACGATTTGCCGGATGAACAAATAATGAACCTAGAAGACCATGATGATCGACGTTGGGAATTATATTTCGACGGAGCATCTTCGAGCACATAAAGACGAAGAATCGCAAGTGATAGTGCCCGGTAAGGCAGGGATCGGACTAATCTTTATAACACCGGAGCGGGGGATGTTAAGATACTCCTACCACTTGACAGAGCCGTGTACAAACAACGAAGCGGAATACGAAGCCCTCATAACGGGACCGGAATTAACCATTCGAATGGGTATAACGGACATCAACATCTACGGGGATTCACAATTAATCATCCAACGGATCGCCGGACAATACAGAATTTTAAAACCAAGACTCGAGCAATACTTCCAAGTATGCCATACGAATTGTTGGAACAGATTCCGAATGTGACGATCTACAAAATTCCCGTAAAAGAAAACGCTTTAGCGGATGCGCTAGCCCGTCTCGCAAAAGAATTTTGCCTGTTTGCAAGATGAATCGAGTGGAAGTGTCGTTCACGGACGTCGAGTCCTATCACGGCTCGACATAGACACAATACACAAATCGAAAAAGAAAAAGGATCAATTGCAGCGAGGACGTGAAAATACGAAGATTGGCGACAACCATTAATGGATTACCCGCGAACAGAAAGCTACCGGATGATAGGTCGTTAGCTCCATCGGATCAAGAAAAGAACTCGTCCTACGCATTAATAAACAATACATGTTATACGGAAGGTCTTTCGATCAAATGTGGCTAAGATGCCTAAGCGGGTCCGAGGCCCGTGAAATTGTTAAAGAGATACATTCGAGACTCCGTGGCGCTCACCGATCGGGTCCAAAGATGAAAATGAAAATTAAAAGACTAGGGTACTACCGGCCCTCGATGATGACCGATCGCATGAAAATCGCCAAGAGCCGTCATCGGTGCCAAGTGCACGGAGTGGTTCTACACCAACCTCCAAATGTGCTACATCCGACAATCGCATCGTGGCCATTCGAATGTCGAGGCACGGATATAGTGGGTCCAATAGAACCACCGTCGTCAAAAGGACATCGCTTCATTCTTGCGGCTACGCATTACTTTTCCAAGTGGGCAGAGGCAGCTCCACTTAGAGAAGTGAAAGCACATCACGTACTACAATTTTTCAAGAACCAAGTTGTTTACCGTTTTCGGAGTGCCGCGCGAGATCATCTCGGATAATGGGTCGAGCATTCGAAGCACGCAAATCAACAATTTTGTCGTGAGACATGGAATCGACCGGCGATATTCAACAATTTACTACCCAAGAGCAAACGGCCTCGTCGAAGCTTTTAATAAAACTCTCGTTCAAATTTTAAAGAAAACTTTAGACGACAATAAGAGAAATTGGCACGAGAAGTTATTAGAAGCCTTATGGGCCTACTGGACAACTTTCGAACTCCTACTCAAGCTACACCTTACGCTCCGGTGTATGGGTCCGAGGCGAGTGTTACCCTTAGAAGTCCAGACTTCCTTCACTCAGGATTGCAGCTTGCAAACAAACTCACGACGAAGAGAATGCCGGATTACGATTAGAAGAATTGGAAAGCCCGGAAGGGAAGAGACTTGCAGCGCAGACGAGATTTAGAACTATACCAAGCTAAGATGGTTCAAGCCCATGACAGATCGGTCCGCCCAAGAACCTTCAAAGTTGGTGATTTAGTTCTCGTTCTCAAAAGACCTATCCTCGCACACCGCAAGATAGGAGGAAAATTTGAACCCACTTGGGAAGGACCGTTTGTGGTCGAGGCGGCCTACTCGGGAGGCTCCTACCGCCTAGTGAATTGCCAAGGAGAACGACATATGCTTCCGATCAACGGACGATACTTGAAAAAGTATTACGCTACCCGATGTTTCGAAGGAATGAACTTTCCATCCCTAGAAGCACGGGTGAAGTGATTACTTATGACCGGGTCCGAACCCAAAAATAACAAAAATGTGTTAAAATAAATAAAATCATGATAATAAAGTTTTCCTTGTTTTCTCTTCCAAATCAAAATCTCTTACCTGATCTTATCCCACTTCATTCCTGTTAAATTGAAAAATACAAAAGTAATAAAAAAATTTTGTCTTTAATAAACATTTTCTTAATGTTCTTGTTCTTAGTACAGCCCCTGATCCTTTTCCTTGTCTTTTCGCAGGGAAATGTCGAGCGGGCGGTTGGTCCTGAACTTTAGAAATGGCGTAAGCCTTGCACTCGACGAAAAGAGGGTGAAAGATGGAGCGATAATCGAGATTGACTCGGATTTCGCACCAGCAAGCCTACGATACGAGGAAAGTGACCGGGTCCCGGTTGACCGAGAAGAACCGCCCGGTCGAGACGATGATGAAAGTGGGTGGCCCGAGCCACCAATCCAAGCAGCAAGAAAAGAAAGGCAAACATCGAAGAAGATAAGAAAATGAAGTCCGTAGTCGCTACGAGCAGAAGGCGAGCTTGTCGGCGCCGCGCCCACGGACGATTCAAGAAGTTCGAAGAGCTACTCTCACGACAACGCAACGAAGAAATAAGAATCGCCGTATCCGTAAGATGTTAACCAAACTAGCCGCGGACCAACGCGACGAGACAGTTGCTAATGCCAGTACATACACTTCGAGGACACCGGTTCACCAGGAACCTAAAGAAAGGAGGCCAGCTCCTAGGATAACAAAAGAACCGGGGAAATCTCCACAAAGACCGAAGAAAGAAGGCTACCACGCCACCGGATAGAACCACCGATAACGCATGACCTTGTTGCGAAGCAACCCCGGGGGATGTCCCGACAAGCATCATCCCTGAGGAGCCGAGGTATGCAGGAGAACGTGAAGGGATTGAACCGTATATCCCACAATATGTCACCAGGCCTCGCCATCTGCAGATCATTCCGGAATACGAGCTGGAGAGAATGCAGAATGTTGAAAGAAAACCTTTGAATACTTCGAGAGAATTAGAGGCGGAAGAATCAATATACTTGGAGGGCCTCGAGCTACATACGTACGTATTCTCGGAGTATGAACAACGACAGAATCGTGGATTGCATCCGGGATTTGAAAAGAATGGGCCGAGCGGGCCGCCTAAGGGAAAACACATACTCGAACCCCGGAGATGGATGCCGGGGAAGGGAAGAATCACAATACAATGTGGATGTCGTTACAACTTTGCGGAGGACGAGAAGGGAAACCCACCGGAATACTCCGTCATGGGCAAGTGGATCCGATGCCATTAGTCATCAAGAGAATGGTAAAAAGATTGATAACATGGAGGGTACTCGCCAGCGATCGCATACCCAATAGCTCGCATTATTAACATCTACAAGCGGAGTGACCGTATACCCCCGCACATAGATCACCATGACTTTGTCGGACCTTTCGCACGGCTTCTTTTCCGAATGAGTGTAATATCATGTTCGGATCCGACCTCCGGATAGCGAGCCCGGTGAGTTCCGAGGGCCGATAAAGATACCATTACCGGTAGGTTCCGTCATGATACCGAAGGGCAATGGAGCAGATGTCGCTAAGCATTGCATACCGGGGTACCAGTGAAGCGGATCTCGCTTACTTTCGAAGGATGGACGACAGGAAGACACCTTACCACTTCCGACCGGACCCGGAGTTAGAGAGCCTCCGGCCTTACGAGCTGTGAGCTACATGGAAAATATCACACCTCCAACGTACATCCATGCGGCATCCTTGCCAAGGATGGCTTGGAAGGTGATGTTATCGACCATGTACCTCACTATTCAGACATGGATTTTTGACAGATACCCTTTTGGATGGATTGACAAAGATCATACATAGTCCGTTTTGAGTCTATATGGATTGTATGAGATGTATTCCAGTATCAAGTTGTATGATGTATCTTCTACATGATTGGAATGAAAGTGACCATGTCACAATTTTGGCCTTCACCTCTTTTGTGCAAATTGACTGGGAAACGCCATTAAAAGTTAAATGAACTTCGAACAAAGAACAGAAAAGAAAAAAAAAAGAATAAAAGAAAACTTTCCTTAAAATTTAAAAAAAATGATAAACTCCAAATTCACATGATAAAATAAAATTTGAATCGATTAAAAGACAAAACAAAATGACCAATCAAAATCTCAATCAAATTTCAAATTCGATCTTTCCAAATTTCAAATCAAATCTCGAATCAAATTTCAAATTTCAAATTCGATCTTTCCAGATCTCACATCAAACCTCGCGTCAAATTCAAACTTACCCTTCCAAATCTCAAGTCCAATCTGTTCTACTCTCTCCCTCGTCACGGGAAGGAAGCGGTTGATTCCATTGACACGGATCGAATCGATGGCGAGGAATTACATTCAATCCAAACCGAGAACTTTCAATCAACTCTTCGAGATCGGGATATGTAACATCTACCACATTCCCTCTAATCTATTTCCTTCCATGAAAGTCTTTTACAACTTTCATGAAATTCTAGAAACACCAAAATTCCACACTTTTCAAATCAACACTACAAATCTTTGCAAAATCAATTACCAATCAAAAAATCAACTTTTCGAGGTCGAGGATTTTACATCCGATACCGCACCGCTTTAGGATTCTTCCCCTATTGCACCGAAATACATCAAAATCAAACTTTTTGAGGTCGAGGATTTTACATCCGAGACTCGCATCGCTTTAGGATTCTTTCCCTATTGCACCGAAATACATCAAAATCAACTTTTCGAGGTTGAGGATTTTACATCCGAGACCGCACTCGCTTTAGGATTCTTTCCCTATTGCACTCGAAATACATCAAAATCAACTTTTTGAGGTCGAGGATTTTACATCCGAGACCGCACTCGCTCTTAGGATTCCTTCCCTATTGCACCGAAATACATCAAAATCAACTTTTCGAGGTCGAGGATTTTACATCCGAGACCTGCATCGCTTTAGGATTCTTTCCCTATTGCACCGAAATACATCAAAATCAACTTTTCGAGGTCGAGGATTTTACATCCGAGACTCGCACTCGCTTTAGGATTCTTTCCCTATCGCACTCGAAATACATCAAAATCAAACTTTTTGAGGTTGAGGATTTTACATCCGAGACTGCACTCGCTTTAGGATTCTTTCCCTATTGCACCGAAATACATCAAAATCAACTTTTGAGGTCGAGGATTTTACATCCGAGACCGCACTTCGCTTTAGGATTCTTTCCCTATTGCACCTGAAATACATCAAAATCAACTTCTTGAGGTTGAGGATTTTACATCCGATACCGCATTGCTTTAGATTCTCTTCCTATTGCAATGAAGAACACCAAAATCGAGCTCTTGAAGTTAAGGATTTTACATCCAATACCACATTACTCCGAGATCTCTCCTCATTGTAATGATTCAATCCAATCGATTCGATTTTCTTTTGAGGTTGAGGATGTTACATCTAAAACCGCAAAATTTCAATTTTCATTTCAAATCAAATCCCTTCAAAATTAATCTTAACAAAACTTCAATCTAAATTGAAACTCGAGTTGAAATCTGAATTCACACATCAAAACTTAAACTGAAACGAAAATCTAAATCGAAATTCCCCCAGATCATGTGATTTGGGATTCACCTCCTTTTCCTTTCCCCAGCGAGAGTTCAGGAATCTCCAGTCTTAGAGATATACTTGACACTCCCCGGCGGAAACTCTTCTACTTCGTCCTAAGTTTGTCACTTGGACATCCGTGATTGGTTTTGTTGATCTTTTCGGTCAACGCCAATACGCGCGGTGTGCTCCGTCGACTCACCACACCTATTGGGGGTCCATTTGTTGACCTCATTTTTGATGAGGTCTTCTCTTCTTCTCTTTAGTACTTAGGATCTAGCCTTAGGCTTTTCCTTTCGACTATCTTAGAGGACTAGAATTGGGATCCACCATCTAGAATTTCAAACCACTTCTTAACTCCTTGCAAACTCCACAAACTTGATTGTAGACCCCTAATCACCTAGAGGGTTGAAATCAAGTGTGGAAGTTTAAAGGATGAGTTCCTATAGGACTCTTTGGCCTTAGGACTGCCCTGGGTGGCCTGGTCTGATGAAGGGGCTGACTTACACACACACTACACTCATACACTACACTTCCATACACCTCCTAAAACACACCTATACCTAACTTGACCTCCTGACTCATGCAGGTGATTCACATGGATGGTCCTTAACCCCTCAGCCCTTGGCTAAGAGGGTTAGGAACAACATAGTGAATGCCTCAAATGAGTCCCTTCATGGCTCATCTAGGCTTGATATGGCTTCATGGCTCAACCAAAATGATTTTATTCCACTTATATTCACCCAATCTTCAATTTTCCAAATTTTCAATTTCTGACCCCCGGGACCCTACACCCGCCAAGCCTACCAAATGCCCTTGAAATTGCCCAAAATTTTCCAAAAATCTCCAAATTACCCAAAATTCCTCAAGACCAATCCTAAACATTTTCTCCCCACTCAAATTGATCATCCATAACCAAAAATACCAAAAATTCCAAAAAATACCTCCCGATACCCTCCAAATACCCAAAATACCCCTCTTAGCCAAAAAATCCAAAAATTCAGAAAATTCCCAGAAAATTTTAGAAAATCCCAAATATTCCCAATTTCATTTTGTTCAACTACACCATGGGCCACTTTTGTCAATTTACCCCACTTTTATCAAAATCCCCAATTTGACCCATTTTAACCCAAAGTGAACCCAATGTCAAACCTAACCTACCCAATTGACCTAAATTCTGGTCCAATTCAATTCTAAACTTCAATTCAACATCCCCAACACCAATCTAGACCAAATCCAAGCCCAATTTGATTGGCATTGGGATCCAATTTCACTTTTGGCCTTAAAGCCCAATTTGGACCTATGACCCAAACTTAACCCAAACTCACCCAATTCAACTCCAATTAACCCCAAATCTTTTCTAAATCTTCCTTAACATCCCCATAAACAAAACACTAACATGATTTGCCCAAAATTTAGACCCAAACCCCACTCAAATTCAACCCAAAATCAAAAAGCCCAATTTTGACCTAAACCTAAACCTAGCCCAAATGAGCCCAAATCCCAAAATCAAAACCTAAACAAAGCCAAAACCTCTTTGAAACACTCCCATAAACATTTCCCAACATTAATTTTACATCAATTTCAACTCTAGCCCAACTTTGGCCCATGGTAGCCCATTTTGGCCCACCTTAGCCTCTTTACCAAAAAGGCCCATATCCAACCCAATTCAAACCCAAATCACCTCAAATTTGTTTCAAACCACTCATGAAGCATCCCTAAACCAAAACCAACAATTATTTGGCCCAAAATTTTACAAAAATTCTCATCTATGAACACATTCTTAAACTTAAAAGCCCACTTCCCTTAAACCTTCCTAAAAGCCCATTTCCTTCAAAATTCAAAAGCCCAAATCATCCTAAAGCCCACATGACACTTCCCCTCATCATCCATTTGATCAAAATCATCCCTAAGTTTCAAAATCATCAATTAAACCATTCCAAATCAAGCCACATGTCAAATTACCCCCTAAATGTCAAATATTTCTAAAACCCTTTTCATGAAACAAGTCAACCTTTTCCCAAGCCAAATGGAGCCATGAAGCCATGCATGAGCCACATGTGAGCCATGAGAGCCTTGGACACTCCACCATACCATATTGGGTAGGAATCAGGGACCCTTTCCTTAATCTCCTAAAGCCTCATTTAGCCTTAATCATGATTCACACTAAACCTAAATTTAATCCAAATATATTTGGATGGAGACTTCTCCACTGCCAAACCAAGCCGATCCTATATGATCCCTCACGCACCCAAAGCCAGCCTTGAAGGGTGCACCAAGCCCAAAATGGGTGGGTTGACCCATTTAGACCCAAAGCTGAGCCATGCCCCATTCTACTTTGGATCAAAGCCTTTACACTTGGTCATTGCCCAATTGCTTGCACCAAACACCCGACCACGACCCACTCGACCACGAGGGTGACCACTGCCTCGGCCAGCCACCACCGGTCGCCGGAAAACACCATGGCCGAGAGCTCACATGTGAGCCCAAGCTTGGAATTCTACCTGCTGAGCTGCCCCATGCCCAGATGGCCATTATAGCCGTTCTTCCCTCGACCTAAGCAGCTGATCCCAACCATTAAACCCCCTGGGAGAGCCTCCACCATGCTCTATTTAAACCCCTCACTCTCTCGGCCATGAGAGGTGCTTCGAACAAAACCTTAAGGAAACTCCGCAAAATCATTCCGCATCACTCTCTACACATAGAGCATTTGATCCCCACCGAATTCCAGCTCCAATTCCTTCCAGATCGAGCTCAATTTCGAGCTCAAACTTTAGCCTAAAAACCAGGACACTTCTCCACAGTGAGCCAATCCCCAAATTGATTGGTTCTACACCTTCACCATACCAAGGGAAGAAGTGTCCCACCAGAAAGCCCCATCTCCGAGGCCACCCGGTTGCTCCAGGTCTCCAAGCTTTGTGATCGACCGTGGTCGAAGTCCAACCTAGACAATTCACTGCGACCGGGAGACTTCATCCGGAGCATGCTCAGGATCCAATCGAAGGTGCAACAACTCTCGGATCGAAGCTTCACTTCTCCGAGCAAAGGTATGAACTCATTCTTCTTCCCGAGCTTACGGAGATTCTCCATTTTCATTTGAATAAATTTCAATGCATGTTTACCGTATGGATGTGTTCGTCTCTTCAAGACGAATCCATAGAGCATAAGAACACGAAAATCCGTCGAGAATCGAGTGAGAAATTAGGGTTAGAAGGTTGACGGTCACGGGTCGCACACCGGCCGTAGACGATGACCGGGAACCGTTGGATCGCGCGTGTATCGAGCGGACGGTTCGAATCGCGCCGGATGAGGAGACGATACGTGATACCGCGGGTCCCGGGACGGCCGACTCGGATGGCGGCGCCCAATCACGCGCGCGACACGTACCCCTTCGGAGCCGCCGATGTTTCGACACGGCGCCGCGTGGATAAGTAGATAAATAGGGTATTTAATGTATTTATTTAAATATCGAAACTTTAAAAATCCATATCTTTGTGTAGGAAAATCGAAAAATAAAATAAAAATACCCTCTTGCTCAGGTGAACGAGAGGAGAATAATGTGGAAAAGAAATCATTTAATTTCATCAAGTATTTTATTTTTTATAATTTATTTACTCTCTGCATACATTTAATTCTCCATACATGTATACAATTCACCATGGCATGAGACCATATGGCTTTTGAAGCCTCCGAATTTGGGAACATTCCCCGAATTTTCCAAAGTGGAGGTCATCCCTATGAAGAGTTATTGATTTTTCAAATTCATGTCACTATTTTGAGTATTTTAATTCCAATAAATAGCATGTTGTGAAATAAATTCTAGGAAAATTTGGTGATGTTCCTTATGACCAGAGAACCCTAGGAAAAATAGGTTTTGAGTTAGTTCATTTTAGACAACCCTAATTGGCTTAAACATTCAAAATAGGTCTCTAATTAATTAGAGCTAACCATACATCAAATTGACTTCAAATCAACTCTCTACTGACCTTTAGGGTCAGAAGAACCCACCATAAAAATTTGAGGTCAATTGGACTTGGTTAGCCCTATTAATTGGGTTGATTAAGCCATTTAGTCATTTTAAACTTTAAAAATTCATAACTTTCAAAATATCTTTCAAAAATTCACCAAATTGGTTTTGGAACCTCTCTGATATCAGGGGAATTTAAGAAAATTAAAATTTCAATTTTCTAAAAAATTGATTTTTAATATTATTTTAATATTTTTAATAATTAAAAAAATAATAAAAATCACAAAAATAATAAAATTCACCAAAATGTCACATTTTGAATTTTAATCACTTAGGAACAAACCCCATATTTTTCTTAGGCCTATTTGGTGAGATATTAATTTTTAAAGCTCTAAGGTAATTTTAAAATTAAAAAATGTATTTTCTAGCATTTTCACTAAAATAATTATAATAAATCATAGAAAAATCAGAAAATTGCAAAATTTGCTTCTCTGATTTCCTTGATATCATAGAGATTTTTGAAAAACATAAAATTCATTTTTCAACATTTATTTTATTTTTAAATTAATTAACACTCCAGAACTTAAAATATTTATAATAAAAATAATATAATTCAAAAAATCACCAAAATTGGTCCAAGTGGTCCCCTGGTCATTAGAAATGTCCCCTAATTTTCTGAAGGACAGAAACTTTCCCTTGGTCATGTTATTAAATTTTCCTTGGAAATCTCTATTTTCTACCAAAAATAATTATATAAATAAATTAAATACAGAAAAATCACATTTTCTCCTCTCATGTCTTTATTGACATATGAGTGAAGTCACATAAAAATTTCAAGTTCATTTGAGTTCAATTTAGTGAGTTATGAAATTATTAAGCTTAAAGGGTAAAGTGGTAATTAATTTTTTTTTAATCCTTAATTAAAACTTTAGGTTTAATAAAAAAATTAACAAGTAAAATATTTGATCCTAATCTGATTTAGATGATTGAAATTTAATAATTGAAGGGTAGAAACCCATTAAGCAATTTAAAATGATTAAACTTTAATTAAATAATTGATTAAATTTGGAAGAATAATAAAATTGGAATTATTAAAATAGGGATATTATTAGGAAGAGATTTATTCTTTAATTTAAAAAATCCCTAAATTAATCATTTCATTAGTGTTTAATTCCTAATTAAAATGATAATTCAAATTTAAAATATTAAAAGACTTAATCATTAAACTAAAATTAAATTATCGAACTCTTTTAAAATTTTAATTAAAATTAAAATGAATAAAATTAAATTAAATTAAAAATCAAATTAAATCAAAATTAAAAATTAAATTAAAAATTAAATTAAAATTAAAAATTAAATTAAAATTAAATTAAATTAAATTAAATTAAAATAAATTAAATTAAATTAAATTAAATTAAATCAAATTAAATAAAAAAAATTAATTAAATTAAATCAAATTAATTCAATGTAACATCAAATCAAACTAAATTGAATTAAATTGAATTAAATTAAATTAAATTAAATTAAATTAAATTGAATTAAGTTGAATTAAATAACATCACCTAAGACATAAAGAAATAAGCCTAAAATAACTTGAACACTATTCCAAATTTAAACCCTTCAATCGAAATTAAGCTAAATCACAAACCATTCAACACCAATTTACCCTCAAAAGCTTTAGTTATCATAACTCCTAAACGGAATATTAAATGAAATGTTACTTCACTTATAGGACATTCAAATATCCTAGTTCACCGAGCAAGTTAACAAAACTCGAAAACCTCGGACGATCGATTCATTTACATAATTAAATTCATTTGGACTTAAAACAATCCTAGAAATATTGAAAAGATGTTTAAGATTCTTCTTAAGCACTTCCTCAATATGATAGGATATTTATAAGAACAATCGAACTTAATTGTTCTTCGATGAAGAAAATCGTCTTCAAACCAAAAACACAAGGAACCTAGACGTCATAGGAAATGACTAGCTATAGGATTAGGAATTTGGTAGAAAACCATAACCCTTACCTTAGCTTTACCTAGGAACTTGCTTAAATATTCTAACCGTGTTTTAAGTGCAACTTGGGATGACGGGAAGACCCTCCGTGTACGCTTTTATTTTATTGCGATTTACTTTACTGGTAATTTATTTAATCGCATCGCACTTATTTTTCTTGCATGATAAACAACAAGCTTGCATGAAAACCTACACCTTTAGGAAAGAAACCAAAACTCGAAACCCATAACTAAATTAAAAGACACTACAAGATAAAATTCACCTCCACAACATTTCAAAATATAAGACAACTCAAAATTTAATCACAAACGAACACAAAACTACAATTACAACCGAATTAAAACGTCCCGTTGGATGATCGGGAATACCTCGGATGATGTAACCTACGTGTTGCTAACGGGATTTCCCACGGCCTAAATGAAAGTGTGGAACTCATTCAGCTGAGTTTAGCAAATTCATCCGGACTAAGTGAATCCGATAAAAATAATGATGCCTGAAGGATGGAACCGTGGGATCTTAACCGGTGTTGTTATAATCAACTTTAAGATTTGTTTTAATTAAAACACAAAAAACACTTGGAAATTAAGACTTCTCTAAACCAAAACACTTTTCTCATCCCCCGATTTATGATTTCTAAAACTAAACCTCCGCAACAACAAGGAGCTCGGAGCATGATGGGCAAAGACGACCATCGTCGTCGACAGAAACTCGAACCTACTTCAACAAAACTTTCCTAGAATTAAACAACAAAGCCATAGGACTTCGAGGTAGTTTCGCCTAGTGCAACATAAATCCTCAACTCTTCGTTAGGCATTTGCATTGCAAATTAAGCCCTAACCGGTCTTAGGATTCCGAGGTAGTCGTCCGATACGACATAAACCCTCATATCTTCCAGTGCTATTTCGTATGATTCTATCATATAAATATAAGCCCTAATTAATTAAAATTGGCAAGATTAAAACATTAAATAAACATTAGGACTTTCCTAAATCCAAGCCAAACAATAGGATAGTCGGGAGATTATCGAAGTTCACTTCGAATCCGTAATTTCTCCTACTTTTCTTCCTTTGAATTCCCAAAATAAAATGTTCCAAACTTGATCCATTCCCTATCGAGATTCAAAAATTCAATCCTTTGAAAACTTAAACTTTGAAATTCTCGAGAGCAGAATTATTGATTATTATCGAGAGTTTTCTTAGGTGATTCCCGTCACTTAAGATGTAATTAACTATGTGGGCTTGCCCTTATAAGGAATTTTAAAGAACCTGAGTAATATAAACCCCGTTTAATGTTTTCATATTAAGCAGGGAATTTGTCGGCTTATAAAATTGGTTCGCGGACCAAACGGATGTCACAAATCTTCTAGTTTATTTAACCGAGCCCCACCATCAAGCAAAGGTGTTTATCCTTAGGGATAGATACATGGTTTGTGATGCGGTGCTCGTTTATATAAACTATTTGGGATGTGAGATCGGCTTGATTTCATATCTTAAAATCTTCAAATTTAAAATTATTTTCAAAATCAAATACTACTTTCTAAATTATATCTATATTTAAATTAAATTTAAAATTCGCCGACAACTTCTGTAGGCGACCCCTTTTAAAAAAAAAATACAACACTCAACCTAAAAATATGCCGACATACTTCGGCGACTCCGCCGGGAAAATTCCTCTCTCCATTCTAATCGACAATTCCGCTTTCAAAAATCGGTAGTGCATCCATGTCCCTTATGGATCAAACTACCCTTCTTTCCGTTGGGATACTATGTTCATTTCTACCTTGAACAAGTATAACCAACATTCTCTCGGATTTAGGAGCCACTCGTTTAGACACCCCTAAACAGAGAGGTTCCGAGATCCTTTTACCTCATTTCGAGGTGGGGCGGACCCCCAATAGGTGTTAGCTTAGGAGTGATCCTTCGAGTCGAGAAGTCTTGCTTAAGACTCTCTTTTCCTTTCCAACTCCGATTCAGATTCCTTACCTTCTCTACACCTTTCAACACTCCGTTCTAAATAAACAAACCCTCTAATAAGTGATTCTTTTAATAAGTGATTCCTTCTTATAAATACATGAACAAGAATGAGTTCGGACTCTTTTCAATTCCTCTCTTTTCGTCCTAAAGAAAAGAAGCATAACTCGGGACTCGACAAACCGTAATCTACCCCGCAGAAATGGAAGCCCCGAAACCGATTTTCTCTTTTACCAATGGATCGGACTTCGCCGTCTATAAGGATGAGCCGCCCGACAATGGAATCATCCGATTTGGACAAGGATTTGAAAACACGAACGTCAAGATCACCGACGTCTCCCTCTTTGCACCGATGAACAAGGTATCCGAAGCCGAGGAGCCGCCGGCTCGAGTTCAACCTTAGGTCGACCCAAGAATTCCCTCCTCCGCAAAGGATCCCGACTAAGAGGAATACCGCTCGTCCGCAGAGGACTCGTTCTTACTACCCCCACCGGTCTAGTTGTTTCCGCACCTACCCCGACTTTTGCCAAATCAAAGGGGAAAGAAATCCGTAATTATGATGGACTCGTTACCGTGGAGGGTACAGCATCTTCCCGTAAGACCTTCTCGTTTTCGAAATCGGGTCCAGCTTCAAAGATTCCGTCACCGACAAGGACCCAAAGAAGAAACAAGTAGAAGGATCGCTAGAGAAGCCGTAGCCGCCGAAATTGCTTTCCTAGAGGAAATTCCAGAACCGCCGTAATATACACCGCCGCCCGAATACATACCACTCTTGGGAGGAAGCAGGTTTCATCCCCTCTCCGCCGCAGAAGATGAAGAAAATATTCGCAAGATTGCCGCCACATTACCACAGCCTCGCATATTACAACGATAGCCGCAAGAAAAGAACTAGAACTACGCCGTTTGCTCGACCGCAAACTTTGGTAGAAAAGTTAGCAAAGAAGGAAAACCGCCCCGTATCGAAATTCTACGAAGGATGGGGCGGGTGCCGCTCAAATCCCGTCTTGGGCCCCGAGTAGAACCCGCCATCATGACGAAAAGCCAAGTAAAAGAATGAAGGCTAGTCCGCCCGTTGTCGTCTCAGGATTACAAATTAGGGAGGATACCACCTTCCAAGCATTCGGCCGACGCACCATCCGGTCCTAGACCTTCTCGCCGTTAGAAGGATGGTATGGCGTCCCACTACCGGCGATTGAGATCGAAACAACGAACTCGAGAAAGAAAGTCTCGCCAGAGACTCGAATCCGAAGAAAGTGCTACCGCGATGAAGGGGACTCGTGAGAAGGGGACCCGGCAGCCTATCGCACGACAACCACGAAGACACACAGAAAGCCCCGCTAGAAGATGCCATGGAAAAGTTGAGAACCGATATCCGACGATCGGCAAAAGAAAGAGAAGAAAAGTTCGGAGACGAGATTGATTCATCGGAATTCATGGACGACGAATACGCGTAAATCAACATGGCTGAGACACGAGCTTCATCGCCTTCGCAAGGTGCTCCTCGCAGCCCGCAGAAGAGAGGAGCCGAACCGATGAGAAGGCAGCTTCAGGAAAAAGACGACACGATCGCTCAAATGGCGAAGAGGATGGAAGAGATGGCCGTAGCTCCGGCCACTCTCCGCAGTCAAGTACAACCACATGAGAGACACCCCCGCAGGTCATTCACATCGTAGACGGAGGAAAGGAGATTACGTCCGTCAATGGGGATGATCGACTCGAAAAGGATACAACACGTAGTATGATTCCCGAAAAGGATATCAAGAACTTGGTGGAACAGCAGAGTGCGAGAAGCCTTAGCACAATCGAAGAGCGGGACATCCATTCGGACGGGCAGACCTTACCCGTAAGAATTCGACGCCGTCCAATACCCGAAAGGCTTCGTACCACCTCTCGTTCAAGACCTTCGACGGAACCGGGAACCCCCGACGAGCATGTGGCACACTTTCGTGCCGCTGTTGCAATGCCGGCGGGAGCGATGCATTACTCTTCCGACAGCTCGTCGCCAGTCCGTCGAGAATCGCCTTCGACCGGTATGCGTAATTACCAAATGGGTCGGTGAAGACGTTCTCAGAGCTCGAGAACCTCTTCATCAAGCGATTCGCCGGAGCTCAGCACCACATCACTATAGGTGATTTAGTGGTAGAGAAACAAAAGCCGAATGAAACTTTGGTGGATTACATACTTCGATGGAGGAACTTAAGCATGAAGTGTGAACCACAACCGCAAGAACAAGATGCGATCAGCATTTTACTAAAAAGCATCCATGGCCCGATAAGCACTTCTCCTCAAGGGATTTACTATTAAGACTTTCGAGAAGTTGTTAAGCAAGGCCGGAAGCTTGCAAGAGGAGGCAAAGCAATTAAGTTTCACCGATAAAACGGATAAACAAAAGCCCGTAAAGACTTTTGAAAAGAAATCCGGATCGTTGCAAGCAGTTGACAAAGGCAAGCAACCGATGCAAATACCACCAGAACGGCCGCAAACAACCACAACAGAATTACCAGCAACCCCGGCCCAGCTATCAGTCATCTCCGCAGTATGAACAACCACCTCGTCCGCAACGTACATTAAGGGAGCTTTTGAGCAGAGAATATCCGTTCAAGAATGAAGCAGTGCCGAAAATGTTCCGCAGTTTGATGAAGACCCCGCATTTCCAACTACCGTAACCTAAGAGACCGAAGAAGTCGACAAGAAAGGTGATCCCAACTTTTGCCCTTACCACCGGATGCTCGGGCACAAGATAGAAGATTGTATTACCTTCAAAAGTTGGCTCAATGACAACCTGCGTGAAAGGGAATATAACGATCCCGAAGGAGTACATGAAGGAACCCCGTGAAAGGAGGTTCCGTCAATGTTGTCTCGACCGATCCCATCATTCCGATAGATCCCTATACGACCGACGATGGATGGACTACCGCTCGGACGAGGTCTTCGAAAAAGATTTTAGACAAGCATCCAAACCGCTTCGGTGCGAGCTTCAATTCGTAGTTCGAAACCCGTTAAGCCGGTACTATCACTTGCGATGGAAGAACCACCTCAACAGGAGACGATCGAAGAAAAGAAGAAAATCGACGAAGAAGAGAAGACCGAGGCACCTAAGGCTAGATTAGGGGTCGCTTATCCTAGGATAGTTGTTTCCGATTCGGGAGAAATCCCTCGAACCCCGACTCGTATGATTATCCGCTCACTTCGGTGGGATCATATAATGATAAGGGTGATGGCGTTGGCTACGTTTTGATCGTTTCTAACGATTACGTAACTAACGATAATCCGGATATCGATTTCGATACCAACGACAATTCTCAAATCATACACGATCTCGACGAGCAAAATAACGAAGAAGACATCCATCAAGGAGGCTACGAGAGTTCAACAAGCAACGAATCTATCCGCGAGTTTCGAGGAGCTCCAATCACGATAGAGTTAGAGCCTTCGCACTCGAAGCTAATCCGAAGAGCCCGTCATTCCGATTCAAGAAGAGACACCGGCAAGCTCAACAATAGATTCGCAGGAAATTACGAAGTCAACTTAAGGAGTGGAAAAGTTCTACCTCCGAGAATGGGTCCAAAGGACAAAGGAAAGCGTGTGGTTGTTCAAGAAGAACCAACCCCAGCAGAAGAAATACCCATTCGAGAAGAAGCAGAGACACATGAAAATAAAGTGGACTACAACGTGCTAGCCCATCTTAGGAAACTACCGGCCAAACTAAGCATTTATGATGCTCTCATCTTATCAAAGGAGATGAGAGAAGCTCGATCAAGGCCTTACTTGATCCGGAAATTGCTTAGCTCAAATGGCCGGAGATTCCTTAGATGAGGTTCGCTCGTTAAAGGAACAACGAGGTGTTACCTTCACGGACGATGACCTACTACTTGGAACGCGAGATCACAACCGACCGTTGTACATTTCGGCTATAATCGGAAAATTTACACTCTCCGCAGTATTGGTGGATCCAGGAGCATCAATCAATATAATGAATCTTCGAACGCTAAGCATACTTGGAAATTGATGCTCGCGAGCTCGAGGCGGACAAAATGTTATTAAGAGGATTCAACCGTAAAGGAGAAAGAGCCCTCGGCTCAATAACACCGCTAATGAAGACCGGTGACTTAGCAAAGACAACCGCGAAATTTCACATAATTGATTCGAAACGTCGTTCAACGCTCTATCGGGCCGACCATGGATACATGAAAACAGGATGGTACCATCATCTCTACATCGTTGCATCAAATACTACGATGGAGGGGAACAATGGCATCAAAGGTGACTTACAACCATTCTCCGTACATGAAATTGGAATCCACGAGGATGCAACTTTATTATGCACCACCGAAGAAAACGATCTTCTCCGGAGATACCATAACAAATGAAGCAAAGAAAGTTCGGGACAACGAAGAACCCGAAGTTCTAGTCCAACAGCCACTCACCACTCCCTTACGGCGAGATGGTGAAGATTTCTCCACAACTCGCATCCGAGGTCGAGGCCGGGACGAGGTCGTGGTAGAGACGTTAGGACGATCGGGACGGAGGAAACCGACCATCAATGTCGATCGGGAAGATAGTTCTCGAAGAAGAAAAAGAAATCAAACAAGAAGCAGCGACAATAAGTCGAAAGAAGCCGCAATTCAAAATCCCTATCGAAGATGAGAAGAAACGAAGAATATAAATCGATGTACGAGAAGATTAACCACTATGTACATACTATGACCCCGACCCCGATCCATTCTAATAAGATCGAGGGTATGGAGGTCAAAGAGGTACGTAGCGGTGGTGCAAAGCCCATCAAATTCTACCGTGGTGCTCCTTCCTCCAAAACTCGAAAATAATGTACAACTCGAAGATGCTACTTCATCGAATTAATGGAATTGCCTTTTGAGTGGTACTCTCCCCGTGTTCAAAATTTAATTCAGACGTGGTTTCTTACCTCGACAATGGACAAAAGGTCAATCACAACGTTTTGAAAATTTATGGAATAACTCCGGTCGTCCACCCAACTCAAAGCATGGTCTCGGATTCGACACAGTAGGATCGACTGATGATACCGAATTTTGCTTGGTTGTCACTTGCGAATCTAATGAAAACTGAATGGAAACTACGGACGAACTAGAAGATTTACAAATTGGAGACGCTCCACCATAATTCGAAGAAGAAATCAAATCTACGATAGATGAGTTAACGGAAGTTAACTTAGGTACTAGCGAAGAGCCTAGACTCTACCTTTGTTAGCTCCTTACTCAATAAAGAAGACTCGAAGAAATAATCAAGTTATTAATGGAATTTAAAGACCGTTTTGCTTGGAGCTACGATGAGATGCCGTGATTAGCTCCAGAGATCGCAATCCATAAGCTAGGGTGGATCCCGCTTCGTTCCGACCGTACAAGGTCCCGTAAGAATGCGTCTAGAAATCGAACAACAAGTCATAGCTGAAGTTAAGAAGCTAATAGACGCTAAATTTGTCCGTGAAGAACAATACCCGACTTGGTTAGCCAACGTGGTACCAGCCGAGAAGAAGAATGGTCGATCGAATTTGTGTGGATTTCGGAGATTTAAACAAGGCATGCCCGAAAGATGAATTCCTCTACCGATCCCGAATTAATGATCGACATTGCTTCGACACATGAAATATTCTCGTTCATGGATGGATCTTCGTGATACAACCAGATAAAAATGGCTCCGTAAGATGAAAAGCTTACGGCATTCGTAACGCCGATCGGAGTATATTGCTACACAAAGGATGCCATTCGGATCGAAGAACGCAGGAGCAACCTACCAAAGAGCAATGACAAGAATTTTTGATGATCTCATCCATAATCAAGTCGAATGCTACGTGGACGATGTGGTCATCAAAAGCAAAGTAAAGGACAACCACTTGTATGATTTGAGAATTGTTTTCGAACGATTAAGACAATTTAACCTTAAGATGAATCCCTTAAAATGCGCCTTCGGCGTCACCTCCGGAAATTCTTAGGATTCGTTGTCCGACATCGTGGAATCGAAATCGACCCGAAAAGATTAAAGCCATCTTAGAAATGCCGCCTCCCAAAACCTTAAAACAACTACGATCTTTTCAAGGGAAGTCGGCATATCTTCGACGCTTTATCTCAAACCCGTCGTGTAGGTGTCGACCTTTCTCGCACTAGTTAAAAAGGACGCCAAATTTATTTGGGAAGAGAAATGCCGGAGGGCCTTCGAGGACATTAAACAATACTTAATGACACCTCCCGTCTTAGCAGCCCTAGCCTCGGTAGACCGCTAATACTTTATACCGCGGCTTTAGACGACTCTCTCGGAGCCCCGTTAGCCTGTGTCAATGATGAGGGTAAAGAAAATGCTCTTTACTACTTAAGCCGTCGTTCGCTCGCCGACGGAAATAAGGTATCCCGCAATTGAAAAGCATTGTTCGGCCCCGATCTTCGCCGCTCAAAAGCTCGTGCATTACATGCTTTCTCATAAGGTCAACCTGATCTCGAAGTTTAATCCATTGCAATACTTCGATGACTCGTCCAACGCTTTCCGAGCAGACTTGCCGATGGTCAATGATATTATCGCAATTCGATATAACTTTCGTGCCTCTTCGTGCCGTAAAAGGACAAGTCTTAGCGGATTTCCTCGCAAAGACACCCTTTGCCGGCAGAATCTCCTCTCAATGACGATTCGCCGATGAACAAATAATGAACCTAGAAGACCTTGATGATCGACGTTGGGAATTATATTTCGACGGAGCATCTTCAGCAGCACAAAGACGAAGAATCGCAAGTGATAGTGCTCGGTAAGGCAGAATCGGGCTAATCTTTATAACACCGGAGCGGGGATGTTAAGATACTCCTACCACTCGACGTAACCATGTACAAACAACGAAGCGGAATACGAAGCCCTCATAACGGGACCGGAATTAACCATTCAAATGGGGATAACGAGACATCAACATCTACGGGGATTCACGTTAATCATTCAACGGATCACGGACAAGATGCAACTTTAAAGCCAAGACTCGAACAATACTTCCAAGATGCCATACAAATATTGGAACAGATTCCAAATGTGACAATCTACAAAATTCCCGAAAAGAAAATGCTTTAGCAGATGCTTTAGCCCGTCTCGCAAAAGAATTTGCCTCGTTTGCAAGATGAATCAGCAGAAGTGTCGCTTCACTGACGTCAGTCCTATCACGACTCGACATAGACACAATACACAAATCGAAAAAGAAAAAGAATCAGCTTGCAATCAAGGATGTAAAACACAGTAAGATCGGCGACGACCATTGATGACTACCCGCAAACAGAAAGCTACCGTGACGATAGGTCGCTAGCCCATCGATCAAGAAAAGAACTCCGTCCTATGCATTAATAAACAACACGTTATACGTAAGGTCTTTCGATCAAATGTGGCTAAGGTGCCTAAGCGGGTCCGAGGCCCGTGAAATTGTTAAGGAGGTGCATTCAGACTCCGTGGCGCTCACCGCCGGGTCCGAAGATGAAAATGAAAATTAAAAGACTAGGGTACTACCGGCCCTCGATGATGACCGACCGCATGAAAATCGCCAAGAGCCGTCATCGATGCCAAGTGCACCGAGTGGTTCTACACCAACCTCCAAATGTGCTACATCCGACAATCGCATCGTGGCCATTCGAATGTCGGGGCACGTATATAGTGGGTCCATATAACCACCGTCGTCAAAAGGACATCGCTTCATTCTTGCGGCTACGGATTACTTTTCCAAGTGGGCAGAGGCGGCTCCACTTAGAGAAGTGAAAGCACATCACGTACTACAATTTTTCAAGAACCAAGTTGTTTACCGTTTCGGAGTGCCGCGCAGATCATCTCGGATAATCGGACAGCATTCGAAGCACGCAAATCAACAATTTTGTCGAGAGACATGGAATCGACCGGCGATATTCAACAATTTACTACCCAAGAGCAAACGGCCTCGTCGAGGCTTTTAATAAAACTCTCGTTCAAATTTTAAAGAAAACCTCGGACGATAATAAGAGAAATTGGCACGAGAAGTTGTTAGAAGCCTTATGGGCCTACCGGACAACCTTCGAACACCTACTCAAGCTACACCTTACGCTCCGGTGTATGGGTCCGAGGCGTTGTTACCCTTAGAAGTCCAAACCTTCCTTCACTCGAGATTGCAGCTTGCAAACAAACTCACGACGAAGAGAATGCCGGATTACGATTGAAGAATTGGAAAGCCCGGAAGGGAAGAGACTTGCAGCAAGCAACAGTAATTTAGAACTATACCAAGCTAAGATGGTTCAAGCCCATGACAGACCGGTCCGCCCAAGAACCTTCAAAGTTGGTGATTTAGTTCTCGTTCTCAAAAGACCTATCCTCGCACACCGCAAGATAGGAGGAAAATTCGAACCCACTGGGAAGGACCGTTTCGTGGTCGAGGCGCCTACTCGGGAGGCTCCTACCAGCCAGTGAATCGCCAAGGAGAACGACATATGCTTCCGATCAACGGACGATACTTGAAAAAGTATTACGCTACCCGATGTTTCGAAGGAATGAACTTTCCATCCCTAGAAGCACGGGTGAAGTGATTACTTATGACCGGGTCCGAACCCAAAAAATAATAAAATGTGCTAAAATAAATAAAATCTCGATAATAAAATTTTCCTCGTTTTCTTTTCCAAATCAAAATCTCTTACCCGATCTTATCCCACTTCATTCCCGTTAAGTTTAAAAATATAAGAATAATAAAAAAAATGTCTTTAATAAACATTTTCTTAATGTTCTTGTTCTTAAGTACGACCCCGATCCTTTTCCTTGTCTTTTCGCAGGAAATGTCGAGCGTGCGGTCGGTCCCGAACTTTAAGAATGGCGTAAGCCTCGCACTCGATGAAAAGAGGGTGAAAGATGGAGCGATAATCGAGATCGACTCGGATTTCGCACCGGCAGCCTACAAGACGAGGAAAGTGACCGGGTCCCGGCTGACCGAGAAGAATCGCCCTGGACATACAAATGATGAAAGTGGGTGGCCCAAGCCACCAATCCAACAGAAGAAGAAAAGAAAGACAAACATCGAAGAAGATAAGAAAATGAAGTCCGTAGTCGCTACGGCAGAAGGCGAGCTTGTCGCCGCCGCGCCCACAGAGATTCAAGAAGTTCGAAGAGCTACTCTCACAAGAACGCAACGAAGAAATAAGAATCGCCGTATCCGTAAGATGTTAACAAAACTAGCCGCGGACCAGCGCGACGAGACAAGCTTGCTAATGTCGCTGCATACACTTCAAGGACACCGGCTCACCGTGAACCCGAAGAAAGGAGGCCGCCTCCTAGGATGACGAAAAGAACTGTGGAAATCTCCCGAAGATCGAAGAAAGAAGGCTACCACGCCACCGGCTAGTAACCACCAATGATGCATGACCTTGTTGCAAGCAACCCCGGGGATGTCCCGACAAGCATCATCCCCGAGGAGCCGAGGTATGCGAGAGAACGTGAAGGGATTGAACCGTATATCCCACAATATGTCACCGTGCCTCGCCATCTCGCATCATTCCGGAATACGAGTTAGAAAGAATACGTAATGTCCAAGAAAACTTTTGAATACTTCGAGAGAATTAGAGGCGTAAGAATCAATATACTATGAGGGCCTCGAGCTAGCATACGTACGTATTCTCGCAGTATGAACAATGAAGAATCGTGGATCGCATCCGGATTTGAAAAGAATGGGCCGAGCGGGCCGCCTAAGGGAAAACACATACTCGAACCCCGGAGATGGATGCCGTGGAAAGGAAGAATCACAATACAATGTTGATGCCGTTACAACTTTGCGGAGGACAGAAGGGAAACCCACCGGAATACTCCGTCATGGGCAAGTGGATCCGATGCCATTAGTCATCAAGAGAATGGTAAAGAGATTGATAACATGGAGGGTACTGCCACAGATTGCATACCCAATAGCCGCATTATTAACATCTACAAGCGTAGGTGACCGTATACCCCCGCACATAGATCACCACGACTTTGTCGACCTTCTCGCACGCTTCGTTTCCCGAACGAGTGTAATATCATGTTCGGATCCGACCTCCGGATAGCGAGCCCGGTGAGTTCCGAGGGCCGCAAAGATACCATTACCGTAGGTTCCGTCATGATACCGAAGGGCAACTGAGCGTATGTCGCTAAGCATTGCATACCAGAGTACCAAGTGAAGCGGATCTCGCTTACTTTCGAAGGATGGACGACAGGAAGACACCTTACCATTTCCAATCGTACCCGGAGCTAGAGAGCCTCCGCCTTACGAGCCGCGAGTTACATGGAAAATATCACACCTCCAATGTACATCCATACGACATCCTTGCCAAGGATGGCTTGGAAGGTGATGTTATTGACCATGTACCCCACTATTCGTACATGGATTTTTGACAGATGCTTCTTTGGATGGATCGACAAAGATCATACACAGTTCGTTTTGAGTTTACATGGATTGTATGAAATATATTCCAGATCAAGATGTATGATGTATCTTCTACATGATTGGAATGAAAGTGACCATGTCACATTTTTGGCCTTCACCTCTTTTGTGCAAATTGATTGGGAAACGCCGTTAAAGTTAAATGAACTTCGAACAAAGAACATAAAAGGAATAAAAAAAGAGAATAAAAGAAAACTTCCCTAAAAAAAAATCTAAAAAAATGACAAACACCAAATTCACATGAACATTAAATAAACGATAAAATAAAATTTGAATCATTAAAAGATAAACAAAATCAACATAAATGTTAAATCAAATTCTCAATCAAATTTCAAATGTGATCTTCCAAATTTCAAATCAAATCTTAAATCAAATTTCAACCGAGTTCAAACTCATCCTTCCAAATTTCAAATTCAATCTTTCCGCATTCCAAATCTCTATCAAATCTCAAATTCGATCTTCCGCATCTTAAATCAAATCTCGATCAAATTTCAAATCTCAAATTCGATCTTTCCGGATCTCACATCAAACCTCGACTCAAAATCAACTTTTCGAGGTCGAGGATTTTACATCCAAGACTCGCATCGCTTTAGGATTCTTTCCCTATCGCACCGAAATACATCAAATTCAAACTTTTCGGGTCGAGGATTTTACATCCGATACCGCACTCGCTTTAGGATTCTTTCCCTATTGCACCGAAATACATCAAAATCAACTCTTCGGGGTCGAGGATTTTACATCCGATACCGCACTCGCTTTAGGATTCTTTCCTTATCGCACCGAAATACATCAAAATCAACTTTTCGAGGTCGAGGATTTTACATCCAATACCGCATCGCTTTAGGATTCTTTCCCTATCGCACCGAAATACATCAAATTCAAACTTTTGGGTCGAGGATTTTACATCCAAGATCGCACCGCTTTAGGATTCTTTCCCTATTGCACCGAAATACATCAAATTCAAACTCTTGGGTCGAGGATTTTACATCCAAGACCGCACTCGCTTTAGGAGTCTTTCCCTATTGCACCGAAATACATCAAAATCAAACTTTTGGGTCGAGGATTTTACATCCAAGACCGCACCGTCTGTAGGATTCTTTCCCTATCGCACCGAAATACATCAAATTCAAACTCTCGGGTCGAGGATTTTACATCCAAGACCGCACCGCTTTAGGATTCTTTCCCTATCGCACCGAAATACATCAAATTCAAACTTTTGGGTCGAGGATTTTACATCCAAGACCGCACTCGCTTTAGGATTCTTTCCCTATCGCACCGAAATACATCAAATTCAAACTCTCGGGTCGAGGATTTTACATCCAAGACCGCACTCGCTTTAGGATCCTTTCCCTATCGCACCGAAATACATCAAATTCAAGCTTTTGGGTCGAGGATTTTACATCCAAGACCGCACCGCTTTAGGATTCTTTCCCTATCGCACCGAAATACATCAAATCAAATTCCCGGATTAAGGATTTTACATCCGAGACCGCATTGCTTTAGGATCATTTCCCTATCGCAATGAAATACATCAAAATCAAACTCTTGAGGTTAAGGATTTTACATCCAATACCGCATTACTCTGAGATCTTTCCTCATTGTAATGATCCAATCCAATCGATTCGATCTTCTTTTGGGGTTGAAGATGTTACATCTAAAACTTCAAAATTCCAATTTCCATTTCAAATCAAATCCCTTCAAAATTAATCTTAACAAAATTTCAATCTAAATTGAAACTCCAAATTGAAATCTAAACTCACACATCATGACTTGAACATGAAACAAAATAAAATCTAAATCGAAATTCTCCCAGATCATGTGATTTGGGATTCACCTCCTTTTCCTTTCCCCGCCGAGAGTTCGAGAATCTCCAGTCTTAGAGATATACTCGACACTCCCCACGGAAACTCTTCTACGTCGTCCTAAGTTTGTTACTTGGACATCCGTGTTGGTTTTGTTGATCGCTTCGGCCAACACCAATACGCGCGTGTGCTCCGTCAGCTCACCACACCTATTGGGGGTCCATTTGTCGACCTCATTTTCGATGAGGTCTTCTCTTCCTCTCTTTAAGTACTTAGGATCTAGCCTTAGGCTTTTCCTTCGACTATCTTAGAGGACTAGAATCGGGATTCACCATCTAGAATTTTAAACCACTTCTTAACTCCCAGCAAACTCCACAAACTTGATCGTAGACCCCTAATCACCTAGAGGGTTGAAATCAAGTGTGGAAGTTTAAAGGATTAGTTCCTATAGGACTCTTTGGCCTTAGGATCGCCCTGCGTGACCTGGTCCGATGAAGGGGCCGACTTACACACACACTACACTCATACACTACACTTCCATACACCTCCTAAAACACACCCATACCCGACTTGACCTCCCGACTCATGTAGATGATTCACATGGATGGTCCTTAACCCCTAAGCCCTCGACTAAGAGGTTAGGAACAACATAAGTAATGCCTCAAATGAGTCCCTTCATGGCTCATGTGGGCTTGATATGGCTTCATGGCTCAACCAAAATGATTTTATTCCACTTACATTCACCTAATCTTCCATTTTCCAAATTTTTAATTTTTGACCCCCGAGACCCTACACCCGCCAACCTACCCAAAGCCCTGAATAGCCCAAATTTCTCAAAAATTTCCAAATCACCCAAAATTCTCCAAAATCATTCCCAAACATTTCCACATCACTCAAACTGATCATCCATAACCAAAAATACCAAAAATTCCAAAAATACCTCCCAATACCCTCCAAATACCCAAAATACCCCTCTTAGCCAAAAAATCCAAAAATTCAGAAAATTCCCAGAAAATTCCAGAAAATCCCAAATATTCCCAATTTCATTTTGTTCAACTACACCATGGGCCAATTTTGTCAATTTACCCCACTTTTATCAAAATCCCCAATTTGACCCATTTTAACCCAAAGTGAACCCAATGTCAAACCTAACCTACCCAATTGACCTAAATTCTGGTCCAATTCAATTCTAAACTTCAATTAAACATCCCCAACACCAATCTAGACCAAATCCAAGCCCAATTTGATTGGCATTGGGATCCAATTTCACTTTTGGCCTTAAAGCCCAATTTGGACCCATGACCCAAACTTAACCCAAACTCACCCAATTCAACTCCAATTAACCCCAAATCTTTTCTAAATCTTCCTTAACATCCCCATAAACAAAACTCTAACATGATTTACCCAAAATTTAGACCCAAACCCCACTCAAATTCAACCCAAAATCAAAAAGCCCAATTTTGACCTAAACCTAAACCTAGCCCAAATGAGCCCAAATCCCAAAATCAAAACCTAACCAAAGCCAAAACCTCTTTGAAACACTCCCATAAACATTTCCCAACATTAATTTTACATCAATTTCAACTCTAGCCCAACTTTGGCCCATGGTAGCCCATTTTGGCCCACCTTAGCCTCTTTACCAAAAAGGCCCATATCCAACCCAATTCAAACCCAAATCACCTCAAATTTGTTTCAAACCACTCATGAAGCATCCCTAAACCAAAACCAACAATTATTTGGCCCAAACTTTTACAAAAATTCTCATCTATGAACACATTCTTAAACTTAAAAGCCCACTTCCCTTAAACCTTCCTAAAAGCCCATTTCCTTCAAAATTCAAAAGCGCAAATCATCCTAAAGCCCACATGACACTTCCCCTCATCATCCATTTAATCAAAATCATCCCTAAGTTTCAAAATCATCAATTAAACCATTCCAAATCAAGCCACATGTCAAATTACCCCCTAAATGTCAAATATTTCTAAAACCCTTTTCATGAAACAAGTCAACCTTTTCCCAAGCCAAATGGAGCCATGAAGCCATGCATGAGCCACAAGTGAGCCATGAGAGCCTTGGACACTCCACCATACCATATTGTGGCAGGAAGGAGGGACCCTTTCCTTAATCCCTATAAGCCTCATTAGCCTTAATCATGATTCACACTAAACCTAAATTTAATCCAAATATATTTGGATGGAGACTTCTCCATGCCAAACCAAGCTGATCCCTTTGATCCCCCACAAGACCCAAAGCCACCTTGAAGGGTGCACCAAGCCCAAATGGGTGGGTTGACCCATTCTAGACCCAAAACTGAGCCATGCCCCATTCTACTTTGGATCAAAGCCTTTACACTTGGTCATTGCCAATTGCTTGCACCAAACACCCACCCCCGACCCACCCGACCACGAGGGTGACCCATGCCTGCGGCCGGCCACCCCGGTCGCCGGAAAACACCATGGCCGAGAGCTCACATGTGAGCCCAAGCTTGGAATTCTCACTCGCCGAGTCGCCCCATCCCAATGGCCATTGTTGCCTGTTCTTCCCTCGACCTAAGCAGCTGATCCCAACCATTAAACCCCCTTGGGAGAGCCTCCAGCCATGCCTATTTAAACCCCTCACTCTCTCGGCCATGAGAGGTGCTGAACAAAACCTTAAGGAAACTCTGCAAAATCATTCCAGATCACTCTCTACACATAGAGCATTTGATCCCCACTGAATTCCAGCTCCAATTCCTCCAACTCGAGCTCAATTTCGAGCTCAAACTTTAGCCTAAAAACCAGGACACTTCTCCACAGTGAGCCAATCCCCAAATTGATTGGTTCTACACCTTCACCATACCAAGGGAAGGTGTCCACCAACGAAAGCCCCATCTCCGAGCCACCCAGCTTGCTCCAGTCTCCAAACTTTGTGATCGACCGTGGTCGAAGTCCAACCTAGACAATTCACTGCACCGAGAGACTTCATCCGGAGCTTGCTAGGATCCAATAGAAGGTGCAACAACTCTCAGATTGAAGCTTCACTTCCCTGAGCAAAGGTATGAACTCATTCTTCTTCCCGAGCTTACAGAGATTCTCCATTTCATTTGAATAAATTTCAATGCATGTTTACCGTATGGATGTGTTCGTCTCTTCAAGACGAATCCATAGAGCATAAGAACACGAAAATCCGTCGAGAATCGAGTGAGAAATTAGTGGTTAGAAGGTTGACGGTCACGGGTGCACACCGGCCGTAGACGATGACCGAGAACCGTTGGATCGCGCGTGTATCGAGCGGACGGTTCGCATCGCGCCGGACTGAGGAGACGGAACGATACCGCGGGTCCCGGGACGGCCGACTCGGATGGCGGCGCCCAATCACGCCGCGACACGTACCCCTTCGGAGCCGCCGATGTTTAGCCGGCGCCGCGTGGACTAAGTAGATAAATAGGGTATTTTATGTATTTATTAAATATCGAAACTTTAAAAATCCATATCTTTGTGTAGGAAAATCGAAAAATAAAATAAAAATACCCTCTCGCTCGGTGAACGAGGAGAATAATGTGGAAAAGAAATCATTTAATTTCATCAAGTATTTTATTTTTTATAATTTATTTACTCTCTCGCATACATTTAATTCTCCATACATGTATACAATTCACCATGGCATGAGACCATAGGGCTTTTGAAGCCTCCGAATTTGGGAACATTCCCCGAATTTTCCAAAGTCGGAGGTCATCCCTATGAAGAGTTATTGATTTTTCAAATTCATGTCACTGTTTTGAGTATTTTAATTCCAATAAATAGCATGTTGTGAAATAAATTCTAGGAAAATTTGGTGATGTTCCTTATGACCATGAGAACCCTAGGAAAAATAGAGTTTTGAGTTAGTTCATTTTAGACAACCCTAATCGGCTTAAACACTCAAAATAGGTCTCTAATTAATTAGAGCTAACCATACATCAAATTGACTTCAAATCAACTCTCCATTGACCTTTAGGGTCAGAAGAACCCACCATAAAAATTTGAGGTCAATTGGACTTGGTTAGCCCTATTAATTGGGTTGATTAAGCCATTTAGTCATTTTAAACTTTAAAAATTCATAACTTTCAAAATATCTTTCAAAAATTCACCAAATTGGTTTTGGAACCTCTCTGATATTAGGGGAATTTAAGAAAATTAAAATTTCAATTTTCTAAAAAAATTGATTTTTAATATTATTTTAATATTTTTAATAATTAAAAAAATAATAAAAATCACAAAAATAATAAAATTCACCAAAATGTCACATTTTGAATTTTAATCACTTAGGAACAAACCCCATATTTTTCTTAGGCTCTATTTGGTGAGATATTAGTTTTTAAAGCTCTAGGGTAATTTTAAAATTAAAAAATGTATTTTCTAGCATTTTCACTAAAATAATTATAATAAATCATAGAAAAATCAAAAAATTGCAAAATTTGCTTTTCTGATTTCCTTGATATCAGAGAGATTTTTGAAAAACATAAAATTCATTTTTCAACATTTATTTTATTTTTAAATTAATTAACACTCCAGAACTTAAAATATTTATAATAAAAATAATATAATTCAAAAAATCACCAAAATTGGTCCAAGTGGTCTCCTGGTCATTAGGAATGTCCCCTAATTTTCTGAAGGACAGTAAACTTTCCCTTGGTCATGTTATTAAATTTTCCTTGGAAATCTCTATTTTCTACCAAAAATAATTATATAAATAAATTAAATACAGAAAAATCACATTTTTCTCCTCTCATGTCTTTATTGACATATGAGTGAAGTCACATAAAAATTTCAAGTTCATTTGAGTTCAATTTAGTGAGTTATGAAATTATTAAGCTTAAAGGGTAAAGTGGTAATTAATTTTTTTTAATCCTTAATTAAAACTTTAGGTTTAATAAAAAAATTAACAAGTAAAATATTTGATCCTAATCTGATTTAGATGATTGAAATTTAATAATTGAAGGGTAGAAACCCATTAAGCAATTTAAAATGATTAAACTTTAATTAAATAATTGATTAAATTTGGAAGAATAATAAAATCGGAATTATTAAAATAGGGATATTATTAGTGAAGAGATTTATTCTTTAATTTAAAAATCCCTAAATTAATCATTTCATTAGTGTTTAATTCCTAATTAAAATGATAATTCAAATTTAAAATATTAAAAGACTTAATCATTAAACTAAAATTAAATTATTGAACTCTTTTAAAATTTTAATTAAAATTAAAATGAATAAAATTAAATTAAATTAAAAATGAAATTAAATCAAATTAAATCAAATTAAAAATTAAATTAAAAATTAAATTAAATTAAAAATTAAATTAAATTAAATTAAATTAAATTAAAAATTAAATTAAATTAAATAAAATAAATTAAATTAAATTAAATTAAATCAAATTAAATAAAAAAATTAATTAAATTAAATCAAATTAATTCAATGTAACATCAAATCAAACTAAATTGAATTAAATTGAATTAAATTAAATTAAATTAAATTAAATTAAATTGAATTAAGTTGAATTAAATAACATCACCTAAGACATAAAGAAATAAGCCTAAAATAACTTGAACACTATTCCAAATTTAAACCCTTCAATCGAAATTAAGCTAAATCACAAACCATTTCAACACCAATTTACCCTCAAAAGCTTTAGTTATCATAACTCCTAAACGTAATATTAAATGAAATGTTACTTCACTTATAGGACATTCAAATATCCTAGTTCACCGAGCAAGTTAACAAAACTCGAAAACCTCGGACGATCGATTCATTTACATAATTAAATTGATTTGGACTTAAAACAATCCTAGAAATATTGAAAAGATGTTTAAGATTCTTCTTAAGCACTTCCTCAATATGATAGGATATTTATAAGAACAATTGAACTTAATTGTTCTTTGATGAAGAAAATCATCTTCAAACCAAAAACACAAGGAACCTAGACGTCATAGAAATGACTAACTATAGGATTAGGAATTTGGTAGAAAACCATAACCCTTACCTTAGCTTTACCTAGGAACTCGCTTAAATATTCTAACTGTGTTTTAAGTGCAGCTTGGGATGACGGGAAGACCCTCCAGGTATGCTTTTATTTTATTGCGATTTACTTTACGGTAATTTATTTAATCGCATCGCACTTAACTTTCTTGCATGATAAACAACAGTTGCATGAAAACCTACACCTTTAGGACGTAAACCAAAACCGAAACTCATAACTAAATTAAAAGACACTACAAGATAAAATTCACCTCCACAACATTTCAAAATATAAGACAACTCAAAATTTAATCACAAACGGAACACAAAACTACAATTACAACCGAATTAAAACGTCCCGTTGGATGATCGGGAATACCTCGGATGATGTAACCTACGTGTTGCTAACGGGATTTCCCACGGTCTAAATGAAAGTGTGGAACTCATTCAGCTGAGTTTAGCAAATTCATCCGGACTAAGTGAATCCGATAAAAATAATGATGCCGAAGGATGGAACCGCGGGATCTTAACCGGTGTTGTTATAATCAACTTTAAGATTTGTTTTAATTAAAACACAAAAAACACTTGGAAATTAAGACTTCTCTAAACCAAAACACTTTTCTCATCCCCCGATTTATGATTTCTAAAACTAAACCTCCGCAACAACAAGGAGCTCGGAGCATGGTGGGCAAGCACGACCATCGTCGTCAGCAGAAACTTCGAACCTACTTCAAAGAAACTTTCCTAGAATTAAACAACAAAGCCATAGGACTTCGAGGTAGTTTGCACTAGTGCAACATAAATCCTCAACTCTTCGTTAGGCATTTGCATTGCAAATTAAGCACTAACCTGGTCTTAGGATTCCGAGGTAGTCGTCCGATACGACATAAACCCTCATATCTTCCGATGCTATTTGTATGATTCTATCATATAAATATAAGCCCTAATTAATTAAAATTGGCAAGATTAAAACATTAAATAAACATTAGGACTTTCCTAAATCCAAGCCAAACAATAGGATAGTCGGGAGATTATCGAAGTTCACTTCGAATCCGTAATTTCTCCTACTTTTCTTCCTTTGAATTCCCAAAATAAAATGTTCCAAACTTGATCCATTCCCTATCGAGATTCAAAAAATTCAATCTTTTGAAAACTTAAACTTTGAAATTCTTGAGAGCAGAATTATTGATTATTATCGAGAGTTTTCTTAGGTGATTCCCGTCACTTAAGATTTAATTAACTATAGGGGCTTGCCCTTATAGGGAATTTTAAAGAACCTGAGTAATATAAACCCCGTTTAATGTATTCATATTAAGCAGGGAATTTGTCGGCTTATAAAATTGGTTCGCGGACCAAACGGATGTCACAAATCTTCTAGTTTATTTAACCGAGCCCCACCATCAAGCGAGTGTGTTTATCCTTAGGGATAGATACACGGTTTGTGATGCGGTGCTCATTTATATAAACTATTTGGGATGTGAGATCGGTTTGATTTCATATCTTAAAATCTTCAAATTTAAAATTATTTTCAAAATCAAATACTACTTTCTAAATTATATCTATATTTAAATTAAATTTAAAATTCGCCGACAACTTCTGTAGGCGACCCCTTTTAAAAAAAAATACAACACTCAACCTAAAAATATGCCGACATGATCTTACACCGAATCAAGAATCTGGAGAAGCAGGTACAAAATTTAATGAGTACAGTTAACATTATGTCTGATTTCTTTAATCATATCTATTGGAGGATGAAGGAGCATTTTGATCATACTGGGCAATTTGAAGTCTGATACGCTTAATGAAGAAGATGGGTTGGATTTATGAAGATTCAACAGAAGAATTCCCATTCAGACCTTTTTATAACATGTTTGTCCATGTTAAAGCAATGGGTGATATCAGAGGAGAAACCAATATAGATTTTGAAGAGTAGTAGAATTGATTTGCTTATTTATTTCTTTATGTTATGTTTGATTTGAACTTTGTTTGTGTGCTTGCTTTCAGAGTTTGCATTTTAATCTCTGTATAGATGAGATAATGATTGAAATGTTTGTTCTCAGCGTTTTGAGTGTTGTGGTTTGGATTACGATGCTGATTAAATGGATTTACGTTGAGAAAATACCTGTTTATGAGTGTTATGTATTGTGTGTTGTAAACACTTGGATTAAATACATAAATGTGAAGTTTTGTTGTGTGTATGTTAATTTGTGTTAATACATCACTTAATCACTTAAAATATATGATTATAAGGATCGAACGGATGACGAAGAGGCTTAAAATTGATCGAAATCGCAAAAATTTGAAAAATGATCAATTTTTTAGAATCTCGCCGATGGCGCGCTCGAGGCCGCCGACGGCGCGATTTTCCCGAGAAGAATGGAATTTAATTCAATAGAGTCCGTCGACGGCACAAACGACTACGCCGACGGCGAGATCGCGAAAATTACCTATTTACCACAATTTTGACCGGTCAAATGCCACTATTCATCATCTTATTCCTTGTTTTTACTCGAAAAGTTGACCCAGGGCTTGATAGATCTCGGATTTGGAGCAATTTCAACAAATTCTATCACCGGATTTCATCTTCCCTTGGTAAGAGCTTCACTCCTATGTAAAAATTTTTTATTTCTTCCATGAATTTCTTCCACATTAATTAATTTTGGGAAACTTGAAAATGTGGAGAAAAGACTTGGAAGGAATTCATGGAAATTAATTTAAATTGCTTTAAACCTCCTTTAGAAGCCATTGTATTATTACTTTGGAGATTAGTTTAGATTTTTGTGATTATCATAGATCAAATAATGGCTCCACGACAAAAGAGAAGACTCGAACATGATGAGACTCGATTTACAAATGCGAAAGCACAATCAAGGTATACTTCAATTTTTCAAAATAAGAAGTGTATCCAAGATCGGGTTTTCAAAAATCCTGGAGGAGAAGTGGAACGAGTTATTAAAGAGAGAGGATAGGAGAACTTCTGCTACACAATAAATAGAGCTGCTATCGAAGTTGTGAGAGAGTTCTACTCCAATCTTACTCAACTCGAGGATGAACCAGTCCAAGTAAGAGGATTCTCTGTCAACTTTAATGTTGGCTGCATTAAAATTTTTTACGAGCTTCACGACTATTTTTCTAGCGAGTATGAAACATTTGGAACAATGGAAGGTCCATTAAACGATGTTATTGACTTTCTCAATAATGGGAAAGGAGTTTGGAAAATTAAAAATCATGAACAGATTAACTTTCCATTGTCCATGATGAATGCCACTACTAAGGCATGGCATTATTTCATTTGTTCTACTCTACTACCCACCTGCCATCATAGTGAAGTCTCAAGAGACAGAGCGGTTCTGAATTTCTGTATTCAGAACAACAGAAGCATTAATGTAGGGAGAATAATTTACAAGAACATTATGGCCACTACAAAGAGTGAGACAAGTGGATATTTAGGGCATCCTGGCCTCATTTATGCACTTTGTCAATTATCTGGAGTTGAAGTGAGAGATGATGAGGAATGGATGTATATGATGAAACCCATTAGTAAAGCGAATATAAAGACTTATGAATCCCATGAGGAATAGAGAACAGGGAGTAAGAGCAGTGCACCTTCTACTAGTAGAGACATTCCTTCTACTAGCTATGACCCTCCTGCCTCTAGTCCCCCTACCTTATATGATCTGATGAATGCCATGACCCTGCAGAGGAAAAGTTTTGAGCAGTTGGATGAAAAATTAGAAAGAATTGATCACAAGATTGAAGGTTTAGAGAGAAGACACGATCATGATAGTGAGTATCTTCAGAGGCACTCTGATTTTGAGATGGCATATTATGATGCTCAGGCCAGACACTACAGAGGAGAGCCTGATGTCATTTTTCCATAATGCCCTCGGTATACTCAGTATCAGCCTAATCCTCCTGCTGACCAGGGTGATGAGGATGTTGTATGGGATTTTGATGATTGATCTTTGTGATTGAATTGGGATGTGATGTATTTATTTATTTTAGTTTTGTTGTAGTACTTTAATTTTTTTAATTATATACTGTGGTTTATGCTTTGTTTCTTGGATATGTGTTTGGTTTGGCAGTTTGCATTTTCATTTCTGGATATTTGTGATATTTGTGATAATAATTGTAATTGTGAACTGAAAAGTTTAAAATAGTAAACTGTTTGTTCTGTGTTGTGAAATGCATAACTCCTGTGTAGTGTAGTTAGTTTGTTGTTATTTAAATGTTTAGTTTTATATACTTTTTTTAAAATTTCATTACCCCAGCAAATTTTCTAAACTGTTATGTATGTAGAAAGTTTTTTTTAATATTACAGGTCAGTTGAAGTTAAGAATATTTTGAGAAGAACCTGTAAAATTCAAAAAGAAAAAAATGCCTAAAATGCAAAGGTATAAATTTTATATTTAGAATTTTTTCTTTCTACCCTGTATTATTTCTATTAAAAAAAACTTTAAGTTTGGGGGAGGGAAGAAAAATCTTAACTATTATATGTTATCAAATAACATATTTTCAAAAATTATAATATGATTTTTGTGATGAAATTTAATTCAGATAACTATGTTTAGATTTTATCTGAATATTATAGAAAATTCAAGGAAATATTTTTAGTAAAGAAAAATTAATTTTGTAGGTTAAGATTTTTAGTATAAAAGGATAAGACTATAGTTAACTATTTAAAGTAAAGAAAACTATATTTTGAAATATTAAGAATCTTAGAAATTTAGTTGAGAAAGAAAATATTGGGATTCAATCATGTAAAAACTATGAAGTACATATAAGGTAAAGAATGTTTGAAAGTTTCAAATTTAGGAAAAGAAGAGTGAAGTTTAAAATTATTAACAGGCTATCCAGATATAGTAATCCTCACTAGAAAAAGAAAAAAAAAGAAAAAGAAAGGATTGAAAAACAATCCCTGAAAAGAAAAGAAAAATATATAGGATTGAAAAACAATCCAAAAGAAAAAGTAAGTGAGGAGAAGCTTAAGGAGATGCCTTATCAAAAATTGGCTTCACTTAGATTAACCTAAAGGGAAAGCTAAAAGCATTTCTGAACTTATATTTATGACTAGTTTCTTACTTGTAGTTTTCTCATGAATTTCCTATCTTCTGAATATTCTAAGTGAATTGATATTGCAAAATATAGTCATTCTTGAAATGAATAGAAGACTATAACTCTTAGACTTGATGACTAGATAACTTTATACCTGCAGAATTAATCTAATTACTTGAAATTATTTCTAAGAATTCTTTCTATAATATTTATTTAAATCAAAATTATAGTATTCCTGAATTAAAACTTTTCCACAACGAATCATAACTTTTATGTAGTACTAAAGATTACTTGAGGACAAGTAATAGTTAAGTTTGGGGGATTTTGACCCAAGAAAAAAAGGTTAAGATTTTCATGTCTATTTTATACTGATTTTGATGATATTGCACTTTAAAGAAGGGTATTTTTGGTTTTTTTTGCATGTATAAAGATTTAAGGACAATGAGACGAAAATATGCAAAAAGGAGCAAATTTGGAGCAAAAACGGCTAAATTATGAAAATTTGACTTAGGGCGCCGACGGCGAGGTCGATGGCGCCGACGGCGTGATTTTCCCGAGAGTTCGGAATATATTCCAAGGGAGGCTGCCGACGGTGGAGGTCGAGGCCACCGACGGTGAGGGTAGTTTAAAGCACTATTTCTAGAAGGCTGCCGATGGCGCAGCTCGAGGCCGGCGACGGCGAGATTGGTGGTTCTTTCATGATATACGTCGAATATGGATGATTTTCGAAGGGATGCCTGGAAAACCCTTGGAGACTCTTCAACAACTTTAAAAAGAACCAATTTAGGCTAAAAAAATTGTCCTTTTGGAGTCCTCTAAAGTCACTAAGAGCCTGTTAAAAGTTCTATTAGAGTCTTTTAATAGATACTTAGTGTTCAATTGGGGAGTCCGCTAGTGTCCATTGTTATTAATGAGTGTTAAATAGTGAGTTCAAAAAGAGATTGTGAGGAATTCTTCGAAGGATAATAAGAGTGAAAGGGAAGTGGGAGATCTCTTATGCATTGTTGTTTCAAAGGAGAATTCCGTGTACTGTAAAGAAAGAAGAGATTCAGAGGAACTTCAAGGAGTTTGATTGGGGAGGAATTTAAGATAAGTTGTGTTTATTTACTTTAGTTTGTAGTACTTTACTTTTATATATGAAATTCAAGTTTTATTGCATCCTCTTCATGAATTCAGAGTAGTTGTTCTATCTTTCTCCTTGTTTTGATATTTTTGTGATATGATAAATAGAATTAATGTGCCATAAAGATTTAAATAAGTGATAATATTTAACTTAGATGTTAATTTACTTTCAATCTGGCCAATTGAATAGTTAAAATCTGTTGAGTTTAACAACTATAGTAAAGATTACATCCGATATTCAGGGAGGTCAAAGTCCTTGGAAGAAGGGTGCAATTAAATAAAGAAATAGTATTAATCGGGCGTTGAATTGGAGATTTTAGAGTGACAGGCTAAAATCCTCAATTCGGTCCTATCGTTTGGGTGCTGAAGTGTAGATTGTTAGCCCTCAGGCGAGGGGAACGTGGGAGCTCTGAAGTGAGAGCCGGTATCCTGCCAGCCTAGCCACAGATTCAGTAACCAAGCATAGGATTAGTCAATGTTCTTTATGCCTAGACCAAAGAGTAAAGAATATGTAGGCACAACACCAGTTTAAAACTAATTCTTATTATCTATTCACTTAAATATCTTAACAAAGGAGAAAGATTCTTAATTATATATTTGAACTTAACTTTAGTAGTATTAGTTAATTGTTAGTAGAACTAGTTTAATTTAAATTTCATATTATTGTCGATTACGTATTAGTGACAGATAAACAATTTCAATTTAGTTGTGATTCTTAATTGATTTCTATAATCCTAAGTCTGTAACCTCTAAATACTCCTTGTGGGATCGATATCCAGGACTCTACTAGAGCCCTGTATTACTTGAGTGATACGTATACTTGCATTTAAAGGTAACTCTGCGAATAAAGATTATAATATATAATTGTTACTAAAATTAAAATTACGCTCCAAGTCAAATTTTTGGCGTTATTGTTGAGGATTTAGATCTTCTAGTAGCGGTGTTGAATTCTTATATTTTTAAGTAAATTAAAAATCACGGTCAGTTCCCAAGTTGTTGCAGCTTGTTGATATTCTAAACGAGACTTTGTAGGAAGCTTAACTAAGTCGGCCTTCCTTTGCTCAAGAAGTCCTCTTTTCAATGATAGGGGAGACTGCACTTCCCATCTTGTCCAAAAGTTGTGAGATTGAGTATCATTCTTTTTGTGTAAGTCTACAAAATAGACCACGAGAGCTGACGCACACCTCTCCCTTTTTGAGTGAGAAGAAGGCTCTTTCCATCATATTTGGTAGATGTCATGAAGAATTGATTTCCTTTTAGAAGGTAAGCATTTCCAAAAATACACTTCTCAAGTTCAAAGGTTTCAACTTTAATAGTTGTTTTGATTTCGTCCTTCCACTTTTTCCTCAGGGCAGAGCGATTTTTATTTCTCCGCTGAGTGCGGGTCAACTGATAAGTCTTAGAACTGGACCCAACCTCAAACACGGATGATGGTGGAACATAGATCCTGTTTCCATTACGGTCGATTTCTTCCTTTCTTTTAGTAGTAGGATAGATCACAATGGACTTCAGAACTCTTTGCTTTGTGGAAACTCCCTCCGAAAAACCTGTCTTGAGAGGATGGAAATCTTTGTTGGAGTTCAGATCAAATCCATATAAAGGTTCTATGAACTCAGAAGTAGCTATCTTCACCATGGAATGCAGCAGGCCACAAAAAACTAGTTTAATCTACCTTGTCAACTGGTAAAACAAAACCTTGGGAGTAGAAAAAGATCAAATTACTAGCAATCCTTTACAGCAGTTCTTCAATCAAAATGTCATCATCTTCATTTCGAACTCATTATGTAAAATGAGGATGTATATATTATGTTGATTTGTTATGTCAAAATTTTTCATGGGTAACTCTTAAAAGGACTAGATTTGAAGGAGAAGATCCTATCTGTCAAAACATGGAACATCTTTAGTACGAATGATTTAACGACATATGAGTAGAGAGAAAATCCTCAGTAGAGTTGCCAAACTCTCTTGATGGCGTTCCGGGTACTCGGGTCGACATCAGCGGTGCCGTCAATTCTCTCATGTCATTGTGGAATGTCTATCGATGTCGTTGTTGAGGAGTCGCCACTCTATTTAGCTATCATATTGCCCTAATCTTCAAGTAATCTTATTCTTTTGGATCTTGTGAAGGATCCTTAGATGTTATGAAAGAAAAAAGATAATAGCTGATAAAATAGAAAGCAGTAAAACAAGGAAATATCAGTGGTAGTCCTTATGGAGAAGATTCCAGCATGCCTTATTCTGGATATCTCCTTATAAGGATGACCAGATGAAAATCTAATAACCAGAGATTTTAGGTGTGATACCTATTCTGAGTTCTTTAATTCTTCTATAGAAGCAAACTCCTATAGTTAATTACATCTTAGACAATTAGGATTGTCTAAGAAAACTCCTGATTAACGTTAACACTTGTTCTATAAGAAATATTTAAAATGAAGGAAGTAAATGTCAATGTTTAATCTTAAGGGTAACAATTGTCACGTACTACCCTAAGGGTTTGGTTTTGTTATCATTTTTGTTTAGTTTTGTTTTGTCAATGTCGTTTTATTGTTTCATTCTTTGTTTTGTTTTGTCAATGCCATTTTGTTTCATTATTTTTTTTGTTTTGTCAATGTCGTTTTGTTTCATTGTTTGTTTTGTTTTGTCAATGTCGTTTTATTATTGTTTTGTTAATATCGTTGTATTGTTTTATTTTGTCAATGTTGTTTTGTTGTTGTTTTGTTAATGTCGTTGTTTTGTTTTTTTTTTTGTCAATGCATTTTGTTGTTGTTTTGGGTTTTGTAGCTATCCTAAAAGTTTTGGTTTTGTTTCATTTTGATGTTGTTGTTCATTCTGTTTTTGTTTTCTTGTTTTGGTTTTGTTTTAATGTCATTGTTGTCTCGTAGTTAGAAATTCGCCCTATAAAATAAAGTTAGCACATACTAATAACATACAAAGTAAATCTAAAATGGAACTTATCTTCAACCTGCAAGAAAAACAGTATCAGAGTTATTCTTGAAAAAGTAATAATGTCAATTTTATTGATTTAGTTAGTTTAATTTTTAGACAACCTGGTCAAGATGTCCATGGCTCTGTCGTCCCAGAGTCATTGGATGCCTAAATTTACGTAGTCCGAAAGGTTTTTAAACCAGGACCGGAAGACTCTTGTCAACAACCAGGATTGCATCGTTCAAGAAATCTTTGTAGATCAAGAACGCTGGGGTTCAAGTTGCATTCGATGATCTTTGTTCATTAAGGTTTCAATTATGTTTTAATGTCTTATTGAATTTTAGGTTAAAAAAAATTTTAGGTTGTTTACGATTTATTAACCGATTAATTTTTATGATTTTTGTCATTTGTTTTAAGATTATTTTATATTTGATGTCATTTGTTGGATAAAATCTAACTTAAATTAGACTTTAGAATGTTAGATTCGATGTCATTTGAATCTAAAGGGTGTTAAGTTCAATGTAGATTAAACTTAAATTGAGTAAAATCTAACATAAATTAGACTTTAAAGTTTTAGATTCAATGTCATTTTAAGTAAAATCTAACATAAGTTAGACTTTAGAATTTTAGATTCGATGTCATTTGAATCTAAAAATGTGTTAAGTCTAATGTATATTAGACTTAAACTGAGTAAAACTAACATAAGTTTGAATTAAAAGTTTTAGATTTGATGTCATTTGAATCTAAAAGGTGTCATGTATATTGTAGATTAGACTTAAATTGAGTAAAATTTAACATAAATTAGATTTTTAAATTTTAGATTTGATGTCATTTGAATCTATAAGGTGTTAAGTAAAATCTAATATAAGTTAGACTTTAGAATTTTAGATTCGATGCTATTTTAATCTAAAAGGTGTTAAGTCTAATATAGATTAGCCTTAAATTGCATAAAATTAAATTTAATTTTGAACTAAGGGGTTTGGTTGACTTGAATTGGTTAAGTTAAGTTCAATATAGATTGAACTTTAAAGCTTTAACTAACTTAAATCGACCTAAGTTAGAAATATTACTCAATTTCAGTATGGGTTGAGCTTAAGTTTGAGTTAACTTGAGTTCAACTTGGGTTGAATATAAGTTAGAATTGTTGACTTAAGTTCAGTATGGATTGAACTTAAGTTTGAGTTGACTTGGGTTTAATTTAGGTTGAACCTAAATTAGAAATGTTGACTTAAGTTCAACATGGGTTGAACTTAAGTTTGAGTTAACTTGGGTTCAATTTTGGTTGAACCTAAGTTGGAAATCTTGACTTCAGTTCAATATGGTTTGAACTTAATTTTGAGCTAACTTGGGTTCAATTTAGGTTGAACCTAAGTTGGAAGTGTTGACTTAAGTTCAATATGGATTGAACTTAAGATTAAGTTGAGTTGGGTTCAATTTAGGTTGAGCCAAAGTTAGAAGTGTTGACTTAAGTTCAATATGGGTTGAACTTAAGTTTGAGTTAACTTGGGTTCAATTTAGGTTGAACCTAAGTTAGAAGTGTTGACTTAAGTTCAATATGGGTTGAACTTAAGTTTGAGTTAACTTGGATTCAATTTAGGTTGAACCTAAGTTAGAAATGTTGACTTAAGTTTAATATGGGTTAAACTTAAGTTTGAGTTAACTTGGGTTCAATTTAGGATGAACTCAAGTTAGAAGTGTGGATTTAAGTCTAATTAAAGATAGACTTAATTAGGGTTTAAAGTTATTTAAGCCTAATTTAAGTAAGACTTAAAGGTTAATTAAGTCTAATTAGGGTTAGACTTAATTAGAGTTTAAGGTTGTTTAAGCCAAATTTAAGTAAGGCTTAAAGGTTAATTAAGTCTAATTAGGGCTAGACTTAATTAGGATTTAAGATTGTTTAAGCCTGACGTAAGTAAGGCTTAAAGGTTAATTAAGTTTAATTAGGATTAGACTTAATTAGGATTTAAGATTGTTTAAGCCTAATGTAAGTAAGGCTTAAAGGTTAATTAAGTCTAATTAGGATTTAAGATTATTTTAAGCCTAATGTTAGTAAGGCTTAACAGATTAATTAAGTCTAATGAGTTAGACCTAATTAGGGTTTAAGGTATTAAGCTTAATGTGGTTAAGGCTTAATGGTTTAATTTGGTCTAATGAGTTAGACCTAATTAGGTTTTAAGATAATTAAACCTAATTTAAGAAAGGTTTAATGGAATAATTACGTCTAAGAGTTAGACCTAATATGGTTTAAGGTATTAAGCCTAATGTAGTTAAGGCTTAATGGATTAATTAGGTCTAATGGGTTAGACCTAATTATGGTTTAAGGTATTAAGCGTAATGTAGTTAAGGCTTAATGGATTAATTAGGTCTAATGGATTATACATAATTATGGTTTAAGATGATCAAACCTAATTTAGCTAAGGTTTGATGGATTAATTAGGTCTAATGGGTTAGACCTAATTAGGGTTTAAGGTAGTAAGCCTAATGTTGTTAAGGCTTAATAGATTAATTAGGTCTAATGAGTTACACCTAATCAGGTTTTAAGATATTAAACCTAATATAGTTAAGGTTTAATGGATTAATTAGGTCAAATGTGTTAGACATAATTAGGGTTTAAGATATTAAGCCTAATGTAGATAAGACCTATTGGATTAATTAGGTCTAACGGGTTCGACCTAATTATGGTTTAAGGTATTAAGCCTAATGTAGTTAAGGCTTAATGGATTAATTAGGTCTAATGAGTTAGACCTAATTATGGTTTAAGGTGCTTAAACATAATTTAGTTAAAGTTTAATGGATTAAATAGGTCTAATGGGTTAGACCTAATTAGGGTTTAAGGTATTAAGCCTAATGTAGTTAAGGCTTAATGGTTTAATTAGGTGTAATGAGTTAGACATAATTAGGGTTTAAGGCAATTAAACCTAATTTAAGTGATGTTAAAGGATTAATTAGGTCTAATAAGTTGGACCTAATTATGGTTTAAGGTATTAAGCCTAATGTAGTTAAGGCTTAATGGATTAATTAAGTGTAATGGGTTAGACCTAATTATGGTTTAAGATGATTAAACCTAATTTATTTAAGATTTAATGGATTAATTAGGTCTATTGAGTTAGACTTAATTAGGGTTCAAGGTATAAAGCCATATGTAGTTAAGGCTTAATAGATTAATTAGATCTAATGAGTTAGACCTAATTATGGTTTAAGGTTTTAAGCCTAATGTAGTTAAGGCTTAATGGATTAATTAGGTCTAATGGTTTATACCTAATTATGGTTTAAGATGATTAAACCTAATTTAGTTAAGATTTAATGGATTAATTAGGTCTAATTGGTTTGACCTAATTAGATTTTATGGTATTAAGCCTAATGTAGTTAAGGCTTAATATATTAGTTAGGTCTAATGAGTTAGACCTCATTAGGTTTTAAGATATTAAACCTAATTTAGTTAAGGTTTAATGGATTAATTAGGTCTAACAGGTTAGACCTAATTAGGGTTTAAGATATTAAGCCTAATGTAGTTAAGGCTTAATGGATTAATTAGGACTAATGGGTTAGACCTAATTATGGTTTAATTGGTTTAATTCTAATTTAAGAAAGGTTTAGTTGTCATTTATACCTTATTTAATTGAGGCATAGACTAATTAATTAAGTCTAATGATGATTAGACTTAATTAGAGCTTGTTTGAACCTGTTAGTGTTGGGTTCAAAATTTTACTTAGTCCATTTGTGAAATGAGCTAAGTACTATGGTTTTAAGGGTTAATTAAATAATTCATAATTATTAACCCTAAGAGTTCAATATGTCATTTTAAATTTTCCAAAGACTAAGTCTTGCCATTTTAGGGTTTGGGTCTATCTCCCTAAATTACTTTACCAATTTCCAACTTAATTTCCCATATTTTCATCTTTATAATTATTTAAAAAAAAATAATTACAAAATCTCATGAGAATATTCCTTACCTTAGAAAAAACAGAGGATGTGTCTAAGGGCTTAAAGATTATTCCCTAAAAATTTCTAAACTCTAAACTCTAAACAATGTTTAATGTAACTAGAAATACTAAATAATTCTAAACTCTAAACAATGTTTAATGTAACTAGAAATACAAAGTTAACTAAACTAATTTCTAAACTTTAAAGTGAAATTTTCTAACTCTAAACAATGTTTTTGTAACTAAAGGTTCAAGTTGGACAAAATATCCTTCCCTTTGCAATGAGGTTATGGTTAGTGAATAAATCAGATTGTTCAAAATTGTATTGTGCCAAATAGGAGCATTCCTATTCTTTATCCTCCCTAGTACATAAAGAACATTGGCTAATCCAAGGTTTAGTCTCTAAATCCGTAGTAAGGTTGGGAGGATACTGGCTCTCACTCAAGAGCTCCAACTTCTCTCTCACCTGAGGGCTATCACTCGCTTTAGTTTTCAAACACTTGGATTAAATTGGGGATTTTAGACTGTCACCCTAAAATCTTAAAGTCTACTCCCATCAAAATATTTTTCCCTATTTATTTGCACTCAACATCATGGACTAAATTCACACCCATGACATTAAATGTGATTCTGACTTTATTGTTAAACGTATAGCCCTTTCGGATTTTATGTTTTACACCAAATTTTAACATCTCAATTGGTAGATCAAAAAGTAAATGAAGATCCACGTTTAAATCATCACAATTTTCTGATTCATCACAAAACCATATCTCATCGCAAGGAGGACAAAGAAATCTACTCAGTATTTATGAGAAAATTACAACTAAACATGAATTTTATATATATAACAAGTTCATACAACACAAAAAGTAATAAACACAACTTATCTCAAACTTTTCCCCCACGCAAATTTCTTAAAGTTCCTTTGACTTTCTCTTTACAACACCACTCAATTCTCTCTTAGAAAGGTAAGGAAGAAGAAATCTCTCACTTTCCCTCTTCTCCTACAACTCTTTAAGAAAATCCCAACTCTCAAGGCATACACCACACTTCCTCCAACTCTCCCTTTCATCCCCCCCACCTTTCTCCTACAACTCTTTGAGAAAATCCCAACTCTCAACACATACACCACACTTCCTCGAACTCTCATTTTCTGACTTAAACTCATTCTAATTATTTTTTAGGATAAATTTCCCTTAGATTTGCTCAAGCACCTCTCCAAAATTGTCCCAATTTAATAAATTTTTAGGAATAACCGTCATTGGCATCGTCGACACCAAAATCTGGCGCCGTTGATGCCAAATCTTGGGTTTTTTTATATTAGGGTGGAGTTGGCGCCCATTATGGTGTCGTCGGTGCCAAATTTGTTTCTGAACCTATATTCTCTGGATTTGGTGCAGTAGGCGCCAATACATTTTGCAAAACACTCCATTTGACTCCAAATTTCTTCCTTTTTGCTTTATTTTTTACTCTAAATGCTTAAAATCAATATACCTGCAACAAATTATCAAAATACCTTCCTTTAAAGTTTAATATCACAAAAAATAAGCATAAAATGTATATGAAAAATCAATCATTTTTTGGTGACCAGAAGTTACAATTGGTGGTGAGATTTGGTTAAGGATGACGGAAAGAGGATGACCGAAAACCAGGAAGAAGATTCGAGAACAAGAGCTTCAGCGGGGTCGCTGAATTGGGAAGTGAAGGTTTCAGTTGAGGGTATGAAAAGGATGCTTGAGTGAGTTTATTTTATTAAGAAATCTCTTTTTTTTATTTAATACTCTAACAATATTATTTTACTCAAATTTGCCATTTTACGCATAATTCGACTCAATTTGGAAACTTAGCAAAATATGCAACCTTTCTAGCTAAAATTGACGTTTCGAACGCATTGGCACTGTCTGTTTCATCTTTCGAGATCATCCAAACAAGTTTACTGATGTTCGAGCCAATTTAAATTCAATTTGCACAACATGACAAATGAAGTTATTTTGGTTCAACCGGAGCTGTTTAACGAGCAAAATGCTGACCTGTCTTTGTCTAAACAACAACCAAATTCAAGTATTTTTCTCTCAGTAGCAAGTCAATCATCGCACATCATGGGGTCTCCGTATGGTTTTCAAACCCCTTTAAGAACTTGACTTGAGCTACAATATGCCAGCTTTAATTAGCTCAATCAAATGCTGAGGATTTGAAACTGTCCATAATAAACTACAAGGAGTGAACAAATGGTTTGAATTTCTAAATATTATGGATCCCAGTCTAGTGCTCTAGGAGAGTCAAACATGAAATCCTAACAACAGATTTTAGGCTTTGGGGAGAGGGAAAGAAAGACATCAATAAAAAGAGGTCAACAAATAGACACGCAATAGGTGTTGTGTGCAGTATAAGCACGCCCGATTATTCACATTGACCTAAAATGATCAACAGAATCCCGAAAGAAATTTCAAGTAACATACTTGGGGCAAGTCAAAGATTGAATTGGAATTTAAGTAGAGCAAAATTACCGTTGGGTATTAGGAGATGTATTTTTAAGTTATCAAGTTTAGTGTTGATCTTAATAAAATATTTATCAAATAATGGTCATTGACTCAATTATTTTGACAAGTTGATTTTATGTGGTGGATAATTTAGAATTATGTGAATGAATAGAAAATATTGAGAAAGAAAGTGTTGGGACTCACATCCAACTCAAAAGCTTTCCTGGAAAAGGGTATGCTACATTATAAAGGAAAGCACTGTGACTCACATCCAACCCAAGGTAGCAAAAATGTCTTTCACATTAGGAACGAAAGTACTGGGACTCACATCCAACCTAATAGGTGACAAGCTGAACAAATTGAGAAGGAAAGCACCAGAACTCACATCTAACTCAAAGCTGTTTGGGAACAGTGTATGCTACACTAGGAAAAAAAGTACTGGGACTCACATCCAACCCAAGAGGTAGCAAAAATGTCTGTCACATTAGTAAGGAAAGCACTGAGAATCACATCCAACATAAGAGGTGACGGGGTGACCGGATTGAGAAGGAAATCAATGGGACTCACATACAACTCAAGAGCTGATCGGGAAAATGTCTGCTACATTAGGGAAAAAAGTGCTGAGACTCACATAGAACCCAAGAGGTAGCGAAAATGTCTGTCATATTAAAAAGGAAAGCACTGGGACTCACATCCAACTTAAGAGGTGATGAATGTGTGTCGTGTCGTGACTATAGAAATAGTGAACAAAATGTGAGAAATATATGAAAATTTTGAAGTGTAGAGTTTGTAAAATTGTGGAAAATTTGTGAGGAAACAGAAAGTTCAAACGTGGAAGAAGTGATAAAATTTGTAGAAGTGACGAAGTAACTAAATTATGTTGAATGTGAAAATTTTCTTTTATTTTCCTCTTTTTTTATTTCAGGTGTTATTTATTACACATTTTACTTTACATATTGCTCTTGCTCATCAGCCTTTTTCAGAATCGAGACAACCCAAATTCATTGGTTTTCATAATCAATTGCCCAAATTTGCATTCACAACTATTAAAAGGAATTCCAGCATATTTATTTGAAATTTGCCATTAGAATAGAAATATGATCCATTGCTGAGTATAGTGCTATGCAATCTCATATATGAAAATATAATAAAAAATCTTCCTCAAAATCTTAGGCAATCAATCAATGTATATCTGTATATTCCTCCATACAAAAATATTGAATATGTAATGAGCTCAATTTGTGTATCAACTAATTGATAATTCGCTATTAATGTCTATTCCTGAATAGCAAGGCACATAGAGACTAGTCTCACCTTCTAATACACTACTGGAGAAACAAAAGGAATCTCTCCTGAGTCTAATAGAGGTGTGCTGTCTTTAAACAACTTATATTTCAAATGGTTGTAGAATCTCCAATTCTAGATCGAGCTTAAAACAGAATGAAACTTTATCTTCATTCATCCTTCTAAGAGTAATTGAGACTCTTTGATACGGCACACCAGGTGTCCAATGTTTGGCTACATCAGTACCATTTCCTTTCAGAGCCAAAACCAAACCCACAAGTAAAAGGGATCTCCACTGATCCTTGAAATTCTTCTGCGCCAATAATCTGAAGCTTCATTCAGAACATAATATTGCACTTTTTGATAAATGAAACAGTAAAAAATGGCCTCATAAAATAATGGTGGTCAATGTGTGGAGGAACGTAGTCATCTTCTTCATATATATTGATAATACAACCATTAACAGTGCAATCAATGGGTAGAACACGCCAAGTCACCAACTGCTTGACCATCCTCTTTATAAAAGATGGCTATTGGTCCACCTCATCATGGTGAATTATCCCAGGTGCATTTCCTTCCTTATCAGAAGAAAAATTGCAACAACATCCATATTGTATTGTAATCCTCCCTTTTCCTTTCATCCATTTTCTGGGCTTAGAATAAGTTCTCCTTCTCAGGCAACCAACATGTCCCATATCTCTCTCGATAAAGAAACAGTCTACAAAATCATTTGCTCTTGATCCGAAAAACACATTAATGTACAACTCTAAACCATCCAATATGTTAATGTACTTCCCTTGAATTCTTTGAAAATACTCGAAATTTTGTTTCCGTGCTCTTTGGTATTTTTACAACTCGTGTTACGAATGATTGGTAACTAGTGTGGCTTGTTGATGAATTGAGGAACATAGGGCGCAATCTTCATAGATTCTTTTTCAACCTTTTCTCCTTAGGGATAAATTTTCTTGCAGCCTTTTCAATTTGTGGCAATACTTCTTCTGCTGGCTGATTTAGAATCTTCTCTTTCAAGGTGACTGCCTTTTGTTCAATGACAACTTCATCTTCTCCCAGTTCTTTCAACTTCTCTGACATCTTATGGATACGACAATTATGATTTATTTTCTGGATACGGGTAAATGTTGTTTTTCCTTCTAACTAAACATTTATAGGCGTAGCACTGACAAGCTCGCCTCCTAGCGTCATTACCATTGACTTCATCCTATTAATTGAGGATTTGCTCGTCTCTGCTTCATCAATATTTTCTAACTTCCTCTTCTTCTCAGCAATAAGTTGACTTCTATTTTTGAATTTTAGCATAGGCTTCTAATCACGAAATTCTTCTTGATTTACGACAGTCATGGTTGAATTCTAGTACTCCAGATCTATTTGTTCAAAGTTTAGATCAAACTCAATTACTGCTCCTTCATTCTTAAGGGCAAAACCAATGCATTCTTGAAAGTAAATCAGCCTTTCTCATGACATTTTCCTACACGAGAATAGGAAAACAATCAGTATGTCAGACCGGGCTAAACAAGAACAATATGGATTCATAAATTTGAAATTTCGTGAAAGTATTCTTTGTCATTACATAAACACATGTTTTAATTTATGTATTTTTTATCAGCATAAAACTGATTATCAAGATTCAAACTAATGTAAAAGAAGAAAGAATAATTCTATCACATTTTAAATATATACGCGAATTTTATTGTAAAAAGAGTTTCTTTTTTTCAATCATTTTATTACAAGTTTGAGTTCGAACCAAGTTATATACAATTGAAATGTAAGTGCTTCTAAGAACAAAACTCTATTTCAAAAGTTTGATCTTTGAAACATCATGACACATAATACTTTTTCAATTATCATCCATTAATAGGGAGCATAGGTCATCCTCGTTAACAATGCACTAATTGATAAGCACCTCCAAAATATACTTTTTCAATCACAAATGGTCCATCTTAGGTCATTTTAATTTTTGTATTTTTTTATGAGCTTAAAGCTTATTATGAAGATTCAGACTTACGTGAAAGAGTAAAGAATAATTATGTCAAGTTATATACGCATATGTTATTACAAACTGAATTTCTTTATTTCGATAATTTTATTACAAGTTTGAGTTCGGACCCAATTACATACAATTGAAATGTAAGTGCTTGTAAGAACAAAACTTTATTTCTAAAGTTTTCTCTTTGAAACATCAGGACACATAATACTTTTTAAAGTATCATTCATTAATAGGAAGCATAGGTCGTTCTCCTTAACAATGCACTAATTAATAAGGACCTGTAGAATATACCTTTTTTAACCACAAATAGTCCTTCCCGGGTTGGTTCAAATTTACCTCATATCTTGCAATGTGCAACAATATGACTTTTGAGAATAAGAACCAACTCACCAACTTTGAAGGTCTTAGGGCGGACCTATTTTTCATGTGCTTGAATCATTTTGGCTTGATACAATTCTTAATTTTGTTGTGTTGATAGTCATTTTCCTTCCAAGATTTCCTATTCTTCTATACGTAGTCTAGCATTTTATTCAGTAGTGATCTTGTTGGCTCGAAACTTATTCATAGCCTGCTAATTCAAAATTGATGTTCAACATGTTTTCAAAACAACCAAGAAATAAGAAATTCATGTCCAATTTGAGCTGAATTAAAGATACTGTACCTAATTTTAACTTTTAAACAAAGGCTTATTTAATGCTTTTTAAGATGCAGTTCAGTTCCACACTCGTCTATCTTATTTGGGGAGTAAGGAATAATTTCATTCAACATACAGTAAAAAAAATCCCATCAACAATCATAAGTTGAATACTCTTCAGTGTTCAAAATGATGAGAAATATATAGGGTTTAACGATTAGAGATAATCAAAAATATCAAGTAATATAAAACTCTTTATAATTTTCTTTCATAAACAAATCAATCTTAAGACTTCTATAATGGAATCAAAATTTTGTTAACTCTAATTTATGTTGAGCTCTTTATCATCCATAACATCAATATTTTAAAGAAGCGGTCAAGAAAGGAAATGGAATAACAATCGCGACTGAAAATTAAGCTTCACATGTATTTTAATGTCAAAGAAACTTTTGTTCCCTCACAGAGAGACTAATTTCTCCACTTAAAAAAAATAAAGTCATATTTCATGTTCAAGAACATCAAATAATAAGCGATAAAACATTGGCTCCTTAAAAAAAATAGGCATATCTCGCGAATCTATTAACAAATAGCTAAGAAAATCCATTAATATCCATATGGATCAAAACAAGCATAATACACCTATATGATTTAAACCGATTAAGATAGTATTAGAGAACGTAGCCCCTCTATAATTGAATAAGAAAACCTTTGTTGAATAGGATATTTTGTAATTTAACCAAATACAAGGAAAATGAAGAGGAGTTCTCACCTTCAAACTAAAAAGTAGTAAAAAAAGAGGAATTTGAACTTTAATGGCTAGCAGGAAACTCAGTTCAGGGAAATTTAAGTGAATCAGCCTTCCAGAAAATGTTGATCTCGTTAGAGATAGCAAACCAACAATCTGAATCAAAGAACAAATAGCTCAAAACCCTCCCATAAGGGGGTATTTATTACCGGATGAGAGTGGTGCTTATCGGCGGTAAGAATTGGGACGGTGAGGGGAAACACCCAAAAGGGAAAGAAAATGCCCACATTACTAAGAAGAAAGGTAATCGTATTCATTTGGGTGGGAAAATCCTTTACGAGGATGTGACTGGAAGTTACAATTGACATTAAGATTCAGTTAGGGCTAGCGAGGAAGTTGATGGCTGGAACTAGGAAGATGGTTCGAGAACAAGGGCTTCTGCGGGGAACTCGTCGAATGAGGAAGTGAGGGTTTTGGTTAAGGGTACGGGAAGGAGGCATGCATGAGTTTATTTTATTAAGAAATCTCTTTTTTATTTTAATATTCTAACATCATTGTTTTACTCGAATTCACAATTTTACGCATAATTCGACTTAATTTGGAACTTTATCAAAATACACATCCTTTCTAGCTAAAATCGACGTTCTGGATGCATTGGCATAGTCTGTTTCGTCATCCGTAGTCATCCGAACAAGTTTGATGATGATCAAGCCAATTTAAATTTGATTTACTCAATGTGGCAAATGAAGTTATTTTGGTTTGACCGGAGTCATTTAACAAGCAAATTGCTGACCGAACATTGTCTAAACAACAACCTAAGTCAAGCATATTGCTCTCGGTAGCAAGTCAATCATCGCACGTCGTGTGATCCCCTTATGGTTTTCAAATCCTTACGGGAAGACTTGAGCTTCAATATGTCGGCTTACTTCAACTTAATCAAATGTTGAGGATTTGAAACTATTCATATGAAACTACAAGGAGTGAAGAAATGGTTCGAATTTCTAAATATTGTGAGTGTCATTCTAGTCCTTTAGGAGAGTCAAACAATAAATCTTAGGACTAGAATTTAGGCTCTGGGGAGAGGGAAAGAATGACCTAAATAAAAAGAGATCAACAGTAGCTTTGAAAATTCTATTGTCGTGTGCGCTTGACCTGACCCGCAATTACGCAGATAATCTAAACTTATAAAATATAGGTAAACTTGACCCTAAAATATAGTGGCTAGTGTGCAAGATTTAAATAATTTTTAGATAATAATATACACACAATGGGTACTACGCAAGTATACGTATCCTTTCAAGTAATGTAGGATTTTCTTTTTAAAACCCCAGATATTGATCCCACGGGGAAATTAGTAAGAATTAAAAGAAAACCTTAATTATACCGTAAATAAAAAGAAGTGCTAATTCTTAATAAATAAACAAGAGAAAAATTAAAACTTACTAAACTTTCAGAATTATGCAAGTAAATGTCTAAGCACACGAATAAAATACTTAATTTAAGATACTTTCTCCTTACAAATATTTATGTAATAAGTAGAGGTATTCAATTTGTTTAGAACTTATAAATGTTGTATTGTGACAAATAGGAGCATAAATATTCTTTACCCTTTGGTCCAGGCATAAAGAACATTGGCTAGTCTAAAGGTTAGTGTAGGATGTGTTATTAGTAGTGCCAAGTAGATTCTACGCTCTCACTTCTAGATTACAGCAGTGACACGTTTTCCTCACTTTAAACCAAATTGATAGAATTTAGCCGGTCATTCTAAAAACATTCAATTATACGCTCATCAAATTATATATCCCTATCTATTTGCACTTCCTTTTAGATGATAACAACATATCTTCTAAAGTGAAATGTGATACTTACAAGTTAAAAAATCTTAGCCCATGGTCAAGTCTATAAGGTTTCTCCACAGATTTTAACAATACAATTGGCCAAGTTGTAAAGTAAAAGAAGTTCAAGGTAAAATATCATCATAATTATAGGTAAAAAAGAAAAAAATTTTAAACAAAAATCAAAACCTCTTAATTTAATTACATTATATTTGTAAGGAGAAAGAGAAGAAAACTACTCATAAAGTATCAGATTAACACAACAAAACGTATTTATAAACATTAAAACCAAAGCACACAACTTAAGAGTTAAGTTACAAATCCTTATCTGGAATGTTCACCAAAAAATTCCTTAAAGTTCTCTAACTTCTCTGACTTCTTCACACTTTTACAAAAACTTTAAACTTCAAGGAACCACAAACACTCACTAAACTCTTACAAACTTGAACTTTAAGTAAAGAAACTAAGTATTAATTAAGAATGACTCTAAAACGACTCTCCTTCACTATAGAATTACTTCCTATTTATAGAGCTTCAAAAATGACCAAGGGTTGCTTCAGAAATCTCTTCAAAATTTAGCCTCATTCAATGAATCTTCTAGAAAGTAACTGTTGCACCTAGGCACCTGTTCTGGCGCCAAGGTGCTAGATCAAATGCTTCCTTTACTTGCCTTTTTTGCTTCAAGAGACACATCTCTTCATTAAAATGTGTCTAGAATCATTCTATAACTCATTTAATACGTGCTCTATCATCTAGGCCTATAGAATACTTTGGAACCACCAAAATTCAAAAATTAACTACTATAAATGTCTCCGGCACCTATGCGCCAGACTGAGTTTCTTCATTTTTCTTCATTAAGTCCCAATTTTGCTCCATTTTGCTTCTTTTTGTACTTAAACTTATCTTCTTATACCTGTAACCAAAAACATAAAAATTTGTTTTATTAAAGCATAATATCCTTAAAAATATGAGAATAATGTATACATAAAAATGGTTTATTTTAAGGTAGATCAGCGCTGCCCTCTCAACTGGCCATGACAAAAGTGAAGCACATGTTGAAGTCGCATACAACCATGATATCTTACGTCGGAGACTCGCAACGACTGATGAATGTGATCTTCTCATTATTTAGAACATATGCATCAATGTGTGTTCCATTGATTGCTTCAATACAGTTTTAGAAAGATAACAAGTTATATAATATGTTATTTATTCAAAAATTAAATGTAATAAATTTAAGGGATTACCTTAAAGGATGACATGTATCGTGCATCATGTAAAATCCCTGTGGGGTTTCGTTCAAATTTAGGATATGTTGGTTTTATGACTTGAAGAAAAACTCACAAGTTCTTTCAATCCCACTAAGAAGTATCTGTAAATTGTTTCAAATGAGTGTTGTTATTGCTTCATTGCTCCTCGCATTGATTCATTTTTTACTATGTAGAGGGCTTTCACCAAAACCTCTCATGAAGTCGTCTTGTAAGAGCCATGAAGTCTATGATTTCTGTGTAGTTCCTCTAACAAATGTTGAATATCGCTCATATCATGCCAAACATATTGCTCAATCTCATTGGGCGGTCTGCAAGCAACTCTCTAACCATTTGTCCCCAACATATGAGGATGTCATGCAAGGGGAGGAATCTATATGAGTTATAATATTCGTATATCAAGCATAAAACAGTTGCAACTTTCCTTCTGCATCTTTCTCTAGTTGCATCCATGTAGATCAGTTTTGTACAATCTAACATAGAAGCATCGATGAATTAGTTACATTCTTATAAGGTTACGAATAACACAATACCAACATATAAGCATCATTGAATAAGCCATGCCCCAAGCAGTTGAAATATCCATAGTAAAATGAAAAACAATGCATAAACATAAACATCTCAAGTGATAGTAAATAACAAAATCTTTCACATGCTCCTACGATTATATAAATTTTGTAGCTACGCCACCCTACAGTCATCGAACATCTTGAGAAAAATAATCTCTACAGGTCAGAACTTCAAGCAACTCTATCACAAAGAAGTACAACAACAAATACTTGAAATTTTTCTTAGTTGCATTCAGAATTTGTAGGATCTGATCGATAGAAGTTGCTTGAGATGTGCGGGTTTCTGTGATGCATGAAGTCACCAGTTGTGATATCTGGCTTTTAAGGAAAGAAGGTCCAACTTACTTTTTACTCTTAACCCGCGGACTCATAGAACGACATGTGGACTCAAGTTCATAAGGTATGAGCAAGGGACTTCGGTGGAATCACCTGATTGGTAGGCTCCCAAATCTCGAGGGTGCCACCAAACCCTGCCTCACTAGTTTTGGACGTAGCGAGGACACTCCCAAACATTCGATCCAACTTCTCCTCTAAATCAAGATCGAGTCCACTTGTTTTTTTTTTTTTTTTTGCAGCGAGCACCACCTAAAATTCACTACATGTACTTTGTTTTAAATACAAAATGAAATTGACCAAATTGGGGGACAAGTAAAAAATGCTTACGTCAAGTCTTTATGCCCACCACGTCTCGGAAGCATTAATGGTTCATTTCACCTGATCCCACTCCAGCCCGCTGATCTTCATTTCAATTCCTTCCAAAATTTTTAGTCATCCTTGAGCTGATCCCACTTGCTCTTTAATTACATCCCATCATACTCTCTGTTTGAAATTTCCTTGATTTTTTTGATAATATTTTACCACCCTTCCTTATTTAAATATCTTGTAGGCATATTTTCCAAATCAATCTCATTGAGGCAAATGTCACAAAATATTTTTTTTTCTTTATCCCACATTGTGGGTTTATCGGCCTCTTCGGTTTTAACCATTGTTCTACTATGATGAAAGGAAACAAAGTTACATAAGTAAAAATGTAAAATATATGCACATGCACGTACCACAGCACCACACGCACTACACAGACCACACACCACCTTACAACATCACACAAACCACAATAACACATCTACACCACACACACCACAACACACACTGCCACACCTCCCAAAATGCTCCACACAACCAGCCAACCACAATAGCAGATCCACACCACACACACCACCGCACCTCCCTAAAGCCTCCACACACCTAAACAACCACAATAGCACTTCCACACATCACACACCACACACCACACACCACACACCACCACAACTCCTTAAACCCTCCACACAACCAACCAACCACAATAGTAGATCCACACCATCACACTTCCCTAAAACCTCCGCACATCACAAACACACACCAAAATAGCACATCAACACCACACACACCACCACACAGACCATCACACCTCCCTAAAACCTCCACACACCCAACCAACCACAATAGCACATCTACGCCACACACACCAACACACACACCGCCAAAACTCCCTGAACCCTCCACACACCCAACCAACCACAATAGCACATTCACACCACACACAACACCGCACCTGCCTAAACCCTCCACACACCATCCTAGGTTATCATTCGCCAAATTAGGATTTGTCGTTTGCTTTGAAAATATATTTAATTTAATACATATGTAATTTTTTTTAATATAGTGTTTTAATTTTAAAAAAAATGAGACCAAGCTGATCCCATACATTTAATATTTTAAACAATCGAGCACAACATCACAAGCAACATGCCATCCTGAGAGATAGGCATACTACTTTACAGTGGGCTCGATCATATAAACTTAAGAAAACTTATGACATCCATTTTGGTCTGCGATTATATATTGACTGACAAGTTCTCCTATCTAATATATGAATTAGATGGGGTTTATATTACCTAGGTTCCAAGTTCTCTATAAGGCAAGTCCCTACAATTAATTACTTCTTAAATAATCAAAGTCACTTAAAAAAACTCTTAATGATGATCAGAAGTACTTGTCTTAAAGATTTTAATGTTCAGGGTTTTCAAAATTGGGCATGGAAAAGTCAAGTGGGAAAATGACCAAATGGGAGAGGTTATTATGGAATCCAAAGGAAGAAAGGTAGGGGATGTCGGATCTTAAGGAGAACCTCGGTGGCTTTCTAATATATCATATTGTTTGGCTTCAATTTTGAAGATAATATTATTTGATGTTTCAATCCTGCCAATTTTATTAGATAGGGCGTACACCTACATGATCTTGATCATGCAAATAGCCTAGAAAGATAGGAGGGTTTCGTCGTACCGAACAACAACCTCAGAGCCTAAAAAGAGTTAGGAATTATGTTGCACAACATGATTGTGTCGGAACCTAAAGATGGGGTGATGAGTTATGTCATGCTAGATGAACTACCTTGAAATCCTATGACTTGTTATTTAAACTAAGGAAAATTTTGTTGAAGTGGACTTGTTTGTAGCTCGATCCAAACTCCTTGAAGTGACGCTTATGAAGTTTGCTCCGAACTCCTTGTTATAGTAGCAGCTCCAAGGTTTGTGTGTTATGGTTTTACAGTTTTATGAGTCATGTTTTTTTTTTTTTTTGTTTGTGGTTGTTTTTCAAATGTTTGAGGGATTTTAATTTAAGTAAATCGGCCCAGGTCAAGATCTCACGGTTCCGTCGTCCTAACACCACTATTTTTTCTTGAATTTACTTAGTTTAGATAAGCGGTTAAACTCATTTATACTGGAGAATTCTCGTTAGCAAATATAGTTTATGTCATCCGAGTGATTATCGTAAATCTAAAATGAGTAAATTAGGTTCGTTCATTATTTTGGAAGTGTATGTTTTATATTTGAAATTGTATTTTTGTTTTGCAGGTATAATAAGTAAAGCATGTATGGTAAGATAAAGTGACAGTAAAAATATAGTAGTAAAATTATAGTAAATATACTGTAAATATGTACCTGGGCCTCTGCTACTTCTGCAAAAAGGGTTAGTACAATAAACATAATATAGTTGTAGAACATTCAAGTAAAATGCAAGAAAAGCCCATTATCGAAAAATTTAACAAGTCGTAGGAAAATACGAGCAAATAAATCAAAACCGACATTACAAATGAAAGAAAGAAGCTAAATGTAAGTATTTAGTAAAGGTGGGGGCTTAGAGTTAGGTTGTGTGCTTTATAATTTCAATTTCCATTAAGAGCTACTAACCCACAATCCGAGGAGGGAAATCCTTAACCTCGTTCCAAGTGATTAACCCGTGGACCATTATAAGTTTTCATCAAAATTCTTTAATTTTTTATGCATTTGAAATTTACTTTAGCAAACAAAAGAAATCATGTCACAAAAGGATTGTTGTTATCTTATATTATAAGTATTTTGTAAAGCAGTGTGGTCCACAGACTAATTACTCTATATGAACTAGGATCACTAACAACCTAGGAGCATCGGGGGTAACTTTTACCAAAAGTTGGTGAATAGTATCTTACCAAAAGTTAGAAGTATCATTGGTCTTATCCTCTTTTCTGAAGGATCCTTAAGGTAGGAGATACTATTTCAAATCCGGCTTCGTATCCCTCACTTAACACACATAATCAATGTCGTCATTGCCCTTCCCACCTAGACCTCTGACTTACACAAGTCTGATGATCTATATGTGGCCTTAACTAAATATACCCAGTTACTCACAAGGATTTGAATACCTTATCCAAGACCGAAATTCTTGAATTGGGTTATTTGTGTATGATAAGTAGTGTAAGGTATTTTATTAGAAGGGTGAATTAACGAGTCCCGAATCATATCTTGGCGGATCCCTATGTTTTCTAGGATGATTTTCTTCAGCAAAACATAATAGGTTCAAAATCTTCTTAAAAATTGCCTTCAAAATGCCCAAAAGACTGTAATAGTTCTTGGGGCATAGGCCAAAACAACTTTTAAAACCTTTTGAATCATTTTGACTTTATTTGGATTTATTATGTTATTAAATTAATCATCCATAGTTAAATTAAAATTTAGTTGTGGTGTTTTAACCCTCTACTCAGTGATCATTAATGGTTTAATTATCCCATGAGTAGAGTAACTAGACGTTCATTTGATGTTTCATTAAAAAATTATGTGGGTGGACTGCTTTGAGGGCAGATTAAGTTACCAAGGAATCCTCACCTTTTCAATTGAAGTTGAGCTTATAGTGTTTTAAAGATGTTCGTAATGTATTATGTTTTCTTTTCTAAACCTCATTAAATGGTTGTGAATCAATCCTAGTTCACTATCAAGCTCTTAAGTCTTTATGGATAAATTTGTAGTAAATAAAAAAAAACATCTATGGAATGTGCTGAAATCTTATTGAAGAGTTTGAACTGTGTTAAACATTTGGTTTGAGTCCTTAAATTAATGAGTTTTCAACTCCTTAACTTGCGCCCCTCACACTTGAATCATCCAACTTACTCAACTTCTAAACCACAACAGTTTGAATAATTACAATTTTACTTTTTTATAGAAAAATAAAGTGAATTGGTTTTGACCCTTTAAACCTTTGTGTTTCAATCATTTCAGAGAGTTAATTATGATCAATACTACCTGTGTGCTCTCTAATTTTACCTAAATCTTAATTAGAGCTCAAAATTTCATAATTACCATTTTGCCCCTAAGGCCTTCCACTTTATAATTCTTTTAATTTAACTTAAACCACTTTAAAACTTTTTGTTAACCTACTCATGGGTTGATTAAAAGATTAAAGATGAATTTATTTTTTTAATTTATTTTTTAATAATCATTTTAGTCCAAAAATAAGGATTTTTCAATATTAAACAATTTAGTTGACCAAAACATCTTTTCTATCTTTAGGAAATTTTTAGGAAGTTCACTTAGGTCAGAGGACCTCTAGGAACAGATTTTGTGAATTTTGAATTATATTTTAATTTTAATAATTTTTAATTGATTTTAATGATTAAAGAAGATAAAAAATACATTTTCAATTCAAAAAATCATTTTTTATATTTTTTATAAATCTCTTTAACTTCAAAGAAATCAGAGATATTTATTTTATATTTTATGATCTGTAATTTATTTTTTATAATTATTTTATTCACAAATAAAGAAAAATACATTTAAATAGTATAATTATTTTTGTTATACTTTTGAAAATTTATGAACACATTTAGAGTTTTTCTTTATGGTTGGGATGTTATTTGTGACAATTTGAAGTATTTACATTTTTTTGTATTTTTTTATATTTTTTAATTATTTTAAAATTAGAAAAAATACTTAAAAATTAACTTTTTATTTTAACTTCGATTTTATTTCTCTTCACTGTCTCTGGTCTCAAAGAACACACCAAATCAATTTTTATAATTTTCTAATTTTTATTTTATTTTTTATAATTATTTTATACCAAAATTATTATTTATTTATAAAATATATTTTTATATTAAAAATAGTTTTTATGGCTTTTAAATTTTTACAGAGGCCTCCTAAGGTGATTACCTTCAATTTGTCCCATTTTGGTGATTGTTTTGAATTATTTTATATTTTTTCTAATGTTTATTATTTTTTATCAATTTTAAATTGAAACTATACATTTTAATTTTTTAAATCTGATTTTTAGTTTTCCTAAGGTCTTTGACCACAATAAACCTACCTAAGCTGGTTTCATATTTTTTTGGGATTTATTTTTATTTTTGAAATTTGTTTAATTAGGATATTACTAAAAATCTTAGAAAATTAGGGCTTTTGGTCATAGGGATGTTTTCTAACCTTGAAAAAATTAGAGGACACTCCTAAGCTCATCAAGAAAAAACCCTCAAAATCTTATTTAGTTTAGATAACTATTTATTTAAGTATGATTTAATTACTTTATGGAGTTTTAAATTTATTTAAAATGAAATACTTAATAAATATTTTTTATTTTTGTTCAATAAATTATCCTCTATTCACTGAGCATAGAGAAATTTTTATTCTTTTTTATGAAATTTCTACACAAAATATGGATTTTTTAAGTTTCTAAATTATTTTAAATAAAAAATATCTTATTTTCCTACTTATACACATTGCCGCTAGAGAAACCTCAGACCAGTCGAATGACCACGCGTCGCCTGCTGATTTGTTGTGCTTTCCACATCGGCTGTCAGTCCACGGTTCACATACCGTGCTTTTGTTAGGCTCCATCTCGACCGTCCGTTTGATACAAGCAAAAATAGACGACATCCGTTCATCGTCCTCGATCATCCTAACCCTAAGAGTCGTTCGTGTTCTAACCATAATATATCAATTGATACTTAACCAAATCATGTGAGGATTGTACCTACACCTTCATCTAAGTGAGACGAAACACATTTATATGGCTAGTTGAGCATAAAATGTAAACTCTCTTCATAAGGTCCAAAATGAGCACAAATTTAGGGGTTTGAGTTATACATTTGCACAAGAGGTGAGGCCTCGATTGGGTTGGTTGGAGACAATTTCCTTGACCTCAAAAACCTCCTCAAACTGTCACCTTGCTCTGTGATGAAGCCTATGTATGATCTTGGTCAGAGGGTGGCTCGGGCTTGGTCTTGAGCTAGGTTAAAGGGCTCAAGAAGATGGGGATTCAATTGGGAAAGTGGTTTAGAGGTGTTGTGAAGCTTTTGGGATGATCAATTTGATGCTTTATGGAGTTTGATTCCAAGACTGAAAAATGGAGTTTGATTCCATGGCACAAAGTAGGGTTTAACCTGGTGATGTGATCAGTATATTGGGGGTTAGGAGTGGCTGAGCTGATTAGGGTTTGATTAGAGGTTTGGGTTTAATTTTGGATTTAGGCTTAAAGTTGGGTTTGGGCTTGGAATTCTATTTAGGCTTGGTTTGAGCTTGGATCTAAACTAATTGATGGTTCAAATGTATCTTGAAAATTTTGATGATGAATTTAGGATATGGACTTTGTGGAATTGGATTGATCATGTGGCTTAATTTGGTGGAAAAATTGGATTTTGGGTTAATTTGGAATTGTTGGCTTGAATTTGATTTTAGGTTTGGAATTTGGTGTAATTGGGTTTGAAGTTGGTGGAATTAGGTTTATATTTGATGAAATTAGGGTTAGATTTGAAATTGAGTGAATTTTAATTGATTTTAATGAAAATTGGGGTTGATTTGGGAATTTTGGAAATTTTGGGGTATTATAGTAATTTTGCTAATTTTTGTGGATTTGGGGAATTTTGGATGCAATTGAGGAAATTGGATGACTAGGATTGGTTTTGGTGAAATATTGAGTGAAATTGGGGGTTTTGGCAATTTTTTTGGATATTTTTGGGAATTGAGAGTATTTTGGTAATTTTGGAGATTTTGGTTAGCTTAGAGAAATTTTGGATGAATTTAGATAGTTTGAATAATTTGATGTGGTTTAACATGATTCTTGGTGAAAAAATTGGGAGTTTAGGAAATTTTAGGATTTATGGTTTCAGAGGCATTTTAGTTATTTCGGGAAAATTGGGGGAAGAATGCCAAAGTTAAATTTTTTGGTAGAATTGGGGTTGATGATCATGCAAATTGTAACCCCCTCTAAAGCCATTAGACCCATGCATGTTGGTCCTAGCCATCTTAACCAAAGGCTAACGGCTTGGGACCACCCACATGAGTTTCCAAAAAGAAGTTAGGAGTTAGGTCAAGTGTAAGTGTTTTTAGGGTTTTGGATTGTGTGTGAGTTTGATGGGCTCAAGTGTGTGTGTATCCAAGACCAAGCCACCCAGGGTTACTTGAAGTCCCGGAAGTCCTTGTTGACCTCATTTTTATGAGGTCTTCTCTTCTTCTTTTAGTGCTTAGGATCTAGCCTTAGGCTTTTCCTTTGACTATCTTAGAGGATTAGAATTGGGACCCACCTTTTAGAAATTCAAACCACTTCTAAACTCCCTGCAAACTCCACAAACTTGATCGTAGACCCCTAATCACCTAGAGGGTTGAAATCGAATGTGAAAGTTTAAAGGATGAGTTCTATAGGACTCTTTGGCCTTAGGACGCCTACGGGTGGCACTGGTCGATGGAAGGGTTGACTTGCACACACACTACACCTACACACTACACTTTCACACACTTCCTAAAAACACACCCATACCCGACTTGACCTCCTGACTCATGTAGGTGATTCGCATGGATGGTCCTTAACCCCTAAGCCCTTGCGTAAGAGGGTTAGGAACAACATAGTGAATGCCTCGAATGAGTCCCTTCATGGCTCATGTGGGCTTGATATGGCTTCATGGCTCAAAAAAAATGATTTCATTCCACTTACATCCACCCGATCTTCAATTTTCCAAATTTTCGATTTTTGACCCCGGGACCCTACACCGTTAACCTACCCAAAGCGCTGAATAGCCAAATTTCTCGAAAATTTCCAAATCACCCAAAATTCTCCAAAATCATTCCCAAACATTTCCACATCACTCAAATTGATCATCCATACCCAAAAATATCAAAAATTCTAAAAATACCTCCCAATACCCTCCAAATACCCAAAATACCCCTCCTAGCCAAAAAATCCAAAAATTCAGAAAATTCCCAGAAAATTCCAGAAAATCCCAAGTATTCCCAATTTCATTTTGTTCAACTACACCATGGGCCAATTTTGTCAATTTTGCCCCACTTTTATCAAAACCCCCAATTTGACCCATTTTAACCCAAAGTAAACCCAATGTCAAACCTAACCTACCCAATTGACCTAAATTCTGGTCCAATTCAATTCTAAACTTCAATTCAATATCCCCAACACCAATTTAGACCAAATCCAAGCCCAATTTGATTGGCATTGGGATCCGATTTCACTTTTGGCCTTAAAGCCCAATTTGGACCTATGACCCAAACCTAACCCAAACTCACCCAATTCAACTCCAATGAACCCCAAATCTTTTCTAAATCTTCCTTAACATCCCCATAAACAAAAAACTAACATGATTAGCCCAAAATTTAGACCCAAACCCCACTCAAATTCAACCCAAAATCAAAAAGCCCAATTTTGACCTAAACCTAAACCTAGCCCGAATGAGCCCAAATCCCAAAATCAAAACCTAACCAAAGCCAAAACCTCTTTGAAACACTCCCATAAACATTTCCCAACATTAATTTTACATCAATTTCAACTCTAGCCCAACTTTGGCCCATGGTAGCCCATTTTGGCCCACCTTAGCCTCTTTACCAAAAAGGCCATATCCGACCCAATTCAAACCCAAATCACCTCAAATTTGTTTCAAACCACTCATGACACATCCCTAAACCAAACTCAACAATTATTTGGCCCAAGCCTTTACCAAAATTTCATCCCAAAATCCATTTTAAAATTCAAAAGCCCACTTTCCTAAACCATTTTAAAAGCCCATCCTTTACCACATCCAAAGGCCCAAAATTGGTCCCAAAGCCCATATGACATTTCCCCTCATCATACTTTCAATTAAACTCAATACCTAAGTCCTAAATTCATCATCAAACAATTCCAAATCAAGCCCCATACAAATTCACATCAAAATATCAAAATTTTTCTTAAATCCATTTACATGAAATTGACTTGACTTTTCCCAAGCCAAAGGTGAGCCATGAAGCCATGCATGAGCCACATGGAAGCCATGAGAGCCTCTTTACATGTCACCTTACCATATTGGGTAGGAAGGAGGGCCCCTTTCCTTAATCCCTAAAGCTCATTAGCCTTAATCATGATTCACCTAAACCTAAATTTAATCCGAATATATTTGGATGGAGACTTCTCCATGCCAAACCGAGCTGATCCCTTTGATCCCCCACGGCACCCAAAGCCACCTTGAAGGGTGCACCAAGCCCAAATGGGTGAGTTGACCCATTTAGACCCAAAAACTAGCCATGCCCCATTCTACTTTGGATCAAAGCCTTTACACTTGGCATTTGCCGATTGCTTGCACAAACACCGACCACGACCACCGACCACGAGGGTGACCCTTCGCCTGGCCAGCCACCCCGATCGCCGGAAAACTCCATGGCCGAGAGGTCCAAGTCAATCCAAGCTTGGAATTCTCACTGTTGAGCCGCCCCATGCCCGAGTGGCCATTGCAGTTGTTCTTCACTTGCCATGAGCGGTGATCCCGGCCCTCGACTCCCCGCAGGAGGCCCTCCGACCCCTGCCTATTTAAACTCCCCACCCCTCGGCCATGAGGAGGTGCTTGAACCGAACCATACCAAAACTGCGCCAAAATCACTCCTCACTCCCCTCTAAACTTAGAGCAATTGATCCCCATTGTTCTCTGCTCTAATACCCGTTGATTGAGCTCGATTTTGAAGCTCGATTCTTAGGCCGAACAGGACATTCCTGAATCCTTCACCAAAATCAAATTAAACTCACCTACACCTTCACCGAGCCAGAGAAGAAGTTTTCCGAGTGAAAGCCCCCTCTCCGAAGCCACCCGGTTGTTCCGGACTCCAAAGGTTGTGATCGGCCTTGGTGGAAACTACACCTGGCGATTCACCACATCCCAGGGCTTCATCCCTAGCCTCCTGCAGCTCCAACGAACGTGCCGAACATCTACGATCGAGGCTTCACCTCTCGGAAGCAAAGGTATGAACTAATTCTTCATCCCGAGCCTCCGGAGATTCTCCATTTCAAATGCTTTAATTTCGATGCATAGTAGCCGTATAGATGTGTTCGTCTCTTTAAGACGAATCCATAGAGCATAAGAACATGAAAATCCATTGAGTATCTAGTGAGATATTAGGGATTTAGTGTGGACGGCTCTCGGGTGAGGACATTTGGGGACGATGAACGGATGCCGTCCATTTAATACACGCGCGCACGGACGGCCAGGATCGCGCGGATGAGGAGACGGAACGATACGGCGGGCCCGGGACGGGCGGCTCGGATGGCGGCGCCCAATCACAGCGCGACACGTACCCCTTCGGAGCTGCCGATGTTTCGGCGGCGCCGCGTGGATAAGTAGAAAATTAGGGGTATTTTCTATTTATTTAATTCCCTAAACTTCAAAAATTCATAACTTTGTGTAGGAAAATCATAAAAATAAAATAAAAATACCCTCTTGCTCGGTGAACGAGAGGAGAATAATGTGGAAAAGAAATCATTTAATTTCATCAAGTATTTTATTTTTTATAATTTATTTACTCTCTGCATACATTTAATTCTCCATGCATGTATACAATTCACCATGGCATGAGACCATGGGGCTTTTGAAGCCTCTGAATTTGGGAACATTCCCTGAATTTTCCAAAGTCGAGGCCATCCTATGAAGAGTTATTGATTTTTCAAATTCATGTCACTGTTTTGAGTATTTTAATTCCAATAAATAGCATGTTGTGAAATAAATTCTAGGAAAATTTGGTGATGTTCCTTATGACTAGAGAACCCTAGGAAAAATAGGTTTTGAGTTAGTTCATTTTAGACAACCCTAATTGGCTTAAACACTCAAAATAGGTCTCTAATTAATTAGAGTTAACCATAGATCAAATTGACTTGAAATCAATTCTCCACTGACCTTTAGGATCAGAGGAACCCACCATAAAAGTTTGAAGTCAATTGGACTTAGTTAGCCCTATTAATTGGGTTGATTAAGCCATTTAGTCATTTTAAACTTTAAAAATTCATAACTTTCAAAATACCTTTCAAAAATTCACCAAATTGGTTTTGGAGCCTCTCTGATATCAGGGGAATTTAAGAAAATTAACATTTCAATTTTCTAAAAAAGTTGATTTTTAATATTATTTTAATATTTTTAATAATTAAAAAATAATAAAAATCACAAAAATAATAAAATTCACCAAAATGTCACATTTTGAATTTTAATCACTTAGGAACAAACCCCATATTTTTCTTAGGCCTATTTGGTGAGATATTAATTTTTAAAGTTCTAGGGTAATTTTAAAATTAAAAAAAAATGTATTTTCTAGCATTTTCACTAAAATAATTATAATAAATCATAGAAAAATCACAAAATTGCAAAATTTGCTTCTCTGATTTCCTTGATATCAGAGAGATTTTTGAAAAACATAAAATTCATTTTTCAACATTTATTTATTTTTAAATTAATTAATACTCCAGAACTTAAAATAATTCTAATAAATAAAATATAATTCAAAAAATCACAAAATTTGGTCCAAGTGGTCCTCTGGTCATTAGGAATGTCCCATAATTTTCTTAAGGACAGAAACTTTCCCTTGGTCATGTTATTAAATTTTCCTTGGAAATCTCTATTTTCTACCAAAAATAATTATATAAATAAATTAAATACAGAAAAATCACATTTTCTCCTCTCATGTCTTTATTGACATATGAGTGAAGTCACATAAAAATTTCAAGTTCATTTGAGTTCAATTTAGTGAGTTATGAAATTATTAAGCTTAAAGGGTAAAGTGGTAATTAATTTTTTTAAAATCCTTAATTAAAACTTTAGGTTTAATAAAAATTAACAAGTAAAATATTTGATCCTAATCTGATTTGGATGATTGAAATTTAATAATTGAAGGGTAGAAACCCATTAAGCAATTTAAAATGATTAAACTTTAGTTAAATAATTGATTAAATTTGGAAGAATAATAAAATTGGAATTATTAAAATAGGGATATTATTAGGAAGAGATTTATTCTTTAATTTAAAAAAAATCCCTAAATTAATCATCTCATTAGTGTTTAATTCCTAATTAAAATGATAATTCAAATTCAAAATATTAAAAGACTTAATCATTAAACTAAAATTAAATTATTGAACTCTTTTAAAATTTTAATTAAAATTAAAATGAATAAAATTAAATTAAAAAATTAAATTAAATTAAATTAAATCAAATTAAAAATTAAATTAAAAATTAAATTAAATTAAATAAATTAAATTAAATTAAATTAAATCAAATCAAATTAAATTAAAAATTAAATTAAATCAAATTAATTTAATGTAACATCAAACCAAACTAAATTGAATTAAATTAAATCAAATTAAAAATTAAATTAAAAAAATTAAATTAAATTAAGTTGAATTAAATAACATCACCTAAGACATAAAGAACTCAAAAATAAATCTAAAATAACTTGAACAACTATTCCGAACTTAAATCATCAATTTAAACTTAAATTTGAATCACAAACCATTTGAACACCAATTTACCTTCAAAAGCTTTAGTTATCATAACTCCTAAACAGAATATTAAATGAAATGTTACTTCACTTATAGGACATTCAAATATCCTAGTTCACTGAGCAAGTTAACAAAACTTGAAAACTTCGGACGATCGATTCATTTACATAATTAAATTCATTTGGACTTAAAATAATCCTAGAAATATTGAAAAGATGTTTAAGATTCTTCTTAAGCACTTCCTCAATATGATAGGATATTTATAAGAACAATTGAACTTAGTTGTTCTTTGATGAAGAAAATCGTCTTCAAATCAAAACACAAGGAACTTAGACGTCATAGGAAATGACTAGCTATAGGATTAGGAATTTGGTAGAAAACCATAACCCTTACCTTAGCTTTACCTAGGAACTTGCTTAAATATTCTAAGCTGTGTTTTAAGTGCAGCTTGGGATGACGGGAAGACCCTCCAGGTACGCTTTTATTTTATTGCGATTTACTTTATGGTAATTTATTTAATTGCATCGCACTTATTTTTCTTGCATGATAAACAACGATTGCATGAAAACCCACACCTTTAGGACAGAAACCAAAGCCGAAACCCATAACTAAATTAAAAGACACTACAAGATAAAATTCACCTCCACAACATTTCAAAATATAAGACAACTCAAAATTTAATCACAAACGGAACACGGAACTACAATTACAACCGAATTAAAACGTCTCGTTGGATGATCGGGAATACCTCGGATGATGTAACCTACGTGTTGCTAACGGGATTTCCCACGGTCTAAATGAAAGTGTGGAACTCATTCGAGTTGAGTTTAGCAAATTCATACGGACTAAGTGAATCCGATAAAAATAATGATGCGGAAGGATGGAACCGTGGGATCTTAACCGGTGTTGTTATAATCGACTTTAAGATTTGTTTTAATTAAAACACAAAAAACACTTGGAAATTAAGACTTCTCTAAACCAAAACACTTTTCTCATCCCACGATTTATGACTTCTAAAACTAAACCTCTGCAACAACAAGGAGCTCGGAGCATGGTGGGCGGCACGGCCATCGTCATCGACAAAATGCGAGTCTACTTCAGCAAAACTTTCCTAGAATTAAACAACAAAGCCATAGGACTTCGAGGTAGTTTGCCTAGTGCAACATAAATCCTCAACTCTTCGTTAGGCATTTGCATTGCAAATTAAGCCCTAACCGGTCTTAGGATTTCGAGGTAGTCGTCCGATACGACATAAACCCTCATATCTTCCGAATTTATTTGTATGATTCTATCATATAAATATAAGCCCTAATTAACTAAAATTGGCAAGATTAAAACATTAAATAAATATTAGGACTTTCCTAAATCCAAGCCAAACAATAGGATAGTCGGGAGATTATCGAAGTTCACTTCGAATCCGTAATTTCTCCTACTTTTCTTCCTTTGAATTCCCAAAATAAAATGTTCCAAACTTGATCCATTCCCTATTGAGATTCAAAAATTCAATTCTTTGAAAACTTAAACTTTGAAATTCTTGAGAGCGAGAATTATTGATTATTATCGAGAGTTTTCTTAGGTGATTCCCGTCACTTAAGATGTAATTAACTATAGGGGCTTGCCCTTATAGGGAATTTTAAAGAACCCGAGTAATATAAACCACGATTAATGTTTTCATATTAAGCGAGGGAATTTGTCGGCTTATAAAATCGGTTCGCGAGACCAAACGGATGTCACAAATCTTCTAGTTTATTTAACCGAGCCCCACCATCAAGCGGTGTGTCTATCCTTAGGGATAGATACACGGTTTGTGATGCGGTGCTCGTTTATATAAACTATTCGGGATGTGAGATCGGTTTGATTTCATATCTTAAAATTTTCAAATTTAAAATTATTTTCAAAATAAAATACTACTTTTCAAATTATTTATTTAAATTAAATTAAAAATTCGCCGACAATTTCTGTAGGCGACCTCTTTTCAAAAATACAACACATAACCTAAAAATATGCCGACAGTCCTATGGGGACTCTCTTTGAGTTTCCTCATGTTGGTTTCATCATTCTAAGTGCTAGAGGTCAAAACCATATATGTAAAACTCCAGAGAGAGTAAAGAATTGCTTATGAATTTCTAATGTGGTTGGGTCCCTCATTAGTCCTCTAGGATAGTCAAAAAGAAGTCCTATGACTAGATCCTAGGCTTCTAAGAGAAGAAAACTAGAGCTCATAAAAATTGAGGTTAACAACCACCACACCTCCCCAAACCCTCCACACACCCGACCAATGACAATAACACATCCACACCACACACACCATCATAATTCCCTAAAACCTTCACACACCCAACCAACCAGAATAGCACATCCACACCACGCACAACACCACACCTACCTAAACTATCCACACACCCAACCAACCACAATAGCACATCTACACCACCGAATTTCCCTTTAAAAAAATTGTGAATCAAAATAGAAATTTATTTAGAAAATTTTTAATAAGAGTTTAAATGCCTCAAACTATTTTTAGAATCACAACATCACAATTTTACAATAAAAAAGAAAAAAAATGAAGAAGTACTACTGATACACTTAAAAAATGCTTGATTTTTCAAATACTTTTTATACTTAATTTTAATGATATTTCACTTTAAAGGAAGCTATTTTGTATATTTTTTTATTTTAGGTACAAGAAATGACTTTTGAAGAAAAAAAGTGAAAACGGTGCAATTTGGAGCAAAAACGAGTAAGAAAACAATTTTTGGCCTGACATATTTTGATAAGTTTTTCTTTGATTAATCTCTTTTACACTTCTTGCATATTTTTGAATGATATTACACTTTAAATAAAGTTTTTTATGCTTATTTTGTAAGGCTATCTGTTAGGAACGCAACGCAACTGAAACAGGGCGAATTGGAGCTGAAATGGAGTCAAACGAAGCGAAATGGTGGAGCTGCGCAGTACCAGCGCCGGACAACTCCCGATTAGGCACCAGACCGCGCCAGAAGACAGAGAACGAGGAGAAGAATGAAAAAATGGTGCTAGACAGTGCCCCAGACAGTTTGGACGTGTTATTGGGCGGTTATTGACCATATACATCGAGTCTGGATGCTTTTTGGAAGGTTTCTTCAAGCACCTCTTGGAAAATTCATCCCTACATTATTTTAAAATGAATTTGAAGCCAAAAAATGGTGGTAGATGTTAGGGAAAATGTGGAGAATTCTTAGAGATCTTAAAATAGGAGTAGAAATGTAGATTTCTACCTTTTTGGAGAGATTGGAGAGGGGATTTTGAGAGAATATGTAATGGTTTGTTCTAGCATTGCATGGATCAGCGGGAGACTTTATGGGAGAGATTTTCATCTTTCTTTCAAGGGGAAAATGCTAAGTATTGTGTTCTTCATTATCTTATGATTTTGTAAACACTTATTTTGTGGATTTTCTTTGAAATGAGGTTTTTCATTGTGTTTTCTTCGTGCTTTGTGATGTCTTTCTTTTACTCTTTCTTCTTCTTAGGAAATAGTGACATGAGAAGATTATTTCATTATTTTTCTTTTACTTTTCTTTTGCAATGAGTAGGATTCATGTTTAGGATATTGGGATGCATGCTAGAAGAAGTTTTAATTATAAATGTTATGGTTTTACATGCACTTCATTTACATTACAATAAGGGCCCGTTGTTTTGTTGAAATTTGTTGTAATTGCATTGACCCGAGAGGGAGGTGTAATTCTCAACAAAGTGGAACAACATTCAAATTCCATGGATGGTGAATTTCATGGGGGTTGAGTGCAAATAAATAGGGAAATATAATTTGATGGGCATAAAATTGGAGATTTTAGGGTAACAGACTAAAATCCCCAATTCGGTCCTAGTGTTTGAAAACTAAAGCGAGAGTTAGCCTTCAGGCAAAGGGAAGTGGGAGCTCTGGAGTGAGAGCCAGTATTAGGGACTAAACCTAGGATTAGCCAATGTTCTTTATGCACTCAGAAGAGGGTAATGAATAGGATTATTCCTATTTGGCACATACATTATTTAATGCATCTTATTCCTCTACATTATCCAATTCATTACTTGAGAATAGTAGTTTTTATTATCTCAAAATTCTCCAAACCAATTTATCCAGAAAGGGTTATCTTTAGTATTAATATTTTCCTTTAGGAGTAGTTATTAATTATTTTAAAATTAAGATTTACCTTTAAGAGTAGTTGTTAAAAAAAACCACTTATATCGACCTTCCAAACTAAAGTCTAATAGTAGTAGACTAGAATTTGACTAAGGAACTCTTACCTTGCTTCCCTGTGGGATCGATAAACAGGACTCCACTAGAGCCTTGTATTATTTGAGCGATGCGTATACTTGCGGTTGAAATTGTGACTTTACAAAATCATTATAAATATATAAATCGGGGTTCATAAATTCTTCCATATAAATAAATTGCATCAAGTTTTTGGCGTCGTTGCCGGGGAAGCTTCGGTAAGAATTTTAGGAGAATTTTAGTTAAGAAAAAAATTAGGCTTAGAATTGGAAAACTTTAGTGTCGTAAAATTGTTTTTTTATGAAAAGTGTTTTTTGTATGAAGAAGTGTTGTCAAAAAAACTGTTTGTGTGAAAAATAACGTGTTTGTGAAAATGTTCTGTTGTGTTATATATTTTTCGTTTTATTTGTTTTATTTTTAATGAATTATTTGTTGTGTTACGTATGCAAAATAAAGGATCTGTAGGACTTATGCCTTGTGGTCCCGAGTTAGAAAAATGAAAGAAAATCAAAAAACAGAAAGGACTTGAAAAACTAGAAATGGAAATGGAAAACATTCAAAATAATAACTTGGAAAATTATCATAAATCATTAAGTGATTATGTAAACCTTACGACAGATGAAATTCACCCAAGTATACAATACCCTGTCGTAGAAGCTGACTCTTTTGAACTAAATCCAGTGATTATCCAACTAGTGCAGAACAACCAGTTTGGGGGAACTCCTTTGGAAGATCCTTATATACACTTATCTAATTTTCTATAACTTTGTGCTACATCTTGTTAGAACGACATGTCAGACGATGTTTTTAGGCTAGGGTATTTTCCTTTCTCACTAAGGGATAAGGCTAAAATGTGGTTGTACTTATTAGCACTTGGCTCTATTAAAAATTGAGAGGAGTTATCTCAGAAATTCCTAGCTAAGTATTTTCCACCTTCAAGGACTACTAAACTTAGAAACGATATTATCTCATTTTGTCAGTATGAAAGGGAATCAATATATGAAGCCTGGGAAAGATTTAAGAAACTCCTCAGAAAGTGTCCACTTCATGCTCTACCGGATTGGTTAATCATTCAAACTTCTTATAATGGGTTAGTAGGATCTCTTATTTCAATGGCCCTCTACAAGGGTAAATCATAAAAATGTTGCTAGTGTTCATGATACAGATGTGATTGCAATTCTTGCATCTCAGGTTGCTGCAATACCAAGGAAGTTAGACCAATTTTGAATGAATCAGCCTCAATTCACTCCTGTAAGTGAGGAAAGTTCATTAGGGCATATGAATGATTCCAGCTTATTATATGACTTTAAATACCATAAACAACCTGTTTTCTAACTTTACAACCCAGGTTGGAAGAACCATCCTAATTTTAACTGGAATCATACTACAATGGGTGGAAACCAACAATGAGAAAATAATCATGCAAATCCTAGTGGAAGTTGGAATAGTCAGGGTAACACAAGCTATAAACCTTCATATCTACTGGACTCTAACAATGATCAACAATTTGAGGATAAGAATATCTCTATAGATGAAGTGGTATTGCAAATTAAAAACCAGTTGCAAAGTCAAAATTTTTTTATTAGAAACATAGAGAATTGATTGAGAGAAATTGCTAGTTCACTTAGCAATAGATCCCAAGGAACACTTCCTAGCAACACTGAGATCAAACATATAGAGAATTATAATGAACATGTAGAAGTTGTCCAATTAAGAAGTGGAAGAGAGATAGAAGATGTGGTTAGAAAAGAGAAAGAAGTTGTGAGAGAAAGAAACGAAACAAAAAGATCTGAAGAACATGTTTCTAAGGATCTAAAAAAATTAATATCTCCAACTAAAATTAATTTGGCAAGATCACCACCTCCATTTTCTCAAAAACTTAGACATCATAAGTTGGATAAACAATTTTCAAAGTTCTTGGAAGTACTTAAGAAGGTAACGATAAACAGATGCCAAGTTATGTAAAGTTTATGAAGGAGATATTAAACAAGAAAAAGAAATTTGGGGATTACGAGACAGTTGCACTAAGTGAGGTGTGCAGCACTATATTTCAGAAAAAATTTCCTCAAAAACTTAAAGATCCTTGTAGCTTTACAATTCCTTGTGCAATTGGAAAAAGATTATGTGGAAAAGCTTTATGTGATTTAGGAGAGAGCATTAAAGTGATGTCTCTATCTATATTTAAAAGGTTAGGTTTAACCGATATTTCTCCCACTACTGAACCCTTCAGTTAACTGATCAATCTATCATTTATCCAAAAGGGGTTATAGAAGATGTACTTGTTAAAGTGGATAAATTTATCTTTCCTATGGACTTTATTGTAATAGATATGGAGGAAGATAAATAAATTCCAATTGTTTTGTGGAGACCTTTCATTATTACTGGACAGGCTATGATAGATGTGCAAAAAGGAGAGTTGATTATGAATATTAATGACCAGGAAGTCACTTTTGATGTGTTAAAGACTATAAAATATCCAGCTGAGAGAAAAGATGATGATTGTTTTTGGATAGATGAAATTGATTATCGAAGTAAATACAATTTCCAAAAAAAAATTTGAAAGTAAGTTAACAGATGAGGTTAGAATGAACTTTCATAATGAGTTGAAAATGTTGTCTAAAGAAGACTGTATGTATGTTCAGAAGAGGTGTGAAATAATGAATGCTACTAAAAATAGTAAACTTTTAATTCCATCTGTTGAAAAATCTCATGAACTTAAAATGGATGTACCCCATACAATTTTAAATCCTACTTATTTAGGGAATTCATCTACACCACCGGTCTTTATATCTTTAGATTCGAATCAATCACAAAAAAAAACTTGAATTGAATGATAAACAAAATAAAGTTATTGAACTCAGACTTGGAATAGAATTTGAGGATATATTTCAAAGAACTTTGAGTTGAGAAAAGAGGATAAGGAGATTGAAAGACCATTGGAAGAAATTCCTAAGGAATTAGAAAATTTATATCCTTAACTAAGATAGATATAGAAAAACTGCCTCCATCATTTAATAAGTACCAAGAGGAAGAATTGGAAGATAAATTGAAACAAAAGAGTAGCATTGAAGATTTTGATCCAAAATCTAAATAATGTAGAGAGAATCTGATCCAAAATTTGGGAGATCTTGATATATCTTATAGAGATCCATTTCTTATAAATTTCAAGGATGTTATTAATATGAAAATTCAGAAAATCAATAGAAGAATATTGGATCTAGAAAGAAATATGAGGAACATTGATATAAATCAATCTGAAACAAAAAAGCTGAATGAAAAATTAAAATTTGAGAATTTTGTAGGAATCCCTAGATCTGAAAAATATTGGGCGATTGATCGAGATTACTTAATTGGAATTTTAATCCAGGAGGAATCATTTGTCTGGCTCACGATGTTAAACCAAGCGCTTTATGGGAGGTAACCCATAGTTATCAGTGTGCTTTGATTTAGTATGCTTGAGAGTCTTTATTCTTAGTGTTGTATTGTGTTTGCTTTACTGTAAATTGATCATTTTGATTGTTAATTGGTAGATAATTGGATTGTTAGTGATTTGATTTGATCTTTGTGTATCATGAGGGAGGTGATTCCTTAACTTCTTATTATGGCTAGACTTGTATGTTCTCTTGTAGTAGTTAGATTGACGGGTTCACTACAACTCGGGTCTTACTCGGACTTGAGTTTTACAAGAGATATCATGAATTTGAACAATGACAGTTCCATCTCAATTTTGTTACTTCCTTTCTCTAACTTTGTTTTCATTTGGTAGGAGTCGTAAACCTATTTAATGAATAACTTGTGGATGATTATACACTACAATTTATAACTGTTAGAGGTGCTTAATTAAGTGGATTAGATGATGCCTGAGGTTGGTACGTGACCCAACTTATCAGGGATAATCTTTTCTATGGGATTATAATCTATAAAATCATTTAAAATGTACTTAATTTATTAGTGTAGTGATTCCGTTAGAAATTTGAGGTAAGTAGTGAGATGTGATGACTTAATGGAAGAATTGACCTCATTTATTATGTGTGTTTGTGTTACAACTTTATATAAGACTTGAAGAACATTTTATATTCCCTTGTTGATACTTGTTATGCTAATTAAACTTTTATTTAGTGAATTTCATTCTGACATGATTAGTTTAGATTTACTTTCTGTTGCATATTGTTCTGTCCTGATGAATAATTGAAGATGTTTTTGATAGACATTTGTGGTAGATAAAATTTCTGAACTATTTTTCTTCCTGCTTATATTTTCTGTACTAAATGCTATATATGCTAAAAATCAAGTTTGGGGGTAGGAAGAAAAATATATTTTTTAAAGTTGGTACACTTCCTTTTAGTTTAATATTATTACAAGCATGTTTAGGCTAGATTTACTTTCTCCTACAGTCATTCTATCCTGATTATACATGTATATGAATATGATAGGATGTTGTAGTAGTAAGTAGATTCAACCTTTTACTTTTTCTTCCTGCTACATTTTATGGAATTAATTGAAAAATATTTAAAAATTTAAGTTTGGGAGGAGAAAGAAAAATAACTTTCAAAGTTAAGCTTTATTTGTCCTCAGTAGCCTGTATTTAGTTTGATATCACTTTTAAAATGACTTATGACATGTGGTGTTATCTTTAATTACTATAATTTTTATTTTAGGAATGTTAGAAAAATAACTTAGTTGAAATCTTATGTGAAGAAATTGTTCTAGAGTTAAGATATTTTATAGGAAACATTAGGAAAATGACTTTGCTATTTATGGTAGAAAGGAGTTGAATATTTGAAAATCTAAAATTCTTAGATTTATACTTAATAAGAATTGAGCCTTAATTGAAACATTTTTCAAACCAATACTTACACTTATAAAAAGTGAGGGAAAGTTTTGAGTTTTGGATTTTAGAGAGAGGATAGTGAAATTCAAAATTATTAAAGGCCGATCCATATATAGTAATCCTCACATAAAAAAAGAGAAAAAAAAGAATTGAAAATGATCCTGAAAGAAAGAAAGAAATAAAGAAAGAAATAAAGAAAGAAATAAAGAAAGAAATAAAGAAAGAAAAAAAAAAGAAAAGTAAAAAGAAAATATGTGAGGAGCAGCTTGAGGAGAAGCCTAATAAAAAATTGGTTTCACTAGAATCTTTTTAAATGAAAAGACTTAAAAAAAAATCCTAAGCTCATTCTTATTTCAAAAGGTATTGGTCGAATTGGTATAGATAAGGTGCTTAAATTCTACTTTTGTACTTTCTTTGAATCTTTAGTTTGACAAGTTTCAATAACTTTTGAAGTAAATAGAAAATCAGGATTCCTAAGTTGAATATGAGATATTCTTACACTCTAGTCCTAGGTTGATTTGCTATAATTTCTTCTATGTTACATTATAACATTTTTGAGACAATATTATAGGAAAGTCTATTGAAACCCATAACCACAAGTCAACATATTTGGTCTTTAAAGTTATAGTATTACTTGGAGACAAGTAATAGTTAAGTTTGGGGGAACTTGATACGCCTAAAAAATATTTGATTTTTCATATACTTTTTATGCTTAATTTTAATGATATTGCACTTTAAAGGAACGTATTTTGTATTTTTTATTTTTGATTTTACAAGAAATGACTTTTGGAGAAAAAGAAGCAATAACGGTGCAATTTGGAGCAAAAACAAGCAAGAAAGCAAATTTTAGCTTGACACATTTTGATAAATTTTTCTTTGCTTAGTCTCTTTTACACTTCTTGCATAAATAAATGTTGGTTTTTATGCTTATTTTTTAGGGCTATCTGTTAGGAACGCAAAGCAACTGAAATAGGGCAAATCAGAGCTGAAACGGAGCCAAATGGAGCGAAATGGTTGAGCTGCACAGTACCAACGCCGGACAACGATCCGGCTTCGGACAGTGCTAGAAGATAGAGAACGATGAGAAGAATGAAAAAATGGAGCCGGACAGCTCCCAAGACGGTTTGGAAGTGTTTTTGGGCGGTTATTGGCCATATACATCAAATCTGGACGCTTTTTGGAAGGTTTATTCAAGAACCTCTTGGAAAATTTGTCCCTACACTATTTTAAAGCGAATTTGAAGCCAAAAAATGGCGGTAGATGTTAGGAAAATGTGGGGATTGCTTAAAGATCTTAGAATAGGAGTAGAATTGTAGATTTCTACCTTTTGGGAGAGAATGGAGAGAGGATTTTGAGAGAATCTGTAAGGGTTTATTCTAGCATTGCATGGATCAGTGGGAGACTTTATGCGAGAGATTTTCATCTTTCTTTCAAGGGGAAAAAAGCTAAGTATTGTGTTCTTTATTATCTTATGATTTTGTAAACACTTATTTTGTAGATTTGCTTTGAAATGAGGTTTTCCATTGTGTTTTCTTCGTGCTCTGTAATGTCTTTCTCTTACTCTTTCTTCTTCTTAGGAAATAGTGGCATGAGAAGATTATGTCGTTATTTTTCTTTTACTTTTCTTTTGCAATAAGTAGGATTCATGTGTAGGATATTGGGATGCCTGCTAGAAGAAGTTTTAATTATAAATGTGATGGTTTTACTTGCAATTCATTTACATTACAAGAAGGGCTCGTTGTATTTTTAAAATTCGTTGTAATTGCATTGACCCGAGAGGGCGGTGTAATTCTTAAAAAAGTGGAACCACATTCAAATTTCATGGATGGTGAAGTTCATGGGAATTGTGTGCAAATAAATAGGGAAATATACTTTGATGGGCGTAGAATTAGAGATTTTAGGGTAACATACTAAAATCTCCAATTCGGTCCTAGTGTTTGAAAACTAAAGCGAGAGTTGGCCTTCAGGCGAAGGGAAGTGAGAGCTCTGGAGTGAAAGCCAATATCCTCTCAGCCTAACCACAGATTTCGGGACTAAACCTAGGATTAACCAATGTTCTTTATGCACTCAGAAGAGGTTAAAGATATGATTGTTCCTATTTGACACATACAATATTTAATGCATCTCATTCCTCTATATTATCAAATTCATTACTTGAGAATATTAGTTTTTATTATCTCAAAATTCTCCAAACCAATTTATCCAGAAAGGGTTATCTTTAGTATTAATATTTTCCTTTAGGAGTAGTTATTAGTTATTTTAAAATTAAGATTTACCTTTAAGAGTAGTTATTAAAAAAACCACTTATATCTGCCTTCCAAACTAAAATCTAATAGTAGTAGACTAGAATTTGACTAAGGACCTCTTACATCGCTTCCCTGTGGGATCGATAAATGGGACTCCACTAGAGCCTTGTATTACTTGAGCGATACGTATACTTGCGTTTGAAATTGTGACTTTACAAAATCATTATAAATATATAAATTTGGGTTCATAAATTATTGCATATAAAAAAGTCACATCAACTACTCCTATAATTCTTGAAAGACTCCTATTGTTAAATTTTCATAGGAGATAAGCTTCTGATTGATAGTTAAAAAGCAAGACAGCCTACCACTAATGCCTGATCAAACAAAGAGAAATAAGCATACAATATTAATTTAACAGCAAGATAGAAGATCATTCATTCTTGCAAAGCCAAAAAGTCTACAACTACTAGATAATCATCTGTCAAAACTAGACAATCTTCATGAAAATCATTGAATTTATGAAGTATAGAAACATCATGCACAATGTTCAAAGGATAATAATTTTGATGCTTTTTTTACTAAATTTAAGAGTTAAAGAACTAGTTTGATGCATTTTTTTATGTATTTCATTGTGCTTCTCATCCTAAGTTACATTTTCCAACACCAAAATAACATTGAAGCTTACGATTGAGCTCTCATATTAACTCGACAACCACAATAACCTCATCCCTATGACTACTCCACCATTATAGAACTCCTCAACTTTAAATAACAGACCATCTAACCCACCAACCCCTACGACCAACTCGACACCACATCCATCATCCCCATCATCGCCACCACAACTAGCTCCATCACCACCATCCCTAACCCCTCTGCCACCTCGACACACGTCTATCATCACCAGGAGGATCTTTACCCCCCTCAGCTCCCTTACCTCCACCATCCTCATCATCCAAGACACCCCAACCACACTCACCACCATAAAACCATTCACATCACCACAAAACAACACCCCAAAAACCAATCTGACACCCACCATAGCAATAACAAATGAATTTATTGATGCAGTCAAAACTGACCCCCATCAGTCATCTCTTGCTTCTCAAATTCTCCCTCAAATATCAAATTCTCACTCAAAACCATCACCAAATACGAATGGAAACATAAAAAACCAAAGCATCAGTAGCCATCAAGTGGATTAGGGCAGAAACCAGAAGCCAAATAATATCAAAAAACTGGTGCAAACTAAAGAGGCTAACCGAATAAATCCACCAAGAAAAGGTAGGGAAAGATGATACCAAAGGAAGAAGCATATGTCCGAAACAAGAGGTTAAAGAAGACGTACAAATGAAAGACGATTAGGGAAGAAGATGCAAGAGCTCCACAGGACGGTCAAGGCAAAATATGGGGTAGATTGACACACGAAGGGGGCAACACGGTAAATGTAACACGAATAAATGTGGGCCGTTAGGTCGAACCCGTGACCCACGATTTATTATAAATGCACCGTGAAATGCTGTCGAATTGTGGCTTGAAACCGCGCCGCAGGAGAAACGCCCTCCCAAATGAAGTCTTAAGCTCGAGCTTGAGCTCAAGCTCGATAAAATTAATCTAGCTCAAGCTCCAGCCAATGGTTGCTCGAGCTCAACTCGACTCTTTTACACCCCTAGTCTCAGCCTTAGGCCATCCCTGACTTCACTCTCACTCTTGGTCCTAAATCTGATGCCTCCAGTTCTCCTCTCTCGCGAAACCCTCGCCCATATCCCTTTCCTCTAATGGTTTCGCTCGAAATCGTCGCCTTCTTGACCTAAAATCTCTGCATACAGTCGCGACAAGAGCTAATCAGATAGGCAACGGTTGGGTCACAGGTTGCAGGGACCCGAAACTCCCATCTTTCTACTCCTATCCCATTGCTCCGACCCGAAATCATGGACGCAGATGGAGGAAGGCAGCCCTCAACGTCAAAGAAAACAGAGGTGTGAATAGAAGTGTCATGAATATAAATATCAAATGTTGGGTGTTAAGATGTGTAAATGCCTAGGAATTGTGTGGTAAACTTTCTAATTTTTTTAGTCTCTCTCTTTTTAATCCGCACTTTACCCACCAAAAATCTTAGCTCAAATAATAATTTATTTGATTTCACGATTAAAATCTTAGAGCCCGTTTGGGGCATCTTATTTGTTGCGTTGCATTTAGAAAACGCACTCGACCCGTTAGGTTAAATTTCATTTTGACAATTTTTTTAGAAAACCGTTGAAATCCACACTTTCAAACCATTTCTGACTAGGTGTTTTGAAGCTTTCTAGTTATAGTCTCATTTTTCCAAAAAAAAAAAAATTGTAATAGCCGCCATAACTTTTTGAATAATTGATTATTTTTCAACGATACTGCAGCTGCCCTCAAACAAGAGAAATTATTGCGTACGGACGACGCACACAACTTTGCATACGCCGTCCAATAAAAAAATTAAAAAAAATAATAATAAAAGTGGGCCCCACCCCATACGCTTTTTAGGTGGGGCGGTGTACGCTTTTTAGGTGGGGCGGTGTTGTTATTGGAGGGCGTATGCAAAGTTGCGTGCACCCTCCGGACGCAATAATTCTTCCTCAAACAGGCTCTTATAGGAGGCCAGCAAATGTTTAATGAAAAATTATTCTTTCTAGATAAATTTAATTTGGCATCTCAACGTGACTTGATAAAATGCAACGAACCTCATCTTCAGATCAGCTCACCAGTTTCCTTTTAGAGAGTTTAAAAACCTCATCGGAACTGAAGCTGTGTTCAGATGGGGCACTGTATTCTGAGAGCGAGGTAACGGGATGAGACTAGCCTCCACTCGATCCAGCTACGCCTCCTTCGGGCACCACAGCCCGAATGCGTTCAATGTGTTTGTTCATATTCCTCTTCGAGCTAGCTCACTTGCGCCATCGTTCCCCTGCACTGCCGGGATGCGGAGCGCCGGCACCCTCCTCCTAAATCGCTCAGGTACTCGTCAATTTCTCTATTATCATGTTCTTATCTTTTTTTTTTTAAAGTAACTAATGCTCGTGTATTGGTCTCCAAGCTGCTCTTTGCTTGTTATTGAGCTAAGAGCCCAACTGTTCTATAAATTTTTATTGGTTTTCCATGAGCCGCTAGCTAAATTTGGGCTTTTACTGATTCATTGACACCCTAGACATACATTGTGGTGCTTATTAGGTTTCCCTTGTTCAGCCTGTATGACCGTTTGAGTTTTTAGTTGATGGCAATATTTTAGCAATGGGATTGTTTATTGGTGAATTTATGGACGTTTTATTAGATTAGGTCTTTTCGAGAGGCCTTATATCATTTCAATTGCTGCAATCCTACTAGGTTCACATAAAAGTTGCTCTTCCGTTATAGCAATTTTTTTATGGTTAAAATGAGGAGGTTTATTACAATATATTTATGCCCATTACACTGATAAGGTGTCCTATTGATGATATCGGCATAAATCATGACAATTGGCTCAAAGACAATGGAGCTGCATTGGATTTGCTTTTGAAGAGATATTAATTACAATTATTACGGGGAGATTACTATTGCTTCTAGCTCCACCTCCCTGCTAGTACCTCATTTTTGTAATCTGTTCTTGAATTATCTACCATCTCTTCCTTCGTTCTTCTAGTTTCCCAACTATTAATAGCTTCCGTCAAAAGTTTCAGACTTGCTTGTTGGGAACATAATGATTAACATAGCACTACCAAATCTCAAGTCAAATGATCCAGAAAATTTAGATTAGAGTGTTCCTGAATTTATTGAAACACAAAACTTAGTGGTTTCAGTCTCCCATGTCTAAAATACTATTCAACAAAGAGTGCCTTTTTTCTTACTCGGGCAAAATAATGAACTATTACTTAGACTTGGGACCAGGACTCTCTCTCTCTTTCTATATATATATATACATATAAATGTATGTATGTATACATATAGATATATGTACGTGATGTATATATACTGAAGTATATTTTATTTTATTTTATTTCAGACAATCATAAAAATAAATAAAATATTTAACCTCCACGCATTATATGTTCACATAAATTAATAAGATATCAATTAATCGATAATTTGTTCACAAATTCATGTGTCGTAAAAATTAAATAGCACATAATGTATTATCAATATTCATATGTTGGCCCATATTCAAAAATTTTCCTCACTTGGCTCAGATATATCACTTGATAATTATAACCTATTAAATAATTTTATGATCTCAATACACATCATCTTAATGAATTTACATCTATAGACAATCTGGTCTATAAATAATATCAAAATATGATCAAAGCAATTTCATTATATTGTAACACAATCCATCAATAATCATGATATCATTATGCTTAGCGATATAGATCAAATGCAAATGTGTGGCATAACAATTTATGTACTATCTCATATTATTTCTATTTTTTATGGATCCTATATCATATCTCAAAAGAGTTATCAATACTTTTTCAAACCTTTATTATGCATAGACACAGTTAATCAATAAAGGAATACAACTTTAATCCAGTGTTCTTGACAAATAAAATAATAATAACACTTTAGTTTAATTAGAAAATTATTCCTAATAGTTGAACATTAACAGAAGACTTATATTATACAAGTATATTATTAAGATAAACCACACACATATAAGCTACATGCTGATAGAGCATTTTAGATGATAAACTTTTAGTGAGCATATACATACTCATATAATTTGTATTGATCGGACATAATGACTCTAAAATCTTTCTTTAACAAAAAAAAGTCTAATGTTAATATGCTTCAATGTTGAAAATCACATGATATTTTTGGATACAATTAAATAGTTTCATTGTCATAATTTATATCCATTGATAGCTTAGCATCGTAATACTATGCAACATTGTGATAACATTTTACCACCGAGTTCTTTGATCTTATGCTTCAAAATAAGCTATAAATTTTGCTTGAATGATGGAAGAAGCTATAAGTGATTTTTAATGCCTTTACATGATAGCTTCTCTAGTTAATATGAAAACATAGTGTGAACGGATCTTCTGCTATTGAGGTTACTAATAAATTCAATGCCGGAATATCCCATAATTTATAACTGAATGGATCCCAACACGTGAGATTAAAATTTTTTATCCTTTACAGATTCCAAATAATCCATTTTGTTGTTGTCCAATGATCTATTTGAGTTATATATTTGTCAAGCACTTCAATTATGTACGTAATATTTGGACATGCATAGACTTCAGCTTACATTAAATTCTCTAATTTCGATGCATTTGAGATCATTTTCATAGATTTCTTTTCAATTTCATATCTTGGACATTGAAACAAACTAAAATAGTTATCTTTAGCAATATTTGTATCTTCTAGTGCAAAATATCTTATGTCATATTTAATATTGATCTCGTTAAACTTATATACATAACACAAAATATGTATTCCGATGATTTTTTTTTAAGTTATTTGGAAGAAATTTTTTAGCTTCATACAATAGCAACATATTACTGTATGTTAACTTAATATCGTCTCTCGTCAGCGTTGATAATTTTATTTGTTAATCATATTTTTTACAAAACAAAATTAGATAATTATTATTCGAAATCTCTATATGATTGGTGAGATATTTGCTTTAAATCATAGATGAACTTTTTAATTGCATAGTAGGTATTTTGAATCTTGGGATTGAAATTTTTGTTCTTGTACTATGTATATTGTTACTTTAAGGTACCCATTGAGAAATAAAATATTCATTTCCATCCATTATAGCTTTAAATCATAATATATCAAAATCAACAAATTGTCCTGAAGAATTTTTTTAATTAAATAGTACATAAAGGGTCATATACTCTTTATTTCTAGGTGAAATCCTTAAAAAGCCATTAACAATCAATCAATTTCTCTGCTTTAGGCATTTTGACTAAATCACTAATATCATTGCATTTTATTGATTTCTTCTCATCTTCTATTGCTTATTTCTATTTCTGGGAGTTAACATATTCTTTGACTTTACTAAAAAATATAGGGTCATCTTCCAATTCCATATCAAACATATGTTCTTGGAGATAAACATACATGATATCTTGATTGAAATCGTTGTTCTCCTTTCGAATGACAATTCAAATAGAGCTTATTGAATAGGAGCTGGTTCTTCTGTCCGAGTAGGTGGTAACTTACATGTTTTGATTAGTTGGATTTGGAACTTAAATTATGCCGGGCATAATTACTTGTACTTGTCATTAAACAGAGTGAATGTTTTAGATATCTCGATTTTATTGTTCCAAGTGACATTGATATGTATGGTGATGTTATTAGTAGAACTTAAGTTGGATGGTTAAATTGGAGGAATGCATTGGGCCTATTGTGTGATAGAAAAGTACCTCTTAGACTTAAAGCAAAATCTTATTAGGCGGTGTTGAAATCTGTATTTCTTTTATGATGCAAAATTTTGGCATGCAAAAGTGAAGTATAAAATCAAGTGTTGCTGAGATGAGAATGCTTAGATGGATGAGTGGCTTTACATTTAGAGACAAAATGCGAAATGAATATATCCATGAAAGGTTTGGAGTAGCTCTAGTGGCAGACAAGATTAGAGAATCGCCTTAGATGTTTTGGTCACATTGAACATCGACCTTCTGAGACTCAATAAGGATTAGATGTTTTAGATTTTATTTATTTTAAGAAAGGTAAAGGTAGACCTAGAAAAAATTTGGGCATACTATATAAAAAATGATCTTAATTTGTTTGAATTAAATGAAAATATGACCCTCAATAGGACACAATGGAGAAAAAAGATTCATGTAGCCCACTTAGTGGTATAAAGGCTTATTGTTGCAATATAATTACTTGTGCATGTTCAATTACTATTGTAGTAAAAAAATTAGTAATTTTCTTTTAAAAGATAAAATTCTTGAGTCTAACACTCAGCTTCAATAAATTTAGCATTGTTTGTCTTAAAAAAAGATTTGCTCGAGGAATCATAACATGGAAACCCTCTATCTTTTTGAGTATCTAACAAAGTTTTAACTTATATTTTAAAGTTCAATTTTTTTAGGCTTGGCTGCTTAGCCTTAGTTGAACTTCCCCATATATGAATATGCATAATTCTAGGCTTTGCTCTCATTCATAATTCAAACATGTTTTTAACTATTGCTTTGCTTATAACTCGATTAAAGATATGAATTGTTGGCTTAGTTTTATCATTTTAGCTTTGAATAATTAACATAGTTTATTGAGGAACATTACCACTTATTGTTAAGTATTTTGTAAATGGCACTAAAGATTATTTATATTCATCTTATCTATCATGGCATTCACTAGGATCAGGTATGACATATTTGATTTTCTTATTATGTTATTAAATTTAACTTCAACAGTGATTTTGACTTCTCATGTATTACAGAAAGGTACCATTGCCAGAATAATCATCAATGAAAATATTAAATTATCGGTCATTCCAAAAACATGTAGGAAATGGACCTGACATATTAATATGATTTAATTTTATGACACAAACTTTGATGTGAACTGTACTATAACAGTTATTTATTTTTATTCAACGCATTTAATGCATATTTTAATGCTAAAAAGTTAAGGGAAATAAGAATTTCATTTAACAAAAGTCTCTAGATTCTTTATTTAAAAATATGCTCTAAATACTTATGTTATTATATAAAGGAATGATCATTTATCATGTTCTGCTTTGCATCACAATTTTTTGTATGCATGATTTCATTAATTTATAAGGCATAAATATTATGTTTATATAAACTACCACCTAAAAAAATTAATATAAAATTATAAATAGATTTGAATGCTTAAAAGATTAAAATTTTTATTTTCGAAGGATTAAGAATATTTAAATTTTTATGAACAAGAAATTAGAATCAATTTTCGCTAAATGATTGTACATAAATTATCTCATGCAAATCTGAATAAAAAACTAGATTTCAAATGTGATTTAAGTAAGCTCATTGCCTTAACATAAGCTTTATTGTCATTTTTATATGGCCAAATTTTTTAGCATCCTATATATTTAACAACCAACTCCTTATTAACCCAACATGTTCACATTTATTTGATTGGTTTCATCTGTCTCTATGGGTTTGACGAGTAAAGTTCACTGTTTGTTGTTCTTCATGCAGTTAAGGCATGAATGGTGGTGTTCACAGCTCAATGCTCTACAGCTTGGCGTCTCAGGTGACATCCGTGCTTGGCGTTCTAGGAGATGCATATAGCGTCCCCGCAGCCTATACTTATTCTTTCTTGTGTGGTGCATGTGAGGTGATTTTGTAGGTTTCCTTCTCAGATCTGTCAGCTATCATTGATATGCCAAAACCATGTCATGGCATGGTTGTCCCATCAATCCTCTATCTCTTAGGCTCTTTGGGCTATTGTCGTTATGTTATCCTCTTCTTTCTCATTGACAATAGAATTCTATTCTTTCTCTTATTTTTAAGGTTGCGCATGTTGACCTCAATTTCGGCGAGGTCTAGTTCCCTCCTTAGGATTTAGGTTTTAGCCTTAGGGTCTTCCCTTTGACTATCTTAGATCCTTAGTGTGGGACTCACCTCGTTTTAGAAGTTTTGAAACTATTTCGTTACTCTTTTTGGAGTCTCGCACGTAATTCTGTATCTCTATCGCATATAAGGTTGGAATTGACGTGAGGAACTTAAGAGGAGTCCCCATAGGACCACCAGACCCCAAGACGACCTCGTGCATATTTTGCACCACTGCACTCACAAATTTCTCGATTTATGGCCTCGACGCCTTCAAATACTCTGCAACGGATGGAAGCTGAAGTTAGGATGTCAGGACGATCGACATCAAGTCAAAATTTCAGAAGGATCAAAATTGACGCACTTTTAGCCCGATCATTGACGAATTCGCCCGAACGACTCCAGATCACGAAATTGACTGCGCCAACACGTCCAGAACTTAAGACAACATTTTACCAGGGTTCCGAGCACGAGCAAACAATGTGAAATTGAGCACAGTCTATTTAAAATATATATATATATATATATATATATATATATATATATATATATATATATATATATATATATATATATATATATATATATATTTTCTTATAAATCCTAAACCTCTAAACCCTAAATCCTCCATTCCTAACCCCGTCCCGCACTACTCCCGCGCCATTTTCTTCTCCTCTCCTGCGGAACCATGCACCTTTGCCTTGGTATGGCTCGAACGAGCTCGCTGGCTTTGTCCCGTCTCATCCCATTTATGCTTTGGCTCGTTCTCTTCCCGCAAGTGGAGGTGACGTCCCATGAGCTCTGCTCGAGCTCCTTCCTCTTGACGCCTTGGACTTTCCTCTTTGGTGCTCAAGAGACTGCGGCATCTGCCTCTTCGGCACGACTGGGAAGCTTCTCTCCTTCCGAAGACTTCTTCCTTCTTTTTCTCTCGATTCTCTCCCTGGTACGTGTTGTCCATGGTCCCTGTTGGCATCGGGTGAATCTGTGGGTAAGCTTGGATGAATTTGGGTGAATGTGGCTTGGTTCTTCTCATCTCTTCTTACTATATAAGCCCTATTTTGGGGAGTTCTTAGAGTTGAATTCTCTTGGTGGTTGAGGGTTAGGTTGTTTGTTTTATCTCAAGAGAAAGAGTGCTGCCTCCCCTCTCCCCCCTTCCCCCCTGTTTCGCTGCTTAGTCCACTGTGCATGTGTGAGTGAGAGTTGGGAGTGTGTTGTTTGCTTTTCTCCTCCTGGGATTACCCGAGCTCTTCCTTGCTCGGCATTGCTGCTGGTTTCTTTTGGCTTCCTTGTGGGTTCAGTTAAGATTCTTGCTTGGTTGCTTGTGGTACCATTGAGGTATAAACCTCTCCCCCCCTCCTCTTTGTTCTTGCGGTTTAAGTCTCTTGTTTGGTGATTTTTCATGCATAATAAGCCTACTTTATGCTAAAAGGTTTGTTAGATTTCCTTTCTTCTCCTTAAAAATAGCATGTGTTAGTGACTAGTAGGTTCTTTTGGCATCCTTTGGCTATAAGAAATATGTATATCATTATGTTCGTGTGGCTTTGGAATTCAATGTGGGGTTGAGGCCCTAAATGGCATGTCACTCTTTCTTGTTAAATGATTTACATGAAGGTTGGATTTTTAAGCATGGTTTTAAACATTGAATAGAAACTTCAAATGACATGCTTTACTTTCTCTACTAGTATTGTTTTAGGATTAACATGCTCTACTTAGAAGTTTTGGGACTTCACCCCTTTGTGAGTTGCATCCTTCCTTCTTACTTTCTTTAATGCTCGGTTTGACATATGATGGAATGGGGTGTGTTGTTTGGTTTATGGCATGTGTTGGGCTTGTTTTGCCTTTAAAAGAAAAAAGAAAGAAAAGTGGGGAAGGAAAGAAAAGAAAGAAATAAAAAAAAGGAAAGAAAATAGTGAAAGGGAAGGAGAAATGAGAGAAAAGAAGAGGGAAAAGGAAAGGAGAGGAGGGGATTTGCCTGGGCTTGTTTGCTTTACCTTCTTTTAACTAGCCTTTTTCTTTGGATTCACATACATATACTTTTAACATCTCCTATTTTACAATGGCAACATAGCAGGAGTAGGGTTGTTTGAAAGAATGTGATGTCGTGTTCATGACCTATAAATGTTATTACTCTTCTTTTACCTATGCTACTTGTGCACCCCCCCCCCTTTTTTTTTTGGAAAGTGAAGCCCTTGGTTCCCCACTTTGCCCATGGCCTGGTGACATTCGAGAGGTATTGATGGAGGGAACTTTGCGTTGGAAGGTATTGTTGGAGAACTACCTATTACTACACATTTTCATTTCACTTTGACTGCTACATCATTGCATGCACAAAAAACTTACATTTTGTTGAAAATATATATAGAAAAGTGGGAAGGAAATGGGGAAGAATTTGATATGCTAGCTTAGTGTTCTATGTTACTTGGCTTTGAGAAACTTTTGTCCAGATTTTTGGGGCTTCTTGTGGCTGCGGTTTGGCCCATTGGAAGCTCAGTTTTGTGGTACGACTGCCCTTGTGGCTACTCCTTTGCACCATTTATGGGGGAGTTCGGTTTTATGGTTTTGCTGTCTTGTAGCTGCCCCCCTTTGCACCATTTACGGGGGCTCGGTTTATTGTTTTTGATGCCTTACATTGCTCGGTTTTTGGGTTGTTTCACTGCCTCTATGGCTGCTCCCTTTGTACTCATGTGGGGTGCTCGGTTTTGTTGTTTTATCCCTTTTTTGGCTGCCCCTTTTATGTCTCATGTGGGTGGCTCTGTTTTTTTGTGATTTAAGTAGCCCGGTTTATTGTCTTTGCTGCCTCTATGGCCGCCCCTGTGCATTCTCAAATTTTACTTGGTTCTAACTTGGTTGTGTTTTATTCTAGTGTAGCATGTGTTTTATTTTAGTTTTGATGTGGCTTCATTTTAGGCAGCTTTGGGTTATGGTATTTGGGAATTCTCAGTCGTGCCCTTTGGAACTTTCTGACACTTTTTGATATATATCATACTTTGGAGTTTCTTACTGAGTTACGTGCAACTACTTGAGTCATGTTTTTTCTTTTGGGGCATCCTGGAGAGCCTTAGTTTGTCATTAAAAATGCTTCTTTTAGGAGGTTCAGTGTGTCTTTCTGGGAGGATATGAAGTCCTTGGGTCCTATGTTTTGTAAGGCTGTCGGGGTCTTACCTTTGATAGGTTCTAGCTGAGTTTGTCAGGATCGGAGTCGTCGGGGTTTTGGGATCGTTTGTTTTCTGCAGTTTTGAGGAACGACTCACCTTCCATTTGTCGTTCTTTTAGGTGGGTCGTTTCCTCCTTTCTTGCTTCTTGGTCTGGTCTTTTGCACTTATGTACGAGGCATACGTGTGCACATATTGTCTTTTGCTATATGAGAGTCATTAAGCAAGACTGTAAGTAGGATGGTTGGGGTTTGGACACAAGTGATGAAAGAACCATCTAGGCATGTGTGAGAAGTACTAGCATGATTCTAACTCAGTGACCTTACGAGGATGAGGGATCGGTAGTACCACATCTCTAACACTTAGTAAAAGGGTTCTCCTCACTTCTACGGGTAGTTGGAAATTCTCGTCTGCTAATTCTACTGACCCATTCACTTTTAAAATATCAAAATTTCTTTTAAATGAATAATAAAACAAAATTACTTTTCAAAGAAAAAGAAAATGAAATGAAATATTTCTCAAACATTTTATAAGGAGAAAATTCATGGGTCAGTTGTGTGAACCAGTTTAGGAGTTTCCTCCTATAGCTGTTAGACTGAGAACCTTTTACTCAGTGTTGGATACACAGCCATGGTAATTCGTTAGTTCCCTAAAGTCTTGATTTGACACAGTGTCCTGGTTCTGAGTACTCCCCACCATCATGCTTACGGTCCTTTTCGGGCTGTTAGTCTGTACTTTGTGGCTTTCCTTGTTTTTCTACGGATTGCTTTTGATATCTTTCTTTTGGGATTTTCTATGGCTTATTTTGATTTCTTTCGAGTTTTTCACGGATTTCTTTCTAGATTTTCTTGCTTTTGGCTTTCCTCACGGTGTTTTGGTTTTACCTTTCACAGATAGCTCGTGATACTGGACCCCTTTTCCTTTTCTTGCTCCTACTTTGTTTATGCCGCTAATCATTTTTCCTGCAGGAAAAATAATAAATAACGGCGCATTATAGGTAACCAGAATTTACAATATTTTCAGATTCTTATTGCTTACTATAGTGTACTCCTTTTTACTGTAGCATATACTCCTGTCTACTGTAGCATGTATTCCTATTTACTGTAACATGTATTCTTGTTTACTGTAGTATACTTCTGTTTACTGTAGCATGTACTCCTGTTTACTGTAGTATACTCCTATTTACTGTAGCATACACCCCTGTTTACTGTAAAACACACATCTAAAAATAAATACCGACCCAGCTATTGCATGTCCACTTTAAATTTTAAACTTTAAACTTAACACTGATACAACATGGAGCACGAAGCAAAGCTTCGAGGGCAGCACGATGAGGATGCAGTGGACAGAGAAAGACAATCTACAACAGCAAAATTGAACTACATCAGCAAAATCTTTCCTTAGTTTAAATAACGAGCCATAGGACTTCGAGGTAGTCCGCTTAGTGCGACATAAATCCTCATCTTGTCTTTTAGGCCTTTGCACAACCATGTTGTGCAATATAAGCCCTAACTCGCCTTAGGATTCCGAGGTCGTCGTCCGATACGACGTAAATCCTCTCATCTTTTAGGTTGTTTGCATAATCGGATATTATGCAAATGTAATCCCTATAATTAATAGTTGACAAGATTAAAAATCTAAATAAATTCGTTTCCAAAATTTAAAGCCCAACAATAGGATAGTCCGGGAAGTCATTGAGGTCTTCCTCGAGATCCGTGGCATCCTCTACCTTTCTTTCATTTGGATTCCTATAAAAACTGTTCCAATCTCGAGCCACTCACCTATTGGATTTCCTATTACCACACTACTTTGAAAACCCTAACCTTTGAATACATGAAGATAGATACTTATGATCTAAATCGAGAGTTCTCTCAAGTGACTTCGGTCATTTGAGGGGTAATTGACTATAGGGGCTTGCCTCTATAAGGAGCTTTAAGAACCCAAGTAATATAAACCCTATTAAATTTTTTTGTATTAAATAGAGGAACTTATCGATCAACACAAAATGTTCGCAGACCAGAACAAATATCATAAATTCTGTAGTTTATTTGATCGAGTCATATCATCAAGCAGTGTGTCTATTCTTTGGGATAAATGCATCGCCTACGATATTGTGCTCGTTCATTCAAACTACTAAATGAATTTGTCCATTCCCGCTTTTCAAATTTAAAATATTATTTCTAAAAATCCATATATATTAAATTAAATCAAAACCCTATTTTATAAAACCACATTTTACACTTTTCAAAAGTTTTAAATCCAACAATTTAACGACCGATAACGCACAATCGCTTTCTTTATTCTTAATGAAAGGATCTTCTGCACCTTTTTCATTCAAATCCCAAATCCTCATGTAGTGACTTATCTTAGAGACTTGGTAGACCCCTTCTGAGGTGCAATCTCGTTCCCTTGTGGTCTCTGATGCTTTTGAGGACTCTCCTCATCTTTCCTACCAAGTGGTTGAGCCTTCTCAGCCTCAGCCAACACATTCTTTTATGAATGTCATTTGTGGTTCAAATATTACTGTTGCCTTTTCTCCCTACTTAATATTACTCAAATTTTCTTTTGATAAAACTTGAAGACTTCTCAACTTAAAAACCTTCATCTTAATAAGGCAATTCAGCTATCCCTTTTTTTAAAGGTTTTTTTTTTTTGTTTACCGGCCTTCTTCCATTTTATTTATGTGTCATCTTTGCATGGACATAATTCACAAGTTCATTTCTAACTTATAACTGTTAGGTGACTACTCTATTGCTCTCATTGAACTTGTGCATATGATTATAATTTTCACGTTATTTATACTATATTAGTGGGCTCTTGATGAGCTTATACAAATTATCTTCTTATTTTGATCGACTTTGGGAACCTCTGGTCTTTCCAATTTGGATCTTATTTTCTTAACATCATCTACGTTGTTCTCTTTGGCTTGTAATTTTTTAAAATACTATATAAATGAATGTTGCGTTCTATGGCTAGAGTATTGGTAGAATTGGATGTTACTTCTTTCTTTCATAATAAAGTGTCTAGTGGGTTCTCTGTCATTTAGATATTGTCAGAAGGTGAAATTTGAAAATATTCCATTCTATTCCTTTTCTTGCCATGTTTTTGACATAAATTTTTAATTATTTTAAGGTTCTTCTCTAGCTAAGAAATCCTCAAATTATGGTGCAAGACCTTTCACTTGATCCTAATTGCTCTAATCTTTTGGTGGAAGATTTTTCCTCATCTGCTCAAAATCTGGAACTAAGTTCAATTTCTATATAAGGAAAAGTGGATTATGTTTATGTTTCTGCTTCTGCTTGCTGCTTAGTCTTGTTTCTGCTTGCTGCTTAGTCTTGTTTAGTACATCAACTACTAATATTATCTTTTAAAATACTTTTGAAGTCTTCGAAATGCTTTAACTTGTTCTCTTTGGTGAACAAAATGACAATTTCTTATTAGAACTGTTGAATTGTTAACCAAGGCATCTCTTTCTCATTGATGCAATATGGGGTATTTAAACCCAATTACAATGAACTCAAATAAGGAAAGAAATAAAAACACAATCAAAGAGATAAAAATAGGATAAAGATAAAAAGGAAACTACATAATGCAGAATAAGTCGACTTAATAAATTATAACGATTATAGAAAGCCAATAAACGTAATAAACTCTCTCAAGTTGGAACATAGATGTCAATCATGTTCAACTTGGATTTGAAGTCATCGAACAAAGGAGGAGGAAGATTTTTGATGATGATATCTGGAGGATACAAAAGGAACACAAATTTCCCCGGATTCAATCTTTTCCTTAACGAAGTGTCTGTCAATCTCCACATGTTTGGTACGATCATGTTGGATCGGATTGTGAGCAATGCTGATGACGGCCTTATTATCACAAAATAGGTGCAGCAGGACGAAGTTTGGCATATGAACTTCATGAAGCATGATGCGTAACTAGAGGGCATCACAAATTCCCGAGGATATGGATCAGAATTCAGCTTCAGCTTTGCTCCGGGCAACCACAAACTGTTTTTTGCTTTTCTACGTGATAAGATTTCCTCATACAAATGAGCAATACCCCAAGGTGGTATGTCGATCATGAACCGACCCGACCCAATCAACATCTGTATAAATAATAATAGACCGAGAGCTGTGATGAGAGAAAAATATGCCCGGGTCCGGTGTACCTTTTAAATAGTGGAGAATTCGGTGGACAACTTGGAGATGGTGCTCATATGGGTCATGCATTATTTGACTCACTATATCAACTGCGTGACATATGTCCGACGAGTTTGGGCGAGGTAGATGAGTTTCCACACAAGACGCTGGTAGTGAGTCTTGTTGACAGACACAACATTAGAAATGTTAGATAATTTTCATTGGGATCCATAGGAATAACCACGGGTTTGCATAGAAGAAGATTGTTCTCTGTCAAGAGATCAACCATATATTTACATTGAGATAGACATATGCTCTGAGATGATCGAGTCACTTCCATGCCTAAGAAGTATCAGAGAGATCCCAAGTCCTTCATTTCAAAGGACTTAGCAAGAATATCTTTCAATGAATTCAATGCTAGGAGATTATTTCCTGTAAAAATAATATCGTAACATAGATAATAAGGATAGTTACCTGACCATTGGTGGAACGTCAGAGGAAGAGAGTGTGATCTGATTGAGCCCGAGTAAAACCATGATCGACAAGCACCTTTGTGAACTTGCCGTATGATCCACTTTAAAAATTACCTATTTTTAGTGTAGATTTCATGCTAACTTTATGCACATTTTTAAAGTTATTACACTTTAAAGGAAGGAATTTTGCATATTTTTGTCTTCAAGTATAAAAATATGATTTTAGGGAAAATCAAGTAAAAACTATGCAATTTTGAGCCAAAATAAGCAAGGAAGAAAATTTTAACTTAGCACATATTGATATGTCTTTCTATGCTTAATATCTTTTATATTTCTCACATATTTTTGGATGAAATTATACTTTTGAGAAATGTTGTTTTTATGTCTATCTTATAGATGAAGATGTTAGGAACGCAACGCAACTGAAATGGGCCGAAACGGAGTTGAAACGGAGCCAAACGGAGCAAAACAGTGGAGCTGCGCACAGGGTGGCGCCTAGGCGCCAAACCCGGCGCCCAGGCTCCAGTGATGACGAGAAAACAGCGCCTAGGCGCCAGAATCAAGGCCTAGGCGCCAGAATCATCCAAAAACGGTTATTGGACGGATTTTTGACAACTTTGGAAGGTATTTTGACGGTATTAAGTAGTTTCTAGACCTTCTAGAAGATTGAAAGTTACTCCTAATATATAGGACATGTGATACAATGTATCTGAACACATTAGAATGGTTTTAATCGCGAAGAGGTGCGACCTAAAGTGAAGGGGTGCGAAGACTTGGTCACAGGAGTCTGGCGCTGGCTCCGAGATCCGGCGTCTCAGGCACCGCAGTCGGTTTCAGAAGATTCGATGAATATGGACTACTTTTGAAGAGGTATCTTAAGCAACCCTTGGCCATTTTCAGAGCTCTATAAATAGGAGATATTTCTACAGGAAAAATGGCCTCTCTTGTCTCTCTCCCTCTCTCCCCCCTCTCTTCCCCCTTAGTCATTTTAGTCATTTTAAAGTCATGAAGATGTAGAAATATGAAGATGTAGATTTCTACATCTTATGGAGAGATTTGTGAGGGATTTTGAGATATTTATGTAAGGGATGTACGAGCGGCGCATGGATCGATGGGAAACTTTGGTGGAGAGATCTTCTTCTTTCCTTCGGAGGGAAAAAGTCTAAGTATTGTGTTCTTCATTCTCTTGTAATTATTGTAAACACTTTCAGTGGATTTTCTTTGTTTTAAACCAAGTTTTACGTCGTGATTTATTCATGCTTCGTAAGTGATTTTCTTTACTCTTTCTTTTAAATGAAGTACTGGCATGTGTAGGAAAATCATTTTTATGATAGAATTAACCATTAAATACTTCTAGGTGACAGATAGTTGCATAAATATAATAGAATACTAATGAAATAAGTTTCTTGTTGGCACTTAAATTATTACATAATTCTATCAACCCTTTTACTTCTTATGTCATTATTTTCGTTTACTTTTATTTTGTAAAGAAATAGATGCATGTTTAGGAATTAAGATTTGCTTAGATATTCTCTTATTAAATTATGGTGATGATATTCAGACCGGATCTTCATTTACTTTTCAAATTGATCACTTGTATTGTTAAAATTTGTTGAAGAATTCTGAGACCTAACCAGAGAAGAGTTCTTAACTAGTAGATATCACATGAATCCTTGGGTAATCGAAGACTATATGCGGGTTATTCAAGGTGAAGTGCAAATAAATTGGGAGATATTGTTTATTGGGCGTAGAATTGATTAGTTTTAGAGTGACGGATTAAATTTTAATAATTTGGTGCATAGAAGAGAACGGGTCACTTAGTAGGCCGACCATTCTGCACACTCGGACATCTGTAAGTGTGAGCCTATATTAACCCATTCTACTAATAAAACATCCCGAACCGATCTATAGATTAGCCGATGTTCTTTACACTCAGACTAAAGGGTAAAGAATAGGATTGCTTCTATTTAGCACTACTACATAAAATTATAAGTATTTCTTTCCTACACATTATCTATGTAATTACAAGAGAAAGGTAGTCTTTAACATCTCAAAATTCTTCAAACCAATTTATCCATAAGTTAACTTTTTATTTAAGAACTTTATTTAGGATTAGTTATTAAAAAATCCATTTTAATCTACATTCCAAATTTAGGCCTTATAGAAATATACTGGAATTAGCCTAAAGAAATTCTTACCTTACTTCTCTGTGGGATCGATACTAGGGTTATAAAAGAAAATCTTATATTACTTGAAACGATACGTATACTTGCGTAGTACCCATAGTGTGTAAAATATTTTCTAAAATTTTACAACATTTTAATTTTATACACTAGCTGTTATTTATAAATTGGGTCAAGTTTTTGGCTATCTTTTGGAAGCTAAAATTACCGCGTTATTGCGGGTCAGGTCACTGTACCAGGCCCTTGGGGACTGTTTTAACCCATAAAGGAACTTTCGCAGTCCGCACACTTGCTCTCTAGAGTCAGTAGAGTCAAAGCCAAGAGCGAGAGACATGTATACCTCTTCTGTAAGCTCTCCTAAAGAACACATTTTTGACTTATGGCTGGAATAATTACTAATCCAGATTCACCTCAAGGGACAACATGACCCGAATAGTGTTTAACTTGCCCACTGAAGCAAATGTCTCGTTATAGTCAACTTCGTAGGGCAGTGAGCACCGTTTGGCGATTAACCATTCTTTGTTGCGTCCAAATGATCCATCAAAGTTGAACTTGATGCTGAAAATACATCGGCACCACATAAATTTCTTATCCCGAGGAAGATCAAAGACGTCTCACATATGGTTTTGCTGAAGGGCATTCATCTCCTCTATTATTGTCGTTTTCCAGGCTGGTTCAACAAGTGCACCCTCAATAGTAGCTGGGATCTGACGGTTTGTCAACGCAGTAGCAAATGCTCTGTAAGTCGATGATAAACTGCAGAAAGAGATATATTTTGCCATAGAATAGAGGGAGCATGTCTGATTTAATGCCTTACTCGGAGAACTCACCTCATTCGCAGGAGGGATTGTGTTGAGGATGTCGCCTGGAATGGAATCTGTCCTGTAAGGAGGTAGCGGGTTCCAGAGTAGAAGCATTGGAATGGGTGAGCCGAGTGTAGACATGGATGGTGGGAGGAGGAGATGGTGTACTCACCGAATCAGGGGACTCGCCGAATGGTGCACTTGCCGGAAAAGGGGACTCTTCAGTGGTAGGAACAATGGGGGGAACTTCCACGACCCAAGCTCCCTCTCACTTGCAGTCGAGTTAGGAAAATATAGACCACTTTCAAAGAAGGAGACATCAACACTCGCATACAATTTGTTAGTGGTAGGATCAATACACCAATATCTCTTTTGAGTGGAGGAATATCCAAGGAAGATACATTTAATGGATCTGGAATCAAGTTGACTCAAATTGGGAGCAGTGTTATAAACAAAAGCAGTGCACCCAAAAATCTTGAGGTCTAAAGTGGAGAAAATCCGATTGCCAAGGAAACATGACCTCAGGACAACTAAGGTGTTCGGAACTTGTGAATTTTAGAAGGAACTCTATTTATGACATATGTGACAGTGAGAATGACATCGCTGCAAAACCGTTTTGGGACATTAGATTAAAACATAATGGAGCGAGCAACATCGAGGTGAAGTTTTTTTTTTTTTGGCTATCTCATTTTGTTGAGTGTCTGTAGACGAGTTATGGTGGATGATGCCCTTTCCAAGAGTTTACCCAAAATAGAGTTGAAAAACTCACAATCATTGTTGATTCGAAGGACCCGAATAGGAGTTTTGAATTGAGTTAAAATGAAGGTGTTGAAGTTTTGGAAGGTGATAACAACCTCCGATTTGTCTTTTAAAATATAAACATACGTCATTCGAGTGTGATCATCAATCAAAATTAGAAACCATTATTTTTTGGTGTAGCTGGGAGTGTGAGAAGGTTCACATTGGTCACTATGAATGAGAGAGAAATGAGCATAAGGTGTGTAAGTGTTGGGTTGGTAATGGACTCGATGATGTTTGACTAACAGACATGTCTCACAATTGAAATTAGAAAACTTCTTATTAGAAAAAAACAAAGGATATAAATTTTTTAAATATTGGAAACTAGGATGACCTAAATGATAATGCAACGATATAATGAGACATTCACTGACTCGAGATAAGCTACAACTCCTGAGAGGTGTGTCTTCACTCTTCATGTTCTTCTCTTTGAAATAGTAGAGTCTAACGAACTTCTCAGCAGTTCCAATTATCCTCTCTGAATGACGATCTTGAAAAACACAACAATCAGAAGAGAAATTAGCAACTCAATCAAATCATTAGTGAACTTGCTGACATGTAACAATTTGCATTGTAACTGAGGAACATGTAAAACAGTCAATAGAGTTAGATCGATTTTTAGTATAACTGACCATTTAACATCATTGAAATTACACGAGCCATCGACAACTGACGGCATCCTTTCCATAACACGGATAATAAGTCGAGAAAACTTGTGAGCATCTAGTCATGTGATCTGTGACACCTGAATCAATAATTCATGGACTAGATATGAAATAAACCGTGAAAACCATATAAAAAGTACATTGTCCGATGTGGGAGGTCGATGGACCCATAGAGACTTGATGGGCTCCAGTAGCTAGTTCAATTGCTCCATCTGGTTTCTCAGGGATTTGGAAGATTCTGGGATGTTTCGGATAGGAGTTGGTTGAATCGTGGTAAATTCGGATGTTATCGTGAGGCCTTGGTATCAAAGGATTTGGCCAAAGGTTTGTATAGCTGTTTATCGTGAAATTTCCAACACTTGTCTCGAGTGTGGTTAGGTTTTTGACAGTAAACGCAAGTGGAGTGACCGGTTTGAGGTGGCATGGACAAGGGTTGAGCACGATTCAAGTTGGTTCTGACTGAACCAAAAGTGTTATGGTTGTGTTTCTGTGTCATCGATGAATTTAAGTAGGGTCACTGGCTGATGGATACAATTGCAGGAATCCAGACACCTACAGGATGCTAGTCTACTGTAGGAATTCTGCTGGACAGATACAATTGCTCTTGCAGAGGAATTCCGCTGTTGGAATCAACCGACTTTAGGAATCAACCGGCGGAAGAACTAGCAATAGGACGAATCAGTGACGGAGGAAAACAATGGCAGCGGGAAAAAATACAGGGGGAAATCTACCATGTAGCACAGGTGACCACTAGATCTTGTGGCTTGCAGGAAGGCTATGCTTGGTGACTGCATAGTGCAGCTATTGGAATAACGACTATTAGAATAGCGAGATCCTGCATGGTGCTGCTATTGGAACAATAGGAAGCTGTCTGTAGAAACGCCAGCGGCCGGATCAGAGAAAAGTAGCGACTGCACCTACTGTAACCAACAAAGGAGGCTAGTAGCTCGGAGATGGCGACTGCCAGAACCGGCAAAGGAGGCCGGTGGCCAATGGATCTAGGGTTAGACTCTGATACCATATTGAATTGGTGATCAAGGCAGCTTTTCTCATTGATACAAAGAGGGGTATTCAAACCCAATTACAATGGACTCAAATAAGGAAAGAAATAAAAAATACAATCAAAGGATAAAAACAGGATAAAGATAAAAAGGAAGCTACATAATGCAGAATAAGAGGAATTAATAAATACTACTGACTATGGAAAGCTAATAAACCTAATAAATCTAATAAAGATTTTGATTCTAATTGGAGTATTCAGAGTGTTAACCTACTTTGTAAATTAAAAAAAATTTATAATTTTTTACTAAAAGGGACATAAATCATAAAAATTTATTGTCGTTCACCTATTTTTAGTTGCTTTAAAGTAGATTTACTGAATTAAATCTTAATTTTTGTATTTGCATTGTTTTATTTGTTTATTTATCAAGCATATTTTGCTATATGTATTTGAAGTACACGTATCATTAGCCACATAGCATACTTGAGATAGTCCTTCATATAATTAACTTTCTTGCACCAGAGTAGATAAAAAATATTATCTTATTTCTATTGTACCTTAATAAAATTTCTTTATCTATAACCCTATTTCTCTTACAGTTCATTTTCTTTGCATTTTGATAGGCATAATTGGAAGTAGCTAAATGAGCTCTTTCTATCTTATTTCAATCTCCCTTCCTCTTGCACACACTAAGCAGTGGGTTTAGTTCCCATTATTGTAACTTATATGAGGATTAAATGTGTAGGAAGAGTGATCAAAATTAAATGCATGACAATATCATCAAACATCTCCAAAGAAAGAAAAGAGTAGTTCTTCTTTCTTTTATCACTTAGGAGCCGTGCGAGGTGAAAGTCTCATGCATGATTTTGAAAGAGATAAAGAAGTGAGGAATCATCTTTTCGACTCTGACTCTCCCACTCCAATAGTTGCTTTTCTTTCTGTCAGTCAAGTAACAAGATTGGACATTTCCATAATATACTATATTATATTTTCTTTGCCTTAATGCTGCATTGAACAAACTTATAGAGAAATGGTTTCTTTAAAAAATATATAGTTAATAACTATTAGTAATATGGCTAATAATATGCATTTTATTTGCACCAACATTTTTCATGCATGAAAAATGCCAAAATTGTCATATATTTATTATTACAAACGAATATGAAGAGTCAAAAAAGGAGTTTTGATCTCGGTTATTACTTTTTGCATAGATCTGTCTAATTCTTTAATAATATCTACATATTTCAAAACAAATAAATTTACATATAGTGGTGTCTTTGGTAGCATAATACTTGAATTTAGTTTATTTTAAATTGTTAGGAAAACAACTCTTCCTTTTATTCTTCAACTGAAAATATATGTTGCATATTTATATATACTCCAGTCTGTACAGTTTAGGAATATCTCTAATGGAGAAAAAATCCTGCAATTAGATCTCCTCGAATTAAGTTACATAATGTAGAAAATAAATTTATCAGATTTCCTATATTCAAGCTACCATAATCAAGTCTTCTAATATAGAACTATTTGATTTATTATTTTCGGTAACACTCGCTTTAAGTTAGGGCATAGATATTTATCTTGCTTAGCTTGTTACAAATATGAGTGACCTTAGTTTCTTTAAGGGTCTTTCTGAAGTTGTCCTTTAATTATTCCTCAGTCTTTACATGAGTCGTAGAAATTAAATTTTGTTGAATATTTTCATGAACAAATGACAATATAACTCAATATGCTTAATTTGCTCATGGAAGACGGGGTTTGAAGCAATATGTATTGCAGCTTGGTTATCACAACGCAGACATAAGTACAGTATCCCGATGTCGATCATCTATCAATAACTGAACCCACCCAAGCAACATCTGTGTATGCCTCTATGTTATGTTGTGCGGTTTTCTAAAAGAGTAAACCCTTGTATGGAGTATTTTTTAGATATTTGAGAATCCTATTAACTGCTATTAGGTATTTCTGATAGGGTGATTGCATGAATTAGTTCACCAAATTCACAATAAAGATAATATTTGATTATGTATGTGATAAGTATATTAACTTTCCCACCAACTTTTGATACTGAACTGTATTTACAGGATCACGTTCCTTCCTATCTCTCAATTTTTGATTGGGATCAATTGGAGTGTTTGAAGCAATAGGTATTCAGCATGGTTATCACAACACAACTTTGCTAGAACTGATATCTTAAAACCCATTTTGGTCAAGAATTGGGAGACCCACATCAATTCACTTGAAGTTCGTGCCATTGCATGGGTTTTGCATTGGATCTTGACACTACGCTCTATTTTTAATTCTTCCTTAGTCCTGATACCACCAACAAAAATACAATATGCAGTAGTGGATCTCCAATCAATCTTGGAACTTGCCCAATCTGCATTATTACTACCTTCTGCCTAATCTCCAATTAATCTATTTATATTTTCAATCTCTCATATAACATGGGAACCAGTTGAACTACCTTATGGCAAGAAAATTGTTGTTTGTAAATGGATTGAAAATATGATACTAACTCAGTACTAAATTTTATAAAATAAAGTCAAGTCATATGAGAGAAATCATCTATAATGGTGACAAAATATCGAAATCAAATAGATAAAGCAGAACAATGTCCCCAATCATCAAAATGAAACAACTTAAAATTATGACTAACTCTTTATTAACTCTGATAACAGAAGACAAATGATGTTATTTAGCAAAATTGGCATGACTCATAATCTAGAGATGATAATTGTTGAAGTTGAGGATATAACTTTTTTAGCATTGCTAGTGATGGATGGATATCCTAATCAACAATGCATCTCAAAAGGAGATAAGGTGTTGGAAAAGGCTATGGTCGAGGTTGTTCATTATCCAAAATTTACAGCCCCCCGACTCACGTCCTTTACTAATAATATTTTTCTTCATAAGATTCTTAAAAAACAATGATCAGGAAAAATAATAATAATATAAAACAAGTGAGAGCATGTGTAATTTTAGTAACAAATAAGATTAAAAGAGAATTGAGGTGAACTAAAGATAAAAGTTAAAGGCAATGTAGATGTAACGTTGAAGAGGCTAGAACCAAGAACATTAGAGGTAGATCAATCTGCTAAGGTGATGGAAGAAATATATTTATGAAAATGTGAAAAAGAGTTTTGAATTACCTGTCATGTGATATGTATCATTAGAATAACAACCCATTGTGTGGAAGAGGAAAGATAATGATAATTATTATCTGACTCAGCAAGGGCAGTGATAGAGGGAGATTTTTTGGATGCGTCCTGAAATTGGATAAATTTAGCATATACTTCTACAGAAATTGAGAAGTCCGACTTTAAGAGGCCTCATTAGTATTGTCCATGTGAGCTGACCATGATCTTGAACCATTCTAATTCTTTTTAGCAACTTCTAATATGTTCTCTCATATGACCGGGTTCATTGCTGTAGTAGAAAACTGCTATCGAGTTTTGATTTACAGAAATTTGAGTTTCACTTCTATAATTGCCCGAGATTGAGATTTACTAATGTTTTTATTTTATTTTGGCTAGCAAGAGCAATAAAGTTGTTGAACGAATGAAGCATGACAACTTTGAATAGTATGCAATACTCTATTATCTGCTTCCCTCAGTGTAGTAACTCCAATGTTAGATAAAATATGTAATTTGACACTTTCATATTTAGAGTTGAGGTCAGCTAGAAAACTTCTAATAGCTATTTGTTCTCTTTGAGCCTACTGAATCCGGACATTAGTACTGAAGGGCAGTAGTGCATTTAATTCTTCATAAACATGTTTAAAGTGCATGTGATAAGTGATTGATCCCGTTGTTCAGTTTGATAGAACTTCTTGTTTACATTAATGATTTGAACAATATTTTCTCTAGTAAACACAAATGCCAATTCCTCCGTTGCATCTTTAACACAGTTACAATGAGTAATATGATCATATTACTTAGGTTTGATAAAATTCCATATTTGTATCAAGAGATGGGCATCAATTCTCGTTCACTCGGAATAATTTGAATCAATCTCAGCTGGAGGATTATCAAGAAAGTGACTTTCTTGAGAAATATTTCTCAAGTAAGCCTCACAGTATTGTTTCAACAAAAATAATTGAGGCCATTTAATTTTTCATGAATAATTTTTGTTACTGATGAAATCAAACTTGTTACCATATTTTTGTTCACCAACCATGACCCTCTTCAAATATTCAAAGAGATTGAATCAACTAATTCCAATGATGTTATTTGTAGATAGAGGATAGGGGAGAAACTAACCACTGTGCTACGATCCCACCATCTGTTTTAGGCAAACCAATAAGCCGAGCCTCTTTCAGATGAACTCCTGAAAACGATGGCATGCACGAACCGAAGGATGAGACAAATGCCATAGATGAACAATAATGAGCCATAGAACTCAAATAACTAGACGAATAGTTCGACAATGGCCAAAGACAAACAAACTCGACGAATGACACTGCTAGAGACGACTGCTCGTGAGATGACTGCACTTGTCGCGCGGTGTTGACATGGTGAATACCAACTGTTTGTCGAATCGTTCATCTTTGACGTACAGACTAACGATTCAAATGACGCAGATAAAGCCACACTTGCGTGTGGGGAACTATGCTGAGACGAGTAAACTATCGACAATGAGCCGTGCATGGCATTGATGCCATGTGAGGAAAACAACTCTTTCTCTTCTTATTCAATTGAAAACTAATTATATATTTATATACACTCTAATATCTATAGTTTAGGAATATCTCTAATAGATAAAAAATCTTGCAATTAGATCTCATATAATTAGATTACTTAATATATAAAATACATTTATTAGATTTTCTAAAATCAATTTATTGTAGTTAAGTTTCCTAATATAGAGCCATTAGATTCATTACTTTTCATACAAAAAATAACGGATAATAATTAATGCCACGTTCTTGAAAATTATCGCGGTAGGGTGGTATTTTAATGTCTTAGCATTATATGAAGTTCCACTACATACGGATAAAATTGGGAAACACTAAGATTTTTTATGTGGGAAAAACCTGAAAAGTGAAAAAACCACAGAATCTAGCCCAGTCAAAATAATCTCCTATGTGTTTGTAAGTACAGAACCTTCTCTTGCAATTGGGAGGATGAGATTACAATATTGCCTTAAAAATTATACTTGGCTTTGTATAACACAAAGAAAGTGTTAGATAAAAAAAATCATATTTTGACTACAACGGTTGCAGGCAATGGATACCGGCGGTAGGCTGTGACATCCGACAGTCAGCGGCTACAGAGACTGATAGTTACTCGCCGATTCTTATTCGAGTCTTCTCTCCAAACTAGGCTCTAGAATTCCACTTATTTTTTTTCTACCCCCCCCCAACACTCAAGGGAAGGGTATTTTGGTCTTTGGCTCGTAGCTTCCCTAACCACTTGATCGGTTGGTCCATGCTGATCCCCCTCGATCATAGGTAAACTTCAAGAATTTGTGTGCCTTAATGGCCTTAGAATTTAGTGGTCTTTGGATCGTCCGATATTTCTTTACGAGACGGTCAATTTGACTATAATATGTCAAATTCGGGGTTCATTTGACAATCCTATCGACGATCCGGAAACTTGATGTGGGCTTGATTAGATCCGGATTGAACCGATTTTTATATCATTGGATTCGTCTTATGGATATGGTGAGTTCGACTCTAAACTTGTTAAAATGGATGCCCAGATAATCTTGAAATTGAATTCAAAATCTTTATTGTTAAAAAATGCATCGAGATTCATGCCGGATAAAAATTTCACACATCAATTACAAAAAGTGGAGACCAGATTAACAACTATATCTAGTTGTAGTTGTGCTGATATCTAATTTTATTCTAGTGATTTAATCAATGGGATTAATACAACATGCTATTCATAGACAGAATAATAAATACGACATAGTTCTATAACATATGGCGAGCACTAACTGAATGTCAAGTACTGGACCTCAATGATAATTGAATTTTTGAAATTCATGCAAGACTTAAACGTGCATGACTAGCAAACATATTCCGGACCCATTTTAATAAGTTCAATTTTTTTTTCTCATTTTAGCAGCTGTATTTAATATACTTCTCTCTAGGGCAGTCAAAAAAGCTCGTTGATCGAGAATAACTCGTGTTTGGCTCGATTTGACTCAAAAGAATTAAATAATTAAATAATAATATTTGGGTGGTATAAATGTAAACAGGTAAGAGTTGGGTGGTATCTATGTAAACACACTTAAAAAAATTCCATCTCCTCCCCATCGCCCCGCTGTCTGCACCCTGGTATGTATGTAAATGCTTTAGGTGATAGACAAGTAACTTCATAAGAAATGGTTGTTTTGTACGTGAATAAGCCTTGGAATAATCTCTCCATAGAGAAAACGTGGAAAGAAACTTTTGGTTTGTTCTTTACTTTAGTCCCACATCGGGAGTCCGAGACTTCATATGTGAGAAAAGCACTTTAAAAGCAACAGAATTTTTCTGTTTAATGTTGTAAAGTAATTGATATTATATAATATATTTATATTAAATAAATATATATATTTAAAATTTCGAACATCATAAGAGGAGAAATAAAATATTAGGTTTGGTTTGTTAAATAATTGAATGAGTCGAACACAAGTTTAATTCTAATAAATTAGTTTAAATTGAGTGAATACGAATAGGCTATTCACGTGTCATTTTGAATACTAGTCGAATATGAGCATAAAATTGGAATGAGTTGAAGACGAACAAGTCTTCGGTTCGCTCAAACTTGGCTTGTTTACACCACTACTCTAAAAAAAAAAATAAACAACAAGGGGTAAAACCGCTACAACATGCAATCTTATGGAATTTCAGATGTAGAAGATAATAGATGCACTGTAATTGTTAGAATGACTTTTCTATAGAGAAAAAAATTCCTTTTTTAAAAATCTATTTTGCTGAAATAATCAACACAGGGAAAGTACAATAGAAATTTTTCCTTGTAATTGATATGATAACCACTTTAATACCACTTCTTAGAAATCTATAATGATGAACATAACATTCATCAAACCGAAATCTCACGTCAAATCATCAATAATAGAAGTACACTCAAATTTATTGAAACATAAAATTTGGTTATCATTTTTCAAAGTTTGTAATGATGCTCAACAAAGAGCGTTATTTAGCTTATGGATGGTATGCAAGCAAATGAACAAATCACTACTTAGACTAGAGACTAGGACATATTTCTAGTATTAGTATATTATTTTATCTTGATATATGATAAAAGTAAAATAAAATACTTAAGCTTTGCACTTTATAAAGTCCATAGTAAATAATGAGATAACTCGAAAATCACATTAACAATAATCCAATATGATAACAAATTTTTGTGACTTTAACTTTAATAACATAGTGTAATCAATATTTTTATGTAGGTCTATGATGCCTGTATTTACTTTGAAGCAATCGGTCAACTAAGTATACATATCGATCAAATAATATATGAAATTAGAATCCACTAATCAATCTAATGAGGAGATTTATCAACTTTTTTAACATATATCGTTCTAGTTTACTGTGCCGCAAAGTCTAGTTTGATGGGATTAAATTTGTAGAAGGTGAAAGGTTTTAAAATCCTAATGCAGACAAAAATAAAAAAAATAGAACTACGTTTTGTTGGAATTTCTCGTAGGTAAAAGGTACATACTCCCTTGACACGGTCTAGTGTTTTGTTGATGTTTTTCCTACGAGTTTCCCACATTATTATTGACAACTAGATACAAGTCATTCTTAGCCTATGTCTTGGTCATAAGAATTATTGGACACACATATGACAATTAAGGGGGCTTAACCATGCAAGGTTTCCTATGAATCTTCTAATCCCCTATCTAGGTTGAACTCTCCTAATGACGATTTGTTTATTTTATTAGGTGAATGTGTGTTAACATGCTTGTTTTTTTAGTCGATGGCTAGAAGTTTTAGATCACAATAAGTTTTAACTTCCTAGTTGGTCAGATCAAGAGTAAACTACGATCAGAAGGTTAACATATCAACATATGAAATCCAAAACTTAGAAAAAACATTCAGAAAAAAATTTCATGGATAAAATAACGAAGAAATCATATATCTTATATCATAGGAGTACAAAAAAAAAAGCTATTATGCATGAAGAAAGAAAACAAAAAGATTCTCATTGAAAACATTAAAGAAAACAGTGTAAGTGGGTACAAAAAACTCAAATCCGAGCCAATATCCCTTTCCAATACACCACAATCTTCTTCGTACAATGCAAGCTCTCCATCAATCTCCCTCGTAGAAGTTCATACAAATCCTCACTTTTAACTCTGTCCAAACTCTCACAAAGACTAAACCCTAGATGTTTCCTAAGGAAAACCCAAGAGAACCCTAGGTCACACAAACTCTTCTCAAAACAATGTTGAAAAGAGGCCTCCTAGGAGCCTAGGGTGTCTTCTAATGTTCATGCCTTCTCTTATATACTTTGGGCTCAAAATCATGCAAAAAACCTTCCAAAATTGTCAAATTGTGGAATGTGTTGTGCGTCTGCTGAAGCGATGGTGCAAAAGTACAGTGTTGCGGCGCGGGCGTGCCAGGCGTTTGGTGTGATGGCGCGTATGTGCAACTAGTAAGCATGGATGTGTCGTGGCAGCGCGATCTTCTCCATAGAGAAGGTGACACGGGCACACTTCTCATTGGTGCTGGTTTGCTTCCAACTCGAGAAGATGGTGCAGGCGTTCCAGCCTTTGGCTCGGGCACGCCAATAACCTTTTGACCATTTTGTCATCTTCAACTCCCTGGAGCGTGCTCAACATCTGTAACCTATAAAAATAGCTTCCACAAGCATATAATCATTATAATAAGCAACTAAAGTATGAGATTTACAGAGGAAAATGTCGCTCATTTGATTCACATCAGTTTAAATTGGAATATCTTAACATTAAGCAAATTAATTTGAGAGAGATTTAGAAGTATTGCCTTAGATGAAAGGATTGTGACTTGAACTGAAAACTCCTAAAAAAAACACCTGAATTTGAATTTTGATTTATGAATTAAATGTCCTACGTTGAAAAAAAGTGATTGTCTGAACAACTTTTTGAAGTTGTTAAATTACAAGTTACAAATATTGGTTAAAATTTGTAATTCATGACCATTTAAATATTGCTACAGGTCATCTTTTTACCAGGGAATACAAATGTATCCTTTTTTTTTCAATTAAAACTTTGACATTTGGCTTTCTACTTAAATTTGCATTTTGGATTATGGATGAATGATGTTTCATTTAAAATTATGTCTACAATAAATATTCTCTATTAGGTCATTTTACTGGAGGAAGTTGGTAAGTTTGACATTAATTGAATTACTATATTTACAAAGAACTATTTGTATTAGAATGTTGTTGAAACTGGTTTATAATGTACCTTGAAATATTTGTCAAATTGGGCCTTATTAGTTTGCATCTCCATTTTCCTCAAATGATTTTTTCTTTTTTAATAATCTCACCATCTACTTGGGTTTGTACTTTTATGATGAAAGGGGGTTTGTGAGACATCTCTTCTAGGAAGAACTTATTCAGCTCCTGAGATTTATGAGAATTCTCAAAGACCATCATGTATAGCTAGGGCTGTGAACAATTTGATTTCGAGCCGAGCTGGGGTTAAGTCAAATTTGGCTTAAAAGATTTAATTATGGATCAAAATTAGTTCATCCCGAAATTGAAACAAGCGGGCTCAAAATGGAGCTATTTGTTGATTTCAACTAAACATGTGTATGTGTGTGTGTGTTTATATTTATATATGTATAACTTCAAGCTGATCTCAAATCGTTCTCTAGCAATTGATGATCTTCGAGCTAAACTCTCAACCCTATTTTTAGCCATTCTTATAAGGAATTAGTTCAATCAAAATTAGTTCCTCAAAATATGAAAGCAATGTTTCAAAGCAAAAAAATGGTTAATTATATAGATTGATGCAAATTAAAGGATACTGTAGTTTTTGAGAGAAAAAAATAATTTCTCGTCAATTTTATAAGAAACGGTTACAAAATCAATAGCAGGGGAAGGCCGCCAAATTAGGTAAGGCACAAAATCAGGTATAAATATCCCTTGCTAGAATAAGTAACAAACATTTCCAACAATAAAAAATTTTAGAAGTTGAAAATACTAGAAATGATAAAAAAAAAGCTAAAATTTGAAATACTTAAAAATCCCCCCTCAAGTTGGAGCATAGATATCTATCATGTCCAACTTGCTTACAAAGAGCTCAAAACTAGGCTTGAGAAGTCCTTTGGTAAATATATCTGCTATTTTTTCTGTAGTATGAGTAAATGACATCAAATAGCTCCACAATTAATCTTCTCTTTTATGAAGTGTCTGTTAATCTCCACATACCTTGTGCAATCATGTTGCACTAGATTTTCTGCAAAGCTTATGGTGGCTTTATTGTCATAGTATAACTTCATGGGCATATTTATCGGGATCCACTGCTCTTCAAGAATTCTCTTTAAACGTAACATCTCACGTACTCCTTTAGCCATATACCTATATTTTCTACCTCGACACTAATCCTCTGAACCACATTCTCTTTATTACTTCTCTATGTAACCAAATTTCCCCATACATAAGTACAGTATCCGGATGTCGATCATCTATCAATAACTGAACTCACCCAATCAACAACTGTGTATGCCTCTATGCTATGTTATGCGGTTTTCTAAAAGAGTAAACCGTTGTATGGAGTATTTTTTAGATATTTGAGAATCCTATTAACTGCTATTAGATATTTCTGATAGGGTGATTGCATGAATTAGTTCACCAAATTCACAATAAAGATAATATTTGATTATGTATGTGATAAGTATATTAACTTTCCCACCAACTTTTGATACTAAACTGTATTCACTGGATCACATTCCTTCCTATCTCTCAATTTCTGATTGGGATCAATTGGAGTGTCTGCATCCCTACAATCTCATCCCAGTTTCTTTGAGAAGACGATGAACGTACTTATTTTGGGAAACATCAATCCCTTTCCTCGATTGAGCAACCACCATACTAAGGAAACCTCAGAGATCCCAAGTATTTGATTTGAAAACCGACGAGAAAGTAGATTTCAAACAATTCATCTCTTGTGTCATCCTCGGTGAAATATATATCATCCATATATACGATCAGTATGACTGCATTCCCATATTTTGAATGTTTAAAGAACATTGCATGATCTCCTTATGCTTGAGTATGCACCCGACCGTTAACAAACACATTAAATTTCTCAAATCACGTTCTGGGCGACTCTTTCAACCTATATAATATCATCTTTAATTTACACACCTTTTGTATCGAACTTCTGACTAAATCCTGGAGGTACATCTATGAACAGCTTTTCCTCCAAGTCCCCATTGATAAATGCATTTTTATATCAAACTGTTTAAAACCTTATTGGGAGTTCTATTTATGAGGAATGTAACAGCACAAATGGTTTCACCCAAATATATTTTTGCACTTGAGTGGTAAACATCAATTCATAGGGGTGTGCATTATTTGGTCAAATAATGAAAAATTAAATGGATGAAATTTGTTTGGTTCAGTTCGGTTTCAACAATGGATTTCAGTTTTTGGTTTTTAAAACTTCAATATTTGATTTTCATTTTTCAGTTCGATTTTAATTTTCATTTGACCGAACTAACCAAAAAATCCAAACTTTATTAAAATTTTTACTATATTTTAATTTCATGTGGCATAAATTTTAAAAAATTAAAAATTATATTATATGCAATATTTGATTGAAATAAATAGAGGATTAATAAAATTAAATTGATATTTTGTAGCTAAAGTATGTAATACATAATGTTTATACTTAGCCAAACACCAATAAACAATTAAATTTTAGTTTGTTCATAACCGAACAGTTTAAATCGAATATATTTCGATTCAATCGGTTCGATTTGATCAAAATTTAGATTAGTTTGGTTTTCTGGATTTTGGATTTCGGTTGCAATTAGTTTGACCAATTTTAAAACCAACCTATCCAAACAGACCGAATGCTCACCCTTATCAATGCCCAAGCAATTTCTAATAAGCGTTTGTTATTTCTTCCAGTTACAGCATTTTATTGTGGAGATTCTACACAAGAACTTTGAAGAACTATCTTTTTTTCGAAAATGACCAAAATATATTTGAAATATTCTTAGTCATTACTACTTCGTAATATTTGATTAGTTTTTGAAAATTGTGTGAAAATTTTTTGACAATTATGTCCACTTTAGGTTTTTTTTATTAAAAAACCCCAACTTAATATTATGTGATCATTGGTAAATGTTACAAACTTTTTTTTCCTAAAATATACAAGAGCTTTACAAAGACCCCAAATATCACTATGAATCAGAGTAAAATGTGTAGTTGGTTTGTATATTTTAGGAGAAGAAGGCGCACGATGATGTTTAGCAAATTGACAAACTTCACATTGAAATGAAGACATTTTTATTTTGAAATAAATTGGAAAATAAATATTTTAAATACTGCAAACTAGGATGACCTAACTTATAATGTCATAACATAATATCATTGTCTTTGGAAACAAAAATAGAATTTAAATGAATACTTTAACATTGTCTATTCGAGTCAAGTCCATCGTTAAAATAATAAAATTCATCTTTTTCCTTGGCATTGTCAATTATCCTCCAAGTAGTCAATTCTTAAAACTCACAACAAAAATGATAGAAATGAGCTTTACGTCGATGGTCAATTATTATTTCATTAATGGACAACAAGATACAATATAAATTAGGAAAATGGAGTACATCGTGAAGAGTTAACAATGAAGTGAGTTTGACAGATCTTATCCCAACAATTATCGAGAGAGAACCATCAATTATCTTTATTTTGTATTGCTTGCACAAGTTCTGTAGGATGAGATCTATTTAGAGCAACTAGTTATATGATCAGTTGCACCATAATCAGTAATTCAAGAATGAATAGAATTAGGAATAACACCTAACAATGCAATGGCTAGAGTATTACCCTTTTCTAATAAAGAACAAGTTGGGGTCAAGGACAACATTGGAGATTGAAACAATTTTTGCATATGCTTTAATTGCTCCTTGGTGAAAGGGACTTCATCCGAGTTTGTTGAAGGCTCTAAAGTTTCTTTAGCAGTGGCTCGATGAGCTCAACCTTCACGTTTGGATTTTGATTTTCAATTCACAGGTTTACCATGAAGCTACCAATATGTACCTTGTGTATGTCATGATTTTTTGCAATGCTTGCACTATAATTTCTCACTCCCCTCCTTGTCAGTATCAACTCCTTTTGACATAAGCGCTAAGTTCTGTTTGGCGTTAAAAAAGGTTAGGTGTTTCGCAACATGTTTTTTTTTATTGATTCTTCACATCTAATCTTCGGAAAAACTTTTGAATACAGGGTAATGGTTTCTTACCGAGAATGTGACCCCAGACTTTCATCTAAACTCCGATTAAAACCAACTAAAAATATGTAGACCTATTTGTTTTCATGTCTCTTCTTATGGCGAGCATAGTCGTTTGAATTCTCCCAAATATTACCAGAACTTCGACCAAGCTCCTAACATAATGTTACCAACTCATTTCAATAAGCAGTAATATCACGGTCGTTCTACTTGGATTTCTGAACTTAAGTTTTCAACTAAAAAATTTGGGAAGAATTCTCTAGTTCTAAATAAAGATCTCGAATGAGTTCTTAGATATCTTGAGCAGTGACAAGGAATAAACGATACTTTCTTAAGGCAGGTTTCATGGAGTTGATGAGCTCAACCATAACCTGAGCTGCCATAGTTTTCAAATTAGCGTTAGCAGCAACATGTTATGAACTTTCACTAGTCAAAAGCCCAATTTTGCCTCTACCGTCAATTGCCAATTTTTCTAGATAGAGTATTATAACTATGAGATAAGCTGTTGAATTCTGAGAATAATGATCAACAAATACCGACATGAGACAGGTTGCAAGGTGAGGCGAAGTGGTTTCAAAATTATTGGACCCGTTAGAGGTGGTAGAATTTGGACTTCGGCCATCATCGGTGACTCATACAACATCAACTGAATCAGAGGAGAGGAGGGCGTGATGAAAACACATGAGCAGTAGCTACCTTGTGGTGAAGAAGCTTGAGTGCCAATGATGGGTTGCTTTGTCGATTGCTACTCGAGAGAAACTGCTTTGTAAGACAAAAGACTGCGATTTCAATCATGCTATTGGAGTTTCGTTGTTAGTTATTTCTTGCCTAGGATAAAGTCAACAGAGAAGAAGCTAGTGGAGAAGAAGCCGCAACTCTCGATACTGTGACAGACCCAAAGCCCTCAATGCGAAACCGATCCAGAACCCTCGATGGATAAGGACATAACTTCAGCCGTAAATTCCCTATGCTATAATAAGGAAACAAACATTACCAACAATAGGAAATTCTGAAGGTAGAAAATACCAAAAACAAAATGTACTAAAAATAGAATTTTCTAAAATTCCAATAGAAACAAATCTATGATTCGTGTAATAAATATGCTTTTAGATTTCGTGAATATTGATCTTCTTGTTTAGACTACTTAAATTTACCTGTTGTTTTTCTTATAACTTCCACACCTTTTTGCAATGTTAAAAATGTCCGCTAATTAGAATAAGTTTACACTTGCTTTCTATTATCAACTTTTTTGTTAGTCCATATGAAATCATAAAGTTAAAACCAAGTCATTTTTTTCATCTTCAACTCTAGTTTTCCATATCTCTCTACTTTCTCTCTCTCTCTTTGAGCTCCCCCAACCACTCGTTCATCTAAACCGCAAACAATTTGGGCTGAAATTTAGAGGTCAGGGCCAAGGTGATGACTAATAATTTAACGGTAGGCAACCAGATGTTGTATTTCTAAACTTGTGATTTAGCAAGATCATTGATTATTACTTGGGTGACTAAATTCTTACTGACTTGTGGGGTAACGTTTGGATACGGGCACTTTGATCGTGGAACATAATAGTGGTGGCAATGCGGTGATGTCGCTTTAGGAGATTTAAAAGATTTATATAGATGACATTGAACTTTAGGCTGATTATTGTATTATTTTGGGACTCATATTAAGCACACTGATCACACGTTTTTGAAAGGCAATGGGTAGAGGTGATTTGCAAACGATCAGCAAAACTGATCTCTCTCTCTTAGAGGTGAAGTCATTTATTTTGAGGCCTTTATCCTGATCTTAAGGACTTATATATCCCTTGCAAATACAGCTGTTTTAGAGTACGGGAATTCATTGTTATTTGCTAAACTTTCTCGCTTATTTCTCTCAGTTTCTGGCAGCATTACCCCTTTCTGATTGATGTAATCAATTTACTGACTGGTTTATTTTATTTTATTTTATTTATTAATACAGAAAGTAAAACCTTAACTTTTCAATGGCTATTTTGCCTCATTGCTTGAAATGATTTTAAAACAATTGCATTTCTGAAAACCAAATCAACTGTCAACAAATAATTTATTTTATTTTTTTATCATGGGCTTGTTTCTGGCTAATGTATCCCTTTTGTTATGGATTTCTGCTGGGATAAGTTTATGCAAAAATTTTATTCTTTTTTACGTTATACTCTAAAACCTTCAAGTTTGGTATCAAAATCTTTGCCTTGTTATCTTAAATGTGTGAAAATTCTTCTTTCGGGATGCTAAACTCTTCTTCAAGCCAGAGTACCTTTCGAAGTATAAACAATTTTAATCGTCAGAAGATACCTGACTGCACAGGGCGGGCAAATTGGACCCTTCAAACGGATAACTTGTTTTGTTTCTTCAAGCAATCTAGTTTTCAAACTGGATTTCCATCTTTAGAGCATAGTGTGCATTATATAATCTGTACCTTTGCACTTCCCATCACTGATCATCAAACAGTACAAAACTTTTGTAGGACCACCCGATCCAGCTCCAGCATTCTTTCTGTTGCAGTTATGACCCATTCATTCCTCCACCGTTCCAAATTAGTCCTCTCAAGAAAGAACTACGAAGGCTACATCCCAGGAACCATCACTTCTTCCCTCGTTCAACCATCCCCTTCGTCTTTGCCATTTACATCCCGCCTCACATCCTTCGATCCACCACAGCGTTCTGAAGAATGGTTCACTCTTCGGAAGGACAAGCTAACCACCAGCACCTTCAGCACCGCATTAGGTTTTTGGAAGGGAAACCGTCGATCTGAACTGTGGCAGCAGAAGGTGTTTGCACCCGAATCCAACACATTTGATGCATCCGCCTTGGCTGCGATGAATTGGGGAGTAGCCAATGAGTCTGCAGCAATCGAATGCTACAAGAGCATGACAGGCCAGGATGTGAGCTTCTTAGGTTTTGCAGTGCATGCGGAAGCGACATCCCAGTGGCTTGGTGCCTCCCCTGATGGGCTTGTGGGTGCTGGGATATTGGAGGTGAAGTGCCCTTACAACAAGGGGAAGCCAGAGCTGGGGTTGCCATGGCAAGCTGTGCCATACTACTACATGCCTCAGGTTCAGGGCCAGATGGAGATAATGGACAGGGATTGGGTGGATTTGTATTGCTGGACGCCGAATGGAAGTGTCGTATTTCGGGTGTTTAGGGATCGCGAGTACTGGGAGTTGATGCATTGGATGTTGCAGGATTTCTGGTGGGGGAGTGTCGTGCCGGCGAGGGAGGCGCTGATGATGGGGAAGGAGGAGGTGGCAAAGGGTTATGAGCCTCAACCAAAGCATGATCTGACTGGTAGGATAATTGGTAAGAGCAGAAAGCTGGCTGCTCAGGCGACAATGTTGTGCCGTGATATTGGAGGGCATGTGGAGTTCTTTAGGTGATATTGGTGTGTTTGGGGATCATGGGTGTTTATTTAGCCTCTGTTTATCAAATATGTATTTGATTCATTGTTATATAATATTTAATATTGTTTCTACAAATATATTCTTTGTGGTAGATCTTATTCAGTATGATTTTATTTTATAGAGGAATGGAGAAAATAACTATCCATTTTATGTAAGAAAAGCAAAAAAAAATATTCAACATGCCGGTGATTGAACATAAATAAATACATGAGCGTTATAAAATTAAATTATTTGAATTTGTTTGATGCGAAAGAGAAAACAGTTAAGTCTTTCTTTGGGAAAGCTTTGATATTTGGAGGAGACTGTTCATGGCTGCAATAGTTAGCGTCTTCTCCAAGGGAAAGTTTACTTCCAGAAATCTAGTTATTGTTGCTGGGATTCTAAAATTTCCTGGAAATGTTTGACTATTCATTGCTGTTGATGGGGGTTTATGAACCTTTTGAATATCATTTTGAAAATCTGACATTTTTTATTTCATTTATTTATTTATTTAAGCCAAACCTCACATAGACTTGCATTTTCTATATTAATTTTGAGCAAGATTGTTGTGTAAAGATATCGATTTTTCCAATACTTTGTAACCATACTTGAATGCATAGCACATTTATTGGAAATAAAGTGAAAAATTTTATAACGTCAAGTTTGAATGCTCACCAACAATAACAACAACAACAAAGCCTTCATCCCACTAAGTGGGGTCGGCAACATGAATCATTTTTCTCCATTGCGTCCTATTTAGTGTCATATTTTCATTGAATTCTAATAAATTAAGATCATTTTTTATACAACAAGCCCAAGTCTTCCTAGGTCTACCCCTGCCTTAACATAAGTCAAATCTAAAACTTCTACTCTCCTAATTGGATCATCAGATGGTCGACGTTTAATGTGACCAAACCATCAAGGCAGCTCTCTAATATTTTGTCATTAGAGCTACACCAACCCTATCACGGATATATTCATGTCGCATTCTGTCTCTTAAGTGTAAAGCCACTCATCAACCTAATCATCACATTTCGGCAACACTTAACTTAGTATTATTCTTCTCTTTTAAAGGCCAACATCAACACCAAAGAGCACAGCAGGTCTCACCGCCCTCATAAAATTTTCATTTCAATCTAATAGGTACTTTTCTGTCACATAATAGGTCTGAAGCATTCCTCCACTTTTAACCAACCAACTTGAATTCTACTATTAATATCCCCATCTATATCACCATTGCTTTGAACAATAGACCCGAGATACCTAAATCGATCACATCTTTTAATAATTTGATCACCCAAAGTTACACTTCTGTCATTAGAGCTACTATTACTAAAATTAGATTCCATGTATTCAGTTTTGGTTCTACTCAAATGAAGGCCTTTAAACTCCAATGTAGACCTCCATAATTCAAGTTTTTCCTGGGCTTTTTCTCTCATCTCATCTACGAGAAGTATATCATTAGCAAAAAACATACAATGAGGTACATCCTCTTGTAAATGTCTGGTAAGACCATCCATAACTAAAGCAAAAAAGAAATGGGCTTAAAGCCGATCCTGATGTAAACCAACAGAAATAAAAAAATATTTGGTCAATCCTCCTTCAGTTCGAACACAAGTAACAACTCTAATATACATGTCTTTAATGACTTGAATATAAGTCATATCAACACTTTTCTTCTCAAGGACTCTCTAAAGGATATCTCTTGGAACCTTATCGTAAGCTTTTTCTAAATCAATAAAAATCAAATGTAGATCCTTCTTATTATCTATGTACTTCTTCATCAAAGCTCTTAAAAAATGTATAGCTTCCATAATAGACCTACCCGGCATAAATCCAAATTGATTATGAGAAATCTTGGCAATACGTCTTAACATATATTTAATTTCCCTCTCTTATAATTTTGAAGTATGACACATCAATTTAATTACTCTATAATTTGCACGCTCTTGTGCATTCCCTTTATTCTTACAAAAGGGGAGCAAAATACTCTTCCTCCACTCCTCAGGTATCTTTTTAGTTTCTAAAATAATATTAAAAGTTTATTAAGCTAAGAAACTCATAAATCTCCTAAATATTTTCACACTCAATTGGGATATCATCAGGCCCAACAGACTTTCCACCCTTGTTTTCTTTAAAGCCACATCATCTTCTTTTTTACTAATGCGACGATAAAAATGAATCATTTTATTATTATTAACGATCTTAAGATCACAAAGGTCGATCGTATTTTTAGAAACTTCATTAAAAAATTTATCAAAATAGCTCACCCACTTATGTTCAATATCTTTTTATAAGAAAAGTACTTTTTGATTTACATCTTTAATACACTTTACTTGAGTTAAATCTTTACTTTTGTTTTCTTTTTGTTTGGTTAGTTTATACATATATTTTTCACCCTCCTTAGTATCCAATCTGTTATAAAGATCATTACAAGCAGAATTTTCAGCGTCACAGATTGTTCTTTTAGATTCCCTTCAGGCCGTTTTATATTTTTCCCAGTTCTCCAAGCTTTTACATTTAAGCCAATTTTTATAACATAACTTCTTTTATTTTATCTTTTCTTGCAGAAAATTATTCCACCCCATCTATTTTTATTTATAGAAATTTTTTTTTTGATTCTCCATGTACATCTTTTGCCATTTGTTTAATATTATTTATTACTTTTTACCACATAACATTTACTTCTTCATGAACATCCCAAAATTTTAAATCTTAAATTTTACTCATACAAATAATTTTATTTGTCTTTTAGGTCCTCCCATATAATTCTACGATGATGAATCCTAGTATTCTTTATTTTACAACTCTTCATCTTAAAATCTATAACTAATAATCGATGTTGGGTACTTAAATCCTCACTTGGAATAACCTTATAATCCTTACAATCTCGACGATCTCTTCTTCTCATAAAAAAGTAATCAATTTGTGTTTTATTAGATCCATTCTTATAAGTAACAAGATGCTGATCTATTTTCTTGAATAAAGTATCAAAATTATACGTTAAAGCGAAATTTAATATAGTTTTACCTTCTTCATTAATCGCTCCATAATCATAGCCACCATGAATATTTCTGAAATCTTCTACCACTCTGCCGACATGTCCATTTAAATCTCCTCCAATAAAAAAAAATTCTTCTAGAGGTATCAAGTGTATTAAGCCTTCTAAGTCATTCCAGAATTTATCTTTAAAGGTTATATCTAAACCTACTTGAGGAGCATAAGCACTTATAATATCAAAAATCTTAGTATCAATAATAATCTTAATTGCTATAATTTTATTTCCAACTTTATTAATTTTTACAACATTATCTTTCAAACTCTTATCTATACTTACACCTACACCATTTCTTATGTGACTCTTTCAAGGATACCAAAGTTTAAAACCTGTTATCAATCTCCTTAGCTTTTTCTCCACCCCATATAGTTTCTTGAATACATAAAATATTTATCTTTCTATGAATCATAATATCAACTAATTCCATTAATTTATCATTGAGAGTACCTATATTCCAAGCTCATATCCTAATACTAGTATCATGGACTGACTTCTCTACCAGCATCCGTCTGTAATGTGGGAACCCTTACTTATTTGACACTACACCCGGGCGCCGGTATAGCGGCCTTTGTACACTTTCTATTGTATTCAGGCTATATAACACGTCACTTCCAAGGGACGCCCTGGCACACTTTCCACTGAATACTCACAAACACTAAAAAAAAAACTAAGATAGCTTCCCCAACTCTCAACATATAACATACCAGATAGATCCTCATTGACTAAAATTTGTCTGCTTCATTGTATTCCACTATCTCCCCAACTATTTTACCCTACTTCTTTAACCTCTATACCTCATCGAATATTTGGATAACCCTTGCCAAAAAAAAAAAAATACAATCCACCAATATGACACTTCATACAAGTCAAGAATGAATTACATAATCTATCCATTAAATCTCAAGCTATGACCTAAGACTTATCCACTATTAAAGTCCTTGTTGATAACTTTTCAATAGCAAGTGGACAACTAGATCTGCAGGATATTTTTCTCGATATGTTAAATGGAATACCACTAGGAACCAGCATACCAGGCATTCAAAGCTGCAATCTAGGCAAAGCTCTAATGGACCTCAATGACTTTTACTCTCTTCTATGTAGTGAGTAAATCAATAATTCCACTGACACCCCTTAAGTCAAGAACTCCTCCCAATTCCCAACTAGCTATTCAAATAATGGGAAGAACCTTTAACAAACCCACTTGAGGCAGAGTTCATAATCAAACCACTTCAACATACTGTGGTAGTGGTGGTCGTAACTATTGCAGACCTACCATAGCCTGCCTCATTTACAATAAACTTGGTCATTCAAGCATCACTTGCTAGTACTGAGCCAATCTTGAGTACACCCCTTCTCCTAATCAGGTGCTACATGCTATGACCTCCAATTAGCTTTTGAATTCTGGTGCAACAACCCACCTCACATCTAATTTGAATCACCTCTAAATTACTATGCCAACAAATGGATCCAAACAAGTTAATCCTAATACAACACATCAGAGAGGGCATACTACCCGCCTCAATGCATAAGCTTCTCTTAACTGAAATATGGAATTTTCCCTCATTATACTGTAACCTCCTTTAAGTACATAAGCTAAACCATGATAGCAAAGGTTCTATTCTATTTGATTCTACTGGTACTATCCTTGATCCACGATTGCAAAACTTTACTTCAAAGCCACATCTCTAAATGCCTCTATCCAATTACTTCAACTTGTCAGAATCTGCAACCAACAATTCCTTCCTTGGCACTTATTGCTTCACTGCAGACACCAACAATTTAACATAAGCATCTTGGATCTCCATGCCAAGAAGTGCATGATATCTTTCTTAAGACATACCCCTCTATAGGCCTATCATCCAAACCTCAACAATGTAATAGTTTCAATAAAAGGGTAGGCATATTCCCTAAGTGATTTCATGGTGGGAATGTTAGGGTTAGTCATCTCAATTGGTGTATAAGTGAGTGAATGTGCTCTCCTAAGGTGTCTAAAGGTTCCGTCTATTTCAGGGTCAAAAGGGACTAGGTTGGACTCAGTTCCGCTATACATACACACAAACAAGGATAATGGATTCCTACAACTAACTCGACAGACTCCAAACAAGAAGACAATTATGATGATCCACACGAGTCAATCAACATGCAATCACACAAAAGATACATCGCATGCAAAAAAAGAACAGAAAAAATATAGTGTTGTTTGGTTTTTTTATTTTTTTAAATTTTTTCAACTTTTTAATTTTTCATCATCTACAAAGTAACACAACAGAGGTACAAATGCAGCAACAAAAATAAAAACTCAAAATAAATTCATGAAAAATAAAAGAGTCAAACCTAAATCCTTAATATTTTCAACTACATTTTTCCAAAAATTAGAAACAATTATTAACGCCTTTCTCCAGCAATGATGCCAAAAACCTAACATGCCAAAACTTACCGTAATGTAAATTGGTCGTACAACACGTGTGAAGTAGTATGCGGTTAAAGAGTACTACGTATCAATCCCACGAGGAATGTCTTAACAATTTTTTCATAGAAAAATCTCTTTTACAAGTCCTGTGAACATAGCTTAGCGGTATCACAAAGAAGGTTTTAAATCCTCATATATTAAAGAAACAAAATAGATCCCAGCCAATGGAAACAAAAAAAATATGAATAATATCAAGAGTTCCTTCAAGATGGATGAGGCTTGTGACTCTGTGATTTGGGGATTGTGCTTCTCCTAAATGTTTTCTTATGTGATTATTGTCAATCAGGGCTATGGTTCTCATTATACCTATGTCTAGGTCAAAAAAACATAGAATCCATGAAGTTGAGGCTTCCTCAATCCCATGGTATGCTGGAAAACTATTCCAATCCCCATAAATGATTGCAGAATTCCACAAGAAAATATGTCTTTCCTCTCATAATTTTGTGACTAACCATTCATTTTCATTTTGTAACAATTAGAGGTCGCAGCTTCACAAAACATTTTAACATCCTAGTTGACTAGACTATGAGTAAATTAAGTTCATATATTAACCAATGAAGAAAACTCTACAGGTAAAGCATCTCAGAAAACCACGATGAAACCACTACCCCTACATCATAGAGGTATGAAAAAGAGTTATAGCCACGTATTGTCGAGAAAACCACGGACATGAAATCCATACAGATCCTTATAAGATATAAAAGAAAGTGAAACTTATAACAAAGGCTTGTCCTCTCCACAATAGCATCACATCTCCCTTTGATACAACAAATCTCTCAAGCACTCACAAGAAGGAAAAAATCACATCTTGAGATTTCAATTCAAGGAAAGGAGAAAACCTAAGGGGAGACATTTCTCTAATCAAAATATTTGACTGCTTATAGCCTCTAGCTACCCAAGATACCCTAAAACCGGCCTCATAAGTAGACATATAGGCAAGGCTCAAGAAAAATCCTTGGGAATACATTATTTTCTTGTGTGACTGACCATTCGATGTTAGGGACAATATTTTGGATGATCCCTCATTCCAGCTTCTTCTGGTCTCTTCACCTTGAGCAACTTGAATTTTGGCTTCTTAAGCAATCTACACAACATATTGGCTATAGCCTTGTTCAAATGACCGGTCAATGTTTTCTTCTCCGATAAAAGAAGCTTTTGCTGAAATGACTATTGAATGTGTTGTGGTTGCAATTGTGAGAGCTACTGTGCCTGTGAAGGGTAGAATTCCCATAGTTTTCTCTTTTTTCAGGTTGAATTTGCATCATTTGTTTTTCCTTATCGGCTGTCAAGACTATCCCTGACTTCTTCTCAAACTTTTTTGTTTGTTTGGGTTTCTCTGCCTTCTCGAAAAAATTGAGTTGTTTTGCTTCTTACTATAGAGTTCTTACCATGCTGAGTAGTTTTGCAAATGTCTTTATTATAATTGTTTGAGCATGAAGGCTATAGATCTATGGATGCTCTTGAGAAGAATGGCAATTGCATGCTACTCTTGAGTTTGTGGCTCACACTTCATGCAAAGGTTCCTCCATCGAAGGATGTTGCCCACAAGCCTGGCTTCTTTTTCTCCTTGACTAAATCACTGGTGATGATGTGATGTTGGGCTCTAACAAATCATTTGATGAAGAGATTATCTAATTCAGAAAAGGTCTTTATAGACTCATTTGGATGTTTGTCATACCAGTCAAAAGCAGCACCAGTCAGGCGTCTAATGAATTGGAGGAACAACATCTTTACCCACCCCCCCCCCCCGACATTGTGATAACTTCTTAAAAGTGTGTATGTGCTGACGAGGGTTTCCCATTCCATAAAAAGTTTTAAAAATGGGAGGCACAAAGTCCTTACATCAAACTTCTCCAGCTACGATATGCTCCTGGCCTGCCTGAGTGATGATTTCTCTGAATTTTCGTTTGACAAGTTGGTTAATATCTTTCTTTGGGATCATACTTTGGGTAGAACCATTCTTCTTTTGATCATCTTCACCGGCAGTAGTGGTTTCTTTCTTATCATCGATTATGTGAACTACCTCAGGTCAATTCGTCTAAGCGGGCAATGCATGTGGTGATTGCGACATATTATGTAGGGTCGCCAAAGAGATCATCATCTCTTCTAATTTCTTCTCAAGATGGCTAATATGCTCATCTCTTTGTTGAAAGTTCTTTGGAGTTCTTCGATAAGATGTTCGTCGGTTAGTGGCAATGCTTCTCGTAAAGATAAGGCAACTTGTGTTTCCGTCACATAGATTTCATCATAATTTTCTTCCATAAACCCTATAGTGTCTTCCTCTTCACGGTTGACAGAGTCTCTCTCCATGTCCACTAATAAATATATGATGCCAGCTTTTATCTTTTCCAATTTCTCTTCAATGGAGTTTCCTTTTGGGATCTTCAAATCTATCACTGCTTCTTAATGAGCAATGTCATCAGGACGAGGCTAAAAAATGTTAGACTTAAATCATAGTACTCTAAAATCAATGGGCCCTTCCAATGGTTTATGCCTCCAGACATTTTTTCCTTAGTATAGGCTGAGGTGACTTAGTAGTATGTTGAGAACACATGCAGTCCCCAACGTGTAACAAAGTTACAAGAAATTTCCATACTAACAAAGTCCTTTCTGGCTCTAGATAGAATCTCTTCATGGGTTGGTATGGGCACCGAATGAGGACATGAGTTTGATTTTGTAGATGGATGAGCTTGTGGTTTTGGAATGGTGGTGCCCTCCGGTACTCTGGGTCTTAAACGAAGGTTGGAAAATACCCTTAGTGTTGTTGGAGCATGAGTGATAGTGGAAATGGCTGATCGAGCTCCTAGGAGGAGCTTGGCATAAATTCACGGAGTTTCTTCTTTCTTAATCATATTTGTGGAAATTTCTCGATGCATGTGTATTGGTTTCTCCTTATTCAAGATTTCTTTCTTCATTTGCAGAAAAGCTACACATCCCATCTTATGTAGGATCTGAGCGACTGAACACCTTTCACTCCGAGCATGTCTTTTAAACACATCACAAACCTTAAACAATGATGAGTTATTTCCTTTCTCTTATTCGTGTTGGAAAAATTAGGCGGACTAGCTGCAATCCAGCGGATGTCCTCCTCACCATGTGCATCAGATAATAGGTGAAACCTACTCCCTCCTAGGAGAGGAGAGGTCTCGGGGAGTCTGATTCCTTCATCAGCCACAACTTTCTTAGGCCCAATGATTTGATATCAAATCCTGGTTGTTTTATATGCACAATATTTCTAAAGTTATGAATGTGGTATTTTTTTTACAATTTTATTTTGGTTGCGAATTTTTTTAAATTTGAAAAGTTAAGTTATAATTATTTTTTAGTTTGGGTATAAAATTTAGTCCTTCAACGAGTCTACCAGTAATCAACCAAAAGGCACAAATAAGAGCACCGACATGAAATGAGGGCAAGCCTATTGAGCAAAAGCGCGGGTCATGGATGTCAAGATGAGTGCCAATCCTAGACTTATAATAGACTCATCGATCGACATCACCTAAAGTATTGTTGATGGTTTAGTTGAGTTTCATCACTCGCATATTTTTTCCTCTTTTGAATTGTTCGGATGTTGATATTCGACCGATCAAAATACATCATAACTCTAAAAAGAAAAGGATAGTACTGAAAGTAAACCCTAGGTTATTATAGCATCCTTATCGTTTTAACAACAACTTTGGAAAATAGAGTTAGCACATTCTAAGCTTATCATGACATCCTAGAAATATACAAAAGAAAATTGTGTGAACCTAATGCAACAAACAATCATCCACTCATTTTAGCAAGTCTATAGTGATCAAACACAAAACACAAAGCATATGTCTTCTTGTGATGTCTAAAGGGTTAGTTTCTTATGATGTCTAGAGGTGGATGAATGTGAAGTGAAAAAATTCATTTTTTATTTAAGACAACCCCGGTCAAGATGCCCATGGCTTTCTGTCGTCTTGAAGTCATTGGTTTTGGATCTTTTAATCAGGAAAGCTGCTTAACCTATTCTAACCAGAATATCTTTTCAGCAATCATGGGTTACTTCATCCAAGGAATCTTCGTAGACCTGGAGATTGAATATTATTATTGTTCAAGTTTCATTCGATTATGTTTGTTCATTAGGGGTTTACTTTATATTTTAGAGTCTTTCAGATTTTATTAGTTGCTTATTTGACTTTTACTTGACTTTTAATCAATTTGATTTTGAATTGAATTTTTATTTTAACTAATTTATTTTTTTGCTAGGATTATCTTTATGACGACCCTGATCAAGATCTCATGGTTTCATTGTCTCAGGGTTGCTAGTATTTATGGTCTGCTTGGTTACGAATATTCGAAGGGTCATTATTTGCAACTATAGGTTACCTCATCTAAAGATTCCTTGCAAACCAGGGTTTACTTAATTAAGTTTAAGTTTTTAAGTTTTAGTAAATTTTAATTTATGATTCACTTTAGGTCTTAGTGACTTTTATCATGTATTTTATGGTTCATGTCTGGTTTGTATCATGACCAAGATTTGCTTATAACTTTTCTTACTTTCATTCGTGTATCTCTCGAGTCATTCTTATTTACTAAATTTTTTGGTGAAGTTTTCCTTTGGTTTGAAGTTTTATATAAAGAGTTATTAAGGCTTTACTTCAGGAGGGTATTTTTATAGTTTCATCATTCTTGACTTAACTCACATTGTTTCAGTCTTGAGAATTACTAAGTTAGTATTTTAGGATGATTTAGTTATAAATGTTTAAGCCTGGCTTGACTATATAAAAGAAGGAGTTGGCTACCATTTATGTATTCTTTAGATTTCGTTTTAAGAAAGGGGATGTTATTGACTTTGGAAGAAAAGATCTAATAAGTTCTTTTTAAGTTTTAGGTGTTGTAAATTTTAGATATATCCAAAATTACTCCTAATGGCAAATTTGTAATTTTTAAATTCCCCTAACCTGAATTAAAATTTGATTTAATGGGTTCACTAATATCATCTAATTAATTTAAGAGACCAATCAGTGATTTAGCTCTCTCGTTTAGATTGATTCGAGTTGTAAAATTTTCTTTTGGTGTAATTGTCATAATTAGAGGTAATTATGAAAGTACCCATTTTATATAATTTTATCACTTGGTTTGATAAATCAACTTTTGTAAATTGAATTTTAGATTCATTAAGCCCTATTATTAGAATTTCCAAGTTGGGTTATTTATGTTTTAATTTAAATTTGGAGACAAACGAGCTAAGTACAAAGTTTCTTAATTTACAAATTTACCCATCACATACAAAAGTTGATTTTTAATTTTCAAAGACCAAAAAGGTAATTTTAAAGGGGGGAATGAAAGCTTTAAATATCTTAATCAATTTCTATCTCAAGTCATATTTTTTGATTATTTTTTTAATATATATAATTATTTTTCCAAATAATTGAGATATTTATAAAAAAATTAGGGTTTTAAAAGTTGGAGGTGGTCTCTGTCCTTGAGAAAATCAAGCAATATCTCCAAGGAGATAGAGCGCAAGCACTCCAAATTTTATTAACTTTAGGTTTATATTTACTTTTTGACGTTTTAAAACTAATTAGTAGTTTTATTTCACTTTCAACTTAATTATGAGTTAATTAATTTATGTTCTGATTTTATTAGTTTATCCTCTATTTTCTAAGTTCAGATGTATTTTTATTTTATTTTTGTAATTTTAATTTATTAAGTTATGATTTTTTAGAGGGATTTGATAATTTTGGAAGTAAATAAAAAAATTTAAATTTTCTTATTAAACTCATGTGTGTCGCCTATCCTCGTATGCGTCGAAGCTCCCATGCATTGTCACCTAATTCACTAGCTAATGATTGCATTGTCACTGCATGAGATCCTACTTTTCTGTCCAGAATACCAACGCACCTCGAAACCTGCATTATAATTGTTTGTTTTAAATAAGCAAATCAGAAGAGACTCTATCATCATTCCCAACAAGATGGAAAGCGTGCATTGCATGCTTCCTAGGGCTAAATTCTCAATCTAGAAAGCCTAAAACCAAAAACCTATCAATCCAACCCCTATGTAGCATAATACATGGCTAACTAGGCATGAATTTTACATCTAATTCACAAAGCTCCAAACTGAGAACGACTAATGGAGTTTTCAGCCATTACCTTATCCCAAGAGGTTTGGCTTCAATTAGGCTTGATAGAAAAGGTCGCCTGAACATGAGCACTTAATCCAAGATTCAATTTGATTTGAAATGGAGCTCTTGTATTTCCTTGAGCAATTGCTAGCATAGGTTGGTGTTGGACTAGGTTAGGGAGTGTAGAATTAGGGAATTTGGTTGGGGAAGAGGTTTTAGGCCTCTATAAAGCTAATAGGAATGTTGGCTTTAAGTTTGGCGAAGGTTAGGATAATTGCCGAGAAATGCCCTATCTCAGCTTAATAAAATTAAAGAAGGCTTGAAAATGGCGGGGATGGGTTGCTAAGGTATATAGCTTGAACTTTGGTAGCAAGAGCACAAGGGTTTGCTGAGGGAATTGAAGAATTAGCTTACTTGTAATTTTCTAGAGTTGGGATTTTAATGGCCATTGGAAGCCATGAGGGAGCTTAGGGAAGGCTTGAGGATGCTCTTTAGATCCACTGTGAGGTTGTCAGTGCTTGGAAAGAGCTTGGCCAATGACGTTGGGCAAAGAAATGGAGGATTTCCCTCCTTATGATTTTTCGGATATGTGGGCTCCAATGGTCATGGAGATGGCATGGGAGGATCTTAGAGTGATTTTGGAAGAGCCCGATTTAGGTGGTAGAGCTCATATTTGCTCTGCTTTTGATTTCCCATGACCAAATTCGGGTTTGTGTTGACTTGGGTGACACTTGTCAGCTCTTTGGATTTTAGTACAAGGATTCTGTTCTTAGTGTTTGTCTTTATTTTAATAACTTTTTATTTATTCTTGTTTTCTAAATTGGTTATGATTTTATGGTTTTATTTTAGGATTTTGGGTTTGGTTTTGGATTTTGGATTTAATGTCATTCGACTTGGCTTTGGGTCACGAACTTTAGAATTTGGGCTTAGGGCTTTTGATGTTTGATGTTAGGTTTAATTTATTGGGCTCATAAATTTTAATTTGTATAATTAAATATTAATTTATTTTTAATTTATTTGGGTGCTTTGGTTTGTGTTAATTCTATTTTGGTGGCCTTTAGTTTAATTTTTCTTTTGTTAATTGGTTTTATTGGTGACTTAATTTTCTTTTGGTTTGGTGAGTTAATTTTATTTTTGTTTAATTTTTATAACTTAATTTTCTTTTGGTTTAATTTTTATGATTTTTAAAATGTTGATTTTAGGGCTAGGAGGTAAAACTTAATTTTATCTAAAATTAGTCTCATACCCAATGGGATTTTTCAAGACCACAAGGATGTTGAAGGCTTTGAAAGTGCAAAGTGGGCTACCAAAAGGAAACCTATGCCAATAAGGATAAAAGATTTCCTAAGGCTTTTTCCACCCTATAGCAACTCAACTTGGGCTTTACTGCATTAACCCTAATCATCTCAAACAAAATTTGAGGATTTGGGGTCTAGCATATGAAACCCTAGGAGTGAAGACTTGTTTGGAATTCTATAATGGTTATGGTTCCACCATTAGTCATCTAAGAGAGCCACTAGAAAAACTCTATGGTTTCATCATAGGCTTCTAAAGAGAGGATAGGTGTCATTCAAAAATGATGTCAACAAGTATCACATGCTATGTTTCACACATAAAATGCACATGGAGATGAAAATGTAGACATGCAAGGATGAGCTTAATCTAACTTTATGGCATGCTAGTCAAGTTTCCTAAATTATCTCTCTTGATTGTAGGCTTAAATTTGGAGAGGTGTACCAACATTTTGTTGCGTGATGAAACAATATGCCCACCTAGGTTTGCATGGAAAATCATGAAGGATTTCTCATAAAGTGAAACCTTCATAGCCTAGGGAGTGAAGATTTTCTCTAGCTTTAATAGCTTCAAATTTCCATTCAAATGAAGCTACCATGACAAAAGGCAAGATTAGTGCAATCTTGGCATAAAAATGGATCCAAGGCTAGGGTTTTGATATAATACTCAAACAAATGTAAGGATCACAAGAAAGTGGCTTCCTAACATAGAGGCTTAGGATCCCTCTAATATCCGCCTACACCTATTTCTCTACCACACAACCTAAAAGGCTTTCTAAGAGGTAAAAAGGTTTTATAAAAATCATACCCTCGCGATGGTTGGTGTTGCATTCTATTTGCTAGTCCAAGTTCCCTTCGTGCTAGGATGATGTTGAGGTACTCCTCCTCTAAAGAAACTCCTCAAGAAACTCACTCTATTGCTCTCATCTTAGGAAGATATGAAATGAAAGAAGAAGATGAGGAAGAAAAAGGTGAAGCACAGAGAAGAAAATCAGGGAAGAGGATTTTTCTTCACCAAGAACTCTCTAAGAACTCAACCTAAGCTCTCCAAGCTCTCCTTCTCCAGAAAATCAACACTTACTCACCACTGTTCAACCTCGTTGAAGGTTAAAAGAATAAGAAGACCAAAGGGACGGAAATGACTTTTTGAAATTTCGCCCTCCTAGTGTCATGACCAGTCATGAAAAAAGCATGTAATTGGCCAAAATTTTAGGTGGATGGCTAAACACTTTTCACGTCCTCATTTTCTATTGTTTTAAATCTAGAAAGTGTCCTTTAGTGGCTTTATTTGGCTAAGATGGCCTACCAAATCGAAAGCAAAAAATAAATCAGGGCAAAGGTGCAGAATCATAGTACTTGGGAATTGGTCTTGACCGGGTTTAAAGCGGGCTCGCTAGCATGTTGTACATGGGTGTTAGCAAGTTGGTGCATGGGTGCCAAGCCTTTCAAGCACGAGTGCACCATGACTCTGAAGCAAGTTATTACTATCCTTTGTATTTGGGCACTGAGGGCGCCTATCCCCTTGCATAATGGTGCTAGACAAAGGCAAAGGCGGATGTGTTGGTCTCCCGATGAAGGGCACCAGACACAAGCTAAGCATGGGTACGCTGATGTATGGAAAAGTTAGCTAGTATTTTTTGCTGATTTCTACATATGTTTATGGATGAAGTTGCATTGTAAGAAAGGTATTTTTGGTGTTTATTTTGCAGGCAACCTGTGATTTAAGTAGGGAAAGCATGAGAGGACATGGAGCTAAAAGGTGAAAAGTGGCTATTGTGTGCCTAGGTGCCGGTCCCTTAGGTGCTCAGGTGTCAGTCCTTGCTTCACCAACCCTAAACCATTGGACGCTTAGGAACCAGGCCATAGAGCGCTTAGGCGCCAGCTGAGTGCTTAGGCGTCAGAGCAATGGGAGCTTAGGTGCATGTCCATCCTTCAGTAAACGGAGAGCTTGGCGCCTAGGTGCCAGAAACTGTCATGTGTAGTTGTTGCAATTTGGGACCTCAAACGTGTGGATCATGCGGGAGTCGTGCAGGGTTGTAGAGGAGTTGTGGAAGCTAAGTTAATGATCCTATAAATAGCATTACATTACAGACTTGTGGAGGATTGATGCTAGTGGGTTATTTAGAAGTTTTTCTTTCTGTAGAGATCCCTTCTTCTTCTTGCAGTGCAGAAGACAAGGTGGAGTTATACAGGAACAGCAGCCTAGGAAGTCAGGAAGTGTATTGATTAATTCATCTTTGAGTCATTGTAAAGGATGGAAAGCTAAATCATTTTGTATACTTTCTATTGTCTTTAATTTGTAACAATTGAATAGTGGATTTCTCTTTAGTTCAATGAATTTGTTTGGTGTTTTTATCATGCTCTTGAGAGTAGATTTTTTAATCTTAATTATGTTAATTAAGTAAGATGGATGGAGTGAGAATTGTTAAATGTTATAATTAATTTATATGGTAATGATTAAAATTCAGCACTTAACTTACTTTTCACAACGGCGAAGTGAATTTTTAAAATATGTTGTGAACCATAAGTCTTGTGAAAGTCCATGGTTGAATCAACTAGGTTAGTCACATTAAACTATGGGGTATAGGTGGATATTCCTTGTAGGGAGATCTAGATGTTAGGGAAATAAGCTTTGATGGGTTACTTATGGGATTTATGGGAATAGATTCATTTTTAACCAAGCTTCTTTATGCACCCGGAAGGGAGTAAAGAAGACTATTGCTTCTATTTATCATTAGCCTTCCTACTTGCAATTCTCCATTTCATGAAATCCTCTTAACTCTTTACAAGGAAGTGTCACTAAGTATTTAACTCTTTCAATACAATTGTGATAATTTAGAATTACTATTGTAGGACTTTAAATTTTAAACTACTTGTGATACATTACAATTACTTTGTAGGATTATAACAAAATCCAAATTTTAGATTGTGACCAAAACCAGTAGGCTACTACTTTTCCTAAAAATAATTACCTTGTTCCTTGTGGGATCGACTTTCCATACTCTAAAATCTGATATTATTGGTATGACATGTGCACTTGCATGAGGACCCAGTGTGTTGTAGGGGATAGGTATTATGTTTTTGCGACATTGCCAAGGAGCCACAGTGAATTTGACTTAGGAAAATTTTAGTTGAAATTTTAGGTCTTAGACTTAAAAACATATAGTGTTAACTATTTGTGTTCAATTATTTTCACTATTTTTGTAAAATGAAAAAACCAAAAATATTTTTAAGTTTGTTTGATTGTGTGTTTGATTTAACTAGTTTTGATTTGAACTTTTAGGATTAGGGGTCTCAAGTTCGTGTATGCGCAACTCAGGGCCTACTGGACTTAAACCATATGATTCTAAGATAGAGAGAATTATTAGGAAAAATATAAAATAAAATAAACTTCAAGAACTCACAGGAGAGATGGTGAACAATCCACAAAACAACCCGAAGATCCATGAACCAATTCATGAACATCCAGATGCACATAGAACTTTAAGAGACTATGTTAAACCTACGACAGATAAAATTCATTTGAGTATCCAAAATCCTACCATAGAAGTTAACACATTTGAGCTGATGTCTGGTATCACTCAAATGGTGCGGAATAACCAGTTTGGAGGAACCCCATCTGAAGATCCAAACTTTCATTTAGCAAGTTTCTTAAAACATTGTGCCAAATTTTGTTATAATGGCGTTTCCAACGTTGTTAGACTAATGCTTTTCCATTTCTCCTTGAGGGATGAAGCCAAAATGTGGTTAAACTCGTTAGCACCTGGATCAATTATGACATGGAGTGACTTAGTCCAGAAATTCCTAGTAAAATATTTTTCATTTTAAAAATGACTAAACATAGAATTGATATCATTTCATTTTGCCAGCATGAAGGTGAGTCAAATTACGAAGCTTGGGAATGATTCAAGAAACTTCTTAGGAAGTGCCCCAACCATGCACTGTCTGATTGGTTGATAATTCAGACTTTTACAATGGGTTAATAAGATCTCTTAGGTATATCATTAACACTGCCGCTGGTGGTTCTCTTATATCAAAACCATTTGCTGAGTTTTATTTTTTTAATTAAAGAGATGACAAATAATACTTTTCAATGCTCTTCTAAGAGAGTAAACCTAAAAAAAGTAGCTAGTGTGCATGACACAGACGTGCTTTCAATTTTGACTTCTTAAGTAGCTGCTATATCTGGGAATTTAGACCAGTTAGGAATGAACCAGCCATAAGGACACCAAGTCATTAAGGAAAATTTATTCGAATAATTGGTTGATGCAAATGCTTTACCAATTGAGACCCTAAATGCAATCAACAACAGGATGAACAACTCATATTCCAATTTGTATAACCTCAGTTGGAAGAACCATCCTAATTTTAATTGCAATACAATCAAGAAGTGAGAAATCAACAATGGGAGAATAATCAAACATATCTTTTTGAGAATTGGAATAATCATTGTTATTCTAATCTGATACCTTGTTATCATTTTGGGTTTAACACAAACCAACAATTTAAGGAAAATAATCTATTTTGGGAGGTAGTTGTACTGCAGATGCGTAATCAATTAGAAATTCAATGTGCAACTATTAGGTAAATAGAGAACCAATAGGAGCAGATAGTGAACTCACTTAGCAGTCGACAACAAGGAACTCTTCCTAGTAATATAGAGATCAACCCTAAAGAAAAGAATATTGAGCACGTAAAAACAATTAATTTGAGGAGTGGAAGAGAGTTAGAGGAAGTGGTCTGAAAAGATTATGAGGTGGAGAAATAGAACATGGAACCTGAAATATCTATGGAAAACATTTCTAAAGATTTATAAAAACCAGTCTCACCCATAAGGAATAACTTAGGAAGACCGCCACCACCATTTCCTCAGAGACACTAGAAAGAAAAATTGGATCAATAATTTTTTTTGCTTTTAGAAGTGTTTAATAAGTTAACGATTAACATCCCTTTTGTCGAGACCTTGGAACAGATGTCTAGCTATGTAAAGTTCAAGAAGAATATTCTTAATAAGAAGATAAGTTTGGAAATTATGAAACAGTATCACTCAGTGAGGAGCGCGTTGCTATCATTCAGAAGAAGCATCCTTAGAAACTTAAGGATCCTGAGAGCTTTACTATTCCATGTGTCATTAGCAATAAGTTCTATGGGAAGGCTCTATGTGATTTAGGTACCAGTATTAACCTCATACCTTTGTCTATTTTTAAGAGGTTAGGATTAAGAGAGGTGTCTACTACCACAGTAACCCTTCAGTGTGTAGATCGCTCGATCACTTATCTGAAGGGTGTTATAGAGGATCTTCTCGTGAAGATGAATAAATTTATCTTCCCTATTGATTTCATTATATTAAAATTGAAGGAAGATAAATAGATCCCCATCATACTTGGTATACCTTTCCTAGACACTAGAAGAGCTATGATTGATGTGTAGAAAGGTTACATTTAACATGTTAAGATATATGAAATTACCTTTTGATTGCTATGAGGATTCATGTTATAGGATGGATCTCATAGATCAAATGTTGAGCCATCAATTCTTGGAGTGTTGTGAAGTTAAATCAGAGGACCAGATTTTGATCGAGGATGAAATGACTGATTATGAGAATGAATCTATTTTACTGGTGGAAGAAAATCCAAGATTTTGTAAGGAGAGGTTTGGGTTATTGGATGCTACTGAAAATTTAAAACCTCTGATTCCATTTATTAAGGAACCCTCTGAACATGAGATGAAAATGCTTCCCAAATATCTGGAGTATGCTTACTTAGGGAAGTCATCTACATTTTCTGTGATTATATCCTTAGAGTTGAGTATTTTACAAGAAGAAAAATTGATAAGTGTTTTAGGGAACTTTAAAAAAAGCCTTTGGATGGAATCTAGTAGATATAAAAAGGACTAGTCCTTTGTTATGTATGCATAGGATCCTTATGGAGGAAAATCACAATCTACGGAAAGATTTTCAAAGGAGGTTAAACCCTGTTATGAAAGAAGTCATCAAAAAGGAGATTGTGAAGTGGTTAGATGCAGATATCATCTTTCCCATTTAGAAAGTGCCTAGGTTAGCCCATTTAAATGTGTTCCTAAGAAAGAGAAAGTGATTGTGATAGTAAAAAAATAAAATGAATTGATCCCCACTAGACATGTCACTGAGTTGTGTATATGTATTGATTACAAAAAATTAAACTTAGCCACTAAGAAAGATCATTTTCCTTTACCCTTTCTTGATCAAATGTTGGATAGGCTAGCAGTCCACTCGTACTTCTTTTTTTGGATGGGTATTCAGGGTACCATTAAATTCTTATTACTCCTAAGGATTAAGACAAGTCAACATTCACGAGCACTTATTATAATTTTTCTTTTAGGAGGATGCCCTTTGAGTTATGTAATGCATCTGCGTAGTTTCAGTGTTGCATGATGTCGATTTCCTGTGACCTGGTTGAGAAAGGAATTGAAGTATTCATGAATGAGTTTTCAATGTTGCATTAGATTCTTGCTTAGATCATCTGACCAAAGTTCTAAGACGATGTGAAGAAACTAATCTGGTTCTCAATTTGGAAAAGTGCCAATTTATGGTTTCCAAAGGTATTATTTTAGGGCACAAAATTTTCGAGAGAGGTCTGGAGGAAAATCCAACCAAAATATAGGTCATTAAAATACTTTCCCAATCCACTTAAGTGAGGAGAGTTAGAAATTTTCTGGGACATGTTGGATTTCATCGACGATACATTTAGGATTTCTCTAAGATCGCTCAACCTTTGTGCCACCTATAAGAAAATGATGTCCTATTTGATTTTGACCAGGATTGCCTAACTACCTTTAAAACTTTGAAGGATAAGTTAGTCATTGTTCCTATCATAATCTCACCTGATTGGGGGAGGCCATTCTACTTGATGTGTGATGCAAGTGACTACGCTATTGGGGCAGTTTTAGGACAAAGGCATGACGAAATGTTTCAGGCTATATACTATGACAGTAAGACCCTAAATGGAGCTCAGATTAATTACACCATTACTGAAAAGAGGCTTCTAGCTATAGTATATGTGTTTGACAAATTCATATCATATTTGATTGATACTAAGTATACTGTTCATACCGACAATTCTGCAATTCAGTACTTGATCTAGAAAAAAGGATGCTAAATCACATGTGATCAGGAGGGTCCTATTGCTGTAAGAGCTTGATATCGAAGTTGTGGATAGTAATCGCACTAAGAATCAAATAGCGATCACTTATCAAGGCTTGATTAGGGGAATTCATGTTCATTTGATGAGGATATCAATCAAAATTTTCCTTACAAGCAGCTTCTTGCTATTACTGATTGGAACACTCCATGATATGCTGACAACGTGAATTTCATAGTTGGTAATATTTCACCCTATAATCTAACATACTATCATCAGAAAAAGTTTATTCATGATGCCATATACTATTTTTAGGATGACTCGTACCTTTATAGGAAGTGCAATGACAAAGTGATTGGGAGATATTTACCCCTAGAAGAGACTCAGAATGTCATTAGGAAGTCTCATGATTCTGAATTTGATGGACATTTTGTGGTTTATAGAACTACTGCAAATATATTAAAATCTAGATTTTATTGGCCCATTCTATTTTGGGATGTAAGTGATTATATTAAAACTTGCGACAGATGCCAAAGAATATGTAATATTTCCAAGCAAGATGAAATTTCCTTGAATTTTACTTTAGAGATTTAAATTTTTTAGGTTCGGGGTTTAGACTTCATGGGACTATTCATAACTTTGTTAGGGTATCTGTATATTTTGATAGTTGTGATTTATGTCTCATAATGGATTGAGGCAGTGACTCTGCTGATTTGCAAAGCCCAGAGTGTATCTAAATTTTGAAAGAAGAATATATTTTACAGATATGGTATGCCTAGATTTATCAATAATGATAGGAGAGCCACTTTAGAAATAGGAAGATTGAGAGATTAGTTGGAAAGTACGGTATAAATCATAAGATATCCATAGTGTATCACTCTCAAACAAGTGGAATGGCTGATGCGTCCAATAGAGAAATCAAGAGGATTTTGGAAAAATAGTCAATCCTAACAAAATGGATTGGGCTTTAAGACTTGAAGATACTTTATGGACATATAGACTGCTTACTATAGGGATGTCTCCATATAGGCTCATATTTGGTAAAGCTTGTCACTTACCAGTTGAATTAGAACACAAAACTTATTGAGTTGTTAAGGAGTTCAATTATAATATGAAGGAGCCTGGTTAGAAACATTTGCTACAGTTAAACGAATTTTATGAGATTAGAGAAGAATCTTATGAAAATGCTAAATTATACAATGAGAAAAATGAAGAAATGACATGATAAAAAAATCCTAGGGAAAAATTTGAGCCTATATTGGAGGTTTTATACATAATTGAAATTATTTATAAGAATACTAAAATCCAATTGGTCAGAACCATTTAATGTAATGAAGGTTTATCTTTTTGGTGCGATTGATATTGAAGAACTTAAGAGTGACAGATTATTTGAAGTGAATGAACAAAGACTTAAACTATACGTAGGGGGAGAGAGACCTGCGTTTAAAGAGATTTTAATGTTGGGTCATCCTGATTAAAATTCTGGCATTGTCAGGCTAAGGACGTAAAACTGAGCTCTTCTTGAGAGGTGACCAATGTTTTTATTGTGTTAGTGTTGTGTTTTGTGTTTGTATTTGTATTAATGTGTTTGTGTATTTATTGTGATTGATTTGGTGTGATTTTAGGTAGATTAAGTGACTTAGGGGATGAAGTATGCAAATTAAGTGACCAAGGCTTAAGTTAAGGTGTACATATGCGCCATTGCCTATGGCGCTTAGGCGCCACTAAGAAATATGGGCGCTTAGGAACTGTCCTCTTGGGCGCTAAAGTGCCGCTTAACAGGTAAGTAGAGCCTAGCACTGCTATGCGACGCCTAAGTGGACTTATATAGATTGTAAACCATAAATCAGTGCTAGGCTCTACTTATACAGTTCAGCACACTATTTTTGTGCATGGGGCCATTACTTTTCAGCCTTCTACCTCTTACTCCATTCCCCGTACTTACACTACTATGGCTTCTAATTCTGATAGATTGGGGAGTGATACACTTAAAATATATAGTATTTTTATGCACATTTTTATACCTATTTTTGATGATATTGCACTTTAATGGAAGGTATTTTTGTGTTTTTATTGCAGGTATGATTAAAATGACTGATTATAATGAAAGGAGCAAAAAAGGATCAAATTTGGAGCAAAAAAATGAAGTGTGCAAAATTGGCCTCTGGCGGCTAAACGCCGATGGCTGGCGCATAGCCGCCACAGTTAAAAAATGTGAACTAACTCAAATTTGGAACCATTTTCAAGGGGTTTTTGAAGCAACTTTTAGTTTAAGCTTCCTTAACTTCTTATGGGTGAAAGATTTGAATGAAGAGGTGCATCATTTGGTAGATAAATTGAATCTAGACATAATTTGAAGAAACACCAAAGCACCTTTTGAAGAATTAATAAAATGAAGACTTAAGATCAGAAAAAGAGAAGAGTTTTGAAGAGAAGTATTGGCCGGAGAAGTTGGAGAAAGCTTGAAGTGGTTGAACGGAGAGAGGAAGAAAGAGAGTCTTCTTGTCATATTTTCTTTACTTTTCCACTTTACTTTATCATAGTTTGTATTAAAATATAGGAGAGTCAATCCTTAGAGTTGGGTGCCAACCTCTAAGGAGTTATCTAGTGGAAAGCAAAAGTTTCAGAGGAACTTCAAGAGTTTTATGGAGAGGATTTTCAGATAAGTCTTTATCTTTATTTTTACATTTGGTTTTTAAGTAAGAGTTGTTGTGTTTTCACTATGATTTCTACTTTCAAATCAAATTGTGTTTGTGTTTTCTCCATGAGTTCTGAGTAGTTTTCTTTATCTTTTTCATTTTAAATGAAGTAATTAAATTATGGAAGAAAGTTGCGTGAAGTATAAGTGTTTAATGTTGGAAGAAGTTGTGATGATTCACTACCTTACACTTCATTTACTTCTTGATTTGGCTAATTGAGATGTTAAAATTTGTTGTGAGAACATGTAAGAAATAATGTGGTATTGTCTCAATCAACAATTAGAGAGAATCACATGAAATTATATGGGTGAGAACTTTAGTCCATATGGTTGAGTGCAAATAAATAGGGAGATATGCTTTTTAATGGGGAGTAAAATAGAGGACTTTAGAGTGACAGACTAAAGCCCCCAATTTGGTTTGATGTTTTAAATTTTGTTAGAGATGTTAGCCACCAGGTGGAGGGAGAAGAGGGAACTCTTGAGTGAGAGCTAGTAACTTTTCTGCCTAAACCATCTACAAGATTTCAAAACTTCAAATTAGCCAATGTTCTTTATAGAACCAAGTAAGGGTAAAGAATATATTTGCTTCTATTTGGCACAACACATTTAGATACTTCCACAACAAAATTTCATAATTATTACTGATTCATTGAAAGAGGAAAAAGATATTTCATTTTCATTTGCTTTCATATATATTGTTTTATAGTCTTGTTAATTTTAGTTGCTTACTTTACATTTTCTTAAAAGAAAATATCAAAAACAAATTTAAAACTTTCTATCTTAAAACATACTTTACAAAATCATTTTAAAAAAGTAAAAATTTGTTTTTCTGCTCTCTTTAAAATTTTAGACATTTCCCTGTGTGTTCGATATCTCGGGGCTTAATCAGAAAGTCTTATATTACTTGATAAACGATACATATACTTGCGTAGAATCTCACATTAAAAATAATTAAATTTGATTTCTTATTTGCTTCAGAATTTTTTTTTTTTTGTTGCAAAGAAAGATATTATCATTGAGAAGAAATATAAAGTGAAAAACATAAGCATAAATATTCAGAGATCAAGTTTTTGGCGCGTTGTCGGGGAAATTAATTAAAATATCATTTAAAGAAAGTTTATGAAAAATTAGAATTTTTACTTTTCCTTGTTTTTGCCAATTTTCTAGAGTTGTGTGCTACTTTTAAATATGATGGTGTTTCAAACGATGCTATTAGACTTAGACCTTTTCCTTTCTCACTAAGGGATAAGGCTAAGATATGGTTAAATTCGTTAGCACCTGGATCTATTAGAACTTGGGTGATTTAATACACAAATTCCTTGTTAAATATTTTCCACCATAAAAAAATGTGGAGCTTAGAAATGATATTGCATCTTTTTGTCAGTTTAAAGGTGAATCTATATATGAAGCATGAGAATGATTTAAAGATCTGCTGAGAAAGTGTCCACATCATTCGATACCAGATTGGTTAATAATTCAGACTTTTTACAATGGATTAGTTAGATCACTTAGATCTATTATCGATGCCGCTGCTGGTGGTTCAATGATGTCTAAACAGTTTGCTGATGCTTATGCTTTAATTGAAGAAATGGCTACTAATAATTTTCATTAGCCTTCTGAAAGGTTAAATCTTAAAAAGGTAGCCAACATTCATGAAAATGATGATTTTGCGATGCTAACAAATCAAGTTGTTGCAATTTCAAGGAAGATAGACCAGATTGGAATAAATTTTTCTCAGCCAATTTTTATGATTAAAGAAAATTCATTAGGACAAATGTTGATTCTCAAACTTCATCAGAAACTTTGAATACCATAAGTAAACCTAATAGCCCATATTTCAATTATTATAACCCAAGTTGGAAAAAACATCCAAACTTTAAGTGTAATACCAATTTTCAGGGTGGTAGTAATCAACAATGGGGGAACAATCAAGTAAACCTATTAGGGAACTGGCACAACCAAGGGAATAATAATTATAGACCAACATATCCTCCAGATTTTAATAATACTTCATAATTTAAGGAGAAGAAGTTATCTATTGAAGAAGTGGTGTTTCAAATGAGAAATCAATTACAAAGCCAAGGAGCTACAATTAGAAATATTGAGAATCAATTGGGATAAATTACCAATCCATTAAGTAATAGATCTTAAGGAACACTTCCTAGTAATACAGAAGTAAATCCAAGCGACAAGAATTAAGAGCAAGTAAAGGCAGTTCAAATGAGAAGTGGAAGAGAGTTGGAAGGTAAAGTTGAAAAAGAGATTGAAGTAGAGAAAGAAGAGATTGAAGAACAAAAAGAAGATGCTCCGAAAGGTTTGAAAAGATAAAATTCTCCACCTAAGATTGATTTAGAAAAGCCACCACCTCCATTTCCTTAGAGACTTCGATAACAAAATGTTGGATAAGCAATTTTCAAAGTTCTTGGAAATATTTAAGAAGCTTACAATTAACATTCTATTTGCTGAAGCCTTAGAAAAAATGCGAAGCTATATGAAATTTATGAAGGATATTCTCAATAGAAAAAGGGAGTTTGAAGATAATGAAACTGTTGCACTTAGTGAGAAGTGCAGTGCAATAATTCATAAAAGCTTCCTAAAAAGCTTGAAGATCCAGCTAGTTTCACAATTTCATGTGCAATCGGAGACATTTTATGGAAAAGCTTTATGTGATTTAGGTGCAAGCATTAACCTTATGCCATTATCTATATTCGAAAGACTGGGATTAGGAGAAATAACTTCGACGACCGTAACTCTGCAATTAGCGGATCGTTCGATCACCTATCCTCAAGGAGTTATAGAAGATGTTTTGGTGAAAGTAGATCAATTTATCTTATGTGTTGATTTCTTTATGTTGGATATGGAGGAAGATAAAGAGATACCCATAATTTTAGAGAGACCTTTCCTAGCCACAGACAGAGCGATGATAGATATACAAAAAGGGGAATTAACGATGTGAGTCAATGATAAAACTGTTACATTTAATATTTCAATATCAACGAAATATCCTGCAAGAGGTAAAGATGATGAATATTATAGGATGAAAGTTATCAAATATTTGAGTGAATGCCATTTCAAATCAAATTATGAAGAGAAACTTGAATGTGAAGAATTGGAACACGAACAAGAAAAGGAATTACAATATTCTGAAGATTTTCACGAGGAAGATTTAAACTATGTTCATGAAAATTTTGAATTATTGGACAATACTAAAAAGGATGAATCATTTAGTCCATCAATTGAAAAACCTCATGAGCTTGATTTAAATTTGCTTCATACCCATTTAAAGTATGTCTTTTTAGGTGATTCCTCAATTTTATCGATTATAATTTCCTCTAAATTGACTGAAAAAGAAGAAGAGAGTTTGCTTGAAATTTTAAAGAAAAATAAGAAAGCCTTTGGATGGACAATAGCTGATATTAAAAGAATCAGTGCTTCAATTTGTATGCATAGAATCATTATGGAAGATAACTGCAAACCACGGGCTGATCCTCAAAGGAGATTAAATCCTATCATGAAAGAAGTTGTTAAAAAAGAAATTTTAAAGTGGTTGGATGCTGAAATTATCTTCCCTATTTCAGATAGTGCATGAGTTAGTTCTATTCACTGTGTTCCTAAGGAAGGAAGAGTTAGTGTGACGGTTAATGAAAAGAATAAAATTATACCAATAAGACAAGTTACAGGGTGATGAATATGCATTGATTATAGAAAATTAAACATTGCCACCAGGAAAGACCATTTACACTACCTTTTCTAGATCAAATGTTGGATAGACTGGCCAGGCATAAATATTTTTATTTTCTGGATGGATATACTAGTTACCACCAAATACAAATTGCTCCTTAGGATCAAGAGAAAACAACGCTTACCAGTCTTTATGGTACATTTTCTTTTAGAAGAATGTCCTTTGGTTTATGTAATACCCCTGCTACATTTCAGAGATGTATGATGGCAATTTTTTGTGATTTAATTGAAAAAGGGATTGAAGTTTTTATGGATGACTTTTCAGTGTTTGGAATTTCATTTGAATCATATATAGAACATTTATCAAGAGTTTTGAAATGCTTTGAAGAAACTAATTTAGTCCTTAACAGGAAAAAATGCCAATTATGGTAGCAGAGGAATTCTTTTGGGACATCATATATCAGAAAATGGTATGGAGGTGGATTCTGCAAAAATTCAACTTATCGCTAATTTACCTTGCCCAACAAATGTAAGGGGAATTAGAAGTTTTCTGGGACATGTTGGATTCTACATGTGTTATATTAAAAGCTTTTCAAAAATTTCAAAGCCTTTGTGCCGTTTACGGGAAAAAGATGTGATTTTTATTTTGATGATGAATGTTGAAAAGCTTTTGAGACATTAAAAGAAAAATTAATCACTGCACGTATTATAGTTTCACCAAACTGGGAAAAGCCATTTAAATTAATGTGTGATGCAAGTGATTATGCATTGGTGTTAGTTTAGGTCAGAGATACGATAAAATTTTCAAACTAATTTACTATGCTAGTAGAACTCTTAATGAAGCTCAAATTAATTATACCACAACTGAGAAAGAGTTATTAGCTATAGTATTTGCCTTCGATAAATTTAGTTCATATTTAATAGGTACAAAATGTGTGGTGCATACTGATCATTCTGCTATTAAATATTTAATGAAGAAGAAGAATGCAAAACCGAGACTTATAAGCTGGATTCTTCTTTTGCAAGAATTTGATTTTGAAATAGTAGATAGCTAAGGTGCTGATAATAAAGTTGTTGATCATCTGTCTAGGCTTGCAATTGGAAATTCTCTCTGTGATGTTGAAGAAATTAATGAACATTTTCCTGATGAAAAATTGTTCACTATTAATGAGTGACGTGTTCTGTGGTATGCCGACATTATAAACTTATTGTCAGTGATATTATACCTATGGTTTGACATACCAAGAGAGGAAATTTTTATCTGAAGCCAGAACTTATTTTTGGGATGACCCATTTTTATATAAACAAGGAAAATATCTGATCATTCGAAGATGTGTGCCTTTAAAAGAAATTTATGAAATTATTCAAAAATGTCATAATTCTGATTATGGGAGATATTTTGGTGTTGATAAAACTGCATATAACATTTTACAATCTGGATTTTATTGGCCTACAATTTTTAAGGATGTTAATGCTTATATTAAAAATTCTGATCGATGTCAACGTGTAGGTAATATTTATAGAAGAAATGAGATGCCCCTCAATTATATGTTGGAAGTTGAAATATTTGACGTTTGAGGATTAAATTTCATGGGACTGTTTATACCATCTTTCAGAAATACATACATTTTGATAAGTAAGAGACTATGTATCTAAATGGATAGAAGTTGTTGCTTTACCTCGATGTGATGCTCAAAGTGTTGCAATATTTTTAAAAAAGAATATATTTTATAGATTTGGAATACCAAGAGTGATCATAACTGATAGGGAAAGTCATTTTAGAAATGCGATTATGGAAAAGCTAGCAAAGAAATAACATATTAACCATCGCATTGCTACTGCTTATCATCCGCAGACATGTGGTTTTGTTCAATTATCCAATCATGAAATTAAAAGAATATTGGAAAAGACTGTTAATCCAAACATGAAGGATTGGTCAATCAAATTGGATTATGCTTTGTGGGCCTATAGGACTACCTACAGAACTCCTATAGGAATGTCCCCATATAAGCTAATTTTTGGAAAAGCTTGTCATTTACCAGTTACTTGAGAATAAAGCATATTGGGCTATTAAAGATTTCAATTATAATTTGAAAGATGTTGGTTAAAAGATATTGCTGCAATTAAATAAGCTTGAAGAGATAAGGAATGAATCTTATGAAAATGCTAAGATTTATAACGAAAAGATGAAGTTATGGCATGATCGAAAACTTCTTACTAAAACTCTTAAGTCAGGGCAACAAGTTTTGTTATATAATGCTAGATTGAAAATATTTGCTGGAAAACTTAAGTCCAGATGGATGGATCCATTTATTGTAATGAAAGTTTATTCCTATGGAGTTGTGGATATTAAAGATCCTAAGACTGGAAAAAATTTAAAGTTAATGGTCATAGACTTAAACCTTATTTTTCAGTCGATCAATTTAAACCTGATGAGAATCTCATGTTGGGTTACTCAGAATAAGCTCGGGGTATGTCAGGCTAAAGACGTTAAACCAAACGCTTTTTAGGAGGCAACCTGTAGTTATCAGTGTGCTTTGCTTTATGTTTGTTTTGTGTGTTTTGTTTGGTTTGATTTGAGATTATGTGGTAGAATTTTAGAGTTTTTTATGTTATAGTGGTTTTTATTTAACCTTATTTGATGACTTAGAGGAGTCAGAATGAAGATTTGGACGTTTAGCGGACCTGTGTTAAAATGTACACTAGCGGCTATGCGCCATAAGTTGGCTCTTAGGCGCCGGAGTTACAAAAACGTGAAAAATGGGGGTTCTAGTAAATCACGGATAAGTGGTTTTGGTAATTATTAGAGAGCTTTAACACGTCTAGGGTCAGTTTTAAGACTTCCCAAGTCTATAAAAAAGCCCATAATTAAAGAGACACTTTACCAGTTCTTATTTTCATTCCTGAGTCTGAAGAGTATTTTGAGTGCAAAAATATCTTCTTGGGAGAGCGAAGTTAAGAAGAAAGAGAAAACCAATAAGAATAATTTCATTAGTAAAAGTGCGCGAGAGTTATTTAACGATATTTGGCCTTTACTATTTAAGGAATTGTAGAAAATCTTGCGAAGATCGAGGTTGACGTGGCATCAATCGAAGCAAAGGAAAATGAAACTAACGCACATTTAGCGCACATAGGATGGCAACTCAATATGCAATTCATTCATACAAGTCATGTGTAAGAAGCGGATAAAGTGATGTTTCTGAAGAAAATGGATAGAAGAAGAAGATGTGTGAGTTTTTAACCATCAACCGTTTTATTAGATTTATATTCCAGATAGTTCAAATGGAAATAATGGTGATTCTGAATATATTCTTCCTACTGGAGATTAATATTAAATTAATTGTGTTCTAGTGGTTTAGTTATCTGTGTTTAATGTTTTGTGTTTGTGATTATTATAATGTTTATGTGTTGTTGAATTTTAATTTGTGTTTGTTACATCTCAATGATGTAAATTTGTATTTAGGATATGTGTTATGAACCTATGTATTGGAAAATTTCACCCAAGGTGTTTGGATAAAAATTTATAGTTTGTATTAAGTGTGTTTTGTTATTAATGAAATATAAGTTTGTGTTTGTGTAAAATTTGTGTTGAATTGATGGAAATTATAGTGAAATTTTGGAGTAAAGAAGTGTTATGGGGTAGAATTAATTATTTGAAGTGATTAAGGGTGATTAACAAGGTGTTTTAGTGCGACTAACATAAATTGTCAAAATCTGAGCATTGGCAGCTGAGCGCCAAACCTTCGGCGCTTAAGCGCCAGATTTCGCGGCTATGCGCTGTTGCTTTGCGCATAAGAGCCGGTTCGTGAAAAACTGGTTTTCAGACCTTAAAAACCCAAAATTTGCAAATTTTAATCCCATCAACACCTTTAACCTCTCAAATTCGCAAAAAAGAGCCTAGGACATTACTTATTTAGATCATTTTAGAGCTGATTTCGACGAAATTTGTTTGATTTGAACTCCTTCAGGTATGAGCACTTCTCCTAAGCAAAAATTTTTTATTTTCACCATGTATTTTGAGTACAATATTTAGATATCTGAAAATCACAATTCATGTTGAAAATTTGAGGAAAAGCATGAGAAATTGCTTGGATTTAGTAGATTTTGCCTTTAGAAGTTAAGTTAGCAAGTTTAGTTTGATTATGGAATTTATGGTGAATTTTTTGTGAATTTTAGAAATGGCTCCAAAGTGGAAGCGCTCAAAAGAGAAGCCTAGATTCGATTCAGACAATTTTGTCAGTTCTATAGCGGAGGATCATTACGTCGATGCATTATCATCACGTAAGTGATTCTAGAATGAGTTTTTAGTAAACTAGAGGAGATATTGAAGAGATGATTGCTCGAAGGAATTGGGAACAATATTGTTGCTTCTCCGCTGTTGTTGTTGTTTCTGTGGTAAGAGAGTTTTATGCTAACTTGCTAGCAGTAGAGGAAAACATAGTGATGGTTCGGAGGCAGCAAGTGAATTTTTCTTCTGCGGTAATCAACACCTTTTACCGATTACCTCCTAAATTGTTTTGTTATTACGCTAATTATCATCCTTCGGAAGGAGAGTTAGATGAGATTATGTCTTTTCTTACTGATGGAAAAGGTCTATGGAAAATTACAAATGAGAGAAGAGTAAATTTTCCAGCCTCTAAGATGAATGCCACTTCCAAGGAATGGCACTACTTCATCTCATCTAAGCTGTTGCCTTCAGTTCATGTTAGTCAAGTTAAGAGGGAGAGAGCTATTTTGAACTATTGTATTCAGCAGGGAGAGCCAATTGACATAGGAGCTATCATTTTTTATTATATTTTAAACTGTGCCAGAGCTATCACTACTGTAGATATGGGATTTCCTTCTCTAATTCATTCACTTTGTGAGCAGTCTAATGTAAAGTTTGAAACTTGGGAAGAGGTTCTTCAGCCACTTAGACCTATCACTATTGTAAATGTGAACACTTACACCGTGCATTCAGAGTTTGGCTGGAGAGGAGGATCTGTTAGAGCTTCTGGTGCTTATGCTTCTGCTGCACCTACTTCTCATGCTTCTGCTTCACAAGCATCATCATCTAGAGATTCACAGACCGAATTATTAATGAAGATTTTAAAGAAGGTGAGTCTGACTCGCGAGAGCATATTAGAGATATGGATGGAAAGGTATAAAATATTAAGAGGTATATACAGAAACATGATGAATATGAGGAGAATTATCAGCAGTACATAGAAAGACTGATTAGAGGAGATCACAGTGATGAGATGCCTTCTCATCCTTATTTTATACCTTATGTGCCATACAGAGATTGGAATGAGAGAGATGATGATGATGAGGATGATGAGTAGGATTTTATTATTGAGTATGTGATGTTTGTACTTGTCTTTAGTATTGTATTGTAACATTTAGATTTTTATTGTTTATTTTGTTATGTTTTGAACACTGATATGTGTGAACTATAGTAGGATCATTTCTATTTATGCATATTTAGATATATCTGTGTTAGAGTGATGTTTTGTGATAGTTATGATTTATGTGTTGTGATGTGTAATATATTTGTGGTAGTAAATGTTGTAATGTAATGTTTGTGTTTTTAATAGTGTATAATTTAATTCCAAAGCTTTTAGGAAAATTTAGAACACTATAAGAAACCACTATTTAAACTGCATGTTTAAACTTTTCAAAATTTGCTACCATGTATTTTCTAGTATTGTTGTGATTTTAGTTATGTTAAGTTGTTGTGTATTTTCTTTGAAAACCTCCACTACCGTAGAAGTCATTTGAAATTTTTATTTTATAAAAAAACTGAAAAAACTGAATTTGTTTTATTTTTACTCATGTTTTTAAACTGTTTTACTTGCATATTTACGATATGAAAATTCCTGCAAGCATGTTATTCTAGTTTTTAATTCTTACCCATGTATCATTTCTTATGCTTAAAATTTTTCTCCTAACTAAAAATTTAAAGTTTCAGGGAATTTAAAAATAAATTTTCAAAAACTAAAATTTTATTTGTTCTCAAGAATACTTAAAATAAATTTTATTTTTGATTGAAAAAATTATGTATATGAAGTTATATTAGGGAAGCAAATTTTTTAATATAGAAATGAGTAAGAGAATTTAGTTAAATTTATAGTAATAATGAAAATTTTAAAGTTAAAATTTTCTTAGTAAAGAAATGTTAAATATAGTTAAACTATATTTAGTAGGAAATGTTGTATTTTTGTAAAAATAAAAAAATTGACTTTTATTTTTCAAAGCTGAAAATTCTTTTATTAAAAAATAATTTTCAACAATATAATTATGATTTTAAGTGAAAGATATATATCAAACATTTATTTTAAATGAAATAGTGGAATTCAAAATCATTAAAGGCTTACTCAAAAAAATAGAAAAAGAAAAAGAAAAAAGTAAAAAGAAAAGAAAAAAAATGAAAAATAGTATGTAAAAAGGAAGGAGAAGCTTGACGATTTAAGGGCCTAAGTTTTTAGAAAATCTAAAGCATACGATTATAATATAGTAAATAAAATTATTTTCAAATAAAAATTTTTAAGTGAGAAAAATAAAATTTTTAAATCCTATATTTTGAAAATTCTACAAGTATTTCTGAATAAGATAGAAACTCATATTTTTCATTATCCTTTATTTAAGAACTTTCTAAGCTTAGTTGATCTTATTCACTAAAGTTTTTTTCTAAATTAAACTATTTCATTTCTAGAAAAAAATTTTGAAACCTTCCTAAAGAAACTCATTTACATAATTTGCATGTTAAAACTTTCTATGTGATTAAGTGTCAATTGAAGACAAGTAACATTTTAAGTTTGGGGATTTTGATACACCTAAAATATATAGTATTTTTATGCACATTTTTATACCTATTTTTGATGATATTGCACTTTAATGAAAGCTATTTTTGTGTTTTTCTTGTAGGTATGATTAAAATGATTGATTATGATGAAATGAGCAAAAAGGATCAAAGTTGGAGCAAAAAAAATGAAGTGTCCAAAATTGGCCTCTGGCGGCTAAGCGTCGATGGCTGGCGCATAACCGCCACAGTTAAAAAATACAAATTAACTTGAATTTGGCGCCATTTTCAAGGGGTGTTTGAAGCAACTTTTGGTTTAAACTTCCTTAACTTCTTATGTATGACAAATTCGAATGAAGAGGTTCATCCTTTGGTAGATACATTGAATCTGGACATAATTTCAAGAGACACCAAAGCGCCTTCTGAATAATTATTAAAATGAAGACTTAAGATCATAAAAAGAGAAGATTTTTGAAGAGAAGTATTGGCCGGAGAAGTTGGAGAAAAGTTTGAAGTGGTTGAAGGGAGAGAGGAAGAAAGAGAGTCTTCTGCTTGCCATACTTTCTTTACTTTTCTACTTTATCATAGTATGTATTAGAATTTAGGAGAGACAATCCTTAGAGTTGGGCGCCAACCTCTAAGGAGTTATCTAGTGAAAAGCAAAAGTTTTAGAGGAACTTCAAGAATCTTGTGGAGAAGATTTTCAGATAAGTCTTTATCTTTATTTTTACATTTAGTTTTTAAGTAGGAGTTGTTGTGTTTTCACTATGATTGCTATTTCAAATCAAATTGTGTTTGTGTTTTCTCCATGAATTCTGGGTAGTTTTCTTTCTCTTTTTCCTTTTAAATGAAGAAGTAATTAAATTATGGAAGGAAGTTGTGTGAAGTATAGGTGTTTAATGTTGGAAGAAGTTGCGATGATTCACTACCTTGCAATTCATTTACTTCTTTATTTGACCAATTGAGATGTTAAAATTTGTTGTGAGAACGTGTAAGAACTAATGTGGTATTGTCTTAATCAACAATTAGAGAGAATCACATGAAATTATATGGGTGAGAATTGTAGTCCATATGGTTGAGTGCAAATAAATAGGGAGATATGCTTTTTAATGGGGAGTAAAATTAGAGGACTTTAGAGTGACAAGCTAAAGCCCCCAATTTGGTTTGATGTTTTAAATTTTGTTATGAGATGTTAGCTCCCAGGTGGAGGGAGAAGAGTGAACTCTAGAGTGAGAGCTAGTATCTTTCCTGCCTAACCCATCTATAAGATTTCAAAACTTCAAATTAACCAATGTTCTTTATAGAACCAAGTAAGGGTAAATAATATATTTGCTCCTATTTGGCACAACACATGTAGATACTTCCACAACGAAATTCCATAATTACTGATTCATTGAAAGAGGAAAAAGATATTTTATTTTCATTTTCTTTCATATATGTAGTTTTATAGTTTTGTTAATTTTAGTTTCTTACTTTACATTCTCTTAAAAGAAAATATCAAAAACAAATTTAAAACTTTCTATCTTAAAACATACTTTACAAAATCATTTTAAAAAATTAAAAAGTTGTTTTCCTACTCTCTTTATAATTTTAGACATTTCCCTGTGGTTCGATATGGATGCGATTGGTTTGAATACACGAATTCGGCACCACTACTACGAGATATAATTCCCCAGCAACGGCGCCAAAAACTTGATGCAACCAGACTTTACTTCTATATTTTTAAATGCAAGATTTTGTTAACTTCAAATGTATATATTTATAATGATTTTCTAAAGTCCAAGCATTCAACGCAAGTATACATATCGTATCAAGTAATACAGAGCTCTAGTGGAGTCCTGGTTATTGATCCCACAGGGAGGTTTTAAGTTGAAGCAAAGTGAAAGTTTTAACAAGTTAGAATTAAGCACTAGAACTTTCTTCTAACACTACTACTACTACTATGCAGAAAACAGTAACAACCAACTAAACTACAATTACTTCTAAAAACTTTGAAAATAGAATTAACTAACAGACACATTAAACTAAGTATTTGAAAGGTTTTTAATATATGGGAAAGTATCATTCTTCTTGCAATGAGAATATGATGTGTGGATTGATATGGATTAATTATCTAATTTATTGTGCCAAATAGGAGCATAAATGATTCTTTACCTTTCGAAGAGTACCCCCTCCTCTAAATAAGAAAAGAACATTGACACATTCTAATTTTAGTTACTAATTCTAGGGCTAGGTTGGGAGGATACCGGCTCTCACTTCGGAGCTCTCACTCACCCTTCACCGGAAAGCTAACCTTTGATATTAGTTACTAATCTTAGAACCAATCTGAGGATTTCAGCCTGTCGCCCTGAAATCTCCACATTGAAGTCCTTCAGAACACATTTCCCTATTTATTTGCACGCAATTCCCATGAACCACGCAATTCATCCATGGAAATTGAATGGACCTTTCATTATTGTTGTAGGACATTAAATCCTTTCAAACTTAATGTTTAACAACATATTTTAACATTTCAATTGGCATGATCGAAAGTAAATTAAGTTCTAAATGAAAAACCATCACAATTTATTCATCACATTAAAAGCACATCAAATCCACTTCAAACCATCATCACATCTCTAAGCAAGAAGAAAGACAAAGAAGACTACTCAAAATTCATGGAGAAGTTACAATAAAACATGGATTTTATATATAAAAGAAAAGTCATACAAACCACAAAAGGAAATACAACTTATCTCTTTCTCTTCCCCAATGAAAACTCCTTGAAGTTCCTTTGAATCCTCTTCTCTTCTTTACAACACTTGATTCTCTCTTTAGAATGGAAAGGAAGAAGCAATCTCTCACTTTAATCCTTCTCCTTCACTCCTTAGAGAAGAATCCCTCTCTTCTACACTAAACCCTAACACTAAAAATTAAGAGAAAGTAATGGAATGCAAGAGAGCACACTCTAAAACTCTCTAAAACTCCCTTAGAACTCTCTTCCCTCATCCAAATTCAGTTACTTAAGAGTTAGGGACGAAATCCCAAGAGTTTCCATAGACATCCCTTCAAAATTTCAACAAAACTCTCAAAATTTGAATTCCAACGACCTTGGGCGCCGGCGGCGCTCTATTGTCCATAATATTTTCTGAGCTCTCTGGATTTGGGCGCCGGCGGCGCCAGGGTACCTTTCCACCATTTTGCTCCTTTTTGCTCCTTTTCACTCTGAATTCATTCCTTTTTTATTCTTTTCGCTCCAATCACTTAAAATCATCATATCTGCAACAAATCATGAAAAATACCTTTCTTTAAAGTGCAATATCACCAAAAATAAGAAAAATTAGATAGCATAAATCATATATATTTTTAGTGCATCAAAATCCCCCAAACTTAAACTATTACTTATCCTCAAGTAATTATTTTACTACATAAAATATAACTCTAGGCAATGTACGTTTCAATTGTAAGACACTAAAATTTTCATTCAGAAGAGTATAGTGGTTAGATTTTTAGAAAAAAGTTTAGTAACTTAGGTCAAAATTACAGGCATAAGAATATTCAGTAATCAAGTCTAAGAGTTCTAGTCTTCTATTTATTTCAAGATGAACCATAATTTGTCACATTAAGAGTGCCTTAAAAGATTATGTGAGAAAGGAGTTCATGCAAACTTTACTAGAATGTAGGCTAGTACTTTAAATATAAATTCAGAAGTGAAATCAAGTTTTCCTTTTAGGGTAATTCAAGTGAAGCCAAGTTTTATTAGACATCTCCTCAAGCTTCTCCTCATAAATATTTTTCTTTCTTTTTTTTTCTTTTCTTTTTCTTTTTCTTTTTGAGATTTTTTTTCAATCCTTATTTTCTTCTTTTTTTTTTTGTTTTCTGAGGATTAATATATCTGGATAGCCTCTAATGATTTTGAACTTCACTCTCCTCATTCTAAAGTTCAAACTTAAGTCACCTCCTTACTTTATAGTTAGGTACAGGCTTTATTATTTTTCATAAAGTTACAATCTCTTCTTAACACACAACACTTTAAGTGCCTTAACATTTCAAAAATACAGTTTTCTTTACTTTAAATAGTTAATTATAATCAAATCCTTTCATACCAAATATCTTACTTCTATAAAATCAACTTTTATTACCAAAAATTTTCATCTTATCCTTCCATAATATTCAACTGAAATAAAAAGTTTTAGTTATCGTACAATGAGGTTCAACTGCCTGAAGTTATGCTAATAACTTTTTGAAAATATAACAATTGAGAATAAATAAAAGTTTAGTATTGATCACAGGAAAATATATTGAGAAATTCATACCAATTTTATATGAAATTGCACTTTAAAGAAAGGTATTTTCTATGTTTTGTTGCAGGTATGAAGAATTATAGGTAATGGGAGCAAAAAGATCGAAAAGGAGCGAATCTGGAACAAAAAGGACTAAAAGAGATGAAAATTGAAATATCCCGCCGACGGTGAGGAATAGGCAGCCGACGGCGTGATTTTCCCGAAAGTTTTTGAATATATTATAACGGAGCCCGTCGATGGTGAGATCGAACCCGCCGACAGCGAGCCTTAGCAGTTGGCCAATGTTCTAGAAGCCCACCGACGGCGCTATCGATCCCGCCAACGACGAGAAGGTCGGTTCAAGCAAATGTTCATTGAATCTGGACGCTTTTTGAAGAGGTGCTAAAGCAATCTTTGGAAATATTTCTCCCTCTTTAAATAGAGACAAATTTAGGCCAAAAAAGTGTGTTCTTTTGGTGCGTGTGTCTTAATCTGAGTCTGGAGAGTCTGTAGTGTGTGAGTGTGTTTTAGAGAGTTCATTAGTAAGTTTAATTTAGTGTGTTGTACAAGAAGGAAGAGTCAGAGGAATTTTAAGGAGTCTGCTTGGGGAGAAGATTCGAGATAAGTTTTTGTTTGTTATTTTATAGCTTTAAATGAAATCCAAGTTTTGTGTTATTCTTCCTATGCATTCTGAGTAGTTTTCTCTGTCTTTCTCCTTGTTGTTGAGATTTTATGAAATGGAAAATTGAATTAGTTGTGCCTTAATATTGATAATCTTTTACTTAAATCTTAATTTACTTTCAATTTGGCCAATTGAACTATTAAAATATGTTGAATTATCAACTATAGTAAAGATTACATCCAAAATTCAGGGAAATCAAAAGCCTTGAAAGGAGGGTGCAAATAAATAGGGAAATATTATTTATCGGGCGTAGAATTGGATATTTTAGTGTGACAGACTAAAATCTTCAAATTCGGTCCTATCATTTGGGAGCTGAAGTGTAGATGTTAGCCCTCAGGCGAGGAGAACGTGGGAGCTCTGAAGTGGCAGCCGGTATCCTCCCAGCCTAGCCGCAGATTCAGTAACCAAGCATAGGATTAGTCATTGTTCTTTATGCCTCGACCAAAGGGTAAAGAATAGAAATGCTCCTATTTGACACAATATAATTCTAACTAAATTAATTATCCATTCACTTAATACTCTTAACAAGGAGAAATAAACTTTTTCTAAATTGCAATCTTCCATTAAGTAATAGAGTTTAGTATAAGCGTTCTTTATTTCCGTATACTAGATAGTAATTACATCTGCTGAAATTAGTTCTTAATCTCTAAACTTCCCTGTGGGATCGATATCTAGGACACCATTAGAGCCCTTTATTACTTCAACGATACGTATACTTGCGTTGATAAAAAGGGGCACATTTGTTATTTTTACTCTGTTCAACACTTATATAGTTATAAAGCTCTGCAAATATATCCACCTTGTTCGTGCCACCTTTGTAGTCAAGTTTTTGGCGCCATTGCCGGGTAAGTAAAGTAATTTTTAAGGTAATTAAAAAAATAATTATTAAAGATAATTACTAGTGTAACAGACTATTTTAAAATCTACTTAAGTTGTGTATGCGTAAATTTGGAACCGAAAGTTTAATACCTTACGATTCAGAACTAGAGCGCACTACTAAAAGAATTAGAAAACAGAAAAAAGAAATTATAAATTTAAATCAAATGACAAATAATCTAGTAATTGAAAATACAAATCAACCAAGACCTTTAAGAGATTACGCTAACCCGACATTAGATGAAATTCACTTAACTATCCAAAATCCTGATGTAGCGGCTAATTCATTTGAGCTTAAACCTGCAATTATCCAAATGGTACAGAATAATCAATTTAGTGGCTCACCAAGCGAAGATCCTAATTTACATCTTGCTAGTTTTTTGGAACTTTGTGCTACTTTTAAATATGACGGTGTATCTAATGATGTTGTTAGACTTAGGTTTTTTCTTTTTTGTTTAAGGGATAAGGCTAAGATGTGGTTAGATTCGTTAGCACCTGGATCTATTAAAACTTGGGGAGAATTGTCACAAAAATTTCTATCCAAATACTTTCCTCCTTCAAAAACTGCGAAACTTAGAAATGACATAACATCTTTTAGTAAGCTTGATGGAGAGTCAATATACGAAGCTTGGGAGAGATTTAAAGATCTTCTTAGGAAATGCCCACATCATGCATTACCAGATTGGTTAATTATTCAAACTTTTTATAATGGATTAGTAGGATCTCTTAGATCTATTATAGATGCTGCTGTTGAAGGTTCATTAATGTCAAAACCATTTGATGAGGTTTATTCATTAATTGAAGAAATGGCTACCAACAATTTTCAAAGGCCTTATGAAAGATTAAATCCTAAAAAAATAGCTAGTATCCATGACTCTGATGCAATATCTATGTTAGCTTCTCAGATTGCTGCTATATCTAAGAAATTAGATCATTTTGGAATGAATTATTTTCCTATTATAATAGAAGAAAATTAATCTGGACAACTTATAGATGTTGAAACTTCATATGAAACTTTAAATGCTATTAATAATAGACCTAATAATCCTTATGCAAATTATTACAACCCTGGTTGGAAGAACCATCCAAATTTTAATTGGAATAACAACTCTGCTAATCAACAATGGATGAACAACTCAATAAACCCATTAGGAAATCCATCTAACCAAGGAAATTCTAATTATAAACCTTCTTATCCATCTGGATTTAATAATAACTCTCAATTTAAGGAAAAGAAGTTATCTATGGAAGAATTAATATTAAATATGGGTCAGCATTTGCAGAATCAAGGAAATCAGCTACAGATTCAAGGGAACCAATTACAAAATCAAGGAACTGCAATTAAAAAAATTGAAACTCAACTTGGACATATTGCTACTGCACTTAATAATAGAATCCCTGGAACTTTTCCTAGTAATGTGGAAATAAATCCTAAAGATCAAGGAAAAGAACAAATCAAAGCGATACAGTTACGAAGTGGAAAAGGGTTAGAAACAAGAATACAAAAAGAAACTGAAAGTGAAAAAGAGAAAGTGGAACCGAAAAAGAAAAGGATCGACAAGATCGAAATTTAGAATATCCACTAATACCTATGAAAATTTCTGTAGGGAAACCCCCACCACCATTTTCTCAGCGATTAAAGCAACATAAAAAGGATAAGCAATTTTCTAAATTTCTTGAAATACTGAAGAAATTAATGGTGATCATTCCTTTTGTAGAATCATTAGAACAAATGCCTAATTATGTGAATTTTATGAAAGATATTTTAAACAAGAAGAGAAATTTCACAGACAATGAAACGGTTGCACTTAGCGAAGAGTGTAGTGCAATTATTCAAAAAAAGCTTTCTGAGAAATTAAAGGATCCTGGTAGTTTCACTATACCTTGTACTATTGGAGAAAAATTTTATGGAAAAGCTTTATGTGACTTGGGAGCCAGCATCAATCTTATGCCTCTATCAATTTTTAAAAGATTAGGATTGGGAGAAGTCTCACCTACTTCAGTAACTCTTCGCTTAGCTGATCGTTCAGTGACATATCCTAAGGGAGTTATCGAAGATGTGTTAGTAAAAGTGGATAAATTTATCTTCCCTGTGGATTTTATTGTTTTAGATATGGAAGAAGATAAAGAAATACCTATAATTTTAGGGAGATCATTCTTAGCTACTGGAAGAGCTATGATTGATGTTCAAAAAGGAGAAATAACTATGAGAGTAAACGATCAAGAAGTAACTTTTAATATTGCAAAATCAATGAAATATCCTGCTATAGAAAAAGATGATGAATGTTTTCGAATGGAAATTCTTGAACATCTACGAAATGAACATTTTATAAAATACTTTGAGGATAAACCAGAAATAAACAATATAGAATTAATTGAAGAAACAAACAATGAAAAATTAGATTATATACAAGAAAGATTTGAGATGTTGGATATTACAGAAAATGCTGAAAAGAATATAGTTCCGTCTATTATTAAACCTCCTGAACTTGAGTTAAAAATTTTACCTACTCATTTGAAGTATGCATTTTTAGGTAACTCTTTAACTTTACCGGTTATTATATCGGTAGGATTGAACGAATAACAAGAGCAAAAACTTATGGACACATTAAAAAAGTATAAGAAAGTTTTTGATTGGACCTTAGCAGATGTTAAAGGAATTAGTCCTTCAATCTGTATGCACAGAATTATTTTGTATAATGAACATAAACCAAGAGTTGATCCCCAAAGGATATTAAACCCAATAATGAAAGATGTTGTCAAGAAAGAAATATTAAAATGGTTAGACAATTGTATTATATATCCTATTTCGGATAGTGCTTGGGTAAGCCCAATTCATTGTGTTCCTAAGAAAGAAGGAGTGACTATTGAAGCTAATGAAAAACATGATTTAATACCTATAAGACAAGTTACTAGATGGCGTATATGTATTGATTATAGAAAATTAAATGCTCCCACCAGGAAAGATCACTTCCCTTTACTATTTCTGGACCAAATGTTGGATAGACTAGCTGGGCACAAATACTTTTGTTTTTTAGATAGATATACTGGCTATCATCAAATTCGTATTGCTCCTGAGGATCAAGAGAAAACTACATTTCCCAGTCCTTATGGAACATTTGCTTTTCGAAGGATGCCTTTTGGATTATGTAATTCACCTGCAACATTCCAGAGATGTATGATGTCTATATTTAGTAAATTAATTGATGATGGAATATAAGTATTTATGGATGGTTTCTTTGTATTTGGAACATTATTTGAAACATGCTTGGATCATCTTGAAAAATTTTTGGAGTTATGCGAAAAAACTAACTTAGTTCTAAATTGGGAGAAATGTTAATTTATGGTTGCAGAAGGAATTGTATTATGCCATAAAATTTTGAAAAATGGCATGGAAGTAGACCCTGCAAAAATTCAAGTTATAGCTAAATTACCACCTCCTACTACAGTGAGAGGGGTACGAAGTTTTCTTGGACATGCCGGATTTTACAGACGCTACATAAAAGATTTTTCAAAAATTACTAAACCTCTATGCCAACTTTTAGAAAAAGACAAGAAATTTGAATTCACTATAGAATGCTTAAATGCTTTTGAATTATTAAAAGATAAATTAATCACAGCACCTATAATAGTTTCACCTGATTGGGAGAAACCATTTGAACTTATGCGTGATGCTAGTGATTATGCTATAGGAGATGTTCTTGGTCAAAGGTATGATAAAATTTTTAAAGTTATATACTATGCTAGTAAAACTCTCAATCATACTGAAATTAACTATACAGTTACAGAAAAAGAATTATTAGCAATTGTATATGCTTTTGATAAATTTAGATCTTATTTAATTGGAACTAAATGTATTGTGCATGCTAATCACTCTGCTATTAAATATTTAATGCAAAAAAGGATACCAAACCAAGATTAATCAGATGGATATTACAGATGCAAGAATTTGATTTTGAAATAATTAATAGAAAGGGGACTGAAAATCAAATTGCAGAGCATTTGTCGAGACTAGAATATAATGAATTATTTGACACTGACAATGAAATTACAGACAGTTTTTATGACGAACAACTTTATAATATAAATGAATGGAAAATACCATGGTATGATGATATAGTTAATTATATTGTAAGTGATATTTTACATCCCATGCTAACTATGCAACAACAGAAGAAATTCCTTCACGATGCTAAAGCATATTTTTGGCATGAACCATATTTATATAAACAATGTAAGGATCTAATTATTAGAAGATGTGTGCCTTATGAAGAAACTGAACAGATCATTCAAAAATGTAACGATTCTGAATTTGGAGGACATTTTAGAACTGATAAAACTGCTTGTAAAATTTTACAATCTGGATTTCATTGGCCTACTCTTTTTAAAGATGTTTATAGATATATCAAAACTTGTGATAAATACCAAAAAATAGATAATATATCTAGAAGAAATGAAATGCCTCTGAATTTTATATTAGAAGTTGAAATTTTTTATGTTTGGGGATTAGATTTAAGGGGACCATTTATTCCTTCATTTGGAAACTCATATATATTAGTTGTTGTTGATTATGTTTCTAAATGAATTGAAGCACAAGCCTTACCTCGTTGTGATGCTAAGAGTGTTTTAAAATGTTTAATGAAAAATATTTTCACAAGATACGGAATGCCGAGAGTGATTATCACTGACAAATGATCCCATTTTAGGAATAAATATATTCAGAAATTGGCAGAAAAATTCAACATTATTCATAAAATATCGACTACTTATCATCCACAAACCAGTGGATTAGCGGAAGTTTCTAATCGAGAAATTAAACAAAATCTAGAAAAAACTGTAAACCCTAGTAAATTAGATTGGTCTACAAGACTAGACACTGCATTATGAGCATACAGGACTGCTTATAAAACCCCGATTGGAATGACTCCTTACAGACTTATTTATGGAAAAACTTGTCACTTACCAGTTGAATAAGAGCATAAAGCGTATTGGGCGATTAAAGAATTCAATTATAATTTAAAAGATGTTGGTGAGAAGAGATTGTTGCAGATGAATGAATTAGAAGAATTAAGGAATGAATCCTATAATAACGATAGAATTTATAATGAGAAGATGAAATTTATGGCATGATCGGAAGATTAACCAAAAAAATTTTGAACCAGGACAAGAATTTTTTCTTTATAATACAAGATTGAAATTATTTCCTGGGAAATTGAAATCTCGATTGTTAGGACCTTTCACTATAACTCAAATATCTACATACGGAGCTGTAGAAATTGAAGATCAAAAGACTGGACATAGATTTAAAGTAAATAGACACAGATTAAAACCATATTTTGAAGGAAAAACACCAAATTTTAAAGAGGTTTTAATGCTCAGTCAACCTGATTAATAACTAGAATAGGTCGGGCTGACGACGTTAAACCAAGCGCTTTATGGGAGGCAACCTATAGTTATCTTTATTTATGTGTAATGATTGTAAATTTATTTGATTTATTATTAATTATGAAATAAAATGAATTCTACTACTCATATTTATCTTTATAATCATCACGATATTGGATCCATAGAAAAAAATTGGAAAGCATTTGGACCAGAGCGAAACTGGGCAAATTTTGCCTTAGCCGCCGATGACGAGATCGACACCGCCGACAGCGAGTTCTACCCGCCAAAATTCAGTTTATATTATTTTAGAATCCCGCTGACGGTGAGATCGTTGCCGCCGACGGCGAGATCGGTGAATGAACTGTTTAGGGAGTTATTTTGACGGTTTTTGACAATTCTAAGTGTTTTAACTCTTTAAAAACGCCTAGACCTCGAATTCTAAACCATTTACTTCCTAAAAACGATTTGAAACTCCACAAAAACTCATCATTATGGCATAAAATCTCCTTGAAATCACTAGATCTCGAGTGTTCAATCGAAGAAAATTTGTCAGTTATGAGGCCCAGCGAATCTTTAACAAAGTAACGACGAAAAAGAGACTGATCAAAGAAAGAGGATTTGTGAATAGAGGAGTGGAGAATTTGACAACGCCTATTGAGGAGATGATTGTGTGACGACGTTGGGAGGTATTATGCTATACAACTTCTGCAGTAGTCATCCTTGTAGTAAAAGTATTCTACTCCAATCTTCATGGAATCAACAACGGAAGCGTCTATGTGCGAGGCAGATGGGTAAATTTCGCTCCTTCTAGAATTAATGAGTTATATTCAATTGAGAATACACCCATTTGCTACTATTCCAACTTTGTCCCTACAAGAAATAATATGAATGAGATCTATCGATATTTGACTGATGAAGCAGAAGATTGGGAAAAAAGAGAAGACATGTATGTTAGCTTTTCTGCATCACTTCTAAACCCCATCTCTAAACACTGGCACTTCTTTATTTCTTCAAAATTATTACCCACTATGAGGGTAAATAAAGTTTCTAAGGAGTGTGCAATTTTGAATTATTGTATTCAAGCGGGATTACCTATCGATGTTGGTTCAATTATTGTGAAGTCTGCTTTAGGCCTGATTGTTCATGGATCGATTTATGGGCTAGGACATCCTTCAACAATTTTTACACTGTGCAGTCAGTACCAAGTTTCATATGAAGCCTGGGAAAAGGTACTTTTGCCTTGAAAACCCTTAGATCTAACTGATATATTTTCTACTCTAGATAACGATAATGAAACAACCATTATTACGGATCAAGCATCTCAAAATTCTCTTTCAATCAGGCCCTTTACTGATAAAACAAATCTGATCTTACGGAAACTCAACAGATTGGAAAAAGAGGTACAAAACGTTATGAATTCAATTAATAATATCTCTGATTTATTTGATCATATTGATTGGAGGATGAAGGAACACTTCGATCATTCTGGACATCTTGAGGCTAGTTTCATACGAATTTTGAGAAAGAAAGGATGGATTGAAGAAGATTCTACAGAAGAATTTCCTTACAGGCCTTTCTATAATCTATTCGTTCATTTACTTTCTATCAGAGATATCAGAGATGAGTTTAGTACAGACCTTGACGAGTAAAAGACATTCGTATTTGTTTATGTGTTGAGTTAGTTTGAATTTAATTTTTATGTAATTTGCACTTTTGATATTTTAGATTTTAAGATTTGATCTCAGATAGATGAGATTATGTGTTGTTTGTTTATATTCGATGTTTTAAGTATTGTGGTTTGATTGCGATGCCGAATTTGGTGTGTTAAGGTTGTAAAAATACCTTGTTAGTAATGTGGTGTACGAATATTGTAAACACTTGGATTTTATATAAAATTTATGATGTTTTGTGTTTTGTGAATTTAAATGAGTTTAAATAGTATCTAATCACAGTAAAATATATTTAATTGATTGATCGGACATTAACGATGTTTAAAATGAATTGAAAACATTTTAAAATATTAAAAATATTAATTTTCGAAAAATCCCGCCTACAACGAGATCGATGCCGCCGACGGCGACTTTTTCCAGAGACTTTAAGCCTATTTGAATTAATTAGCTCGCCGACGGCGAGATTTTTCCCGCTGACGGCGAGATCCCAAAAAACACTTTTATTTGACCGGTCAACCGTCACTATTCATCGTCCCCTTCCTCAAAACTTCGAAAAAACCGACCTAGGGCTTGAGAGATCTTGGATTTGGAGCAATTTCAACACATTTTGACACCGGATTTTATCTTCCCTTGGTAAGAGCTTCACTCCCATGCAAAAATTTTTTATTTTCACTATGTATTTCTTCCACATTTGGGGATTTTGAAAAAAAATTGAAATATAGAGAAGATAGTTGGAAGAAATCCATGGAATTCATTTTAGATTATTTTAAGTCACCTTTGGAAGCCATTCTAGTATTATTTTGGAATTTAGTTGAGATTTTTGTAAATTTGATAGATCAAGAAATGGCTCCACGACAGAAGAGGCGACTAGATTTTGATGAGACACGATTCGTGAATGCTGAAGCTCAATCAAGATACAACTTTAATATCAAAGCAAGAAAATGCATTCAAGATAAAGTTTTTAAGAATCCAGGAGGAGAAGTGGAACAAACGATCAAAGAGAGAAGATGGGAAAATTTCTGTTATAGACAAATAAAGCTGCAGTTGAAGTCGAAAAAGAGTTTTATGCCAATTTGACTCAGATAGAGGATGAGCCTATAAAGGTTAGAGGATTTTTAGTTGATTTTAATGCTGCAAGAATAAATTCTTTCTACAAAGTACAAGATCTTCATACCAGCGAGTACGATACATTCGGAACAATGGAAGGACTGCTGGAGGAGGTGATTAACTTTCTCACTAATGGGAAAGGGACTTCGAAAATTAAGCAGCGTGAACAAGTAAACTTCCCCCTTTCTATGTTAAATGCAACCTCTAAGGCTTGGCATTGCTCTACTTTTCTACCCACTTATCATCATAGTGAAGTCACAAGAGATAGAGTAGTTCTGAATTTTTGTATTCAGAACCACAGAAGTATAAATGTGGGGAGTATTATTTATAAAAATATATTAGCCATTGCAAAAAGTGAAAGTGGAGGAGGACTAGGACATCCTGGTCTAATTTATGCACTATGCCAATTATTTGGAGTAGAGGCGAGAGATGATGAGGAATGGGTTGAACCTATGAAACCCTTTACCCAGGCTAATATAAAGACTTATGAATCCCACGAAGGATGGAGATCTGAGACTAGGAGTTATGCACCTTCAACTAGTAGGGATATTCCCTCTACCAGTTATGACCCTCCTACCTATAGTTCTCCTACCCTTTATCATGATGAATGAAATGACTCTGTAGCGGAAAAGTTTTGAAAAGATTGAAGAAAAATTGGAGCATATTGATCAGAGAATTGGAGGATTAGAGTGGAGGCATGATTATGACAGTGATTATCTCCACAGGCATTCTGAATTTGAGATAGCCTACTATGATGCTGAAAATCGTTATTGGAGAGGAGAAGCTTGAGGAGATGCCTTATCAAAAATTGGTTTCATTTGAATCAACCTAAAGGGTAAAACTTAGTTATATTTCTAAACTTAAATATAGTATTTTACTAAATAGTGTTTTCATGAATTTCCTATCATATGAATATCTTAAGTAATCTAATATTGCAAATATAGTCATTCTTGAAATGAATAGAAGACTAGAACTCTTAAACTTGATAACCAAATAGCCTTATATCTATAGAATTAATTTAATTATCTAAAAATTTTTCTAATAAACTTTACTATAATACTTATTTAAATTAAATTCATAGTATTTCTGAATTAAAACTTTACTACAAATAATCATTACTTTATGTAATATCAAGATTACTTGAGGATAAGTAATAGTTAAGTTTGGGGGATTTTGATCACAGGAAAATGTATTGAGAAATTCATACCAATTTTATATGAAATTGCACTTTAAAGAAAGGTATTTTCTATGTTTTATTGCAGGTATGAAGAATTATAGGTAATGAGAGCAAAAAGATCGAAAAGGAGCGAATATGGAACAAAAAGGACTAAAAGAGATGACAATTGAACTATCCAGCTGACGGCAAGGAATAGGCTGCCGACGGCGTGATTTTCCAGAAAGTTTTTGAATATATTATAACAGAGCCCGCCAACGGCGATATCGAGCCCACCGACAGCGAGCCTTAGGAGTTGGCCAATGTTCTAGAAGCCCGCCGACGGCGAGAAGGTCGGTTCAAGCAAATGTTCAATGAATCTGGATGCTTTTTGAAGAGGTTCTTAAGCAACCTTTGGAAATATTTCTCCCTCTTTAAATAGAGACAAATTTAGGCCGAAAAAGTGTGTGTTCTTTTGGTGTGTGTGTTCTTTTGGTGTGTGTGTCTTAATCTGAGTCTGGAGAGTCTGTAGTGTGTGAGTGTGTTCTAGAGAGTTCATTAGTAAGTTTAATTGAGTGTGTTGTACAAGAAGGAAGAGTCAGAGGAACTTTAAGGAGTCTGCTTGGGGAGAAGATTCGAGATAAGTTTTTATTTATTGTTTTATAGCTTTAAATGAAATCCAAGTTTTGTGTTATTCTTCCTATGCATTCTGAGTAGTTTTCTCTGTCTTTCTCCTTGTTGTTGAGATTTTGTGAAATGGAAAATTGAATTAGTTGGGCCTTAATATTAAATAAAAATTGTGATAATCTTTTACTTAAATCTTAATTTACTTTCAATTTGGCCAATTGAACTGTTAAAATATGTTGAATTATCAACTATAGTAAAGATTACATCCAAAATTCAGGGAAATCAAAAGCCTTGAAAGGAGGGTATAAATAAATAGGGATATATTATTTATCGGGCGTAGAATTGGATATTTTAGTGTGACAGACTAAAATCTTCAAATTTGGTCCTATCGTTTGGGAGTCGAAGTGTAGATGTTAGCCCTCGAAGCGAGGGGAACGTGGGAGCTCCGAAGTGGCAGCACGGTATCCTCCTGACCTAGCCGTAAATTCAGTAACCAAGCATAGGATTAGTCAATGTTCTTTATGCTTGGACCAAAGGGTAAAGAATAGGAATGCTCCTATTTGGCATAATATAATTCTAACTAAATTAATTATCCATTCACTTAATTCTCTTAACAAGGAGAAATATACTTTTTCCAAATCTTCCATTAAGTAATAAAGTTTAGTATAAGCGTTCTTTATTTCCGTATACTAGATAGTAATTGCATCTGCTGAAATTAGTTCTTATCTAAACTTCCCTGTGGGATCGATATCTAGGACTCCATTAGAGCCCTTTATTACTCGAACGATACATATACTTGCGTTGATAAAAAGGGGCACATTTGTTATTTTTACTCTGTTAAACACTTATATAGTTATAAAGCTCCGCAAACATATCCACCTTGTTCGTGCCACCTGTGTAGTCAAGTATTTCTTTACCCTCCACCAAACTTAAATTTTTCAATGAATTTGAAATAGTTTAGAGTAAAAGAAAACTAACCTTTCTGTGTTGGGATCTTGAAATCTTCAATAGCTACCTAGTATTAATCAACATTTATAACTAGCAGACATGAAGAAATTAGTAGCAGTGATATAACAATTCTTAAATATTTTCATGGGTAAAGAGAAATTGATAGTAAACATCTCAACATCCAACAGAACACTACAACGGGAAACAAACAATAACACTACTATCAGTAAAACTAACAATTTTTAATGTTTTTAGTACAACACAATAGTTCAACATGGAAAGTAAATAACACAACATCACACAGTACAACACAACAGAGGTACACATTACTTGAAAAGCAAATGTCCACTACATCACATCAGTACAACACATCACAACAAGATAAATAGAAATAACAAACAAACAAACTATCTACCAATCTCCATCACCAGGATCAGCAGCAGGGTCATCAACAGGGTCAGGTCTATATCGTGTATAGTTGGGGCAAGTAGAAAATATTAAATCGGACTCCCCCCTCATAAATCTAACCTGAGCATCATAATAAGCAATATCAAATACATCCATCCGACCATGGAGTCTATCCATAATAGCACTCTGTAATCGCAGCTGCTCCATGATATCAGATAAAGTAGGTAGCTCAGAAGTCAATGGAACATCATAACTCGTAGTAGGAATATCAGTACTCCTACGCTCAACTCTGGCTCCTACATGAGACTCATAAGTATGAATAATATTCTTTGTGATAGGTCTCAATGGTATAGCCACTTCCTCAGAACTACTGAACTCAACTCCAGACTGAACACAAAGGGCATGAACTAAAGCAGGACGTCCTAATCCTCCAGTCGTTTCACCTCTAGTAATCATCTGAATATTCTTGTAAATAATGGATCCAATATCAATCTTTTTCATTTTCTATATGCAGTAGTTCAGAAATGCTCTATCTCTAGTAACTTCGCTGTGGTGATAAGATGGTAATAACCTTACAGAAATGAAATAATGCCATACCTTTGAAGCAACATTCAATGTGGAGGAGGGGAAATTTATCAACTATTTTTGACTTACTTTCCACTCTCCTCGCCCGTCAGTCAGAAAAGCAATAACTTCTCTCATATTCTCCCTTCGAGTGTCAAAGTTTTCATATTCACATACGAACGGTTCCCGAGTTTGATAAAAAGCATTGATGCGTTGAGGAGTAAAATCAACCATCTTTCCTCTAACAAGCACATACTCAGTCTCAGTCCAGGGTAAATTCGAATAGAATTCTCGAACAACTCCCATAACAGCATTCGCAGTGAAATAGCAAAATCTTTCCCAGTTTCGCTCGGCAATCAACTGTTCTACAGTTTCGCCAAGACTATCAAATGCTCGATCCTGAATACACTTCTTGTTGTGAAGGATAGAGTTATAACGAAATTGGGCTTTGACGTTGACGAATCTCTCCTCATCAAAATCCAATTTCCTCTTTCCTCTTGGAGCCATGTGAATTTCTAAAATTTGCAAAAATATTCCAATAAATCCAAAATTCACAATGTATCAACTCCAAACACTATTCTAAATAAGTAAGAGCAAATTTCATCATGGAAATCTCAACATTTCTTTAAATCTCCAAAAATTCCACCATAAGCAATGTGAGAAATTTCCATGGTGAAAATCCAAAAATTTTAACTTAAAGTGAAGCTCTTACCAAGAGAAGTGCAAATCCGATGTCGAATAGCCTTGAAATTTCCTTAAATCCAAGATCTAGCAAGCCCTATACCTTCAAAGTCGCGAAAATGAAGGTAGAAGATGAAGGAAATAGAAAACTTTGCGGGTCCCAGAGCAAAAATCGCGAAATCGAGGGTTTAAAGCGAATTTCTGGGTTCGGGCGCCGACGGCTCAATAGGGCGCCGGCGGCGCTTTATTTCAATAAATTAGCTAATCTCTCTATATTTGGGCGCCAGAGGCGCCAGTCCAAAATTTTTTTCTGGGTCCGAAAATTTTTTTGTAATTTCACTGTTTCTCTTTATCTCTAGATTCGAGCGCCGTCAGCAATAGTTTGGGCGCCATCAGTGGCCCTTGCAGCAGCTCCACCATTTTGCTCTGTTTTAGCTCTGTTTCTCCCCGTTTCAGTTGCATTATGTTCCTAGCATATTCACCAACAAGTTAAGCATAAAAATAGTCTTTATTTAAAGTATAATGTCATTCAAAAATACACAAGAAGTGTAAAGAAGATTAAACATAGAAAGACATATCGAAATGCATCATGCCAAAATATTATTTCTTGCTCGTTTTTGCTCCATATTGCACCATTTTTGCTTCTTTTTCTCCAAAAGTCTGTTTCTTGTACCTAAAACTAAAAATATACAAAATACCTTCCTTTAAAGTGTAATATCATCAAAATTAAGCATAATATGTATATGAAAAATCAAGCATTTTTAGGCTTGTCAACTCCCGCAAACTTAATTGTTACTCATCCTCAAGTAAAACTATAACTTTAAAAACCAAAATTGTTGATTTGAGATAGCAGGTTTCAATAGAGTTTCCTATAATTTTATCTCGGAAATGTTATAGTGTAACTTAAGAGAAATTCTAGCAAATCAACCTAAGATATAGTGTAAGAATATCTCATATTCAACTTATGAATTCTAATTTTCTATTTACTTCAAAAGTTATTGAAACTTGTCAAACTAAAGATCCATCAAAATTATAAAAAAAAAAAAATGTAAGCACCTTATCTATACCAATTTGACCAATACTTTTTTGAAATAAGAATAAGCTTAGAATTGTTTCTAAGTCTTTCCATTTAAAAAGATTCAAGCAAAACTAGTTTTTGATTAGGCTTTTTCGAAAGCTTCTCCTCACATATTTTGTTTCGACTTTTCTTTTTCTTTTCTTTCAGGATCGTTTTAATCCTTACACTTTTTTTTTGTGTGAGGATTACTATATCTGTAGAGTTTTAAATTTCACTATCCTTTTCTAAAATCCAAAATTCAAAACTTTCCTTCACTTTTTAAAAATGTAAGTATTAGTTTGAAAAATGTTTTAAGGCTCAATTCTCAATAAGTATAAATCTAAGAATCTTAACTTTTCAAATATTCAACTCCTTTGTACCATAAATAGAAAAATCATATTTCTAAAGTTTCCTACAAAATATCTTTACTCTAGAATATTTTCTTCACATAGGATTTTAACTAAGTTATTTTTTAAAAATTCCTAAAATCAAAATTATAGTAAATTAAAGATAACACCACGTACCACAAGTCATTTTAAAAGTGATATTAAATTAAATATGGGCTACTGAAGACAAATAAAGTTAGGTTTTTTTAAAAAATATTTCTTCCCCCCAAACTTGAATTTTAAAATATTTTGCAATTAATTTCATAAAATGTAGCATGAAGAAAAGTAAAAGTTGAATTTACTTACTATTGTAACATCCTATCAAATTCATATACATGCATAATCAGGATAGAATGACTGTAGGAGAAAGTAAATCTAGCCTAAAACATGCTTACAATAATATTAAACTAAAAGAAAGTATATCCACTTTAAAATTTTATTTTTCCTCCTACCCCAAAACTTGATTTTTAACATATAAAACATTTAGAACAGAAAATATAAGCAGAAAGAAAAATAGTTCATAAATTCTATTTACCACAAATGTTTATCAAAAACATCTACAAGTATTCATCAGGACAGAACAATATGTAGCATAAAGTAAATCTAAACTAAACATGCCAGAATGAAATTGAATAAACAAAAGTCTAACTACCATAACAGATATCGGCATAGGAATATAAAAATGTTTTTCAAGTCCTATATAAAATTGTAACACAAATAAAAACACACATAATAAATGAGGTCAATTCATCCTTTAACTTATCCAATCTCACTAGCTTACTTCCAAGTTTTAACAGAATCACTACACTAATAAATTAGGTATATTTTAAATGATTTTTAAGATTATAATCCCAAAGATAAGGTTATCCCTAATATATTATTAGCTCCCGGGCACCAATCTCAGGCATCATCTAATCCCTTTAACTAAGCATCTCTAACAGTTATAAATCATAGTGTAAGATCATTCACAAGTTATTCATCAAATAGGTTCATGACTCCTAAAAAATGAAAACAAAGTTAGAGAAAGGAAGTAACAAAATTGAGATAGAACTGTCACTGTTCAAATTCATGATGTCTCCTATAAAACTCAAGTCTGAGTGAGACCCAAGTCATAGTGGATTCATCAATCCAACTACTACAAGAGAACATAAACAGTTCTAGCCATAATAAAAAGTTAAGGAATCACCTCCCTCATTACATACAAATATCAAATCAAACCACTAACATTCTAAACATCCACCAATCAATGATCAAACTTATCCATCTACACTAAAGCAAACACAATACAACACTAACAATCATGACTCTCAACCACACTAAATCGAACCACACTGATAACTATAAGTTGCCTCACATAAAACACTTGATTTAACATCGCCTAATAGACAAATGATTCCAGCTGGATCAAAATTTCAATTAAGTAATCCTCGATCAATCGCCCAATCTTTTTCAGATCCAGGGATTCCTACAAAATCCTCAAATTGTAATTTTTCTTTAAGCTTTTCCTTTTTAGATGGATTCATATCATTGTTCCTCATAATTATTTCTAGATCCAATATTCTTTTATTGATTTGCATATTAATATCTTCCTTAAAATTTATAAGAAATGGATTTCTATAAGATACTTCAAGATCTCTTAAATTTTAAATCAAATTCACGCTAGATAATACAGATTCTGGATTAAATTCTTCTATGTTACCATTCTATTCAGCATTGTCATTTAATTCTTTCCCTCGGGATACTATTATAAGATATATTGTTGGCTCAATTATCTCATTCATAAAGCTAGATGTTGCATGATCCTTAAAATTAATTTTTCCATTAAGAACCTTCTTTTTAAACTTCACAATGCTAAGCATTTGTTCTAATGCCTTGGAAAACGGAATATTTTTAGTTGATTTTCTGAATTATTCCATAAATCGTGAGAATTGCTTTTTTAATTCTTATATCAATATTCTATAAGGAAGTGGTGAAGGTGGCCTTTCTATATCTATCTTGGTTGACGACATAGTTTTATCTAATTCCTTAATAATTTATTCCAATAGTCTTTTAATCTCCTTATCCTCATCTCTCAACTCAAAGTTCTTTTGAAACATATCCTCTAATTCTCTTCTAAATATTAGTTTGATAACTTTATATTACTCATCATTCATTTGCTTAGGATTTATCTCAGGGTCACTAAGTAAAATCTCTAGGGGTAACTGTTAATTGCATTAATAATCTGCCCCAATTAGTTTTCCATATTCCTTATTTTGGCCCTCGACTTTCTAATCGATTCTGCATTTTATTAACATCCTCTTCTAATAGTAATTTCTTCTCCTCATTATGTGGGTTGAAGTTAAAATTATGAGGAAAAGAGAGTTCATTTTTAAAATCACCCTGACTATTCCAATTACATGTCTGATTAAATTGATTATCTTCCTAAAATTGGTTTTCTTCTCCAAAATTATTATTCCGATTAAAATTTAAATAATTTTCCCAACCTGAATTGTAAAAATAATAATAAGGATTATGTATCTTAAGGCTAGTTTCAAAATAGTTAGGCTCAATAAATTGTCCAAATGAATTTTACTTAACAACTGGGGGACCTTGAGGATAACTCTTTATGTATTGATCTAACTTCCTCTCAATATCTGCAATATGGGAAATTAAAATAGTAAGCATATCTTCTTGCAAATTAGCCACTCTCTTGGGGTTTAATCTTTCAAAGTTACTAACATTATAATCCAAATCTGAATATTCATTATATCGTTGATCCTTCATTTCTAGATTAAATTCATGGAATATTTTATGATGCATCCTTCTCCCAAAAGTTCTCTCTAAATTCGAGTCGTAAGATTCAAGGTCTGCAGCTCCTGAACTACACATACAAATTTAAAGACTTAACTAATATGACTGATATCAAAAGTATTTTTGGTATTTTATATTTTTCTTGAAAATAAACACAAAATAATTAAACACACTTTATAATAATATTTTAAATTCTAAATCTAGGTTTTACAGGTTTAACTAAAATTCTCCAAACGTTCTTACCGAAGCTTCTCCGGAAACAGCGCCAAAAACTTGATGCGCCTCTGCATGTGCCGTTTTTCTGTGTTTTTTTATGTTTGTTTGTACTAGCACACACTAGAGATTCTACGCAGCTATACGTATCGTTCAATTAAAACAGGGCTCTAGTGAAGTCCCGTTTATCGATCCTACAAGGAAACGAGGTAAGTGGTCCTTATTCAAATTCTATCCTACTACTATCAGACCTTAGTTTGGAAGACCAATTTAAGTGGTTTTTATAAAATGTACTCCTAAAGGTAAGTCTTAAGATTAAAACAGCTAATAACCACTCCTAAAGGAAAATATTAATTCTAAAGATAATTCTTTCTAGATAAATTGGTTTGGGGAATTTTGAGATATTAAAAAATATTGTTCTTATGTAGTGAATTGGATAAAGATTAGTAATGAGATACATTAAATATTGTATGTGTCAAATAAAAGCAATTATATTCTTTACCCTCTTCTGAGTGCATAAAGAATATTGGCTAACCCAATCCAGATTTTTCGTCCCTAAATCCGTGGTTAGGCTGAGAGGATACTGGCTCTCACTCCAGAGCTCCCACTTCCCTTCTACTGAAGGCTAACATCTTACTTTAGTTTCTAAACACTTTGACCAATTAGGGATTTTAGTCTGTCACCCTAAAATCTCCAATTATAAGCCCATCAAAGTATATTTCCCTATTTATTTTCACTCGCATGGACTACATTCTCATCCATGACATTGAATGTGGTTCCACTTTGTTAAGAATTACACTGCTCTCTCGTATCTTAATGCAATTACAATGAATTTTAATACTACAATGGGCCCTTATTGTAATGTAAATGAAGTGCAAGTAAAAGTCATCCCATTTATAATTAAAACTTCTTCTAGCATTTATCCTAATATCATAAACATGAATCTTATTCATTACAAAAGAAAATTAAAAGGAAAATAACAGCATATTCTTCTCATGCCATGATTTCCAAATAAGAAGAAAAAGTAAGATAAACATATCACAAAGCACGAAGAAATAACAATGGAAAACTTCAATACATCAAAGAAAATCCACTAGATAAGTGTTTACAAAATCATAAGATAATGAAAACACAATACTTAGCTTTTTCTCTTTAAAAGAAAGATGAAAATCTCTCCCACAAAGTCTCTCACTAATCCATGCAATGCTAGTACATTCCCTTACATATTCTCTCAAAATCCCCTCTCCAATCTCTCCAAAAAGATAGAAATCTACATTTCTACTCCTATTCTATGATCTCTAAATATTCTCCACGTTGTTTCTAACATAAAACCCATTTTTTTGACATAAAATCACTCTATTATAGTGTAGGGACAAATTTCCCAAGAGTTGCCTCAAGAAACCTTCTAAAAAGCGTTCAAATTCAACGTATATGGCAAATAACAGTCCATGGCGTCGTTGACGCCTTTTTTTGCTTTTTTTCGGTGTCATTTCTCAGTGTTCACTGGATTCTGGGGCCGTCAGCGTCATCCTGCAGCAGCTCAACTGTTTTGCTCCTTTTGGCTCCGTTTTGCCCTGTTTCAATTGTTTTGCGTTCCTAACATTTTCACCTACAAGATAAGCATAAACAACCTTTCTTTAAAGTGTAACTTCATGCAAAAATATGCAAGAAGTGTAAAGAATATTAAGCATAGAAAGATATATTAAAATGTGTCAGGGCAAAAAAAATTTTCTTGCTCGTTTTTTCTCCAAGTTGCGCTGTTTTTTCTTATTTTCTCTAAAAGTTTATTTCTTGTACCTAAAACTAAAAATATGCAAAATACATTCCTTTAAAGTGCAATATTATTAAAACTAAGCATACAATATATATGAAAAATCAAGCATTTTTTAGGCGTTTCATGGTGTTACTTGAGGATAAGTAACTTTAACTTTGGGGGATTTTAATATATGGAAAAGTTAGCTAGTGTATTTGATTGATTATGTACATGTTTATGGATTAAATTACACTATAAGAAAGGTATATTTGGTGTTTATTTTGCAGGTATAATATGTTATTGGAGTTGGGAAAGCAAGAGAGGACAAGAAGCTAAAAGGTGAAAAAAGGCTATTGGAAGTTTAGCCGCCAGACCCTTTGGTGCCTAGGTGCCAGTTCATGCTTCACCAATATAAGATGTTGGGGCTTAGGCACTAACCACTGGGAGCCTAGGCGCCTCTACATGGGTTCCTAGGCATCAGACCATAAAGATCTTAGGCACTAGTTTGGCGCTAAGGCGTCGGAGCAATGGGCGCTTAGGTGTCCATCCATCCTTTGACAGACATAGAGCTTAGTGCTTAGGTGTTAAATACTATCATGTTCAGTTATTTTAGTTCAAAACTTCAGTCATGTGGATCGTGTGAGGAATCATGCAGGACCGCGGAGGAGTTATGGAAGCCAGGTTAAAGAGCTTATAAATATCAACACATTGCAGACTTATGGAGGATTGATGCTAGTGGTTTATTCTGCTTGCTGTGGAGATCCCTTCTTCTTCTTCTAGTGCAGAAGACAGGTTGAGTTCTATGGGGGTAGTATCCTATGAATACAGGAAGATTGTTGATTAATTCTTCTTCAAGTTGTTTTAAAGGAGGCAAAACTAACTCTTTTTGTATACATTATGTTTTCTTTCATTCATAGAAATTGGATAGTATATTTCTCTTTGGTTCAATGAATTTGAATGGTGTTCTTATTATGCTTGTTAAGTAGATTTTTTAATCTTCCTTATGATGATTAAGTAGGATGGATGGAATGAGAATTGCTAAGTATTTTAATTACTTTATATGGTGATGATTAATCTTCATCACTTAATATACCTTTCATTCTGGCCAAGTGAGTTGTTAAAACATGTTGTGAACCATAAATCATGGGAAAGTCTATGGTAGAATCAACTAGGTTAATCACAAGAAACTATGGGGCATAGATGGATACAACTTGTAGGAGATGCAAATGATAGGAAAATATGCTTTGATTGGTTAGCTATGTGATTTATGAGAATAATTCATTTCTAACCAAGCTTCTTTATACACCCAAAAGGGGGTAAAGAAGACTTTTGCTCCTATTTGTCACAAGACCTTTCTACTAGCAATTCTCTATTTCATGAAATTTTTTTAACTCATTACAAGGAAGAACCACTAAGTAGTTGACACTTTCAATATAATTGTGATAATTTATAATTAATTTTGTAGGACTTTAACTTTTAAATTGTTTTGATACATTATGATTACTTTGTAAGACTATAAGAAAACCCAAATTTCAGGATAGGACTAAAATCAGTAGCTTGAACTATTCCTAACAAGGATACCTATTTCCCCGTGGGATCAACATTCTAGACTCTAAATTCTGATATTAATGATATAACACATGCACTTGTGAGTGCTGTAGCCCCTGGGATAGGTATCATGCGCCAAGGCTAGGGCATGGGTGTGCCCTTGCAGACCTCCGTTTTCATGCCCTAAACATGTGCTAGAGAGTCTCGATGGATTTATTTGGGCTATGGGTTACTACACATGAATAGAATATGGTCCCATATTTTTGAGTAAATGTCCCAATCATGTGACATCATAAGTTGATGCCAACAATCGTATTACGGTCAACACGTGTGTGATTGTGCTAAGGATCCAAGAGATCTAACATACGCCACCTAGGTATTATTTCAAAATTTAAAAAATCATTATCTTGTTTATATCCATCATATTTTAAAATTGAGGAATCTATATTTTAGACCAAAATTATGGTCAAGCTTTGAAATATATTTTACTCAAAACTATAATCCTTTAAATGATGCGTATTAGATCTCTTGGATCATTAAGATGGGGACAGGGACGGTGATCTCGTCAAATCACACACTGTCCATAGCCACAATTTTTGCACATACGTAGATGTATGTGACTATGTGACATTACTTCTAGATGCTTATTTAGAATAGGGTGGGGCATAGTTAGGATTTATATATATCTAGCTATTGTTCCCTAGTTTGTGTATAGTCAGACATTTTTTTGTGTTGCCCTTTTATATGTTTATTCAGTGTGAAGTGTTTGCACTAGTATGTTAGAGGCAGTCATTTTTGCAGGGAACCATGTTCAACAGAGATGAGCAACCATGATTTGAGTTAATATCTTTTTGCAGGTGTTGTTTAGCTCCTCTCCTACCGAGCATGGTTCACTGTATGATTGCATGAGATAATCTGCACTAATCTTTTCAATACAATTTGTTTTTTTTATTTCACATGAACTTTTGTTTAGATTCTCTAGCATTGATTTGATGTGAAAAGTGAGATACGATCATAGGTTCCAAGACGGTTGATATTCAGAACCACGTGGCATAGACCAGGAGTAGTGTGTCTATGACTCATACCTTAGTTTTGAATTTACTTTGTCGTATAGAAATTAGAATCAGGCATGTATATATGATGCCTGAACACCTTTTTGTTTTTGGGATAATTGGTCGACCTAACGATGCCTGACCTATTTTATTATTTTTGTTCATGTAGCCTGTTTATTTTTACGCAGAGAGATGAACTCTTGCTTTATTCTGATTATAGTTTTTCGGGCTCTTTGCACATGCACTTATGCTCATTAGGACACAATGATTTCTATTAAATACTAATAATAAAATATTTATCTTAATTAAAGTTTAAAATTAAAATTGAACCAATTTTAAAATCAGCACTTTACTTTCTACCTTATATTTCTTGCATGGCCTTAGGCCAAATTTAAAATGGCTCCACATGCATGTACATTCCCTAATTCATATTAATAGGGCCTTCACATTAAGGACTTATCAAGATAATTGCATCATGTTTTCACTTCCGGAGGAGTATTCTTGCTTCCTGAATCTGACTAGCCAAGCATAAATTTGTATGCTTAGGAAGTTTTCTAGCACGAATAGAAAGTTAGAGGCTCCCCAGACCCAAATGGGATGTAAGTCCTTTGTGGGATGATTCATCTTTGTAGCTAGATTATTCTTTTCTCTTTCATTCAACAGTCTTCTTAACCATGTTTCTAGCAGAATAAGTCTCATTCATATGAATTCCACCCAAATAGGGTCATAGAGAAATAGAGGATTAATTTCATTGACTTTAGGGCTACTAGAATCTCTTGGATGGTGTAATACATGGGTGGATGACAATGGATCTCTAGTCGGTTGGGTTGACTACATTCACGGCTAGGTAGACCTGGCTTCATAATAGCTTGGGATGAAAGAACTATGGAGTCTTAGCCGATTATCTTGATTTGCCTAGGAACTTCTTTCATACTCATTGATGTACCCCCTTTGAGCCCATTCTTTTTTCCTAGTTCATTTCGTAGACCTCATTTGTCAATAAGTCGCTACTTATTTAGGATACAATGATTCACCCTCTACTCATATGGTCCGATATGGCTTTGAATGATCAAGATGATCTTGTTAAATATGACCAAGTTATTTCATAGTCCATGTTTGTTGATGGGTCATTGTCTATTTGGGATATAGTGATTTACTCATCTACTCTTATGAATTGGTATGGCTTTGAAAGCATTGAGATTATCCAGGTTGAGATGATCATATTAACCTTTGATATTCTTATTTCACTAGTTATCATGAATATGTAAGCATGACTCCTTTTAATTGGGAGTATTCTTGGGTATCCCCTAAGATGTAATTATTCAAAGAGACACGTTACATTAGAAATTGTTCTTACCCAAGATCAAAAATATAATTTTGTTCTTTATTTATATGTGGATACTTTCTATTGGGTTTTCTTTGTGGATATATTTTTAGTGTGTTTTGAGCTGATTTCTTTTAGGCATACACTTCTGATCAATCACTCAAAGGTTATCTTATACAGATTCTCCCAGTTCATTTTTAATTTGTTTGTCTAATCTTACCATATTTTATCACTTTCCAATAACTTTTCTTCTCTGAATCATTTTGATGATTCAAAAATGAGTTATTTGAAAAAGAGAATTATAAGAAGAAGAATAAACAAGTTGGCGAGTCTGAGTTTAAAAATAAACCAAAAAGGTACCTCTTCGGTAAGTGTTTGGTTTTAGACATCCAACTAGCTAAGTTGTAGTGCATCTTTTCCAAGATCATTCTATTAGATGATTTACTGATGTGGGTGTGCCCATCATAGCTTAATCTATCAGTAATATGACATCTTCAAGTATGGAGCCTTGATTTATGTTTGATTCAATGCCCATTTGGTCACATAGTAACTCTTTCTTTTCCTAAGATTTTTAGTCCCTGTATAATGAATTTTTGGTTTTAATATCCACATAGCTATGTTGTGACATGCCTTTTTACAAGTACATTACATCAATTGGTCGATCAACTATATTTTGATCCATTTCAATATACGCTTCTTTTATTAGTTCTCTAATTGATTTTGGGAGTTAGAGCCAACACTCATTTTCTAATTAGTTCTCTAATCAAGTTTGGGATGAAGAGCTTGCATAATTTTCTGCTTAGTTCTCTAATTGAGTTTTGGAGATAGAGCCCGACACGCCTTTTTGATTTGTTCTCTAATCCTGTTTGAAAGTGAGAGACCGACACACCTTTATGATTAGTTCTCTAATTGAATTTGGGAGTTAGAGCCCGATACATTTTTTATTGGCTCTCTAATTGAGTTGGGTAGTAAGAGCCTGACACCTTTTTTGTATCCAATGCTAGTTTATTTATCATCACCAAAACTTATCAATAAGTTGGTTCTTTGTTTACATATCCTTTAACTCATTTTGAAGTCAACATATTCAGCTGGAACAACCTAGAGCCTACATATGTTTTTGGTATCCATCTGCACTTGAAGAAGGTGGGGAGATTAGTGTTGCAACCCTGCAAGTGTCAAGAATTGTTTGTGGGAATGTGTGGTGATGTTATGGTGTTGTAGCTCCAAAGGGTCAGATGCAACAACATCCCATTAAGGCCTTAAATATGTTTGTTAGCATTTTGTTGCACTTGACCCAATCAAAGAGTCGGTGCCCGAATGTCAAGCTCAGTACCGTAGTGCCTCATTAATATTTGTTATGAGGATCACTTGTGGCAGATGAAATTTTAAGGCCAAGCATCGAAATTCCATCCTAGTTGTTACATCTTCTATATAAAGGGGGTTAGAGAATGAATTTCATACATTTGAATTCCTTCATAGTCAAAATTTTACAGCATTCCCTCTCTCTTTGATATTTCTCAATCCTTACTTGGAGATACCACTTTACCTGCATTTCCAATTGATGAGGTCGGCAAGTTGCCACCCGAGCTTCTATCACTCCATGGTTTAACGAAAGGAATAAGTAAGATATTTCTCCAGATATCTCTCTCGTGCGAGGTGTCAATAGGCCCTAAAGGATCCTAGTAGAAGATGCTCGGCTTTCCCTTTCACCAACACCTTATTGTCTCCTCTCCACCACAGCATAATTCAGGCATTATGGGCCAACATCTCCAATTTCAGCTGAACTTTGGACTCCCTCAGAGATTGACTGAACTCTCTCATGGATTGGCTAAGCCGCATTGAGTGAAAACAAAACCTACTTGTTGAATGACACATAGAAGCCCTCAAAGAGTGGCAAGAACCAACCCCATATTCCTTCTCTAAGCCTATTATAAGGGAAGGGACTACCAAAATGGTAAATAACAATGCAGAAGGTGGATGTTTGTCGTGCCTTTAGCCATTATGCTTGACCTTTATTCTAAATATGTTTCTTGTTATCTTAGGAAAGACTCTATGTAGGAAAAATATTGTACTTTTTTAAGATATTAATGAAAATGATATTTGAATTTAAAAGTTGTTTTTACTCTTTTTTTATGAATGTGTTATGTATATACTTGAAACACTTAATCAATCAAAACAAATGAGCATGAATTTGGGCCTACTGTGGTAGTATAACTTGAATCGCCCCGACATCATTTTAACCTTGCTGCGTGATTAATAATCTTGAGGGAATGACTGATGTGGCAATATCCATGTCACTTTTGACTATGTTGACACCACGACACCTCAACCATGCCAGTTCCTAAATTGGATTTGATTGGATGGTCATCATTTTAATGGCTTATGTTGCACAAACCACATCATTGACACCTTGACCATGCCAGTCCTTAAGGCAACTTTGATTGGATAGTCACCATTACGATGGTTGATCGGTATTGGCCATGCCACCAATGTCGTGATGTTTATGGCAGTGTTATGTTATCCAAACCACATTGGCCCTTAGGGTGAGTCTTGATTTGATATTCACCATCATGATTTCCGACATGACATTTGCGACGTCAGCAGTGTTGTGACGCTATTTATGATATCACAACAGTAAATCATTTTTTTAACCTTTTAAAAGGGGCATCCTAAGTGTTAAGTTTCTTGACTTTTAGTCATCTGATCATGTGAAATTGAGAGTTCCACATTCGAGTGTGTGAGATCTCTCCTCTTTTTCTCCTTGTATTTAATTCCAAATTTTCATCATTATAGTGATCATGGTCTTCTAGCAAAAGGAGCTGGTGGAGCGAGCTTAGAAACTTTGGAGCTCAATGATAACTTCAACCATCATGTAGGTGGAGATCGTTAACCCTAGTGTGTTCTTCTTTTATTTCTTTGTAGCATTAAGTTTTGAGTTAGAGATGTTATGATGATTTTAGGTTGTTGTTAGAGAAAATCTAGGCAAGGACCCTCTTGTTTCCCTCACCGTACCTCATTTTAGAGTGAACTTGATTGTATGATCCTCAGTTTAACACTAGCGCTGTTGCACCAGGTTTTTTGTTGAACTAATACCTCTGTGCTGGGTATGGGCATTTAAGTGCTGGTTTGTTCAAGGAAGAAGCACTTCATTACCTACATAATGTTGTAGTTTCACCCACCTTGGCTCCACGAGGGGTCGAAGTTTTGTATTACAGCAATGTCAGTCTCACTTTCACGTTAAACGCTGTAACTTTGTTACCAACTTCATTGGCTTAAATAAAATTTATCCATTTAAGGAGAGCATCATAGCACCCAAGTATGGTTCTAAATAGTTGGCCCCATTTTTAACCTTTTGCCTATCAACTGGATGTCACAACTTTGTTGCAAAAGTCATGGCACGACATTTTATGTCCTCAAGGTTGCAATGATGTCCTTTGTCACGACAACATTGGAGCCTAACTAAGTTCATTTTTATCATCCTTTTAAGCTACATAGGTTATTTGGCACCTCATGTAGTGCAATGAATGTAGGGCATTTCACCAATAATAATGTTTGGTCTTCATCAAAATGTATGAGTCCCTTAATTTTTATAGAGCAAATGGACCAGTGGGTTTATACCCCTGATATTGGTACATCCTTTTGCATGGGTGGTGATCCTCACTTCAATTGCATTATGGGTTGAGTTTGATTGTTCTTAACAAATGAGTTTATAAGCTTTATAGATCGAGGATTCTAAGATTTTCATCAGGATTTGTTGGTATACCCTTTTGTATGGGTGGTGATTCTTTGTGCTTTATTGATAAGCAAAACTTTAATCACGTATATCGTTGTCGGCATGATTTGATGTAAGTTTTTTTTCTTTTATTTTGTTCTTTTGCTAACCACATATATGAGGCATGTATGATAATATTCGAGTTCTGACACTAGTTAGGTTCTAGTTGAATTAGGTATATAGTTTGTCGGTATAGTCGACTTTCTATCTAGATGGTCAAAGGGACTGGAACCAATACGCTACCTATCGTCATCGAGGTGTCATCTTCTTTACCTTCCATATTCTGAAGATGCCTAATAGTGCTGTTGCACAACATTATGGTTCCCATTGTGATGGTAGAGGTGTGTTTGTTTTCATTCATCCACTGTGTAGGCCTTTCATGCATTGCCTACACATGCTGCTTGTGTCGTATCCGTGACATCTTGGAGCTTGAGTATATGCTTTTGGGATTAAGTCCTCAAAGCATTTGATGGAGCATTTTATATGCATCTCTCTTATTTCCTCCCTTTTGGAGCTTTGACTTGGTTTCATTTTCCATAGTTTCGGTACCCAAGACATATTCCTTTTGCATTTCTATGCATCATCGCTTGTGTGTTTCATGCACTTTGAGCTCTTATTTGTCTAAGAAAGATTCTGTGGACCATTAAACCACATAGGCCTAGATCTAGTAAATTAGTACATTTGTATCAGTACTCGAATGACCCTTAGTTTAACCTGTGGTGTAAATAAAAAAAATATGCATTACTCATTGGCTAGTTCGAATGAGTAATGTGAGTTACCCTATTATTGCAAGATCTTGTAGGATCATTTCAAGCTTAAAGGCAGATTAACCTTTGTAATGTATTGTGATAATTATTAGCTCATTTAGATGCTCGAAATTGGGTCTGCTGACCATGTTATGATCCTATGTTTATGCCCTTCGCCCATGCATTTCATGACTATCACCGAGATGCTGGTCAGGCAATGCCTTGTAGTACTTCTTTAGAACTATGACTAGGATGTAGTTAGGGACTTTTGTACACAGCTAATTTTCTTAGTTTGTGCTAGTTGTCATACACTTTTTTTTTCTCTTTTGCATGCCTTACAAAATTTGATACATGAGCACTAGCATATTAAAGTAGTTTCCTTATAAGGAACCATGTCCAAAAGGGATGATCTAATTAATGCTTAAACTATCATATTTTGTAGAGGCCCTGCTTAGCTCTCCACCTACTAGACTTGGTTCATATCAACATGCTTGAATAACATGTGCTAACACTTTATTTTATAGATTGACTCTTTCTCTTGAACCTTGTCTATGTACTTTTTAATTTCTAGGATTGAGTTTGTATCAAAAATAAACTACTAGCATGAGTCCCAAGGATTTGACATGGCGACCATGTGATGAGGACCAGGAATCGATGCTCGTGTCTTGTACCTTAATCGCGAGCCTATTTGTTGTATAGAATTAAGATCTAGTATGTGTATGCAAAGCCTAACCTTTTTTTTTTTCCTTTCTGATATGTTGTCGACCAAGCGGCACCCAACCTGTCTTGTAATCGATTGTTGATTACCATGATTAACCATATTTCAAGAAATTATTTTATCAAATAGATTACATAAGAGGCTTATCTCACATTTGCAACTTCAATAAAAGAAATTAAAAACCAAAAATCACTTTTTCCAAAACCTTCAATTCTTTATATTGACATATAGTTTTTAAACTCAAGCATTAACGTTAATTTGCATTCACATTAACTGTTCATAGAAATGAATTTGGACACATATCAATTATATTACTTATATGACACTTGAACCTATGTGAGCCCGCGTAAAGTTTGGTCATAGTCAATGCAAAAGTCATAATAAGTGGTTATTAGAGATTTCCTAGGGGAGTATTCTGCAAATAAAGCTAAAAAAATTAACTTATCACATTGTAAAGAATGTCATTTAATGTTATAACTCTAGAGAGCAAGTACTCACACGAACCTCAAAAGGAAAATAGTTTCATAATGAGCGAATTTTGAAAAAAAACATTGCTTGACTTCCTCCCAACCAAATCAATCCTTCCCTTAAAAAAATTGCTTTTTTAGATTTAATTTGCTCATATTATTTGTTCGAGCATGCCCATTTCATGCATCGTCATCACCCATGTGCTGTTGAATGTGAAATTAACCATAAAATGATTTTCAATTCATTTGTAATTATATTAATATTATTAAATGTTAATTAATATCATGTCTTCCTACCCACATCTTATTTGTAAAGGCAAAGTTAGGCCACGAGTTTCTCTAAAGTTTGCCTAAATTAAATTTGATGCAGGAAATCCTTTTCCCCTGCACCTGGGCTGATGAAGGTGGAGCCTCAATTGGAAGGAAAAAATATGCGTACATAAAGCATATGCAGCGCTGCGTACGTCATCCAATAGGAGGATGTCACGTACGTATAACCTCCATGTAACCTGCAAAAATAAGGAGGTTATAGGGAGGTTACAGAGAGGTTGTAGGCAGGTTAAAGGGAGGTTAGAAGAAATAAAACAAGGAAATACCCCCATGTAACCTCCATGTAACTTGTTGGATGTACGCAGTGCTGCGTACGCTTTACATACGCAAATTTTTTCCCTATTGGAGCCAGCGAATTAATAGTTGGTATCTCATCAGTAGCCAATTCATGAGATGCAATTGTTGTCGTTTTGGAATGATCAACTTTTTCTCTTTTTAGAGTTGCATTCCCTCTTTCGCTTCACAAGCTATGACCCAATGAGTTTGGTTGTCGGAATGGTGACTTTTTCTGAGATGTTCTCTATCACGGCTATTGAAAAGATGAGACTTGAAGAATAAAACACCAAAGAGAAAAAGAGAAAGACATGGAGAGATGATCCCAATATGCACTTCTGTCATCAATATTTATAAGGGATCTAACCAAAAATAATAATGTAGTTAAATATTTTAGTTATATTATAACACTAATTATTATTATTATTCTTTATTATGTTAGGCAGATCCATTATCAAAAGGATGACATATCAAAGAACTAAATTTATATAATCAAAATTCCATAGATCTAGAACTTCGGCCAGAACATTTCATCCTATAGATCAACTCAATTTGGGAGATAATTGTATGCATATGGTGATTTATGCACAAATGTCCGATCAAACTAAGGCCGCTCAATAATTGACCATGGAGTCACAAGTTGCCCCACGATTGAATGGGCAAAAAGCTCCATTAGATGTACCATCTAAGAAGATCAATTTGCCCAATGGCCAAGTTAATCGATGTTTGATGAAAACATTTTATAAGAAATAATGATACATGCATGAAGACATGGATATAATATTGAATATAATGTTGTCGCCAAAATAAGATGAGAGAAATAGATCAATGATCGTTCGAGATCTGAATGTATTGAGTACTTAGTTAAAACATTTATAAATATTCACGAACAAACTTATTTGATGTTCAACAAGTAATTCGTTAAATGTCTATAGTTATATATTATATTACTTAAAAAAAAATTGATTAACTAAAATTATTTAATTATATATTTAATAGTAATATCTTATAATTAAATAATAATATGTATATAAATTTAATGCATTTTTTCTTATTATTTATTTCAATCAACTAATTTGTTAATACTTATTTATGTTATTTGATTGAAAGAAACTTATTCATAACTTATATATTATTTTATTTACTTGGTGTATATTAGTTCAATGTTAATTTAAAATCTTTTCAACTGTTTATTTCTTTAAATTTATAAAATTATTTATTAATAATTTTATATAAAAAATCAAAAACTTCCAAATTCTTATGTTGTTTGACAACTTTATATTAAAAATCAAGTATAATAATTTTTTTTATGAAAAATTAAGTGCTTATTCAAATTTTTAATTTATTCAATTAATATAGTAAAGTCAGGTACAAAGCAAGTATGATCATTAAAACATATAGATAAATCAAGTTTAAATATATATGTGGAAGCTCTACTCAAGCTCAAACTAAACATGAACAACTTAAGATTCAACCAAGCCAAGTTAGGTCTGTTTGGGACAACTGCGGCTTATCCAACTTATCCGGATAAGCGGACTATTTGTTTGTGGCAACTATTTGAAAAGAACTGAATTGCAGCTGTTTATAGATAAATGACCATTCTACCCCTGCTAGATAATGATGTTTGTGACATAACTGTCTTGACTATATATATATATATATATATATATATATATATATATATATATATATATATATATATATAAGTTACTTTTATTATTATTTATATAAATATTCTACAGTTTTCCGGTTTCTGGTTTTCACATTGCACCAGCCTGTGAAGCCTCCACGGACGATTTATCTTTCCAAAAAAAATAAATAACTAAACATGATTTATGAGATATATAAAGTCCAATTTTATTTTAAAGTATAGGTTTATTCATAGGGAGAGATAAGAGAATGCTTAACATGATACAACGAAAACCCTTAGCAAGAAGCCAGAGGAGGAAATACAAGGAGTGACGGAGGGGAGCAGAGGAGGTGAAATATGGAGTTACCCTCCTCAATGCCTTCACGCAGGAGCATATGTTTATAGAAGTCGTCACCTTCCTTGGTGCTTCTCGGTGGGAGTGGAGTAGAAGGGAGGGGAGGGAAAGATTGGAGTTGAGGAGGTCTGGAGATGCAGTGGAGCAGAGCAAGAGAAAGATGGGAGTTGTTAAGGTCGGTAGGTCGAGCAAGGGAGCGAAGCAAGCTTAAGGGCAAACTAAACTGAATGCAGATCGAATGCGTGGCCACGGAGTCAATCCCATAGCAACATATAATATATAAAACCACAATGCCGTCTCCCAAATGCTAGAAAAAAACGCAACAGTGACATTTTCAAAACATCGCGTACACTTATAAACTGCCCCATACAACCCCTAAGAATCCCCTACCACTCATATCTTATAAGCTACATTATTAAAAATCAACAAGTATTTAACCGAAGAATAAACTCAGTTTGATTTGAATGTTTTTTTCAACTTTGATTTTGCTGTATTTAGATTAGTTCTTTAGTTCCATTAGATTCTGAACAAGCATAAGGCTAAACGAAATAATCACTTGAACAATGTTATTACATTTAAAAGTTTTAAATAGCATTCCTTACGCTATTCCATTAAAATAAATTTATAAATAATTTGCTCAGTATTCTGAATTTTGATAAAAAGATCACAGAACAAGAATCGTATTTACAAAAATTAACTTTGATGTTTTGAGAATTCTTTTATTTTAGATGAGAATCTGATCAACGGACAGTATTAAGTCATTAAAACGAAAGTCTAATCAAAGATAAAATAAAATAAAAGTAGGGACCTCTCATCTAAACGAGGACATAATCGACAGAGAAAAGGGATAAGGGCTCTCAACAAACAACAGGACCACGTGAAATCACATTACAAGCCAGATGATGCATACATCGAAAAATACAACATAAAATGGATATGATAACAATTCCAAGTAGTCTTTTAAGATTGATTGAGAATATTCAAACATCATACATCCAATGCGAATAAAAACTGATATTGCATGTGAAATAGAACCATAATAATGGCAGCATTATAGGCACCAACGGAACCCATAAAATAGGAACGTCCACCCTCCAACCACATTCAGTCCGTGATTAATTTCATAGCCGTAGCAGCATTTATAAGCACCAACTTTTAGGACAGATTTCATGTCACGAAACATGTTATCAGAGACATGACGCAGGCTTTATTTAATTGCTTGGCAAATCTACCATGCATCCTCACACCACCTACATCAAATTACAGCATGAAGAAGAATCACATGGATATTTACTGTCAAGCTCAATCACCGCCTGCTCGAGTAATCTACTGTCAGTATTCTTTTATCATAAAAACTGTAAAATTTGGTATGCGGCTTATGGTCTCTGTACAAAAACTTGATCACCGCCTGCTCCAGTAATCTTCCCCGGTCCCAAAAGCAGAACAAGTAAAACATCTGCATAACAACTGTTTCAGCATCCAACAGAAGTTAAAATGAGCGATAACAAGATGAGGCACACAGGAGTTGCGAGACAATAAACCCAGTTTAACTGCAACTCGAGAACAATCAACTTCAGACTTCAATCCCGCCTTACAACTTTGGCAGCATTCAGAAAGAATGAACGAATGAAAAAAGAGAACTAATAAAAGTAATCCCAAGTAACTGAGATAAGGCTAACGATGATGATGCTGATAAGACTTCGAACACAACTTGGGAGTTGTCGGAATATGAAAAAACAGCTTCACCTAAGGTGGTGTTCCAAAAGCTTCAGAAGTATAGAATTGATTTACAATGAAGGCAAGGCAAAACATCACGTAATCCACTCTAGTGTTGTCAGAAAATGCAGAAACAGCTTCAAAATAGGTGATCTTCAAACACTGAAAATAGTGTAGACATGTCTCCAATAAAGGTAGACAATATCAAATAAACTTCCATTCCTTCAACTTAGTGTTCTTCTATTTCCATGTCATTTTAGCATTCCACTTTTTCTTTTTCTTTCTTCACTACTCGTTTGGTAGGGATATCTAGCAGAAATAATGCTCCAACCTTCGGAGCTTAAAATTATTGTAGAGCTGGCCTAAAATAAACGTTCTTTTTTTTTTTTCCAAATGTCTTTTCTAGCATAATTCTGTTTCCTCACTTCTTCGTTAGTGTAGCGTCATATATAACAAGAATCACAAATAATGCTCCAACACTGAGCTTGTAACTAGTAACAACCATAAAGTTTACATTGTCTGCATCACCACAAGACCTATAGCACAGTTCCACAGCAGCATTGCCAGTATAATTAGAAACCAAAGCAATACCGCACAGAAATTTCCAGTTGGCATTGGCTCATTTCTCGAATATATATTCACTTGGATAAGTATTCTTCCAGCAGGCCGAGCAGACAAATTCAAGGCAAAATGTCTCCACATATTCACAGTTCCCAAGACACCTCCCACATTGTAGACACCTTGGAATGCAAGTATGACATGCCCTGCAATGTTCAGGCCCTTTGCTACGGCAGCTTTCTAATGAACAATCAAAAACAAGCCTGCACTTCTGACAAATAGTACAGATCTCAATATCAATGGGACAATCCTCTTCATCATCACAAGCAAGAGATGAGACGCTGTTGTGATAGAACTTTAGTTTACGAGATCTTGCTCGGCATAGTTCATCTGCGCCTACTAAAAACCTTAATTCGTCAAACTTTTCTGGAGATACAATGAATAGCCTACCAAGTTTTAGGGTCTTCAGCCCTGGCATCCCTGATGACTTGAGAAGCTTCAGGCTATTTATGAGGCCCTCGACACTCAGCCTCAGACACCCATGTATGCTTAACTGCATCAAAAAAATTAAATGAGATTGACACTTTTTTTTTCAACAGTAGTAACCAAGTTAAGACTCATATTTGAAAGATATTTTTATCACTAAATTAAAATACATTAAAAATGAAATGAGTAAGGCTCGTTGAGTACAACTACAGACATAATAAAAAGAACGTTGACAGGTTCTAGTCAAAAAAGAGATTCACTAACCCATTAAGCACATTTGAAAATAGATTAAGAACGAAAACTGAAAGGCACAAATGAAGTAAAGTTCAAGACACAATTGAAAGACAATAACAGATAATAGTCAAAAATAAAATTACTGGCATATTAAACACATTTGAAAACTTTGACCAAGAATAACCATCCATAATGTAATAACTTTTTAGTCCTACAAGTAGGAACCTAAACAAGCTTAATTATATGACAATTGGAAGTAAAGAAAGCACATTGAATCAAACTGGAAAGAACATTCGCGTGAAATCAAATGTCATCCATGAGCTGTAGCAAAAATTTAAGAACCTTTTTTCCCAGAATAATATAGAATGAAGCGTTTATACAACAAATAGGTCATGATCTTAAGGCATTCAATTCTAACAACAAGATATGAAAAAAGGTTTTTAAAAAATTTCTAGGCCAACATCAAGCTTAACAAGTTCTGAACAGATAATGCTTGAGCCACTTCACTTGGATCAAGCAAGGTAAAAAAAGTAACTGCCAGCACCTGGGCCAGATTACCCTCAGTCTATCCAAAAGAATTACAGAACCAAAATAAAGCCCACTCAATAATCACAAGTAATTAAGAATAACAAATTACCGAAGAATGGCCACCATCACGCGCCTACATCATGCATACTGGAGAAAACCCACCCCACCATAACTCCCATTCTTTTCACTCGTGGGTGAGCACACAAGCAAAAGCATGCAAGCTTTCCACAATGATAAGTTTTAAAGTAGGGGTGCATGTGCATGAGTGCATAGTTTTCATTGCGACTTCTAGACAAGTATGTATCGGTATTTTTATGTTCAGGAGGATAAGAAGTGTGTGTGGGCGTGTGCACACCCATCATGATTAGAATATTTGGGAGAAAAGGTTAATATCACAATAACAGATAGGCCACCTGATATCTATACCTGAAAACCTGTAACAGTGAAAAAACACAGGTCCGACAACCTAACAGAAAAAGAGAACAGAAAACTTTGATATGAAAGTACAATGAGCTCGGAAAAATAAAATAAAATAAAATAAAGACAATAGATAAGAGTAGGCTCAAAAAATAAGAACTTCGGCCAGATTTTAGCAGGCAGATTGAATAAATGAATAGTTTGCAGCTCCCGAAAAATTTCACCGACTTGAAAAAGAGGATAGCACAAGGTCATATGTTTGGTAGCCTCTCCCAACCATGAAAAAGAGGATTCTAACTAAGGATAACCTGATGCTCTATTTTTAATTTTGGACCTATCCTAACTTGCTTAAATGCATGAGTTTGGGAGTTAAGAGTAAAAGTCAATTAATATCCCATGTTTTCCTCTTTGACCTGGTTTGTCACGAACCAGGGTTCCCTTATCCACTACAGACCACACTGGATAGGATAAACAAGTTATTAAGGACAATTTTTTGGCAAACATCAACTGACAAGTCGATTCCATCAACTAGACCAAGAGGCTAAAAAGCATAGTTGCATGGCCGCTGTGGAACTGATCAAATTTACATTATGAGCTATATATAGATTAAGGTAATATTTTAGGTATAACAACTCATTTAAAATCAATTCCCATCTTTACCAACTCAAAAGCTACAAATCATGCCTAACTTGAATGCATAGATGTGAAATAGGTTCTTACAATAAACTTGATGTGTTAAAATTTGTTGTCCTTGACATGTTTTTAAGCAGATGGTAGGTGTGCGGCAGCTCAAACTATGGAGCAATTGTTTTAACCTTCTTTAAATAAGTCTTTTTCTTTACTTCTTTTTTTTTTTTTGGCTAGTTTGTATTTTTCTAAGAGAGCCTTGGAGCACTTCTTTAGACAAGTGGCGTTCGTTTCTAACCATCTGTAACTTTTTTACAGCATTTTGTGTTTGAAAAGAAAATAAGGGGCTTAATTTTCTCGCAAGCATCTGTACCATAGAATGGGCTCTAAAATAGTTCAACACTTTGTTTTAAACCTTATAAGAGTACTTAAGCATACTTTTTTTCAAAGCTAGCATCAAACTATAGGACCATTGGAACACTCATTAATGTAGTATCAAGTGAACCCCATCAATTAATAGCTTAGGTGGAATTTATTTCAATTAAAGTAACCTTAATAGCTCCTAACATAAGAGTAGAATCTTTCAAATAAGGGTTAATTACCTCAAGTATTTCTCTTATAGATAAAACAATCAACTTTACTAAGGACAACCTTTAGGACATTGTTATATTGCTTTGATACTTTCCAGGTAACTTGACAACACTGAATTATCATGTTTGTAATGCCTCCAAGCTATTCTTTTGCTGCCCTTCACGCAAATTAAGGCACCAACACTTACATTGCATGGGACTTTGCCTTTTTCAACAACCAAATGCAAGTGAACTCCCGAGATAGCTAAATAATTGGAAGCAACTGAACATTATAATTTGAATCATTTGATCAATTTCAATCAATAAAAAATGTATCAGAAGAATAATTATCTGTATAAGGTTATAAGTGACGAGATATGCTTTAAGATGTTATTTCACTAATGATAATACTATTATCATTTCTCAAAAAACAAAACACTGGATATGGACTATTATGTATTCTCTCTTTATACCCTTCTATTTTATATGGATTTATAACATTTCGTCATATTAAGAATCAAAGTATTTTTTTCATTTTTTTAAAATTACATTACTTTTTTATTGTGTTGCAATAACCTTGGAAGTATTAGGGCATTTCTTAACATTTAAGCGATTTTTATTCATTTTTTTTAATTCATTGGGATTTAAAAACAAGCATTCTAATATTCTATTTTTTTAAAACAATTTTACGTAAATTTCTATAATCTCCAAAAAATAACATGATTCTAAAAAAGTTCAAGGTCTTTTTCACAAATTTACCATATTAGGCAAACAAGGAAGTTGCTAAGGCATCGACCAGGACTAGAACGGCAGGCCAAGTAAACGAAGAGTAATTTTGGTCCCCTTGTTAGTATGGCATACTAGTAGCATGATGTTGTATTGAACTACAATAGCGAAGTTGAGCACAACATGAACAATAACAAGTCTGATTGGTGGCGTCAACTGAATCACCACATGTTAAACCCTTTAGATGAGTGATACATCAACTACAACAATCTTAGGTTGATATATGCTTAGTAATGCTCTTGCAAAATTAAAAATAACGCATGATTACAACAATGCATGAAAATATTGAATTGAAAAATGGGCTAGCCTACAGATGATATGACTACTTTCAGCAAACAAAAATACCATTAAATTTAGATTACCCCAATCAATTTACCATCAATGTAAACATAAAGTTGATTAAAGAAGATTAACATGGGCTGCCAATCCAAGATTAATAATCTCAAATAAATGGCAATGCAATAACCTAACTCAAAAATAGGCATCACTGTAGCCCCAAATATCTAATTGATGCTCCCTTTTCCTCTTCTCACACTATCATGCACACAATCCATCATTCTTCCTCAATAATGAGCCTGGAGATGAGGAATCATCAAGCAAATAAGGGAAATTTTCATATTGATGTTATTTGTGTCGACCAAAAAGACATTCACAGTATGGAAAGACAGTGACAATGGAGACGTAGACATAAGTATTTGGAAGATGCCAAGTCTAGCATCTATTGTTGGCCTTCCATGTAGCAAGATGCCAAGTGTAGCGTCGATCAAATAGATACTATTACTAATTTGGTTATTTTTTGTAGGATTTTGGACTCATATATTAGGGATTTCTTTCTTCCAGACTCTTACAACCTTTCCCTCGTTTATTCAGTACAATTATAAAGGGGTGGATGATACCAAGTAATAATCCCTTCACAACTCATGATTCCGATTATATCAGTGGTGAAGAAACTTAGCCTTTCTTATATGCAATTTTGACAGGTGCGTTGTTTTTGAATGTTGGGCAGCACTTTATTTATAATTTATAAATAACATTTTCCTTGTTCAGCATCATACAAATTATTCCATGCAAGTTTAGTTTGTTGCCTCCCAGGATTCAATAATGACAACTTTTTGTTTATTTGACCCAAGAATTTGTGCATTTACTCATCATGGATAAATAAATTTGTGCAAGAAATTTATCGACAAGTGAAACTACTTAGTGATTTCAAGCTGTGTATTATTTTTGAAGTAGTGATTACAATTTTGCATAAATCATGATTTGTTTTGAATTAGTAATATATGAGTTAGCATATGGATCTCATTAGCACAAAAGATTTTTTCTTTATTAACTACATGACAAACGAGTACTAGTATGCTACTCATGCTTCATTTCTGTAGGAAGCATTCAACAACAACAACAACAACAATAACCCCCATTATATGGAAAGCAAGAAAGTCAAGGCAACGCAAACAAGCTTCAGCAAATTCCTTCTTCCTTTCTTTAGCTAATTGGAATATAGGAATAACCAATAGGTAACTTCATTGGGCAAGTATTTTTCAGCAATGATAGATTAAAAAGCTGATGCAGCAAATTATATATAACTTCATTAGTCTTTTATTCATTTGTTCAGGCATGATTGATCAAAAAGTTACTAGTTTCCAATCAAGTGTTTATTCAATATTATCAGTTTTTGCAAGGTTTGAGTTCCATCACAGATGAGCACATTAGCTAAGTATCACGATTATCTAATCAATGGATACTTCTTATCGTGTTTCTCTTATATTTGGGGTTATCATGTGTTTGAAATACTTTATTATTAGTTATAGAACCATTTAGTTGAAAATATAGATTGAACTAACATTTGTGAATTCAAGAAGCCCAATCATGGATAAAATCTTCAAGCTAATGGGCTGGCCCTATCCAATTAACTACCCAGTATGAACCCCCATAACTACAGAAAGACTAAAGGCATTTTATGTTTAAACGATGCATAACTGCACGCTATAAATGTGAGATTGCACATGATTATTTCTTTGTATTACCTGTTTATAGTACTTCGTAACATTAGGAGATGTTGGGGAAGTTCTGCTCAACCAACCTCAACTTTAACAAGCCCTATTTGCTCTAGCGCTGGAAAATGAAGGGTTGTGAAGTTCAACTTAAAGTATTTAAAATCTTGAACACTCGTACCTTACTTTTACAGCAATTTCAACCTTCTAAATGTGACAGTAACATCATTGAGATCAGATGACTTCATCAATCTAGGTTATTCGATGACTTTGTCTGTGTGAACCTACAACCAAAAATATCAAAGGCCACAAATGCACAGTGACGCTAATAAAGATGGGCACCTGACCAATAAAGAATGGCTAATCATAGGGAGCTCCTTTAATTAAGATCTACAAGACCTAAAGAAATGCATGTAAAGGAATGCTCAATGCTGCTAAGGCGAAGTAAAAGAAAGATGTAGGAACCTCCATAGAGCATATAACTTCATGGGGAAAGTTATTGCTATGACTGATTTGGCTGTAATACTTTGATGTACCTTCCTCCACTTTTATTAAGTCTCCATAATTAAGGTACTTTTAATGGATGGAGAGGAAGTCCACCTTATCACTTGGCAATATAAATTAAATATAAAAGGATAGGGTTGAAACTTAAGGTTGTTTAATAACTTAAGGGACCACTTGGATGAGGCCACAAAATAAAGACACAATTTAAAATGCTTTTATATAGATAGATCAATCTTATTTAAGTTCATATATAATTACATATCACCTTTAGAATTTTATCAAGATCACATATTTAGATGTCCAAGCGAGCGTAATTACATGCTTGTGTGCCTTTTCTTTTTTCCTTTTTTTTTCTTTCTGATTAAGTTAAACAAAAAATATGAATCAAATGGAATTTACTGAATGCAATCATTACAAACATTTTAGCATGAACCTCTTCTAAAGATTGCATTCCAGGCCAACAAAACTAGGGCCACAACTACATTTGTGTGTTTTAATGAGTAGGAAAAATGGGAACCACATAATCTTGATGATAAAAGGTGTACATAGAAAGCAGAAAATATGATTAGTCTGCATAAAACATACCAAAAGATGCTATAAGCATGGTTAAAATTGAACTTCCTATAGGAAAAAAATTTAAGCAGGATATATCACAGAAAACAACCTTTTTGAGCTTCAGATTTCCACTCAGTACCCGCTTGAGGCCAGCATCAGTGATCATTGAGCATCTCGTCAAACTCAGACACTGCAGGCTTCCTTGGGCCCTCTTGGTCAACTGATAAAGAACATCATCAGTTATTTTCTCACTCAATGGAGAATCAACGTGGAAGTGTCTCCATAACAGGGTGTCGTTCTGGACAGCAAAATGCAATGACCTGCAAACTCTTTCAACTGAGAGAAGATCTTGAACACCCAAATATCCAAGGGATAAGAACAATCCCTCATGTATTAAACTCTCATATTTATCAGAATGAAGAGCGTCCCTTGTGCCAGTAACAGGAGCTTCCTCCACAACCCCAAAACCTTCATCTCTGGTAACATCAAGAACTAGTCCTGAGAAGCCCTTGTTACAAAAATCAACAGCAAAACTTCCAGGATTCAATTGAGTCTCAAAAGAAGACAAAAGAGCCTTTTTCCAATAGTAACTCAAGACAGCAACAATAGCATCACCGTCCAACAGATAATCATCATTATTAGTTTCAATCCATTCTGCAATAGCTGCAGATATTTTGGTGCCCAAATCCATCTCCAATAAAGTACTGTCCAGATTCATCTCAAATGGATCCACCGGTAAAAGGTCTGTGGGATCATAAGCATATTTGCCTTCATGCCATTTTTCATCCCGGCCAAAGCCACCATCAGCATGAACACCATTGATATCCCAGTTCTGCCAGTCATGAAAGCAGAATGTTTTGCACTTCTCATGCATCATCGTGATGACTCAAGAGAGAGCACTAAGGTCAGGGGGAGGGAGAGATAAATTACAGGCTTTTTTGTCCCAGATTTTTCAGAGAATACCTTTGAAAAAATAGAGTATTCTGCAACAAAAACAATAAAATTGTTATACAAAAGCTTAGGATTGTAGTGAACACTTGGAACAAATAAGAAACTAACAAAAATCTAGCAAACAGCCTAGCATCTTTGTTATATCTTACATTTTTTTAAAATCATCTATCATAATTTTTTCAAGTCAATCGTAGTAATATGATCTAATGCAAACTCTGATCCAATACTTTTTTTTCTAGTAATCGTGGAACCAAAAAAATAAAAAATAGCAATGCATTTGAAGGAACTTAAACTCAACTTCCTTAAGAAGATTTAAATTTGCAAATGAAATTGAATGAGATGATGATAAATATGATGATTATTTTAAAAGATGATAAAAGCATAGATGAGGCCCTTATGGATCTTGAATCCCATGAAATATTTAAATTGTAAATGAAGGTTTACTAAGAATCACATTTCAAACTTCCATTTTATATCAATATTTAGGATTAAGATTTCTGATTTATGTCTTCATAATAATAATTTTAATAAACATTTCAATAGTTTGTCGTATTTATAAACCGTTTTTAATAGGAAGCATTTTTTCTTCCTTGAGGCTTATGCCTCGGCCTTGCTGGAGCAATAAGCCTAGGTCTCGATTTCAACTTTTTTAACTTTCATATTTATATATATATATGTAGCAATGCACAAAATAAGTACTTTATAATCCATAAAAGAAATTGGCGCGGCGGTGTGGGGTGGGGGGGGGTGCGGGGTGGTGGGTGTGGACATGATCAAAATGAACAAATCTTTGAAGTAAACAAAACACCAAAACTTAAAGTAACATAAATACGCGATACAAGGAAAAATAAAAACATCCTGACGCCTAAAACAACCTAAAAAGAAAGAACTATGAAAACCTAAGCCTAAAAAGTGCATCAAAACATCAATACCACGATCGGTAAACATCCAACTATTTATTCTGTCGAACCGCTTTCCATATCCTCTCTTCCTTAAATCTTATGTACTTGGCCAAACCCGTCTATTTAACTAATTGTAAAAACTTTTCTTCCAATCCAACCCAGTGTAAACCAAAGTCATGTGAATGGAAATTACCTGATGCCAGAGGTTGGGAATTCGCCGAACAAGCCCTTGTTCACAACCGAGTAAAAAATAAGAGGAATCACAGAAAAAGAATAACTAAGTGATTGTAACGTGAACACACGCTAGATATGAATACCGTAGAAGATATCCGGATTCAAGGGTAGATATGATCGTTCGAAGGAGGAGAAGCCCTAATCGTGATAACCCTCGAGCGAAGATTTGACGACGAGCTGGAAAAAAAAAAGAAAAGAAAAAACAGGAAGACAAGTGGACGGAGCGGTGAGGTTACAGGGTGCGAACCGTGCGGCACTGCGGCTCCCCGCTATAGTGCTGCGGGTACAGAATAAATTTTTTAGTGGAAATCGCCTAATCAACGGAGGTGAGAAATCGCAGTTGAAAACCTCGTGAACAAGGAGGATGATCAGACGGGAAATCAAAATGACAGAGGGACAAACGTGCTTGCGACGCAAACAACACACCAGCAATGGATTAAAGAAAAAGTTATTCAGATTCCTAACAAGGAAGAAACCCTAACCGTGCTCAACACGAGGAGAGACGAGTGTCCGCCAAGCACGAGGAAAAAGCAAGAAGACAAGAGGATAAGATCGGTAACAGCAAAGGTAGGTACGAGCCGAGTGTCTTACTTTCTCGGTATCGAAGGTATAAAATAACAGAAATCACTGGATCGCCGAAGCCAATCTCTCGCCGGAGAAACCCAAGCACACAACCGAACGGATTAAAATACAATAAATCAAAGATAACGAGATGTCAGCACCTCTGCTTCTAAAAACACACACACCGGAGATAATCACCAAAGAAGATAACCGGATTCCAGGTAGGATCTGCTCATCGGAGAGGGAAGAAACCCTATCCGCGCTTCAGGGGAGGCGAGAAGATCGGTATGAGGTGCGAAAGACGAGGTCTTTATTAGACCGCGATTAATTTTTTTCCGCGGTCTGAAAAGTTTTGGTGGGAAGGAGAGGTGATTTGGCTATTTTTGGCTCCCAGCGGTGAAAATTGTAAGCGGGATTGGGCGTTGGCGCATGGCGGCGCGGTAGCGTGCGCTTCAGGTTGTGAGGTCGTGGGTGGTTGCATATCTTATGCAACATTTTGATGGACTATTGCTGTACGACGGGATTTGAAGACCTTGATTTACGTTAATAGTCGGATTCATTGAAATTTAATAAATGGTCGGCTACGTGTAGCCAGAGCTTACTTGGCGGCGAAGATTGTGGCGGGGAGGGTAATGGTTTATCGGTATATTTTAGATGAATTATTAACTGTATTTTAAAAATAATAGACAAAGCATAAGCATTCCATTATTCCTATTACGCAAATGACTTCGGGCCTCTTTAATTATTTGAGAATAAAAAATTTATTAAAAAATTTTTATTCTTTTAATTAGAAAAAAATTTATTTCTAAAGAATTTTGAGAGTCTATTAAGCTTAAAATCAATGTTAATATTTAATTATATCTAAGAAAATGATAATTTTATCATTATTTTTAAATGTGTTTTTTAATTTCAAGCAATCAAATGAGTGATTCTATTATATTTAAATTATTCCTTGCGGCAAAGTGTTTTTTATTATTATTTTTTTTACTTTTAATTTTTTTAATCAAAAAATAAAAACATGTTTGGTACTCTTATGGATTTTGTGTTTTTATAAATAAAAACTAGAACATGATTGGTATTCATATGAATTTTTTATTTTCTTAAAATAAAAAAAATGTAAAAAATAGAACATCGCGCACCTAGACCGACTACCACTTAACCAATGCAAATGCATTCACAATATCAATGATCACTTAGCAGAATTCTCACCTGACCTTCTCTGAAGATTTATCGACCGAAGGAAGGCTGCCTGTAAGATTACGGTGATGCACGCTCTGCCTGATGGAATAACCCTTCCTAAGGATAATGAGTCTTCACGTTGGATTCCCTCGGAAAAGCCGACAGAAGATCTATCGATCGGTCGAATGATTTTTGGTCGACCGAACGAAATTCATACAACCAAGTCGAATAGCTATGAATGTGAAACGGTGCCAGTGACAGTTACAATTACAAAATGACACCAACATCGGTTATCAATATCAAAAGATACCGATGTAGGATACAAATATGCAAATATGTGATGACTCATAAATTCATTGTAATGTTCTCATTAAGTGATGGATAATCATGTAATTTCTAAACACCCCCTATGACCTACAAATAAAGGAGTCATTCTCACATAAAAGACTACTAAATATATTTCCAGAGAATTAACATTACTTGTGACTTACTCATTTTTCCTTTCTCATACTCCCATTTTTCCTCAAATCTAACTAACGCTCTATTCTTTGAGCATGACCCAAAGGACATTTTGGGATTCAACATCATAAAAGATGCAATGAGCGTAGAGTCATGCATTCAACAAGAAGAGAAGCGTGTTACGGAGAAGGAACACACATTGGAGAAACTTCTAATATGGAGTTTTGTCAGAGAATTCATGTAGCAATGAATTCAGGAGCTTCAAGACCAAATGGCGAGTCAGATTGCAGATCTTACCCCCCTGGTGCTTGAGGGGAGAGCACATACCCTCCCATAACCTGATCCTCCAAACTTGAGCCCCAAGGTCACCAAACGGCTCAAGGAGCGGAGCGTGGAAGAATCTCAGTACCAAAATAGTGTTGGATCCATGCAAGTAACAGACAATAAGAGGGGTGAATGGAAGTGTACTGTCAATTGGAGAATGTGTTCTGCTGGCAGATTATTGATTCAGAACCCCTTGAAAGTTCAAGGTTCCATCTTTAGAGCAATACAAGGGTCGGAGCAATCCAACCGATCATATTGTGCCCTTTGAGTTGGTTATATCTCTACTCAAAGTTTCTGACACATTGAAATGCCAGCTATTTTACACCACGCTGAAGGATTCAGCCCTCAGATGGTTCGACAGACTCCCTGTTGAGATTATTACTTCCTTGGAAAAGTTCAAAATTTTATTTACGGTGCAGTTTTCTAATGCCCTAAAGCCCAGCAAGGACTCCAAGTCCTTGCAACACATTAAGTAGAGACCGAACGAGAACCTACGGGAGTATGTTACACAGTTCTAGAAGAAGATGATTGAAATACATAATCTAGAGCTAGGGCTGTCAAAAAAGCTCATTGTTCGCAAACAGCTTGGGTTTGGTTCGCTAAAATGTTTATGTTCGATTTGTTCGATAAGCAGACGAGACAAACACGAACAATTTTTTTCATTCGGTTTGTTAAACGATCCAAACACGAATATTGATGTGTTAGTTCGTGTCCGGTTCGTTATTGTTCGAAATATAAAATAATTTAAAATAATTATATATAAAAAATTTATGATATTTTAAATAATCAATCTTCTATAAATTATAATATATGATAAATTATTAATAACAATAATAATATTATAGTATTAAATATATTAATATAAATGTTATAATATTATAATTAATATACTATACTATATATTAGGGCCCGTTTGGGGCAGCTTATAAGTGCGGCGGCGTTTTTGAAAACGTCGCCGCACCGTTTGGATTTCACGTTTAGATGGCTTATCTGAAAACGCGTTTTTTTTTCTATTACACGCAACCCGTAGGTGGAACCTCGCGGGCCCACTTATTTCCTCCATGTTTCTTCAAATTACCCCTCCCTCCTGACCCCGTGACCCTGTGCCTCCTCCTAAGCGCTCCTCGTTCGATAAGGCCTCCTCTCACAAACCCTAAGCGCTCCTCATTCTCCTCCTCCTCCTCTGCGTTCGGTAAGGGCATTTTTTGGCTCCTCTCCATTGCTGGCTTCCGATCTCATCTCCTTCATCCTTCCTCTTTTTCTCTTTAGGCGCTCGGCGCCTCTGGCGAAACCTAGGCGCTCTGCTCCTCTGTGCGGCATCCCGAGCTTCCTCTGCGCGCGGAGTCGTTTGACATCCCATGACTCGTTCGGCATCCCGAGCTTCCCTCTGGTGCGAACGTCGTGTTCGTCTCCTCTCCTCTGACGGCTCTGACATCCCAACCATCCAGCACATTAGGTATCCTTTCTTTCAGTTATCGATTTTCTGGTGCCTACATCCCAGCAAAAATCTTGTTGCGTGACTTGCCTGCGTGATATATGGATTTGTCAAAATTTGGCTAACAACTAATGTTGTCGTTCTATTTTGGTATGGGTGTGCATTTGTTTTGTCGTATATAAACACCCACGTTGAATGTGATTCTTATACTTCTTTTTGGTACTATAATTATATCCAAATATGAATACATAAATATTAAACTGTTATTAACATTCATATAGAGCCTATATGGAGATTAATGTATATACGACAAATTCATTTGCAACTTATCAGAGTAACACTTGGGAGTAGCTTTGCTAGGTAATGGAAGTCTGAAAAAATAGCCAGATTTTTTCCTTTTTCAAACCACCTAAACTAATTTATCAAATATAATTTTATAAATTTGATTAGTTGTATTAATCAGCAAAATGAATTTTTATATTTTTAAAAAGCTTATAAGTTTTAGTTATATATGAAATAATATTTTCGAAAGTTATTTTTGAAGCAAAAGGTAAAGCTATCCATTATTTAGATAAAATGTGAAAAAAATTTTGCAACCTTTTTACATTGAAATACAATATAAAAGGGTCTTTATTTGTTGCATTTCACTTGAGGGTCTAATTTTCTTGTTATGACAAATGCCCTATTTATGTCCTGTTATGACAAGTGATATTTTGTGCTAATATGTTTAACCGACAGTTTCAAATGAGCAAAGTCAAAGAGGCAGGAACATCAACTATGTGGAATAGGCAGGTCACAATTATATTTTGTGATGTCTGTTTGCAGGAGATTGAATTGGGAAATAGGCCCACCACCTTCTTTAGTAAAGAAGGCTGGCAAAATGTAGTGGTGAAATTCAAAGAATTGACTGACAGAGATTACGATCGAACGAAACTAAAAGATAAATGGTATTAACTCAAGAAAGATTAGAAAGTATAGAAAGAGCTAAAGAGGGGATCAACGGGATTGGGTTGGGACCCAATCAAGCGGACTATCGATGCATCAGAGAAGTGGTGGGCTGAGAAACTAGTGGTTAGTCAATGTCTACCATATGATTGTCTGTTTCAGTTGTTATGTTTTTTCATTAGTGCACTTACTATTTTCATTAATGCATTAGTTGTCCTAACCTTCTATCAAACAAGTTTACAAATTATTATGCCCTTTATTGTGTAGAATGGATGATGATCAGTTTAACGATGATGCGGAACAACTTCACCATAATCGCAAGGTCGCAGTAGCCTTAAATTATTGTATTATTACTACATTATGTATGTTGACCGAACTCCGTGCATGACATCAAATCAAATCGGGGATAAATGGGTTGGTGAGTTATTACGGGGCCACCCGACCCAGTTCTTCAACATGTTCCGCATGTCGCAGGAGACTTTCAATGACCTGCTCAATTAACTACGAAACAATCATGTGTTGCTTGGCTCTAGAAGAACGACAACAAGAGAAGTTCTTGCAATAACCATATACATCTTATCTCAGAATCGATCTATTAGAGGAGCAATGGAGCGATTTCAACATTCATCAGAAACCATCAGCAGATATTTCTCTGTCGGTTTGAATGCTCTAGTGAGTTTGGCTAGTAAGGTAGTTAAGCCTGAGGATCCAACATTCGAGTCTGTTCCACCACAAATTGCCAATGACCCTCGATACATGCCTTTCTTTAGGGACTGTATCGGTGCAATTGACGGAACACATGTCGATGCACGTGTTTCCAGTTCAGAGAAGGTGGCATATATTGGACGTAGTGGCTCTCCAACGCAAAATGTTATGGCCTTTTGTGATTTTAACATGTGCTTTACCTTTGTCATGGTTGGTTGGGAAGGAAGCGCACACGACAGCCGTGTTTTCAAGTTTGCAACTCGAAACCTTAGCCACGACTTCCCATATCCACCTCCAGGTAAATATATTTATCAATTTTTCATATTTTCGACAATCTCTAATTACAATGATCGTACATGTAAGTACTATTTAGTCGATACTAGATATCCTTTACAGAGAGGGTATCTGAAACCATATCCAGAAATGAAATATCACATCCCCAATTTTGAACGAGCAAGTGGTGTGGCACGGGGTAAGAAAGAATTGTTTAACAAAAGACATTCGTCTTTGCGGGGCATGATCGAGAGAACTTTCAGAGTGTGGAAGAAGAAATGGGTTATTTTACGTGACATGCCGACCTACCCATTTGAGAAGCAGGTGCATATAGTTGTGGCAACTATGACACTGCACAATTACATTCGTCGTCACACCTCCTGCTTAGATGCAGAATTCGATGTCTTGGAAAATGAATCAGTTGATATCCCACATGAAGCTTTTGAGGAGGATATCGAGTCCACGATGACTATAGAAGAAATTGAGTTGCAAGAAGGTGAAGGTGCATCATAGATGACTGAATTGCGAGAGCAAATAGCGAATGCGATAGAGCAACCATGACTATATGTATTTCCATTTTTAAATTTTTATGTATTTCGCAATGTTCTGACGTTTACATGGCACTAAACTATTATGTATTTCCATAATTTTGTCTCTTTTATCTGCATTTTATTCTTTTTGCCATCCCAAGTTGCTGTCATTTATTGTTGTTTGTTTAATAGAGGTATATGTGCTTGTTATCTATTTTATTGGGTTTGAACGAGCAAGTGTTTGTTATCTATTTTATTGGGTTTAGTCATTGTTTTGTGTTACAGTTCGAGTTTATATCATTATGTTATAAAATCCTGTAAATTTTATAAATGTTTTAGGTGTCACATGTGTTAATTCATTACAATATTTAATTCTTTTCAAATGTTGTTGCATCTCTCACTATTGTATTTTTGATATTAGTGTTAGTGCATATCATTTGAAATATTTATGAGACAGAGTTGGAAATTACATGATGCATACAGTAGTGCATCATTTTCTTGAGAACTATTGTGATGTGAAGATCATTATAAAGGGTTGTTAACGCTGATGATGGTTAACCTATCAGTTGCAAGAAAGGCATCTATGCATTCTAACGTTAATTTACAGTGTTGATGCTTCCTATCAGTTGGAAATTATATGATGCAACATATTCATTTCCTTTGGATGGATTTTCTTAGCATATTGACATAGCTGTGCTGCTCTCTTTAATAGTTCATTTCATTTGGATGACAACCACTGCAATGACGAGCAAAACATGGCTGTGTAGCTCATTTGTTTCTGCATTTTTCTATATATTTTGGGGCATTTACTTAATACCCCACGATTTTAATGTATTTACATATCTGGCACATAAATTTTACATTATATTTCTTCAGGAAACAAATAGTAAGCATGTTTCTTGAATTTGAGCAGCTTATAAAGGCAAATCTCTCTCCATCTCTTTCTGTCTCTCTGATTTTGGGATGATGGAAAGCAATCTTTTCCCTGTCCATGGTGCTACAGGGATCTTTTCTTTTCTCTCTATCAGCTTAGCTGGTTGTGTTTGTTGCATTTTGCAGGATTTAAGTGCGCAAAGCAGAGTAGTTGTTTATATGGATGGTTAAAGGTTACATACCGTTGCTTTTATAAATACCTGAACAACAATTTTTTCATGCATACCACTCATTTCTTACCTTATTATATTTTTATATGGATGGTAGAGCTATACATGCCACCTTATTTTATTTTTATTGGAATCCATAGAATGGGTTTTAAAACAGTGTTGAAAGCAGTGCTGCCAATGTAATATGCAAAGTGAAATGCCAAAAATTCTTTGGCTTCATTTCTGTTACCTGGGACTGATTCCTGCTTTAATTGTTGGCCCTTAATAGATCCTTTTTCTCTCGATTGGGTTTTTAAGACAATGAAATGAGCTATTTGCATATTGATTAATAGTTAAAAGAGAAGAAATCTCATCACTCGCTATATGTATGTGGGCTCAAATTTGTTTGAGAAAAAAAAATGCAGCATAACATGCATTTATGTGTTCTTTGTTTCTCGTTATATGCTATTTAGGGCAGTTTTTGGTGCTCATTTCCTTCAGTAAGACATTTTACGGAAATTTAGGGGTAATTAGTTCATCAAAGCCTGTAACTATTCTGAAAGATCATTTGACTCCTGATTAATTTTGTGGCATTTGTGTAAATGTCCTTAAATCTATATATATTTTTTGGCTATGTTTGCTTTTTCAAAGGTGGTTGTTGAGGTGCATTACACGGATATTTGTGTGAAGGATTTTTAGCATGGAGATGCTTCAAATAGTCAGAAACTCTCAAAACTCCTTGGTGGTGCTTCCAATTGATATTAAAAAGCTTAAAGTGCTTTTTATAAAGGTGATTTTTATACAATGTCTCCATACAAAGCTTAAAGTATTGTTTCACGAGTAAGCTGAGTCATCTATGTTTTATACAATGTCTCCAAACAAGAGCAATTACATATAGTTTGGTGAGTTCTAGCAGCTTGGACGGCCTAAATACTTAAGGCAAACTGCTGCAGGTTATGATGAAAAAATATGTTGTTATGCTTATCAGGACTCTTTTCTGGTTGATCTTACATGCTTATCAAGACTCCATAAAGACAATGCTTGCTAATATGTTTATAAGTATGCGGGGATGTATAACGAGAGCCATGTGAAGTTTGAATATTATCATAATTTTAATTGTAATTTTGTTATCTTTTTTTGTTTTTTAATAGGTCTGTAGATAGTCATACTTGAGTGAGGAGTATATCTTTATATAAAAATTTAAGAATTGATCAGGTAAGCTTATTTCTTTGTTTTATGTATAATTATTCTTGAGCCTAAAATTATCAGTAATTACAATTAAAAAATATAGAAATAATATAGGAATATAAACAATACTTGACTAAGCATTGCTCTCCCTATCACAAGGACTGCTTTTTCAATTGGTTTATATATGTAGATACATAAGGATTGTGTCGTATGTGTGTAACACCCCTAAATTAAAACTTGGGTGCTACATATGTAAATACATAAAAATTAAGTGGTATGAAAAGATCCTGTAAAAAAATTTGTACTGTTATTAAAATATTTTTTCTACACGGTCAAATGTGAACTTGTTACAGTTATGGTGTAAAAAAGCAACACTGTATGTGTCAAAATTGTTGTTTATCAACAAAGATATGCAAATCAGCTGTTTTCAAAACGCACAAACCAAACAGCTAATAGCTTATCCAAAACAGGGGCAGACTGGTCATTTATTCAGAATCAATTGTTTTTCAAACGCACAAACCAAACAGCCAGCCAGCTTATCCGGATCAGCTGTTGAACATCAGCTTATTTGGATCAGCAGCTTATCTGGATAAGCTGGATAAGCTGCAGCTGCCCCAAACAGACCCTTAAAATAAAACCCTAAACGCCTTATTCGGTTTGCTTCATTTTGAGGAAGTATGATTACCTGAAGTGTACGGAATACCTGATCAATTTGCTTCATTTTGAGAAAGTATGCTATCAAAGCTAAGGCTGTCAAAAAAAAACTCGTTGTTCGCAAACAGTTCGCGTTCAGTTCTCTAGGAAGTTCGTGTTCGATTCGTTCGATAATTAAAACAAGACGAACAAAAATAATTTTTTTCGTTCGGTTTGTTAAACGAACCAAACACGAACAGTAATGTGTTCGAACATTTCGAACACGAACACTAGCTTTGTTCGTTCGTGTTCGGTTCGTTTACAACCTTATCTAGAGCCAACAATTGCAAAGTCTGTTCTGGCATAAGGGTTGAAGAGCCCTCAGTCTAAGTCTTTCCTATGTTTGAGAAAACTAGAAACTTTGGTCAAACTCTTAGAGTTGGCCAACAACCACTTTACAACAAAGGAGTATGTGAACCCATCTATCTCGAAAAGCAAGAAGTCTGCCTGTCAGTTGATCCCTGAATATTTATGCTTATGCTTTATATATGAATTGATACTTCTCTTAATGATATCTTTTTCTTTACAACGACGCCAACAACTTGATGTCAATGTAGATAAAAGATTTAAATGATATTTTAAAATGGGATACTACACAAGATACGTATCATTATCAAGTAATAAAGGACTTTCTGATTAAGCCCCGAGATATCGAACTCACAGGAAAAGTGTTAAGCAATGAAAATAGAAAATTAGTTTTTTACATTTTAAGAAAGTTCTTACTCAAACGAAAGATAATACTCTAGGAAATAAAATTCGATTCCTTTTGTTAATTTTTATTATTTGAAATAAAAGTAAACAACAACTTCAACAAACTTTTATAAGATGTAAGTAAATGCAAATAAAATATCTTTTTCCTTTTTATGAATCAATAACAAGTCATGGAATTATTGTTGTGGAAGTATTTAAAAATGTGTTGTGCCAAATATGAGCAATTAATTCTTTACCCTTACTAGAGATGCTATAAAGAACATAGGTTAATCTATTGTTTTATAAATTTTGAAGACGGGTTAGGCAGGAAAGATACTAGCTCTCACTCTATAGTTTTCTCGATTCCCTCCACCCGTGGGCTAAAATCTCATATCAAAACATAAAACAATAAATTGAATTGGGGGGCTTTAGCCTGTCACTCTAAAGTCCTCTAATTCTACACCCATCAATGTATATCTCCATATTTATTTGCACTCAACCATATGAATTACATTCTCATCCATATAATCTCATGTGATTCTTTCCAATTGTTGACTGAGACAATACCATACCTGTTCTTACATGTTCTCACAACATATGTTAACATCTTAATTGGCCAAATCAAGAAGTCATGAAGTGCAAGGTTTTGAATCATCACAACTTCTTCTAATATTAAAATCCTATACTTCACACAACATACTTCTATATCTTTATTACTTCATCATATTAAGGAAAAAGATAAAGAAAACTACTCAGAATTCATGGAGAAAATAAATTCACAACTTGGTTTAAAAGAAGAAATTAAAGTGAAAACACAAGAAGTCTTAATTAAAAATCAAATGTAATAATAAAGATAAAAACTTATCTGTAAATCCTCTCCACAACACTCTTGAAGTTCCTTTGAAACTTTGCTTTTCCTTACAATATTTCTTAGAAGTTGGCGCCCAACTCTGAGGACTCCAAATCTCTAATATAATCCTAATACAAAGTATATTTTAAGTAGAAGTGGTGAAGTGGAGTGGTAGTTAGTGAAAGAATACTCTTCCACTAATTACACACTCTACAACAACCACACTAAAACACTCTAATTACTCTCTCACTAGACTCTATAACACCTCTAACCACACACACACTAACTGATCTTCAGGTCTTCTTTTTAATACTTTTTCAACAGGTTCCTTCGTATCTCTTCAAATTGTTTTCATATTCAACATATCTTCCAAAAGATGCATCCATTCAAGAGTATTTTGAATGAAATTACCACACATGCCAATAGGAAGTTACCCATGTTATCACCAAAAGATGCCTAAAAAATTTCTTCAAAATCACGTAAAAAATTAAAAAACTCCTCTTTTATAACTGTCACGCTTAAGCGTGAGGTTCCAATGCTTAGCCGCGGTTCATCTGGCGTATAAGCTCCAATTATGGGCGCATAGCCGCAGGGCCTTGGCGCGTAAATGTTCGTTCTGATGCTTAACCACCACAGATCATTTCTTCAATTTTCTTAATTTTTTCTCTAAATTTGATCATTTTTCACTTCTTTCATTATATTCATTCATTTAATCATACCTACAAGAAAAATATGCAACATACCTTCCATTAAAGTGTAATATCATCAAAAATAGGTATAATAATGTGCATAAAAATACTATATATTTTAGGTGTATCAAAATTTCCCTAAACTTAAATATTACTTGTCTTTAAGTGACATATAATCATATAAAATCATACAAGTAAATTATGTGATGAGTTTCTTTAGAAGTTTCTAAATTTTGTTCTAGAAATACAGTAGTCCAATTTAGAAAAAAATTTAGTAAATGAGACCAATTTAAAGTTCAAAAATCTCTTTGGTAAATATTTATGAAAAATATAAGTTTCTATCTTATTCAGAAATACTTGTAGATTTTTCAAAATATAGGGTTTAGGCATTTTATTTTCTTTACTTAAAAATCTTTACTGAAAAACAATTATTCTAACTATATTATTTTTATAAGCTTCAAGATTTTCTCAAATCTTATACTCTAAAAAGATCAGGTGTGGAACCAATTTTTGATTAGGCCCTTAAATCACAAGCTACTCCTTCCATTTCACATAATATTTTTTTTTCACTTTTTTCTTTTCTTTTTATTTTTCTTTTTATTTTTCTTTTTCTTTCTTTTTTTTTTTTTATAAGGCAAGAATTAGTGTATCTGGATAGGTCTTTAATGATTTTGAATTCCACCTTCCTTTCCTAAAGCATAAGGTAGATATATATCTTTAACTTAGAAGTATAAAAAAAGTTTTCAAAATTACTTTCAATAAAAGAAATTTAAGTATTAAAAGAAAAGTCTAATCCTTCTATTTTTTCCAAAAATACAACTTTTCCTACTAAAGATAGTTACAAAATAATCATCATTTACTAAGAAATTTTTAACTTTAAATCTTTCATCATTACTATAAATTTTTAACTAAATTCTCTTACTCATTTTTATATTCAAAATTTTACCTTTCTAATATAAATTCATTCGCATAAATATTTTTCAATAAAAAATCCAAATTTTTATTTATAGTATATTTGAGAACAAATAAAATTTTAAGTTTCTTTTTCTTTTTTAAAATTGTTTTTCATTCCCCCAAAACTTTAAAATTTTCATTATGATGAAACATTTAAGCATAGTAAAAAGATACATGGGCATGAATTGAAAATTATAAGTATCATTTTTATAGAAATTTTTATATCCTAAATATGCAGATATAAAAATTAAAAACAGGAATGAAAATAACTAGATCAAATTTTCAACTTCTCATTTTAATAGAAATTCAAAAGACTTCTATAATAGTGGAGGACATAAAAGCAAATTCACACAATTACTTAAATAAAAATCCATAACTAAGACATATATATGGTAGTAAATTTGAAATGTTATGAAATTTAATTAGTGGATTTTAATAGCGTTTTAAATCTTCCTAAATATGTTATGGAATAACTTCTAAAATAACAAATAAAAACACTACCAGATCACTAACAAATTTACTACCACAAACACATTCACATCACAAACATACAACATCCACAAACTAAAATATCTCAATAACTATTACAGTAGTCAGAAAGACATAAAATAGTTCACATAACAACTATAAATAAAAACAAGCAATACAATAAAAATAAAAAGTCCACAAAAACATCACATAACATAATATAACTCAAATGAAATATAAATTTTAATCATCTTCTTCCTCCTCTTCATCATCTCCTTTGTTCCAGGTATGAGTAGGTACATATGGGGTAAATTGTGGATGAGTGGATAACACAGTACTAAAATCACCTCTGATCAATCTATCCCTGTAATTGTGGTCATTCATCTCATACTCACTATGCTATTGAAGATGATTCCCCATATGATCTACTTTCCCCTCAATATCGTGAACTCGATCTGTAGTGTAATTTACATTATCTTTTATCTTATTCAAAAGCTCGGTCTGTGATGTAGAAGCACGAGAGATAGGTGCAGCAAAAGTAAATGCAGTGGATGCCCTAGAAAATCCTCCTCTCCAGCCAAAAAGTGAATGCTCAGCATAGGTCTTAACATTTGTGCTAGTAATATGCTTAAGAGGCTGAAGGTACCTCTTCCCAATTCTCAGATCTAACACCAGCCCGCACACACAATGAAAATATGAGGGAAGCAAATCTCATACCTGTAGTGGTGGAAGCTCTTGCAGACATCTGACTTGAGGTGCACACTCCGCACGGCGGACACTTAGCATAATTTTAATTCTTTTTGTAACAAGTATATAATATATTCTTTTAATCACAAAGTTACCTTTTAACGCAAGTATACGTATCGCTCAAGTAATACAGGGCTCTAGTTGAGTCCTGAATATCGATCCCACAGGGAATATTTTAGAGGCTACAGACTAGGATTATAAGAATCAATACAGAATCACAACTAAATCGAAATTGTCTATCTGTCACTAATACGCAATCAACAATATATGAAGTTTAAATTAAACTAGTTCTACTAACAGATAACTAATTCTACTAAAGTGAAGTTCAAATATATAAGCAAGAATCTTTCTCCTTTGTTAAGATATTTAAGTAAATATATAATTAGAATTAGTTTAAAATGGTGTTGTGCCAAATAGGAGCATACCTATTATTTACCCTTTGGTCCAGACATAAAGAACATTGACTAATCCTATGCTTGGTTACTGAATCTGCGGCTAGGTTGGGAGGATACCGGCTCTCACTTCGGAGCTCCCACGTTCCCCTCGCCTGAGGGCTAACATCTACACTTCAACACCCAAACGATAGGACCGAATTGAGGATTTTAGTCTGTCACTCTAAAATCTTCAATTCTAACGCCAGATAAATATTATTTCCCTATTTATTTGCACCTTACTTCCAAGGACTTTGATCTCCCTAAATCTCAGATGTAATCTTTTCTATAATTGTTAAACTCAACATATTTTAACTATTCAATTGACCAGATTGAAAGTAAATTAAGAATTAAGTAAAAGATTATCACAACTTTTTTAAATTTTTATGACACACTAATTCTATTTATCATTCCACAAAAATATCAAAACTAGGAGAAAGACAGAAAAACTACTCAGATTTCATGGAGAGGATACAATAAAACTTGGATTTCATATATAAAAAAAAAGTTCTACAATCTAAAGTAAATACACACAACTTATCTTAAATTTCTCCCCAAGAAAACTCCTTGAAGTTCCTCTAAATCTCTTCCTTTTTTTACAGTAGGCGGAATTCTCCTTCGAAACAACAATGCAGAAGAGATCTCTCACTTCCCTTCCACTCTTACAATCCTTCGAAGAATTCCTCCCCAATCTTTCTATCTAAACTCACTATTTAAAACTCACAAATAACAACAATGGACACTAGTGGACTCTCTATTTGACACTAAGTAACTATTAGAAGACTCTAATAGGACTTTTTACGGACTCTTAGTGACTTTTAGAGGAATAAAAAAGGACACTTTTTTGGCCTATAATTGTTCTTTTTAAAGTAGTTGAAGAGTCTCCAAGGATTTTCCAAGCATCCCTTCGAAAATCGTTCACATTTGACATTTTTTGTGAAAGAACCGTCGATCCCGCCATCGGCGGCCACGAGCTCCGCTGTCGGCGGCCTTCTGAAACACTGCCTTGAATTGGCCCCACTGTCGGCGGCCTCGACCTCCGCTGTCGGCAGCCTCCCTTGAAATATATTCTGAACTCTCGGGGAAATCGCGTCGTCAGCGCCATCGGCCTCGCCGTCGGCGCCCTAGGTCAAATTTTCATAATTTAGTCATTTTTGTTCCAAATTCGCTCCTTTTTGCATATTTTCGCTCCATTGTCCTTAAACCATCATACCTGCAGAAAAACACCAAAAATACCCTTCTTTAAAGTGCAATATCATCAAAATCAGTATAAAATAAACATGAAAATCTTAATTTTTTTTGGGTCAAAATCCCCCAAACTTAACTATTACTTGTCCTCAAGTAATCTTTAGTGCTACATAAAAGTTATGATTTATTGTGGTAAAGTTTTAATTCAAAAACACTATTATTTTGATTTAAATAAATATTATAACAAGAATTCTTAGAAAGATTTTCAAGTAATTAGATTAATTCTGCATGTATAAGGCTATCTAGTTATCAAGTCTAAGAGTTCTAATCTTCTATTCATTTCAAGAATGACTATATGTTACAATATCAATTCGCTTAGAATATTCAGAAGATAGGAACTTCATGAGGATACTATTAAATAAGAAACTAGTCATAAATATAAGTTCAGAAATGCTTTTAGTTTTCTCTTTAGGTTAATCCAAGTGAAGCTAATTTTTGATAAGGCATCTCCTCAAGCTTCTCCTCACTTACTTTTTTCTTTTGGATTGTTTTTCAATCCTATATGTCTTTCTTTTCTTTTTCAGGGATTGTTTTTCAATACTTTTCTTTTTCTTTCTTTTTCTTTTTCAAGTGAGAATTACTATATCTAGATAGCTTGTTAATAATTTTGAACTTCACTCTTCTTTTACTAAATTTGAAACTTTAAAACATTCTTTACCTTATATGTACTCCATAGTTTTTACATCATTGAATCCCAATCTTTTCTTTCTAAACTAAATTCCTAAAATTCTTAATATTTCAAAATATAGTTTTCTTTACTTTAAATAGTTAACTATATTATTATCCTCTTATACTAAATATCTTAACCTACAAAATTAATTTTTCATTACCAAAAATATTTCTTTGAATTTTTTATAATATTTAGATAAAATCTAAATATAGTTATCTGAATTAAATTTTATCACAAAAATCATATTATAATTTTTTAAAAATATGTTAACTGAGAGCATATAATAGTTAATATTTTTCTTTCCTCTCCCAAACTTAAAGTTTTCTATAATAGAAATAATACAGGGTGGAAAGAAAAATTCTAAATATAAAATTCATACCTGAGTAATTTAGGCATATTTGTCTTTTTTTTAAAATTTGCAGATTCTACTCAAAATTTCTAACTTCAACTGACCTGTAATATTTAAAAACCTTTCTACACATATAACAGTTTAGAAAATTTGCTGGGGTAATGAAATTTTAAAACAAGTATATAAAATTAAACATTAAACAACAACAACTAACTACACAGGACATATGCATTTCACAACACAGAATAAACAATTTACCATTTTAGACTATTTAGTTCACAATTACAATTGCAATCACAATTTATCATAGAAATCCAGAATTGAAAATAAAATATGCCAAAATAAACACATATCCCATAAACAAAGCATAGTCCACAGAATACAATTAATAAAAATGAAAGTACAACAACGAAACTAAAACAAACACATACATCACATCACATCACTATCAGGCATGAAAATCTCATATAATGTCTTCATCACCCTGGTTAGCAGGAGGATTGGGCTGATACTGAGTATAACGGGGGCATTCTGGAAAAATAACATTAGGCTCTCCTCTGTAGTACATAGCCTGAACATCATAATAAGCCATCTCAAAATCATACTGCTTTTGAAAATACTCATTATCGTGATTGATCCATGAAAAAAATACATATTTTTATGCCTTGATTTTTATCAAATTCATAAGGATATTATGCTTTAATGAAAGGTATTTTTGTGTTTTGGATGTAGGTGATGCAAAAATGTTCAAGAAAGGAAAAAAAGATGAAAAAGGAGCAAAAATGGAGCTAAAATGCAAAATTATCAAAATAATTGGCCTGGCGCCAGAATCCGGCGCCTAAGCGCCAGTTCGATACAAAATTCTGTAAGATTTTTGATGACTTTTGGACGGTTATTTTGACGGTGTGAGCGGTTATTAGACCATCTAGAAGATTGAAAATTATTCCTGGATTATAGGACATGTGATACATTGTATTTGGACGCTTGGAAACGGTTAGGATCGCGAAGAGGTGCTATCCAAAGTGAAGAGGTGCGAAGAACTGGACGCGGAGCCCGGCGCCTAGGCGCCAGATTCCGGCACCTAGGCGCTAGATTCCGGCGCCTAGGCGCCAGACACACCTTCTAGAAGATTCATTGAACCTGGACACATTTTGAAGAGGTGCTTCAAGGCAACCCTCAAGCTTATAAATGAAGGCTACTCCTTCAGAGAAAAATGCCCAACTTAGTCCCACGCCCCACATAGCCTAAAATTAGAGAGAGATCCTATAGTTCCATTTTTAGAGATTAGAGAAATATTTTAAGGGCCATATTTATAGTTTCTTAATGAGTTTATTTAGAGTTTGTATTGAGAGTATTTGAAGAGTCATTGCTTTTGAAGTCTATTTACTTTGGAGTCGAAAGATTCGTAGTTTCGATTGGAGAAACACTTGAGATAAGTATTTATATTTTGATTCAAAGTTTTGTTTATATGTTTTGTTGTTTAAATTCAATGTGTTCTGAGTAGTTACTTTACTTTCTCCTTTCAATTATGAAAAGATAAACAATATAATATAACATTTGTTGGAGAATTAAAAACTATATATATATTTTAAACATTGTGATGATATTAATACCAGATCTTAATTTACTATTTAAATTGGCCATTTAAATTGTTAAAATCTGTTGAAGAGTTTTGAGACCTAGAAGGAGATGAATTCTTAACTAGTAGATATCACATGAATCATTGGGTAGTCGAAGGCCTTGCGCGGGTTATTCAAGGTGAAGTGCAAATAAATAGGAAGATAATATTTAATGGGCGTAGAATTGATAAGTTTTTAGAGTGACAGGCTAAATTCTTGTAATTTAATTTATAGAGAAGGAAAGGGTCACTTAGTAGGGCCGACCATAGCCACCTCGACATCTAGTAGTGTGAGCCTAGATTAACCCATTCTACTAATAATACATCCGGACTCGATCTATAGATTACCTAATGTTCTTTATACTATCGAGCGAAGGTAAAGAATAGAATGCTTCTATTCTAGCACAATACCATAAATTTATATTCTCCACAAATATTACATTATCTAAAAAAATCTTGGATTAATTGAAAGGAAGAAAGTTGTTTGCTTATTTTATTTTCATCAATCATTACTTTATTACTCGCTTTATTTCGCATCTAGTAAATTAAATATAAACTTTTTAACTTTAAAAGAAATACATAAAAATAAAATCAAAATATTTAAAAGAAAAATCTATAATCCTCCTCGTGGGATCGATACTGGGGTCGTTATTTAAAGCCCTATATTACTCGATACGATACGTATACTTGCGTAGTACCCTAAGTGTGTAAAATATTTTTCATAAAATTATATTTATATACACTAGCCGCTATTATTACTTAAGTCAAAGAATTGACCATAACATATTTTTGATAGCACATATTACTGCATTGTTTGCCGATTGCAAACCAAATTTTTTGGTGCATTGCTGCAGATCGAGGGTCAAGTTTTTGGCGCCGTTGCCGGGGAGGCAAAGATTTTAGATTTTAAATATTTTATTTTATTTATTTCTTTTTTTGTCTAAAATATAAAATAAAAAAAAACAAAAAAAAACAAAAAAATATAATTTTATTACTTTTTATTTATTTTTTTTTATGCGTAGTTCTGGATTTGAAGGATTATTACCTTTAGATTCTGAATTAGAAAGAACTGTTAGAAGAATTAAAAAAGGAAAACAAATTCAACAATATCAAGAGATGGCTAATATACATAATAATTTACAAAATCCAATTGAAATTAATGAACAAAATGTTTACAAACCATTAAGGGATTATGCTAACCCTACAGTTGATGAACTTCATAGTAGTATTCAAATACCTATTGTAGATGCTAATTCTTTTGAGCTTAAACCGTCTATTATTCAAATGGTTCAAAATAATCAATTTGGGGAACACCAAATGAGGATCCAAATTTACACCTTGCTAGTTTTTTAGAACTTTGTGCTACCTTTAAATATAACAATATTTCTGATGATGCTATTAGACTTAGACTCTTTCCTTTTTCTTTAAGATATAAAGCAAAGATGTGGTTGAACTCATTAGCAACAGGTTCTATTAAAACATGGGTCGAAATGACACAAAAATTCCTTGCTAAATATTTTCCTCCTAAAACTCGCTAAATTAAGAAATGATATTACTTCATTTAGTCAATTTGACGGGGAGACAATTTATGAAACTTGGGAAAGATTTAAAGAACTATTAATAAAATGTCCTCATCATGCTTTACCTGATTGGTTAATTATTGAAACATTTTATAACAGACTTATTGGATCACTTAAATCAATTATTGATGCTGCTGCTGGAGGATCTTTAATGGCTAAATCATTTGAAGAAGCTTATGTTTTAATTGAAGAAATGGCTAACAATAATTTTCAATGGCCTTCTGAAAGGATTAATCCTAAAAGAATGGCAAGTATTCATGATAACGAAGCCTTTTCTATCTTAACTTCACAAGTAGCTGCAATATCTAAGAAATTAGATAATTTTGCTATCAATATATCACATAACAACTCTGCTAATAATGGAGATTCTCAAACTATTAAAACTTTACAAGCTATTGCTAGTAAAAATAACCCTTATTCCAATTATTATAATCCTGGATGGAAAAATCACCCTAATTTTAACTGAAATAATGCACAACAACAATGGAGTAATAATCAATCCCATCCAACTGGAAATTGGAACAATCAAGTAAATTCAAACTATAAACCACCTGGATTTAATAATCAACTGAAAAAGTTATCTATATAAGAATTAATTTTACAAATGAGTAATCAATTACAAAATCAAAACACTGATGTTCGTAATATTGAGAATAAAATGGGACAAATCGCTAATTTAATTAATCACAGACCTCCAGGAACACTTCCTAGTAATGTTGAAATCAATCCAAAACAAACTGGAAAAGAACATGAACATGTTAAAAGCTCGTGCAACTTAAAGTGGAAAGGAATTAAAATAAAGAATGCAGAATGAAATTGAAAATGAGATTGAGGTCGAAGGATTGAAAAACCTAAAGAAACTCCTTCTCCTAATCAAGATCGATCGTTATTCCTATTAATGTGGAAGTTAAAAAACCACCACCACCTTTTCCTCAAAGACTAAAATAGCGAAGCTTCGATCATCAATTTTCTAAGTTCTTTGAAATTTTTAAGAAACTTACCATTAACATACCTTTTCGCTGAAGCTTTGGAACGTATGCCAACTTATGCAAAATTTATGAAGGATATTTTAAGTAAGAAACAAAATTTGAAGCTTTTGAAACTGTTGCATTAAGTGAAGAATGTAGTACAATAATTCAAAAGAAATTACCTCAGAAACTTAAAGATCCTGGAAGTTTTACTATACCTTGTGCTATTGGAGAAAAATTTTGTAGAAAAGCTTTATGTGATTTAGGAGCAAGTATTAATCTTATGCCATTTTCTATTTTTCGAAGGTTGAATTTAGGAGAGATTACTCCAACCACTGAAACCCTTCAGTTAGCTAATAGATCTATCACCTACCCTAAAGGAGTTATAGAGGATGTTCTTGTTAAAGTGGATAAATTTATTTTTCCTGTGGATTTCATTGTACTTGATATGGAAGAAGATAAAGAAATACCAATTATTTTAGGGAGACCTTTTCTAGCTACTTGACGAGCTATGATTGATGTGCAAAAAGGAGAATTAACCATGAGAGTTAATGATCAAGAGATTAAATTCAATGTTCTTAAATCAATGAAATACCCAGATAAAGAAAAATGCTATCGAATGGATATTATTGATTTTATAATTGAAAAACATTTTCAAGAAAGATGTAAAGTCATTTCTGAAGAAAAAATTGAATTATTAACTGACAAAAATGAAGAACTAAAAGAAGAAGAATTATCTAAAGAAACTCATTATATTAAAGATAACTGGAAAATATTGGACATAACACAAAATGATATACTTTTACCCTCAATTAAAAAAGCCCCGTAATCGGAATTAAAAATGTTACTCGCACATTTAAAGTATGTTTTTCTTGGAAATTCATTAACTTTACTCGTTATTATTTCTTCTAAACTAAGTTTAGAACAAGAAGAAAAATTAATAGGAGTGTTAAAGAATTATAAGAAAGCTTTTGGTTGGACTATTGCTGATATAAGAGGAATAAGCCCTTCCATCTGTATGCATAGAATTTTAATGGAAGAAGAATTTAAACCTACTATTGAACCTCAAAGAAGATTAAATCCTATCATGAAAGAGGTTGTTAAAAAAGAAATTTTAAAATGGTTAGATGCTGGAATTATTTATCCTATTTCGGATAGCCGATGGGTAAGTCCTATTCATTGTTTTCCAAGAAAGGAGAAGTAACTGTCATTGTCAATGATAAAAATGAACTAATTCCTACAAGACAAGTTACTGGTTGGCGAATTTGCATTGATTATCAGAAATTAAATGACGCCACTAGAAAGGATCATTTTGCTTTACCTTTCTTGGATCAAATTCTTGATAAATTAGCTGGACACTCATATTTCTGTTTTTTAGATGGATATTCTGGGTATCATTAATTACCTGTCGCTCCTGAGGACCAAGAGAAAACAACATTTACAAGTCCTTATGGAACATTTGTGTTTAGAAGAATGCCTTTCGGTTTATGTAATGCACCTGTAACTTTTGAAAGTGTACGATGTCAATATTTTGTGATTTGATTGACAAAGGAATTAAAATATTTAGGACAATTTTTCAGTCTTTGGAACTTCTTTTGAATCTTGTTTGGAAAATATTTCCAAAGTTCTGAAAAGATTTGAAGAAACAAATTTAGTTCTGAACTAGGAAAAATGTCAATTTATGGTCACAGAAGGCATTGTAATTGGTCACAAAATTTCACAAAAAGGGATGGAAGTTGATCAAGCAAAAGTGAAAATTATTGTTGAACTACAACCACCTACTATCATTATCGATGTGAGAAGTTTTCAGGACATGCTTGGATTTTATAGAAGATATATAAAGGATTTTTCTAAAATTGCTAAACCTCTTAGTCATTTATTGGAAAAAGAAGCTAAATTTGAATTTAATGAAGATCGTATTAATGCTTTTAATATTTTAAAAGAAAAATTAATAACTGCACCTATAATTATTGCACCGAATTGGAATAAACCCTTTGAATTAATGTGTGATGCAAGTGATTTTGCAATTGGAGCTGTATTGGGACAAAAATATGAGAAAATTTTCAAAGTTATATATTATGCTAGTAAAAATTATACTGAAACTCAAAGAAATTACACTACTACTGAGAAAGAGCTTTTAGCTATAGTCTATGCCTTTGATAAATTTAGACCTTATCTTCTTGGTACCAAATGCATAGTTCATACTGATCATTCTGCTATTAAATAATTAATGTCAAAAAAAGATGCTAAGCCTAGACTGATAAGATGGGTTTTACTTCTACAAAAATTTGATTTTCAAATAGTGGATAGAAAAAGAACTGATAACCAAATTGCTGATCATTTATCTAGAATTAAGAATGATGTTATTATTGGGGAAAATATAAATGATAAATTTTCTGATGAACATTTATATGTTATTCAAGAATGCCAAACACCTTGGTATGCAGATTCAGTTAACTATTTAGTTAGCAATATTCTACCTTATGGATTGAATAACAAATATATTAAGAAATTTAAAAATGATGTTAAATCTTATATTTGGGAAGATCCTCATTTATTTAAATTAGTAAGAGATTCTGTAATTCGAAGATGTGTACCTTATGAAGAAACTTTTGCTATTATTCAAAAATGTCATGATTTCGATTTTGGAGGACACTTTAGAGTAGATAAAACTGCATTTAAAATTTTAAATTCAGGATTTTATTGACCTACCTTGTTTAAAGATGTGAGACATTATGTGAAAACATGTGATCGATGTCAAAGGATGAGAAATATATCTAGAAAAGATGAAATGCCTTTAAACTATATATTGGAAGTCGAAATTTTTGATATATGGGGTTTAGACTTTATGGGACCATTTGTACCATCATCCGGAAAGATTTATATTTTATTAACAATTGATTATGTTTCAAAGTGGATTGAAGTCGTAGCTTTACCTAACTCGTGATTCCAAAAGTGTTTCAAAATTTTTAAAGAAAATGATTTTTTCAAGATTTGGAATGCCTAAGGTAATTATCACGGATGGTGGAAGTCATTTTAGAAATCTAAGAATTCAATCATTACTCGGAAAAATTTGGAATCAAACACGAATCGCAACTCGCGTATCACCCTCAAACAAGTGGAATGGCTCGAAATATCAAACGGAGAAATTAAAAGAATTTTAGAGAAGACCGTTAATCCTAAAAGAACTGATTGGGTTGATAGACTTGATTCTGCATTATGGGCTTATAGAACGAACTTATAAGACACCAATCGAATGTCACCTTATCGATTAATTTATGGTAAACATTGTCACTTACCTGTTGAACTTGAACATATAGCTTATTGGGCGATAAAGGAATTTAATTTTGATTTGAATACTGCAGGAGAAAAATGATTATTACAATTAAATGAGATGGATGAAATAAGAAATGAATCATATGAAAATGCAAAAAATTATAAAGAGAAAATGAAGATAATACATGATAAAAAGATTTTAGGAAAAAAATTCGAGCCCGGACAATAAGTATTTTTATTTAATACTCGTTTAAGACTTTTTTCTGGAAAATTAAGATCTAAATGGATAGGACCTTATATAATTGAGAAAGTATACCATTATGGAGCTGTGGATATTAAAGACCCCAAAACAGGAAAAATATTTAAAGTTAACGGATTGAGACTGAAGCCTTATTTGGGAGACATTAAAATGATTTATAAAGAGGCTTACGAGTTAAGTCAACCTGATTAAAGACTTATTTAGGTCGGGCTGACGACGTTAAACCAAGCGCTTTGTGGGAGACAACCCATAGTTATTTTTTGTGTGTTTTTACATTTTCAATCTAAGGTTATGCCTCGGTCTTAACTAATTTTATATAACTTTAGAAAATTGGATGCTAACAAGTCTTCATTGACTTAAGCTAAAAATTATCTCGAAGTATATAAGTTTGGACGTTGGATCACTCCATTTCATATGTGAGTAAAAAGGAGATCAAGTTAACCTTCATAATGATTGTTTATAATTTGTGTTACTAAGTCTATATTAATCTTACTATTCTAATTTACCTATTTTGGAGAACGAAACTTTGAAATTTGACGATAGGCGAAACGGAGTCGAACATGGTTCCGGCGCCTAGGCGCCAGAATTCGACGCCTAAGCGCCAGAATAAACTGTGGATCGATGGGTCTGGCGCCTAGGCTCCAGATTTGGCACCTAAGCACCACAGTTACTGGATCGTGTAAAAATCGAAAATTTTCAGTTTTTCACATGATTTTCTCCTTTAAATCACCCCATCTTCGTCCCCAATCCCTAAGCAACCAAAAATTACGACCTAGACACTTCATTCTTGAGAGATTAGAGAGGATTTTTGAAGAAATGGAGAGAAGAAATCTTGGAGAAGAGGCTAGAGACAAAGGTTCAAAGGATCCTCAACCCCACTTTAATGGTTTTATCGCTGTAAGTTTGGAGAAAATTTTAAGTCATCAAGATAAGTTTGAAGCAGAATTCAAAAGTATTGGAGATCGCCTCCATGAGATGTATCATCAAATTGAACATCTGGATTAGCAGGCGAAGCTTCAATTTGATCATCTAGCGGCTTATCAAGATGCTCAAGTGGAGATGTATGTGAAGAACAAATGGATCGACGAGAAAACGGCTACGGATTTTCCGAGAGCGATAATATTCTTCCCAAGTAGGCCGAGTAATCTTCCTTGCGAAGAGAATAGGAATTTCTAACTCGAAGATTAGATAGTTATTGTGGTGTGATCTAGAATTTTATTAGTGTGTCGTTGTATCGATTTAGTAAATCGATTATTTTGTTGGAGTGTTTGATTTATTGTTCAATGTGTGTTGTATTTGCTTTGAAGTTGTGTAGTTTGATTGTTTGTTAGGACTTGAATCATATTACTATACTTATCTGTATTATATTAAGCCAAAATTGAAGATTATGAATGGAATTAGAAGAGCTTTAAACCTTGTGTTTAATTGGTGGATTTAATTTTTAATTTTTAAATTTTTTTTTGGAAAATATTTTGGAAGTTGGAAACTGAAGCACTACTCTAATCGAGTAATTGGAAGTTGAATTTATGAGTTCTTGTGAAAAATAAAATTTTTAAAGTGATTTTTGTGAAAGGCGAGTCTGGCGCCTAGGCGGCAGAATTCGGCGCCTAGGCGTCGGTTCAGCCTTCTTACTGAAAATTAGCATTTAAACCCCATTAGGCATGGTTGACGCCTAAGCTTCATCTCCTTCCTCTTTTTCATGAAAATACACCCTTTAGATCCATCTTAAGGTCAATACATTAAGTTTTTGAGCCTGAAATCACTTGATTTCTTCATCTCGAGGTCAGATCTACCTTCTAATCCATTTATTTTTTATTCTTACCATAAATTTTCCTATTTTTTGCTAAAAACCGAAATTTTGAGAAAAATTTTGATTATTAGAGTTTCTCCATGGATTCTTAAACTCATTTTAAGTTTCTCAAGCTTAAAAAGAGTTTAATCTTTGATTCCTTAATTTATTTGTGTTTTCTTTCACGTTTAGATGGCACCAAAATCTAAGCGAGGAAAGACACGAGAAAATTTCGACAGCAGCAAATTTTTGACCGCGGCAGCGCATTTTCATTATCACGAATTTGCGATGTCAAGAAAATTTATCTCAGAACGCAGTTTTTACAATCCTGGTGAAATGATCGAGAACACGATCGTTGCACACAACTGGCAATGATTCTGTTATTTCACTGCTGTTGCCGTTATTCCTATTGTACGCGAGTTTTATGCTAACTTTTTGGATGCGGAAGACTACGAAGTCTTCGTTAGAGGTGTCAGAGTAGGATTTACTCCGGAATGGATCAATATTTTCTACGGCCTGCCACCTACCATTGAGTGCTACTATTATGGTTTATCTCCATCTGAGGGAGATCTTGAGATGATTATTTCATATCTGACTGATGGCACTGGAATTTGGAAGATCCGGAATGACAAACGGGTAAACTTCAAATCTTCTAAGCTAAATGGTATTTCAAAGGCTTGACATTATTTTATTTCTGCTAGACTTCTACCTTCCAACCACCTGAGCGAAGTTACCAGAGATTGAGCTATCCTGAACTACTACATTCAGGAGAGGAAGCCGATAGATGTTGGCAGTATTATTTATGAGTCGCTGGAATAGATTGCTAGATCCGAAGACTTCGTGGGATTAGGATTCCCATCCTCGATTCATTCTTTATGCATGAGTAATGGAGTTTACGCCGATATATCGGAGGAGAAGTCAAGACTACAAAGCCAATCGGGCGGAGAGTGCGAGCATTTATGATCGTCTTCGAGGGAAGAGATCTACCGGTCCTTCTACTTCGTACCTACCCGAGTAGAGCTTCTACTTCTAGACCTTCTACTTCTACTATCGAGCCACCATCTAGTTTGTAGGAATCGATGCATGATCAATTTCTGGAGCAACAGAATGAGTTATTTCTAACTCACTGCAGAGTAAATACTATAGATAAGAAGATTGATCATCTATCTGATTATACCCAAAGGAAAAGTGATTATGATGCTAAGTATTCAAAGTCTTTAGTGAGATTCTTGAAGGGTGAGCATGATATTCAGTTTCTTACCTATCCTAGATTTACACCGTATGTTGATCCAAAGGATGTGGAGTTTTCTTTTGGTGATGACGATGACGAAGCTACAGATAGTGATTAGTAGCTTGATTTACCTCTGAGATATGCTGATTCTGCTGTTAGTTTTTTTCTTGTTTGCTAGTACTGTTGGTTGTTTGTTAGTGTAGATTTGTTTATGAAACTTGGTGTAGATTGTTTGATGTTGAGACTGTTTTAGATATTTAGTGTATTGTGTTGAAGACTGTCGGCATATTTTTAGGTTATGTGTTTTATTTTGAAAAGTGAGTCGCCTACGGAAATTGTCGGCGAATTTTTAATTTAATTTAAATAAATAATTTGAAAAGTAGTATTTTATTTTGAAAATAATTTTAAATTTGAAAATTTTAAGATATGAAATCAAACCGATCTCACATCCCGAAAAGTTTATATAAACGAGCACCGCACCACAAACCGTATATCTATCCCGGAGAATAGTACACACCGCTCGATGATGGGGCTCGATTAAATAAACTAGAAAGGTTTGTGACATCCGTTTGGTCTCGCGAACCAATTTTATAAGCCGACAAATTCCCCGCTTAATATGAAAACATTAAACGGGGTTTATATTACCTGGGTTCTTTAAAATTCCCTATAAGGGCAAGCCCCTATAGTTAATTACATCTTAAGTGACGGGAATCACCTAAGAAAACTCTCGATAATAATCAATAATTCTGCTCTCAAGAATTTCAAAGTTTAAGTTTTCAAAGGATTGAATTTTTGAATCTCAATAGGGAATGGATCAAGTTGGGAACATTTGATTTTGGGAATTCAAAGGAAGAAGAGTAGGAGAAATTACAGATTCGAAGCTTTGGTGCTTTTGGAGTTTCACAGTTTGCTTGCTTTTCAAATTTTTTGAAGTGTTCTCTTTTGTTCCATTAGTTCACTACTTGGTGGTTCTTGGTGAGCCATTTGAGTTTTCTTCCTGGTTCTTTGTGTCTTTCTTTGGTGTTTACTAGCCATCTACTCTCTTTACGGGTTTCTGATACATTTCTTTATTTGGAAGGACTTTTACGAGTTCTCGATCGAAGTTTGTTTTGGTGGCTTGCCGTTTTAGTTATAAGTGATACTCCTACCGATTCGTTTCCCCATTGATTTCGGCACTAATGTAAGTTGGACAAAGGCCACCTATCTTTGGGTGGTGGGGGAAGGGCAAGCTCCTCATAGGAATTTTGATCATGCGGTTTTCCCCGATTGATGCATGACACTGCAATTTGGTTTGGGTCGGTCCCCCTTCATTCAACTTTGTTGGTAGTAAGGATGGCCTTCTGCCGGTCTTGTTTTCTAAATAGGATATGAAGTGTCTTAATGATGCTATTAAATATTGCCTCATTGGAAAATTCCAACTTGGCCATCCTAAAATGGAGTTTGTGAGAAAATACTTTGATGACCTTGGCTTGGTAGGAAAGGCTGGAAATTAGGCTTATTAGATGAAGGCATTTGCTCATCAGTATGTCTAATAGGAAGACAATGCAGAAATATTTGGAAAACAATCTATTATCATTGTTGGGGTTACTATGAAGGTCCTAAAGTGGACACACGACTTTGATCCACTTAAAGAACCTACATCATACCCATGTGGTTTAAATTCCCCGATCTACATATACAACTCTATAATCACAATGCACTCTATAATATCAACCAAGCTTTGGGCTTCCCTTTAAAAGCGATACTCACACCTTTGATATGGCTAGACCGGCGAGTTTAACGAGGGTTCTTGTGGAAAGAGATATCACCTTGCACGAGATAAAGAAAATTTGGGTTAGAACGAGATGAAGATGTTCCAAAAGAAGGTTTTTGGCAAGAGGTGGAAGTCGAATTCAAACCCCCATTATTTGTAATCAGCGTAGGATGTTTGGTCATATGAGGGGAGCGATGTTACGGACTCCATCCCCCTTCAAAAGAAAAGAAATGCGCCCAAAGACGGGCAACAATGCTACCGTACGGCGGATGCGGGATGTGGAGCACATTGTAGCCTAGTCGAGTAGCACTTACAAGGGAGGATGATTTTTTGGACATACCGGATGAAGGAGAGATCAACCTTTGAAAAAATGGATACAAGTTTGAACACACTCGAGTAAGAACGGAGTCGGCTGAACCGGTTACTAAGTGTTGTTGTCAACCGATCACAAGAAGGTTAAAGAGCTTGGAAATACAGCGGCAATAAACATAAGATCAACGATGATATAATCAATGGGGCAATTGGAAAATGACAAATGAATGGCGATCTAAAAGGGGAACAAGAAAAGAAAGGGAAATCGAGTTGCAAGGGTTACTTGAGGCTCGATCTCCGAGTGTCCTTCTGTCGGCCCTCCTTTTGGTTCTCGCACGGGTAGAGGAAGGGAAAAATCACTTTACATGATTAATTTCATGTGTGTTGGAACATAAGGGGTTGCTCATCCAGCCTCCCATAGTAGAATAAAGCATTTTGTTAAGTTACACAAGTTATGGTGCTTTGCACTTTTAGAACCTTTGGTTCACGAAAATTCGGAGTAGATTGTTAAATCTTTCTGTTTAGTTTAAGCTATTTGCTAATTTAAATAATAAAGTTTGGGTGTTTGCAAGGAAAGAGCTTGATGGGCAGGTACTTGCGGACAATGCCCGATTTATACATATTCGAGTTCTCTATTGTCGATAAGTTGGGGTATGCCACCTTTATTTATGCCCATTCTGATCACATCCGGCGAGCTTCTTTGGAGTGAGGCTGCTCGACGTACGAAGGACATGGATTCCATATGGCTTTTGAGTGGTGATTTTAAGCGCATTACTTCCATTTAAAAGGAAGAAGGTGGTAGTGCACCAATAAATATACTATGGAAAAATTCAATCAATTCATTCTTGATGCCGATATTTTTGACTTGGGATTCACTAGTCCTGTACTTGGAGGAGAGGAAACACTTGGGAAGATTAGATAGAGTGTTAGTAAACTCTTTTGGCTTGATCTTTCCATTACACACTTTCCCAAGGCACCTATCTATGGTCTGCTCGATCACGGACCACTTTGTCTCAATAAAAATGCGATTGGCAATCTTTGGAGGAGCTTTTAGATCCAAAAACATGTGGACATTGCATCATGACTTTCTAAATCGAGATTAAGAAGGTGTGAATCTAACATCGAGGTCATACTCATGAGGTTTTTTATGGACACTCCAAAAAACTACTTACAAACATTTGAAGAAATGGGCAGGAGAGCAACTTGGGCACCTACATAATATACGACAAGGTTTGAAAATACTTGAATGTGTTGAAAGTGGTATATGCGAGTGAAGAACGGAGGCCGGGTATTTTCGGCCTCGGTGTTTGTTAGCCCAAAGTTAAATATCGGGAGGACTTTTATAAGCAAAAGGCTGGTACGGTAAAGTTTAAGGATGGAACGGGAATACAAGGTACTATCATGCACGCCCGACTTCGGGAGGAAATGTAATATGATCTTAAGTATCACGGGGCGATGGGGGGGATCATCGATGATGCGAAGAGATTGCAGATGCGGTGTCACATTTTTAAAGGTTTATTTAATGCGAGTTCAACCCGGCAATACTACCATTAAACGGGAGTATTCAAAGGCAATTGTCAGTAATAATGTGAGCTTCAAATATTTCTAATATACACGATGAAAATGAGATCGAGTGTGCTTGGATTCTATTGATGGGAGAAAAGGCACGGAGCCCGAAATGGTTTTTACCTCTACCTTCTACAAAAGTTTGTTGGGATATTATCAAGCCCGATCGTTATTCGAGGCTATGCAATCTTTTTTTGAAGGAATGGATCCTCCCAGGGCCTTCCTTTGCCTCGAAACATTGTGCGCGCGAAGAACGAAAACCGGGAGGAATTAGGGGGACTATAGGCCCATCGGTTTAACCTTGTGATGTCGAAAGTGTTGGTGGAGTCATAGTCTCCGGGCTTCAACCCCACCTAGGTTTGTCTAATTGAAGGCAATCAAGCTTCTTTTGTCGAGCGGGAACATATACGATAATATCCTTCTAGCACGAGAATTCTTCTTGGATTTGGACGATAAGTACGAGAGTCATAACATCATTTTCAAATTGGATATCAAAAAGGCTTATGATACTATTAGCGGGATTTCATCATCAAGGTCTTACATGCTAGGGGTTTTCGGCCCAACTTTATCCACATCGTTCATAGATGGCTTAAAAGCAAATGCTCATTATTTCTTGTCGATGGTAAAGCTCATGGGTTCTTTAGTCTTTGCTAGGGGTATCAAACAAGGTGACCTTTGTCCTTTACTATTTTCATTTAGCTTTGGATTATTTATCTAAAGTTGAATCGAGTTCAACTTTGCTCCCAGCATAGCTTATCATCACAAATCTAACATCGAATTAGTCACCTTGCTTATGCGATGACATTATCATTTTTTTAGAGCCTCTAAGGCTAGCTTTGTTAAGCAGTTCACACCATTTTGAAACATTTTAGTCGGGTCTGCGGAATGGAACTCAATTTACAAAAATGTAATTTCTTCCTAAACAAACATATCGATCTTAATGCAAAACCTTGGATTGCGGGACATTCAAGTTTCCATTCAGCTTCTCTTCCGATTAATTACCTTGGTGTCAAACTCCTTAAAGGCGAGGTGCGGCAGTTGATTCCGGGATGTGATTGATAAGATCCAGGCTCAGTTTCTATTTGGGCAAACTCCTTCTTATCTAACGGGGAGATTGACTCTGTGAGAAGGTATTATCACGGCACTTCCTTCATGCCCTCCGAATGTTCATTATGAAACAAAGCACCAAAGAAGATTGGTAATTTGTTTAACGATTTTGTAATTGCGAATGACATAAACGGAAATACATTGGCTCTCTTGGCGGCAACTTTGTAAGCCACTACACGGCACGGGCTTAGGCAGAGCTTTGATCGATTAGGCATAATAAATCTTTGCAAACTGGATTAGAGTTCGGGGACGATGACACTCTTTGGGCAAACTTTCTTCATGACGGAAATATTGCGAAATTTGTTCATCCCGCAATGGTGCCGACGAAAGTTTGGGAGATTCCGAGGTTATGGAAAGCTATGATAAAAATTAAGGATAAAGGCGAGAACCTTTTTGTGTGGGAGCTTGGTGAGGGTAATATCAACCGACGACGGTGGATCTAGGAAGGTACTAAGTTGGGCCCATCACCACATATGAATAATTCTTGTGTTAATGATTATTGGGTGGATAATCAGAATTTGAGTCTACTCGGGACAATGCTATCTACGATCGAGATACAACGAGTCTCGGCGTGAGTGCAACACAGTATCGAAAGATAAGGCGAAGATTAAGAGCAAATTGTTCTATAAAAAAGTTTCTTCTTTCATCCTTCGCTTTTACGTTGGGATAGAATCCGATTAGAGTACATGAAATTTATGGGAGTAATCTGCTTTCACCATCTATGTCATACTGTTGGAGGGTTAGGTGCCATCTCATCCCCTACGATGATATACTTAAATTAAAGGGTTTGAAAGGACCATCCTGTGCACATTGTGCGAATGTCGATGAATCATCCTCACTTGTTTCTGGTATCCTTTCTCTGAGAGCATATGGAATGAACTTCTACGTAGGTGTAATTTGGATACTTTGAATCTCGGTAGTTTCACTTGTTCGAATGCTAGAGGGATTGGGGAGAATGCTAAGGCGGTAGTTGTTCCATGTTTGATTACAGTTCATACGGGATGAACGAGAAATAAGAGCTAAACATGAGGGACAATTTTCTTCACCCTTACGAGTTGTTGTCCATTACTTTGACTTATCTTAGCAAGCTAATTAAACATCGAGAATTTTAGAGACATATGCAATGTGGGACGATTCCTCAGAAGCAGTTTTCTGCATGGTAAAATGGAACCCTCCTCCCGACGGTGGCTAAAAGTGAATGCGATGGGAAGTTTCGGCCCTCGATTCTTGGAATTGGTGGAATCTTCGAGCAGTCATGGGGATTGCCTACTCCTTTTCCGATCTCTGACCTACGCTCTTGATGCCATGGAAGGTAGAAATAATTGCTATATTTTGGGTACATCAAGCTTACTTTAAATGCGATTCAAGCATAGTGGTTGAGTCGATTCTATCAGCTGTATTAATTTTCTTAAAAATAATAGAACGCTGACATAGTACATTAACGAGATGGGCGAGAAGGATGACCAACCTCATGGAAGACATGACGGTCACCGGTGGAGTCATATTCTTTAGAGAAGGAAATGCACCGGCTCCTTTGGCTTGCATCGCGGGGTTGCAATGATAGGATTATTGTTAGTTCTAGTCCCCCTTCACCTCTTTTACTTTTGATTCATAGTGACAATGCGAATCTTCCTTATGTAAGAGAATGGTGTACTCGTATTTTAATATGAAATGAAATTTGTGCTTGCCTTTGGCGAGCATTTACGTAATATATATATATATATATATATATATATTAACATAACAAAAGGAATGAAGAATACGTTTAAGATCATTCAAATTTTTGAAATTATGAATAATTTAGTTGACTTAACCAAAATTTTAATAACTTTGATTGATTTAAGAATATAATTATTGAACTTAAAGAAGAGTAAAATAAATAAATTTTTCTCTTCATAGTAGAAATAATTGAATTTTAGAAGTAAGAAATCAAAAATTATAACTTGAAAAGAAAAGATTGAAATTCTTTTTGCAATCTATTCATGTTATAATTAAGTCGAAAATGTATAAGTTTGAAAATATAAGTTAAGGTTAGCGAAGTTCAAAACCATTAACGGAGTTATCAGAGATATAGTAATTCTCTCTTGTTAAAAAAAAGGAGAAGCTTGAGAGATACTTTAATCAAGAGTGGCTTCACTTGAATTAGCTTATAAGAAAAAAGCTGATTACATATTAGAAAAAGATTTTCATGAAGATCTTTTTCTTGTAAATAATTTATGTGATCTTAATATAATAAACTACAATTATTTCGAAATGAATGAAAAATTTTTGAAATCTTATGATTTGGTAGTTAAATATTCTTTAAATTCTTAAAATTAAACTTAGTTAAATTTGGTTAATGATTTACTAAAGCCTTTATAAAATCAAGAGTATAAAATCTTAAATATTTACCTTTATTCCAATTGTTCTACATTTATATAGTAAAAGAGTTACTTGAGGACAAGTAACGTTTAAGTTTGGAGAGATTTTGATCCATGAAAAATGCCTATTTTTATGCCTTGATTTTATCAAAATTTTAAGGATATTATGCTTTAATGAAAGGTATTTTTGTGTTTGGATTTAAGTGATGCAAAAATGTTCGAAGGAAAAAAGATGAAAAAGGAGCAAAAAGGAGCAAAAATGGAGCCAAAATGCAAAATTATCGAATAATTAGTCGGCACCTAGGTGCCGAAATCGGCAACCCCAAGAACAGGTTCGATACGGGGTACGTAAGATTTTTGACGACTTTTGGACGGTTATTTTGACGGTGTTAGCGGTTATTAGACCATTTAGAAGATTGGCGATTATTCTGCGGATTATAGAACATGTGATACATTGTATTTGGACGCTTAGAGAAACGGTTAGGATCGCGAAGAGGTGTGATCGAAAGTGAAGGTACGAAGAAGCTGGACGCGGAGTTCGGCGCACAGAGGCGCCGGACACAGCTTCTAGAAGATTCATTGAACATGGACACATTTGAAGAGGTGACTCGAAAGCTGACCCTTAAAGCCTATAAATAGGAGGCTACTCCTTCGAGAGAAAACGCCCGGGGTCCAAAGCCATCCACGCCCCGACCTAGTTCCTTAGCCCTGCATAGTCCATTTTAGAGAGAAATTAGAGAAATATTTTAGGGTATCTTTATAGTTTCTTTTATTAATTAGTGAGTTTATTTTAGAGTTTGTGGTAAGTATTTGAAGAGTCGGTGGTTTTTAAAGTCTATTTACTTTGGAGTCGAAGGATTAGGCGGTTCGGTTGGAGAAACACTTGAGATAAGTATTTGTATTTTGATTAGTTTATTTATATGTTTTTTGTTTAAATTCAATGTGTTACAGTAGTTACTTTACTTTATTCTTTACGATTATGAAAAAATGAAATAAGATAATATAAAATTTGTTGGAGAATTAAAAACTATATATATATTCTAAACATTGTGATGATATTAATACAGTCTTAATTTACTGACCCAAATTGGCCATTTAAATTGTTAAAATCTGTTAGACGTTTTGAGACCTAGAAGGAGATGAATTCTTAACTAGTAGATATCACATGAATCCTTCGGTAGTCGAAGGCCTTGCGGGTTATTCGAGGTGAAGTGCAAATAAATAAGAAGATATTATTTAAGGGCGTAGAATTGATAAGTTTTAGAGTGACATGCTAAATTCTTGTAATTTGGTTTATAGAGAATGAAAGGGTCACTAGTAGGGGCGACCATAGCCACCCTTGGACATCTAGTAGCGTGAGCCTAGATTAACCCATTGTACTAACAATACATCTAGACACGATTTATAGATTAGCTAATGTTCTTTATCTTATCGAGCGAAGGTAAGAATAGGAATGCTTATTTGCACAATACCATAAATTTATATTCTCCACGAATATTACATTATCTAAAAAGTCTTGGATTAATTGAAAGGAAGAAAGTTGTTTGCTTATTTTTATTTACATCAATCATTACTTTATTATCTTCCTTTATTTACGCATCTAGTAAATTAAATATCGGCTTTTTAACTTTAAAAGAAATACATAAAAATAAAATCAAAATATTTAAATAGAAAATCTATAATCCTCCTCGTGGGATCGATGCGGGGTCTTTATTTAAAGCCCTATATTACTTCGACGATATGTATACATGCGTAGTACCCGTTATTAATGTAAAATATTTTCCATAAAATTATATTTATATACCTTGCTTGTTATTATTATTTAAGTTAAAGTATTAGGTATAACATATTATTGATAGCATAAATTACGCATTGTTTGGCGATTGCAAACGAGTTTTGGTGCATTCTTTGCTTGGATCGAGGAGTCGCGTTGGGCCGGCGCTTAGCGCCAGCGGTTAAAAATCGAGATGATGAATTTGACGCAAATTTTAAAGGGGATGGGATTCGACTCTTGGTGTGCCTACCATAACTTCCTTTGGGCGGCAGTTTGAATGAAGGGGTGCGTTCCTTGGTAGATACATTGGATACGGACACATTTTGAAGAGACATAGGCACCTTTTGGTTTCTTGTTAAAGAGAGTCTTAGCAAAGATTAAGAGACTCTTCTTTTGCATTTGAAAGGTTCTTTCTTTCTTTCTTTTGTTCTTCCATTTTGCATTTTAAGAGTTTTTATTTTAGAGTAGGAGTGGAAGTAGAAAGGAGAAAGGGTCGAGTGAAGTCTCCTTCTTCCCACTTCTTTTATTTCTTTTAGTTTAGTTTTATTGAAGTCGAAGTACGTATTACGAGTCATCGAGTTGGGAGTCTTGCTACGAAGAGGTAAGTTTAGCAAAGTCGAAAGTTTCGAGGAGGAACTTCTTTAGTCTTGTGGAGAGGATTTTCGGATAAGTGTTTACTTTTAATCTTTATATTAATACTTGCTTTAGTTTATTATTTTTTCTTATTGTTTTTAATTTCAAAATCAATGTGTTTTTGTATTTTCTCAATGCATTACGAGTAGTTTACTTTATCTTTTCTTTCTTAAATGGAGAAGTAAATAATTTACAAAGAATTGTTGTGGAAGTTATAAGTGTTTAAAAGTTGGAAGAAAGTTGTGAAGATTGATTAAAAAATTTGTTTTACTTCTTAATTTGGCACATTAAGTTGTAATTTCTTGACATTATGTAAGATCCAATGCGGTATTGTCTCATAAAAGTTAGTAAGAATCACATACAATTATATGGGTGAGAATTGTAGTCGATATAATTGAATGTAATATTAGAAGATATTTTTATAAGATGAGGTAAAATTAGAGGATTTTAGAGTGACGGGCTAAAACCCACAATTTGGTTTGAGTTTTGAGTTTTGTTATGAAAGTTAGCCGAGGTGGTGGGGAATCGAGGGAACTCTAGAGTGAAGATTGGTATCTTCCACCGCCTAACCATGTTCAAAATAATAAAAATTTCAAATTAACATATGTTGCTATAAAGTCAAGTAAGGGGAAAAGAACACATTTGCTTCTATACGTATGAATTTGAATACTTCTCTACCATATTTTTAAGAATTATTATGCTTGGCAAAAGGAAAGAAAAAAATATTACAGTTAATAGTGTTTTACATCCAGAAGTGTTATTAGTTATTATAATTTTAATTTCTTGCTTAACCTTTGCAAGGAAATTTCAAAAAGACAAATCAACTTTGAAAACTTTTCAAAATCGATACATAATTTTCGAAAACAATTAAAGAAAGTAAAAAAGATAATTATCGATTTCTTTAAAAAATTTTCATATTTTCCATGTGGGTTCGATATCTCGGGGCTTAATCGAAAAGTCTGTATTCTTTTGGATAAACGATGCGTATACTTGCATAGTATCTTGCATATTATAAAATCGTAATTTTCGTATAAAATCGTGAGGCGCATATATTCACAAGCGACGAGATTTTCATGTTGTTGTCGAGAATCGAGTTTTAGCGTCGTTACATTTACGGGGCAGTATCGAGTTTTGGTGCGGTTACATTTATCGGGGATCGAAGCATCATAATAAGCCATCTCAAAAAAATGCGGAATGCCTACGAAGATACCATTTATCTTCGTCATTAATATTGCTGACGTGATCTGTGATCGATCACTTTGTAATTTTTCATCTAATTTCTCGAAAACTTTTTCTCTCGTAAGGGTCATGGCATTCATCGGATCATACAGTATGGGAGCTGGAGCGGGAGGGGTCATAACTAGTAGAAGGGATATCTCTACTAGTAGATGGTTCTTTACTCACTGCTCACGATCTCCATTCCTCGTAGGATGTATAAGTCTTTATATTTCCTTTGGTAATGGGTTTCGTAGGATAGACGCATTCCTCGATATATTTTAATTAATTTAGTGATGTGTTAAGCTTTTGATAAACGTACACACAACAAACTTCATTTTAATATATTGAATCCAAGTTTCTACCAATGCACAATACATAACACACATAAGTAGGTATTCCTTGACCTAAATCCATCGATCGAGCGTCGCAATCGAGCGACGACACTCGAAATCTTTGAAAAAAAAACATTTCAAATCCTACTCATCTATCTTGAGATTAAATCGAACTAATCAAACACACAACAAACAAACATTGATTAAATCGAAACACAATAAAGGCGAAATAGCTAATTAAGGTCTCTTTCTTTCTTCGGCCAATCTTGATCTCCTCCTTTGATATCTCCGTCGTTTGAACATGAACAACGAAGTTGTAAAAAGGTCGAATGGAGATTCTTTAATGGAATCTTTATCGATCGGTCCATCTTTATCATTAATTGCACCAAACTTGCTTTAAATTGTCCGGTATGGTCAAAATGCTCTTTCATTCTCCAATCGATGTGATCGAAGAAATTAAACATATTGTTAAGCTGTCTTTAGTTAAGTTTTGTGCACGATTCTACAGATTTTTGATTTTATGCATGAGTATTGGTGTCTTGTACGCTACTAAAAGGTTGAGCGGAACGAATTATGTGAAGCTTGATCCATGATCAAACCTACATCACTCTCTCCATTAATGATTTGGGAACATACGAGTCGAATGCAATGGTTTCCGATGTAGCGATATCTTCTCTGACGTACAAAACTTGAAAAGCAAATCGAGAAAATTGTGGAAGGATGGTTCAAGCCCTTGGGATGATCCTTGAACGATCATGCCATAAACGAGATTTCACAATAATTGATCCAATATCGATGGGCCATCCCCTCTTGATGCGGTAGTTTAAGATTGCACTTTATTTCGTAACCTTGCCAATTTTCATCGTCGGCGATACTTTTGCGAGGAGATGAAAAAGTGTCGATGTTTCAAAACGAGGATTTAAGAGAGTAGCGGAAAACTAACATATGATCTCTCTAACTTCCGGTCATTGATTTCGTCGTAAAAAATTGATATATCTCGTTCATTTTTTCCTTCGTCGGCATGAAATTTGAAAAGTAACAAATTGGAACATTCTTAAGCATATATAACAATAATTTTCCCGAAATTAAATGTTATCCACCTACCTCGCTCGTAAACACTTCCTTGGTTGATTCCATGTAAATTTGCATAGAATTCTTTAACCCTTTGGAACGACTACTATGGTAGTAGTGTAGTATAACACTTCCGAAGTCTTCTTCGCACGATCATTTCTTCGATTGGTGACAAAGAATCACTTTGTCCTCATTTATTGACAAATCCTCTATTTAATCGATCTTTTCTTTGAGATTACTTTTTGAAGAGTATTTGCGCGTCCACACGAGATGAACTTTCTCGGTATGAGGCGAGAATCTTAGGTTGTCGATTGAATTGGCTTATTGAGAAGAATTGAAGATAGAATCCATTCATTTTAGGGAGTTTGGAATGTTTAGGAACCTTGGTAGGAGTTTATAAAGAAGGACGAATTCGCTAAGCGCAACCGTGGTTTGTACCGAAAAACTACCCACTCGTCGATCTCGCCGTCGGCGGCCTCGAGAGTGCCGTCGGTGAGACTTATGCGGTCGCTTCATAGATCTCGGGAAAAACCCGCCGTTGGCGGCGTCGAGTGCGCCATCGGCGCCATAGGAAAAATTTGCATAAAAATGTCGCGGTCCAATATGTTTCAAATTTTCTTTATGGATTCAAATTCTATGATAATCAAAGGGTAAAATAGAAGTAGTAGGACTTAATATTATTACAAGTATGATAATTTCGAAACGAACACTGGCCCCATTAAGGATAGCTATGGGTTGCCTCCCATAAAGCGCTTGGTTTAACATCTTGACCCGACCTATTTAGGTGTTATTTAGGTTATTTGAGCATTAAAACCTCTTTATAATTTAGTCTTTTGCAGCTAGTATGGTTTTAATCTATGTGAATTTACTTTAAATCTATTCCCCGGTCTTCGATCTTGATTTCAGCTGCTCCATAAGTAAAAACTTGAGTCGCGGTAAAGTGTCCTAACCAACGAGACTTCAATTTCCCGAGAAGTAATTTTAGCCATGTATTGTAAAGCAAAACTGCTTGTCCTGGTTCAAAGTTCTTCAGGTTAATCTTTCGATCATGTCTTAACTTTAGTTTTCCTTATAAATTATTGTTGTTAGCAGATTCATTTAACATTTCTTAATTCATTCGAATTCTGACTTTCTCTTCTCACCGGCATTTTTCGGATTATAGCGTTTGAATTCTTTAATCGCCAACTTATGCTCCAATTCTATCTTGGTAAGTGACATGTTTTTTCATAAATGGCTTTGTAAGGAGTCATACCGATAGGAGTTTTATAAGCGATCCTATGCGTAATGCGGTATCAAATATGGCATACCAATGCTACATTAGGGTTTACGATCTTTTTTAAAATTTGTTTAATCTCTCTATTAGAAACTTGACTAAACCACTAGTTTGAGGATATTAGGCGATGAGGAATTTATGAGCAAATGCTAAACTTTTACGTCGATCTATGAATGTATTTATTCACAAATGATCGAGTGATAATCACTCTCTCGGCATACGTATCTTTGTAGAAAATATTTTCATTAAATCTTGAAACACTTTTAACGCATCACACCTTTGAGGTAAAGTTTGTGCTTCAATCCACTTTGATACATAATCGATAACGATTAAAATATATGAAGTTCCCGAATGAAGGAATAAATGGTCTGTGAAATCGATACGAGCATCGAAAATCTCGGCTTCTAATATGGAAATTTAGAGGCATTTCATTTCTTCTTAATATATTTCCTACTCGTTGGCATCTATCACGGGTTTTAATATATATGTATACATCTTTAAAAGAGTAGGCCAATAAAATCTAGCTTGTAAAGATTTTATATGCGATTTTATCGATCCGAAAATGTCTTAAATCGGACTCATGTGTTTGAATGATACATTCGGTTCTTCATAAGGCACACATCTCCTAATAATAAGATCATTACATTGTTTATATAAATATGGTTCATCCAAAATATATGATTTTGATTCATGAACAAATTTTTTTATTCTTTGCAATGTTAGCATAGGTGGCAAAATATATCACTTAAATAATCTAAAATTTATACGCATACTTTAGTATTTTCACATCATTAATATTATAAAGTTTTCATCGGGGAAACTATACGTATTTTGTCGATTATCGAGATAATATATTATATTCTAGTTTCGACAAATGATCGGCAATTTGATTTTCGGTTCCTTTTCTGTCAATCCTACAAAATCGAAATTCTTGCATTAAAAGTACCCATCTAATTAATCTTGGTTTAATATCCTTCTTTTGCATCGGATATTTAATAGCGAGTGATTAGTATGCACAACACACATTTTGTTCAAATTAAATATGATCTAAATTTATCCAAAGCATATACAATATCCGGTAACTCTTTTTCAATAACGAGTGTAGTTAATTTGAGCTTCATTAAGGATTCTACTAGCATATTATATAACCTTAAAAATTTTGTCTTATCTTTGACCAAAACGACTCCAATAGCATAATCCTTTAGCATCGCACATTAGTTCGAATGGTTTCTCGGTCGAGTGAAACTATTACGAGGTGTTGTGATTAGTTTTCCTTTAATAATTCAAAGGCATTCGAAAAGCGATCTTGATAGAATTCAAATTTCTTGTCTTTTTTAAAGTTGGCATAGAGGTTTTGTAATTTTTGAGAAATCTTTAATATAGCTGTAGAAACCGGCATGACCAAGAAAACTTCTTACCCCTCTCAGGTTGTAGTAGGAGGTGGTAATTTATTTACTACTTGAATTTTTGCGGGAATTAATTCCATGACATTTTAAAAATTTTATGCCTAGATAAAATTCCTCCTATGACTTAATGAAATTGACATTTCTCCCAAATTTAGAACTAAGTTAGTTTTTGCATAGCTCAAAATTTTTCAATGATTTAAGCATGCGGCGAATGATGTTCCGAACACGGAGAAATCATGTAAATACTTCGATTTCCGTATGCTGATAATTTACTAAATATTGACGTAAATACATCTTTTGGAATGTTGCGGGTGCATTACGTAGTCAAAGGCACCTTACGAGAAGCTTAAAAGTTCCGTAAGGACTAGTAAGGTTGTTTTCTCTTGATCCTCGGCGGCAATAGGTATCTGATGGTACCCAGTATATCCATTTAGAAAGCAATAGTACTTATGTCCGGCAAGTCACATCCAACATTTGAGGTAAGAAAGGAAGAGGAAAATGATCTTTTAAATTTGGTGCATTTAATTTTCGATAATATATACAAATACGCCATCCAAAAATTTGTCTTATAGGAATTAATTCTTTATTTTCATTTTCTTCAACGATTATTCCTCCTTTCTTGGGAACATAATGAATTGGACTTGCAATCTTATCCAGAAATAGGATATATAATTCGACATCTAACCGTTTTAAAATTTCTTTTTTAACTACTTCTTTCATTATAGGGTTTAATCCCCTTCGAGGGTCGATTCTTGGTTTATGTTCTTCATTTAATAAAATTAAATGCATACAAATCGAAGGACTAATTCCTTTAATATCGGTAAAGTCGACGAAAGCTTTTTTATATTTTTTAATGTATCCATTAATTTTAGTTCTTGAATTTCATTTAAGTACGAGGATACAATTGCGATATTGTTGAAAACTCTCCTAAAAATATATACTTGAATGATTTGGAAGATTCTTTAATTCAACTTCGGGGGTTTTACAACGGATGGAATTAATATTTGATTTTAAGTGATGTAGAATTAAGCTTTTCATATTTTCACGAGATATAATCGGCATCTTCGAAGTTTCTATTTCTTCATAATTATCTTCTTCTATCTTATTTTTCATTTTCTTGGAAATATTCTCTTTTCGATTGATCACATATATCATTAAAACATTCATCATCTTACATCGATGGATATTTCATTAACTTTAAGATGTTAAATGTTCTTATCGTGCGTTTTACTTTCTGTGATCGGTCGCTTTTTTGAACGTCTATCATAGTACATTCTGTAGCTAGGAATAGTCATTCTAAAATAATTGAAATTTTTTTATCTTCTTTCATATCTAGAATGATAAAGATCATAAGGAAAAATAAACTTATCGGCCTTGACGAAAACATCTTCTACGATTCCTTAGAATGTGTAATAGATTGATATTCTTATAAAGTTACGGAAGTTGGTGCAATCTCTCAGTTCTATCCTTTTAAAAGTTGATAGAGGCATCCAATTTATCTTTTAGCTCCCAAAATCGCAATGCTCGCCTTAAAATTTTTTACCGATAGCACACCTGAAAATAGTGAAAGCTAAGGGATCTTTAAGTTTTTTAGGAAGTTTCTTTAAATTATAGCACTACACTCTTCCTTTGAGTGCAACGATCCTAAATGATCTAGTAACTTCCTCTTTTGTTGAGTATATCCTTCATAAATTTAACATAATCGGGCAACATTCACAAATGTGACGAAAGGAATATTTATTAATGATTTTTGAAATATGCAGAAGTTAGCAAATCTTTTTCCTTTATCTTGTTTGTTCGTAGTGGCCATAATATTCTTATAAATTATTCTCCCCACATTTATACTTCTGTTGTTCTAAATACAGAAATTCAGAACACATCTGTCTCTCGAGACTTCAATATGTTGATAGGTAGTTAGCAGAGTCGAACAAATGAAATAATGTCATGCCTTAGCAGTGGCATTCATCATGGAAAGTGGAAAGTTAATTCGTTCAAGATTTTTAATTTTCCAAGCGCCTTTCCCATCAGTGAGAAAGTCAATAACATCGTTCAACGGACCCTCCATTGTTCCAAATGTTTCATACTCGCTAGAAAAATAATCATGAAGCTCGTGAAAAGAGTTAATGCGATTAATATTAAAGTCGACAAAAAACGCCTTACTTGGACAGACTCATCCTCAAGTTGAGTCAGATTAGAGTAGAACTCTCTCACAACTTCGATAGCAGCATTATTTGTTGTGTAGCAGAAGTTCTCCCATTCTCTCTCTTTGATAACTCGTTCTACCTCTCCTTCTGGATTTTCGAAAACTCGACCTTGTATGCACTTCTCACTTTGAAAGATTGAAGTATACCTCGATTGTGCTTTCACGTTTATAAATCGAGTCTCGTCATATTCGAATCTTCTCTTTTATCGTGGAGCCATTGTTTGATCTATCAAAATTACAAAAATCCAAACTAATCTCCAAAATAATAATACAATGGATTCTAAAGGGGGTTTAAATCAATCTAAATCAAGTTCCATGAATTCCTTCCAAGTATTTTCTCGATATTTTCAATTTTTCCAAACTTTCTTAATGTGGAAGAAATTCATGGTGAAAATAAAAAATTTTTATGTAGGAGTGAAGCTCTTACCAAGGGAAGATGAAATCCGGTGTTAGAATGTGTTGAAATCGCTCCGAATTCGAGATTTATCGAGGCCTAGGTCGATATTTTGGGTAAAACGGGGAAGAAGATGATGAATAGTGGCGTTTGATCGGTCAAAATCGCGGTTAAAAGGTAATATTCCCGATCTCGCCGTCGGCGGGGTCGTTCACGCCGTCGGAGGGCTCTAATGAATTAAATTCCAATACCCTCGGGAAAATCACACCGTCGGCGGCCTCGAGCACGCCGTCGGTGAGATTCTCAAATATTGATAATTTTTTTTTTCAAATTTTTACGATTTCGATCAATTTTAAGCCTCGTCGTCATCCGTTCAATCATTTTAATCATATATTTAAGTGATTAAGTGATGTATTAACACAAATAAACATACACACAACAAAACTTCACAATTAAATATTAAATCCAAGTTTTTACAATCCACAATATATAACACACATAAACAGGTATTTTCTCAACCTAAATCCATCTAATCAGCGTCGCAATCTAAACCACATCACTCAAAACACTGAAAACAAACATTTCAATCGTTATCTCAACTATATTGAGATTAAGAATCAAACTAAGAAAGCAAACACACAAACAAAGTTCAAATCAAACACAACATAAAGAAACAAATAAAATAATTCTACTACTCTTCCGAATCAGCACTGGTTTCTCCTCTGATATCACCCATTGCTTGAACATGGACGAACAGGTTATAAAAAGGTCGGAATGAAAATTCTTCATTGAATCTTCATCACCATCCCATCTTCTTCATTAAGCGCATCAAACTTGCTTCAAGTTGCCCAGTATGATCAAAATGTTCTTTCATCCTCCAATCGATATGATCAAAGAAATCAGACATATTGTTAACTGTACTCATTAAATTTTGTACCTGCTTCTCCAGACTCTTAATTCGGTGTAAGATCATCGATGTCTTGTCTGCTACTAGAGGTTGAATAGGAACAGAATTCTGCGATTCTTGATCCATAATCACGCTCGTGTCATTCTCCTCATCATTGGCTGGGAACATACTAGTTGGGTCTATAGGTTTCCAGGGTAGCAGTATTTTCTCCCAAATCTCGTATTGAACTTGAAACAAACTGCATATTGAGAAAATTTTTGAAGGATGTCCAAGCCCTTGAGATGATCTTTGAATGATCAGGCCAAACACAGACTTCACAATAATTGATCCAATATCAATGGACCATCCCATTTAAATGCAGTAGTTCAAAATTGCACTTTCTTTCGTCGCTTTGCCGATTTTCATCATCGGTAATAACTTTGCAGATATGAAAAAGTGCCAATTTTTCGAAAAGGGATTTAAAAGTGTTGTAGAAAAACTAACGTACCCGTTTTCTCTATTTTCCTAGTCTTCAGTTTCGTCCGTCAAATATTGGAATATTTCATTCATCTTGTCTTTCGTCAGCACGAAATTAGAATAATGGCATATAGGAACATTCTCAAGCAGGTAGAACTCATTAATCCTTCCAGAATTAAATGTTATCCACCTACCTCGCACATAGATGCTTCCTTGGTTGATTCCGTGTAAATTGGCGTAGAATTCCTTAACCACTGGAACGACTACTGCGGCAGTAGTATAGCAAAACACTTCCCATCTTCATTGCACAATCATTTCTTCAATTGGTGACAAAGAATTACTTAATCCTCTATTGACGATTCTCTTTCCTTGATTAGCCTTTTCTTGGACATCACCTTGTTGAAACGTCATTGCGCCTCGGCACTGACGAACTTTCTCCGATTGTAAACTTGAAATCTAGGGTAATCTTCTGAATTGGAAGCCATTAGAGAGGAGTTGAAAGTAGTTTCCATTCTTTTTTGGGAGTTGGAGTGTTTAGGAACCGTCCATGGGAGTTTATAAGGGATGAATTCGCTAAAAACTGCCAAAATTCGATATTTCGAACTCGAAAAACTGCCCACTCATCGATCCCGCTGTCGGCGGCCTCGATGGCGCCGTCGGCGAGCCTTGTGCAATTAAATTCTAGGGCTCTCAGGAAAAACCCGCCGTCGGCGACGTCGAGCTCGCCATCGGAGCCCTAGGCAAAAATTTGCACAATTAAGCCGTGGTCAAATACGTTCCAAATTTTCTCTATGGATCCAAATTCTTGACAATCAAAGGCCAAATACAAGCAGTAAAATTCAATATTACTACAAACTAATGAAAAACTCAAACAAATAAAGATAACTATGGGTTGCCTCCCATAAAGCGTTTGGTTTAACGTCGTTAGCCTGACCTATTCAGGTGTTATTCAGGTTGACTTGGCATTAAAACCTCTTTAAAATTTGATCTTTTATCCTCAAAATATGGTTTTATTCTATATCCATTTACTTTAAATCTATTTCCAGTCTTCTGATCTTCAATTTCAACAGTTTCATAAGTGTAAACCTGAGTCACCGTAAAGGGTCCTAACCAACGAGGCTTCAATTTCCCAGGAAATAATTTCAGCCTTGTATTGTAAAAAAAACTTCTTGTCATGGTTCAAAGTTCTTCTGGTTAATCTTCCGATCATGAATTAACTTCAGTTTTTCTTTATAAATTTTGTCGTTATCATAAGATTCATTTTATAATTCTTCTAATTCATTCAATTGCAACAATCTCTTCTCACCAGCATTTTTCAAATTATAGTTGAATTCTTTAATCGCCCAATATGCTTTATGCTCCAATTCTACTAGTAAGTGACAAGTTTTTCCATATATAAGTCTGTAAGGAGTCATACCAATAGGAGTTTTATAAGCAGTCATGTATGCCCATAATGCAGTATCCAGTCTCGTAGACCAATCTACTCTACTAGAATTTACAGTCTTTTCTAAAATTTGTTTGATCTCACGATTAGAAACTTCAACTTAAACCACTGGTTTGAGGATGATAGGCAGTGAGAGAATATTTGAACAATATTAAATTTTTCTGCCAATCTTTAAATGTATTTATTCCTAAAATGGGATCTTCTGTCAGTGATAATCACTCTCGGCATTTTGTATCTTGTGAAAGTATTTTTCATTAAAAATCTTGAAACACTTTTAGCATCACAACGAGGTAAAGCTTGTGCTTCAATCCACCTTGATACATAATCAACTGTAATTAAAATATATAAGTTCCCAAATGAAGGAATAAATGGTCCCATGAAATCTAAAACCCAAACATCAAAAATCTCAACCTCTAACATGAAATTCAGAGGCATTTCATTTTTTCTAGATATATTACCTACTCGTTGACATCTACTACAAGTTTTAATATATCTGTAAACATCTCTAAAAAGAGTAGGCCAATAAAATCCAACTTGCAAAATTTTATGCGCAGTTTTGTCAATCCCAAAATGTCCTCCAAATTTAGAATCGTGGAATTTTGAATAATCTGTTCAGTTTCTTCATAAGACACACATATCCTAATAATAAGATCGTTACATTGCTTATATAAATATGGTTCATCCCAAAAATATGCTTTTGCATCATGAATGAATTTTTTCTGCTGCTGTAGAGTTAACATAGGTGACAAAATATCGCTTACTATATAGTTAACAATATCAGCATACCAAGGTATTTTTTACTCATTAATATTATAAAGTTTTTCATCAGGGAAAGTGTCTGTAATTTCATTGTCGGTATTAGATAATTCATGATATTCCAGTCTCGATAAATGATCAGCAATTTGATTGTCAGTTCCTTTTCTATCAATCACCACAAAATCAAATTCTTGCATTAAGAGTACCCATCTATCTAATCTTGGTTTAGTATCCTTCTTTTGCATCAGATATTTAATAGCAGAGTGATCAGTATGCACAATACATTTAGTTCCATTTAAATATAATCTAAATTTATGAAAAGCATACATAGTAGCCAATAACTCTTTTTCAGTAACTGTGTAGTTAATTTGAACATCGTTAAGAGTTCTACTAGCGTAGTATATAACTTTAAAAATTTAATCATATCCTTAACCAAGAACAACTCCAATAACATGCTCACTAGCATCGCACATTAATTCAAATGGTTTCTCCCAATCAGGTGAAACTATTACAGGTGCTATGATTAGTTTTTCCTTTAATAACTCAAAGGCATTTAAGCAGTCTTCGTAAATTCAAATTTCTTGTCTTTTTCTAAAATTTGGCATAGAGGTTTGGTAATTTTTGAAAAATCTTTAATATAGCGCCTATAGAAACCAACATATCTAAGAAAACTTCTTACCCCTCTCACTGTAGTAGGAGGTGGTAATTTGGCTATTACTTGAATTTTTGCAGGTTCTACTTTCATGCCATTTTCTGAAATTTTATGCCCTAATACAATTCCTCCTGCAACCATAAATTGACATTTCTCCCAATTTAGAACTAAGTTAGTTCTTTCGCATAGCTCCAAAACTTTTTCAAGATGATTTAAGAATGCGTCAAATGATGTTCCAAACACAGACAAAATCATCCATAAATACTTCTATTCCATTATCAATTAACTTACTAAAGATAGACATCATACATCTCTGGAATGTTGCAGGTACATTACATAGTCCGAAAGGCATTCTTTGAAAAGCAAAAGTTCCATAAGGACTAGTAAAAGTTGGTTTCTCTTGATCCTCAGGAGCAATAGATATTTGATGGTAACCTGTATATCCATCCAGAAAGCAGTAATACTTGTGTCCAGCAAGTCAATCCAACATTTGGTCTAGAAAAGGAAGAGGAAAGTGATCTTTTCGGGTGGCAGCATTTAATTTTCTATAATCAATACAAATACGTCATCTAGAAACTTGTCTGATAGGTATTAATTCATTATTTTCATTTACTTCAACAGTTACTCCTCCTTTTTTGGGAACACAATGAATTGGGCTTACCCAAATACTATCATAAAAATATGATATATAATTCCAGCATCTAACCATTTTAAAATATCTTTTTTAACTACATCTTTCATAATATGGTTCAGTCTCCTTTGTGGATCAATTCTTAGTTTATGTTCTTCATTTAATAAAATTCTGTGCATACAAATCGAAGGACTAATTCCTTTAATATCACTGAAGTCCAACCAAAAGCATTTTTGTCTTTTTTTAATGTATTTATTAATTTCTGTTCTTGAATTTCATTTAAGTCTGAGGATACAATTACTGGTAATGTTGAAAACTCTCCTAAAAATACATAGTTCAAATGATTTGGAAGATTTTTTAATTCAAGTTCAGGGGTTTTACAACAGATGGAATTAATTTTTCGTTTTCTGGTGTTGTTGAATTGAGCGTTTCAAATTTCTTCTGAATATAATCAGCTTCTTCACTATCAATTTCATCATAATTATCTTTTTCTATATCTTCTTTTTCTTCATAATTTTCTTTGAAATATTCTCTTTTCAGATAATCACATATATCCATTCTGAAACATTCATCATCTTTTTCTTTTGAAAGATATTTCATTGACTTTGAGATGTTAAAGGTTACTTCTTGATCATTTACTCTCATTGTCAATTCTCCTTTTTAAACATCTATCATGGCTCTTCCTGTAGCTAGGAATGTTCTTCCTAAAATGATTAGAATTTCTTTATCTTCTTCCATATCTAAAATGATAAAGTCCACAGGAAAGATAAACTTATCAACCTTGACTAGAACATCTTCTACGACTCCTTTAAGATGTGTAATAGATCGATCGACTAACTCGTAGAGTTACGTAGTTGGTGCAATCTCTCCAATTTCTAACCTTTTAAAAGTTGATAGAGGCATCAAATTTATGCTAGCTCCCAAATCACATAATGCTCGCCCATAAAATTTTTCACCAATAACACACGAGATAGTGAAACTACCATGATCTTTAAGTTTTTAGGAAGCTTTCTTTGAATTATAGCACTACACTCTTCACTGAGTGCAACAGTCTCATGATCTAGTAACTTCCTCTTTTTGTTGAGTATATCCTTCATAAATTTAACATAATCAAGCATTTGTTCCAAAGCTTCAACAAAAGGAATATTTATTGACAATTTTTTAAAATGTCTAAGAATTTAGCAAATCTTTTTCCTTTATCTTGTTGCTTTAATCTTTGAGGAAATGGTGGTGGAGGTTTTTCAACAGTAATTTTCATAGGTTTCAGAGGAAAATCAGGATATAAACTTTCGTTTTCTCCTTCAGTTTCTTCTTTTTCCTTTTCAACTACAGTTTCTTTTTGAACTCTTGTTTCCAACTCTTTTCCACTTCTCAAATGAATAGCCTTAATTTGTTCTTTTCCTTGATCTTTAGGATTTACTTCAACATTGCTAGGTAAAGTTCCAACAGGTCTATGGCTTAGTGCAGTAGCAATTTGTCCCAATTAGTTTTCTATGTTTTTAATAGTAGCTCCTTGACTTTGTAATTGATTACCCATATTCAAAACTAATTCTTCCATAGATAACTTCTTCTCCTTAAATTGTGAATTATTATAAAAACCTGGTGGATTTGAAGGTCTATAATTAGAATTATCCTGGTTGTTTATATTTCCTAATGGGTTTACAGGATTGTTCCCCCACTGAGGATTAACATGATTTTCATTACCTTGGTTATTCCAATTAAATTTTGGATGATTTTTCTAACCTGGATTATAATAGTTTGAATAAGGGTTATTTTGTCTATTATTTATCAAATTTATAGTTTCATATGAAGATTAAGCATCTACAATTTATCGTAATGAATTTTCTTCTAACACTGGAGGTCTTTGAGAATGATTCATTCCGTATTGATCTATTTTCTTAGAAAGAGCAGCAATTTGAGAAACTATCATAGTTAAAGCATCAGAATCATGAATACTAGCTACTCTCTTAGGATTTACCCATTCAGCAGGCCATTGAAAATTATTGGTAGCCATTTCTTCTATTAACGCATAGGCTTCTTCAAAAGGTTTAGACATTAGCGATCCACCAAAGAATACGTCAATAATAGATCTAAGAGATCCTACTAATCCATTATAAAATATTTGAATAATTAACCAATCTGGTAAAGCATGATGTGGATATTTCCTAAGAAGTTCTTTAAATCTTTCCCAAGATTCATATATCGATTCTCCCTCATACTGAATGAAAGATGTGATATCATTTCTAAGCTTAGCAGTCTTAGATGGTGGAAAATATTTCGATAAGAATTTTTGTGAAAGTTCTCCCCAAGTTCTAATAGATCCAGGTGCTAACGAATTTAACCAAGCCTTAGCCTTATCCCTTAGTGAAAAAGGAAAAAGTCTAAGTCTGACAACATCATCAGACACTCTGTCGTACTTAAAAGTAGCACAAAGTTCTAAGAAACTTGCTAGATGTAAATTAGGATCTTCGTTTGAAGTTCCACTAAATTTATTATTTTGTACCATTTGGATAATTGCAGGTTTAAGCTCAAATGAATTAGCAACTACATCAGGATTTTGGATAGTTAAGTGAATTTCATCTAATGTAGGGTTAGCGTAATCTCTTAGTGGTCTACATTGATGTTCATTTTCTATTCTTTGGTTGTTTACGTTGTTTTCCATTGTTTCAGAATTTATAGGTTCTTTTCTTAGTTTTCTAATTCTCATAACAGTGTATTCTAATTCTGAAATGTAGGGTATAAGATTTTGAGAACCAAATTTACGCATACAATCGAAATCAGTACACAACAAAACAGTTAACTAAAGAAGTTGCAATTCTATTAAAAAGTTTTCTAACAGGCCTAAATTGTCTGTTACTCTAATTATGTTATATTGCCCGACAACGGTGCTAAATTGACATGAGGTGCACACTTGGCGCGGCGGACACTTAGCGTAATTTTAATTCTTTTTGTAACAAGTATATAATATATTCTTTTAATCACAGAGTTACCCTTTAACGCAAGTATACGTATCGCTCAAGTAATACAGGGCTCTAGTGGAGTTCTGGATATCAATCCCACAGGGAATATTTTAGAGGCTACATAATAGGATTATAGAAATCAATTTAGAATCACAACTAAATCGAAATTGTCTATCTGTCATTAATACGCAATCGACAATATATGAAGTTTAAATTAAACTCGTTATACTAACAGATAACTAATTCTACTAAAGTGAAGTTCAAATATAAAAGCAAGAATCTTTCTCGTTTGTTAAGATATTTAAGTGAATAGATAATTAAAATTAGTTTAAAATGGTGTTGTGAAAAATAGGAGCATACCTATTCTTTACCCTTTGGTCTAGGCATAAAGAACATTGACTAATCTTATGCTTGGTTACTGAATCTGTGGCTACGCTGGGAGGATACTTGCTCTCACTTCGAAGCTCCCACGTTCCCCTCGCCTGAGGGCTAACATCTACACTTCAGCACCCAGACGATAGGACCGAATTGAGGATTTTAGCCTTTCACTCTAAAATCTCCAATTCTATGCCTGATAAATATTATTTCCTAATTTATTTGCACCCTACTTCAAAGGACTTTGACCTCCCTGAATCTCGGATGTAATCTTTACTACAGTTGTTAAACTCAACATATTTTAACTATTCAATTGACCAGATTGAAAGTAAAACAAGAATTAAGTAAAAGATCATCACAAATTTTTTAAATTTTTATGACACACTAATTCTATTTATCATTCCACAAAAATATCAAAACTAGGAGAAAAACAGAAAAACTACTCAGATTTCATGGAGAGGATACAATAAAACTTGGATTTCATATATAAAAATAAAGTTCTACAATCGAAAGTAAATAAACACAACTTATCTTAACTTCCTCCCTAAACAAACTCCCTGAAGTTCCTCTGAATCTCTTCCTTTCTTTACAGTACGCGGAATTCTCCTTCGAAACAACAATGCAGAAGAGATCTTTCACTTCCCTTCCACTCTTACAATCCTTTGAAGAATTCCTCCCCAATCTTTCTATCTGAACTCACTATTTAACACTCACAAAAAATAACAATGGACTCTAATGGACTCTCTATTTGACACTAAGTAACTATTAGAAGACTCTAATAGGACTTTTTATGGACTCTTAGTGACTTTTAGAGGACTCCAAAAGGACACTTTTTTGGCCTAGAATTGTTCTTTTTAAAGTTGTTGAAGAGTCTCCAAGGGTTTTCCAAGCACCCTTCAAAAATCATCCAAATTCTACGTATTTTGTGAAAGAACCGTCGATCCCGCCGTCGGCAGCGTCGAGCTCCGCTGTCGGCAGCCTTCTAGAAACACTGCCTTGAACTGGCCCTGCTGTCGGCGGCCTCGCCCTCCGCCATTGGCGTCTCCCTTGAAATATATTCTGAACTCTCGGGAAAATCACGCCATCGGGGCCATCAACCTCACCATCGGCGCCCAAGGTCAAATTTTCATAATTTAGTCATTTTTACTCCAAATTCGCTCCTTTTTGCATATTTTCGCTGCATTGTCCTTAAATCTTCATACCTGCAGAAAAACACCAACAATACCCTTTTTAAAGTGCAATATCATCAAAATCAGTATAAAATAAGCATAAAAATCTTAACATTTTTTTCTTGGGTCAACATCCAAATACAATCATAAATAATCTTCCCAATATCTATCACTTTCCTCTGCTGAATACAATAATTTAAGGTGGCCATTTCTCTAGTCACCTCGCTCAGATGATTTTAGGAAGCAACTTAGATGGTATAAAATAATGTTAAGCCTTAGAGGTGGCATTTACTTTAAAGCAGGGAATTTTACTCTTTTCTCATTAGTGTGTTTCCATAATCTCCTCCCGTCAGTCAAAGCAGAAATAATCTCATCCAGTTCTTCCTCAGTAGGATTACAATTCGAATAAAAACAAAATGTACTCGGCTGCAGTAGATAAAATTCGTTTATTACCTCGAGAGTAAAGTGTACAAACTGCCCTCGAACAAACATAATGTTTTCTTCTGATTATGAGAGATTTACATAGAACTCACATACAACAGAAGAAACAGCTATGACAGTGAAATAACACAATATGTCCCTTACTATCATATCTTCAATAACTCTGTCGGGCTTATCAAATCCACGTTCTTGAATCAGTTTCCATGACTGTAATGCTTGCACGTAACGATCTTGAGCTTTAGAGCTAATGAACTTGTTAGTATCGAAAGTGGCTTTAGACTTGCTACTCTTCGGTGCCATTTCTAAAATTTGTATAAAAATCACTATAAATCTCACATTCAACTCAAAATCACTAAACTTAACTCCTATATGCTTAAATAAATCAAACTAATTTCCAAAGCTTTTTCTCACCATGAATAGTGATTTTCAAATTTCTCCAAAATGTACTCAAAATATATGGTGAAAATAAAAAATTTTTACTTAAGAGTAGTGCTCTTACCTTAAGAAGATCAAATCTAACAATTTCCACTTGAAACGGCTCAAGAATCGCAAAGCTTAGTGATGCCCTAGCCTTCTATGTCACAAATGCTGAAGGTTGAAGATGACGGGGTGAAGATTTTTGTGATTTTTCAGGTTTTTAAAACCTGAAAACCAAATTTTGCAAACCGGCGCCTAAGCGCGAAAGTACGACGCTTAGTCGCGGAGCACTAGCGCATAAGCGCGAGGGTTTGGTGCTTAGCCGCGAACCCGCTGCTATCGATTTTTTCATTAAATACACAATTTCGCTCACTTAATCAACCCTTAAATTGTTTTAATAAGTATATCATCACCTTATAATCTTCTTATCTCCATAATTACACTTCTATTGAATTAAAAATGATTCAACACAAGTTTTACACAAACACAAACTTTTACTTAATAAAACAAATACAAATTACAATTACAAATTATAAGTCTTTAATCCAATATCCTTGGATAATATCTCATTCATTTCTACTCATATTTAAACACTTAAACAAAGCACTAAACACAAAATAAAAATACAAACACATATATAACATCTAACATACATAAAACATTTAAACACTAACTCTTAACACGATAGATTTAATACATAACACAAATATAAAATTTAATTCCAATCTCCATTAGGTAGAATATACCCTCAATTTGTTCCATATGAACCATTTAGTATATAGATTTGATAGAACGGGCGATGGTTGAAAACTCTTATCGGATCTTCTTCTATCCACTTGTTCTTCAAAAATAGTGTTTTATCCGCTTCTTCAACATGACTAGTATGACTAAATTGCATTTTCAATTGCCATCTAATATGTGCTAAATGTGCATTAGTTTCATTTACCTTTTCTTTGATTGATGCAACATCAGCCTCAATCTTCGCAATCTTTTCTGATATTCCTTGAATACTAACGGCCAGAAATATGTTATATAACTCTTGCGCACTCTCAGAAATAAACTTCTTTTTATTTCCATCCTTCTTCTTAAATTCACTCTCCTAAGAAGACATTTCTCTAATTTAAACTCTTCTATAAAACTCTTAGGATAGAAAATCGGAATGGGATGTATTCCCTTTAATATGATCCCTTTTTTATAGAGTTTATATGGCCTAAAACCATCTTCCTACGTTCACAAACCTTCCATAAACATGACATGCAACTTCCTCAAGATATTGGGTTATATAAACATATTTTTCATGTTTTTTATATCTTCGGCGCCTAAGCGCCAACTGTTGGTACTTAGCCGCCAGTGCTCATTTTAGTAAAGGTCTGCTAAGCGTCTGAATACTCGTTTTAACTCATCCAAATTATCAATTAAGGTCTCATTAATCTCCATTAACATAATATAATCAAAATACTACCATATAATTCTTACTTCAAACCAAACAAAGCACACAAAACAAACTTAAAGCAAAGCACACCGATAACTATGGGTTGCCTCCCACAAAGCGCTTGGTTTAATGTCGTCATCCTGACATACCCAATGCTTATTCTGGGTGACCCAACATCAAATACTCATCAAGTTTAAGTTAATCAATTGAGAAATAAGTTTTTAGTCTATTTTTATTTACTTTTAATATTTTCTCAGTTTTAGGATATTTAATATCCACAACTCCATAGGGATAAACTTTTATTACAATAAATGGACCCATCCACCTGGACTTAAGTTTTCCAAACATATAATCTTAATCTAACATTGTATAACAAAATTTGTTATCCTAAATATTTTTATTTAGAATCTTACGATCATGCCACAATTTCATCTTTTCTTTATATATCTTAGCACTTTCATATGATTCATTCATTATCTCTTCAAGCTCATTTAATTGTAGTAATATTTTCTCTCTAGCATCCTTCAAATTAAAATTGAACTTTTTAATAGCCCTATATGTTTTATGCTCAAGTTCAACTGGTAAATGACAAGCTTTCCCAAAAATTAGCCTATATGGGGACATTCCTATAGGAGTCCTATATGCAGTCCTATAAGCTCACAAAGCCAAATTCAGTTTAATTGACCATTCCTTTCTGTTTGGATTAACAAATTTTTCTAAATTATTTTAATTTTATGATTGGATAATTCAACCAAACCACTTGTCTGGGGATGATAAACAAAAGCAATTTTATGAATTATATGATATTTCTTTACTAATTTCTCCATAACTGCATTTCTAAAATGACTTCCTCCATCAGTTATGATTACTCTTGGCATTCCAAATCTACAAAATATGTTCTTTCTTTGCAACACTTCAAGCATCAAAGCGAAATAAAGCAACAACTTCTATTCATTTGGATACATAATCTATTGCTAACAATATATATAAATTTCTAAAAGATGGTATAAATGGTCCCATGAAATCTAATCCCTAAACATAAAATATTTCAACTTCCAATATATAATTGAAGGGCATTTTATTTTTTCTATAAATATTGCCTACTTGCTGCCATCGATCAAAATTTTTAATATAAGTATCAACATCCTTAAAAATTATAGGCCAATAAAATCTAGATTGCAGAATTTTATATGCAATATTATCAACACCAAAATGTCCCCCAAAATCATAATCATGAAATTTTTGAATAATTTCATAAGTTTCTTCTAATGGCACACATCTTCGAATAATTATATCCTTTCCTTTTTTATATAATATTGGGTCATCTAAAAAATAAGTCTTAGCTTCAGATAAAAACTTCTTCCTCTGTTGGTATGTCAAATCATAGGGTAAAATGTCACTAACAATAAAGTTTACAATGTCGGCATACCATTAAACATGCGACAAATTAATAGTGAACAATTTTTCATCAGGAAAATGTTCATTAATTTCTTCATTACAAAAGAGAGATTTTTCATTTTCAAGCTTGGACATATGATCAACACCCTTCCTATCTACTATCTCAAAGTTAAATTCTTGTAAAAGAAGAATCCATCTTATCAACTTAGTTTAGCATCATTCTTTTTCATTAAATATTTAATAGTAGAATGATCAGTATGCACCACATATTTAGTTCTAATTAAATATGATCTGAATTTATCAAAAGCAAATATTATAGCTACTAACTCTTTCTCAGTTGTTGTATAATTAATTTGTGTTTCATTAAGAGTTCTACTAGCATAGTAAATTATTTTGAAAATTTTATCATATTTCTGTCCTAAAACAGCTCCAATAGCATAATCACAAGCATCACATATTAATTCAAAAGGTTTTTCCCAATCTGGTGAACCAATAACTAGTGTAGCGATTAATTTTTCTTTTAATGATGCAAAAGCTCTTAGGCATTCTTCATCAAAATTAAAAATTGCATCTTCTTCCAATAAGTGGCATAGAGGCTTAGCAATTTTTTAAAAGTCTTTAATATAACATATGTAGAATCCAACATGTCATAAAAAACTCCTGATCTCCCTTACATTCGTTGGGCAAGCTAAATTAGCGACCACTTGAATTTTTGCAGGGTCTACTTCCATACCTTTTTCTGAAATATGATTTCATAAGAAAATTCCTTATAGTATCATAAATTGACATTTTTCCTAATTAAGGACTAAATTTGTTTCTTCACAACATTTAAGAACTTTGGATAGATGTTCTAAACATGATTCAAATGAAATTCCTAACACTGAAAAATCATCCATAAACACTTCAATTCCTTTTTCAATTAAATCATAGAAATTTGTCATCGTGCATCTTTGAAATGTAGCATGGGTATTACATAAACTAAAGGGAATTCTTGTAAAAGCAAATGCACCATAAGGACTGGTAAACATTTTTTTCTCTTGATCCTCAGGAGCAATTTATATTTAGTGATATCCAGTATATCCATCCAGAAAATAAGAGTTTTTATGCCCAGCTAGTATATCCAACATTTGGTCAAGAAAAGGAAGTGGACAATGATATTTCTTGGTGGCGAGATTTAATTTTCTATAATCAATACATATTCGTCATCCTGTAACTTGTCTTCTTAGTATTAATTCATTCTTTTCATTGATAATTACAGTTACTCCTCTTTTCTTAGGAACACAATGAATAGGACTAACCCATGCACTATTTGAAATAGGGTAGATACTTCCAGCATCTAACCACTTTAAATTTTCTTTCTTAATAACTCTTTTCATAGTAGGATTTAGTCTCCTTTAAGGATCAGCCCTGGGTTTGCAGTTTTCTTTGATAAGGATTTTGTACATACAAATTGAAGGATTGATTCCTTTAATAGCATCAATTGTCCATTGAAAGACCTTCTTATATTTCTTTAAAGTTTCAAGAAAACTCTCTTCTTCTTCAGTAGTTAATTTTGAGAAAATTATAACAGAAAAAATTGAGGAATCACCTAAAAAGACATATTTTAAATGTTCAAGAAGTAACTTCAATTCAAGTTCAAGAGGTTTTTCAATTGATGGACAAAAAGATTCATCTTTCTTTGACATATCCAAAACTTCAAAACTTTCTTGAACATAATTTAAATCTTCCTTATTAAATTCATCAGAATATTTTGTTTCCTCTTCTTACTCATGTCCCAATTTTTATCTTTCAAAATTTTCTTCATAATTTGCATTGAAATGACATTCACTCAAATATCTCATTACATCCATCTTGAAACATTCATCATCTTTACCTTTTGCAGGATATTTTATTGATTTTGAAATATTAATTGTCACAGTTTGATCATTGATATGCATATTTAATTCCTTTTTTTGCACATCTATCATTGCTCTTCCTGTAGCTAAGAAAGGTCTCCCCAAAATAATAGGTATCTCCTTATCTTGCTCCATATCAAGCCAATGAAATCAATAGGAAAGATAAATTGATCCACTTTTACTAAAACTTCTTTTATAACTCCTTTAGAATAGGTTATTGAACGATCTGCTAACTGCAGAGTTACAGTAATCGGAGTTATTTCTCCTAATCCTGGTGTTTTAAATATAGACAATGGCATAAGATTAATGCATGTACCTAAATCACATAAAGCTTTCCCATAAAAATTTGTCTCCGATTGCACATGGAATTGTGATGCTACAGGATCTTTAGCTTTTCAGGAAGCTTCTTTTGAATTATTGCACTACATTCTTCACTAAGTGCAATAATCTCATTATCTTCATTCTTTCTTTTTCTGTTTAGAATTTCCTTCATAAACTTCAGATAACTTAGCATTTTTTGTAAGACTTCAACAAATGCAATATTTATTGTAGTTTCTTAAAAATTTCCAAGAACATTGAAAATTGCTTATCCAACTTTTGTTATCGAAGTCTCTAAGGAAATGGTGGTGGAGGTTTTTCTAAATCAATCTTTGGTGGAGAAATAGGTCTTTCCAAACCTTTCTGAGCGCCCTCTTTTGGTTCTTCAATCTCTTCTTTCTCTACTTCAATCTCTTTTTGAACTCAACCTTCCAACTCTCTTCCACTTCTTAATTGAATAGTTTTTACTTGCTCTTTATTTTTATCTCTTGGATTTATCTTTGTATTACTAGGAAGTGTTCCTTGGGATCTATTAATTATTGAATTTGCTATCTGTCCCAATTGATTCACAACATTTCTAATTGTAGCTCCATGACTTTGCAATTGATTTCCCATTTGTAACACCACTTCTTCTATAGACAAAATCTCCTTAAATTATGAAGTACTGTTAAACCTTGGAGGATAAGAAAGTCTATAATTATTATTCCCTTGGTTGTTCCAATTCCCATATGGGTTTACTTGATTGTTGCCCCCTTTTTGACTATAACCACCCTGATTATTGTTATTCCAATTAAAGTTTGAATGGTTCTTCCAACCTGGGTTATAATAATTGGAATATGGGTTATTAGACTTGTTTATGACATTCAAAGTTTTTAATGATGTTTGAGAATCTACCATTTGGCCTGATGAGTTTTCTTCAATCATTAAAATTGGTTGAGAAAAATTCATTCCAAATTGATCTATCTTCCTTAAAATTGCAAAAACTTGATTTACTAATATTACAAAAGCATCATATTCATGAATATTGGCTACCTTTTTTAGGATTTACCCTCTCAGAAGCCCATTGAGATATATTTGTAGCCATTTATTCAATTAAAACATAAGCGTCATTAAACTGTTTAGACATCAATGAACCACCAGCAGCAATATTGATAATAGATCTAAGAGATCCAGCTAATCCATTATAAAATGTTTGAATTATTAACCAATATGGTATCAAATGATGTTGACACTTTTTTAGGAGATCTTTAAAATGTTCTCATGCTTCATAAATAGATTCCTCTTCAAAGTGGCAAAAAGATGTAAAATCATTTCTAAGCTTTGTAGTCTTTGATGGTGGAAAATATTTAGCAAGAAATTTTTATGCTAAATCACCCCAAGTTCTGATAGATTCAGGTGCCAATGAATTTAACTACATCTAGCTTTATCCCTTAATAAGAAAGAAAAAGCCTAAGTCTAATAGCATCATCTGAAACACCATCATATTTAAATATAACACATAATTCTAGAAAATTTACAACATGTAAATTTGGATCTTCAGTTGGTGCTCCCTAAAACTGATTATTATATATCATTTGAATAATAGCAGGTTTAAGTTTAAATGAACTAGTCGCTACAGCAGGATTTTGAATACTATCATTAAATTAATCTACTATAGGATTAGCATAATCTCTTAAAGGTCTAAATTCTTGATGGATTCCAACATTTTGATTATTTTGATTTGTTATTTCTTGAATATTTTTATCTTTTTCTGAATTTTTAATTTTTCTGATTTTTCTTATAGTTCTTTCTAATTCATAATCGTAAAGCACAAGTCCTTCAAAACCTGAACCATACATACACAATTATAAAACACAATAAAATAAAAATCACACAACAGAAATAACAATTTCCTGAAATAAATCTAATAAGTTTAAATAAGATTTAAAAAAAAGTAAAAATTAATTTTTCTTAAAATTTGTTTTCCTTCTTTCCCCGGCAACGACGCCAAAAACTTGATCTCTGCATATTTTTGCTTACATTTTATATATGAATTGAGACTTCACTTAATGATATCTTTTTCTTTACAACGATGTCAAAACTTGATGTAAATGTAAATAAAAGATTTAAATGATATTTTAAAATGGGATACTGCGCAAGTATACATATCGTTATCAAGTAATAAATGACTTTCTGATTAATCCTCGAGATATTGAACCCACAAGGAAAGTGTTAAACAACGAAAACAGAAAATTAACTTGTTACTTTTTAAGAAAGTTTTTACTCAAACTAAAGATAATACTCTAGGAAATAAAATTCGGTTCTTTTTGCTAATTTTTATTATTTGAAATAAAAGTAAACAACAACTTTAACTAAAATTTTATAAGATGTAAGCAAATACAAATAAAATATATTTTTTCTTTTTATGAATCAGTAACAAATCATGGAATTATTGTTGTGGAAGTATCTAAAAATGTGTTGTGCCAAATAGGAGCAATTATATTCTTTACCCTTACTAGAGATGTTATAATGAACATAGTTTAATCTATTGTTTTATAAATCTTGAAGAGGGGTTAGGCAGGAAAGATACTAGCTCTCACTATAGAGTTTCCTTGATTTCCTCCACCTGAGGGCTAACATCTCGTTTCAAAACATAAAACAATAAATCAAATTGGGATGCTTTAGACTGTCACTCTAAAGTCCTCTAATTCTACACCCATCAATGTATATCTGCCTATTTATTTGCACTCAACCATATGAATTATATTCTCATCCATATAATCTGATGTGATTCTTTCCAATTATTGATTGAGATAATACCATATCTATTCTTACATGTTTTCACAACATATTTTAACATCTTAATTGGCCAAATCAAGAAGTAAATGAAGTGCAAGGTTTTGAATCATCACAACTTCTTCCAACATTAAAATCCTGTACTTTACACAACATACTTTCATATCTTTATTACTTCATCATGTTAAGGAAAAAGATAAAGAAAACTATGTAGAATTCATGGAGAAAATACAATCACAACTTGGTTTAAAAGAAGAAATCATAGTGAAAACACAAGAAGTCTTAATTAAAAACCAAATGTAATAACAAAGATAAAGACTTATCTGTAAATTCTCTCTACAACACTCTTGCAGTTCCTTTGAAACTTTACTTTTACTTACAATGCTCCTTAGAGGTTGGCGCCCAACTCTGAGGAATCCAAATCTCTAATCTAATCCTAATACAAACAAAATATTAAATAAAAGTGGTGAAGTGGAGTAGTAGTTAATGAAAAAACACTCTTACACTACTTACACACTCTACAACAACCACATTAAAACACTTTAATTTACTCTCTTACTAGACTCTTTAAAAACTCTAACAACACACACACACAATGATCTTCTAATCTTCTTTTTAATACTTTTTCAACAGGTGTCTTCATATCTCTTCAAATTGTGCCCAGATTCAACATATCTTCTAAAAGATGCATCCATTCAAGAGTATTTTGAATGAAATTTGGTGCCAATAGAAAGTTATCCACATTCTCACCAAAAGATGCCTCAAAAACCTCTTAAAAATCGCACCAAAAATTCAATAACTCCTATTTTATAATGCGTCGCACTTAAGCGCGGGGTTCTGGCGCTTAGTCCCAGTTTATCTGGCGTGTATGCTCTAACTCTGGGCGCATAGCCACGGTGCTATGGTGCGTAAGTGCGGGTTCCAACACTCAGACGCCGCAGATCATTTCTTTAATTTTCTTCATTTTTGCTCTAAATTTGATCCTTTTTTACTTCTTTCATCACATTCATCCATTTAATCATACCTGCAAGAAAAATACACAAAAAGCATTCCATTAAAGTGCATTATCATTAAAAATGTGCATAAAAATACTATATATTTTAGGTTTATCATCAATCAGGCAAAAAAGTCTTACACAATGACGTGTAGATGGAGAAGTGTGGACCTCTGCCTAAGCATGAAAGAGGACGGTAGTCTCGCAACGACAAGGAGGTCGACTGAAATACACAAAGATGCAACCGATCGAATGATTGCTCTATTGGTGATTGGGGAGCATCGAGATATATACATCTAAGGGTTTCCATGGCATAATTGGTGGAATCTATTCAGGACAAGGAATACTTCTAAAAGGCCCCACTGATGAAAATCAGAGCTTTCCTCTCTGTCACTAACAAGTTATGTAAATACCACATGATCATGATTATAAAGGAGCACAGACACCTTTATAGCTTGTTCAAAGAGTTAATTCGAGATGGAAAGATCATTTGTGGCCTCGGAAGCACACACTTGGTGGCAGGAGAAAGCATCTACTGAAGAAGACTCGAATGGACCTTTCTACGCTAATTTTATCCACATTGTGGGGATAGTACCAGTAATACTAGGAGGTGATTCAGTCATAATACCCGACCTAAAGAAGGGCCAATCGAGAGAGTATTGTGTTTTTACTTCCATCTTAAAGCTCTCAATCATTTTTACTAACGCTGACTTACCCCCTATAGAGAATGCTTACAATGACACCATCATCGTCAGGGTGATGATTAACAACTAGCAGGTGGATAGCATTCTGGTTAACACCGGTAGCTCGAGGAACATCTTGTTTAAATCCACTTTCGACAAGATGAACCTGTTAATTGATCATTTAGTTTCCTCAACTGGCCTCATGTATGGGTTTTCTGGTGAACTAAAGAAGACACTTAGAATAATCGAACTGTTTGTCACCTAGGGAAAGGGAGGCAGCAAGTTCACCAACATGGAGGATTTCTAGGTGGTTGATGCACTTCCAACATATAACATGATCTTTGGTCACCCACCCCCCTTAAGAATTTCAGAGTTGTGATATCTAAGTACCACATAATGGTGAAATTTCCTTGTGACTGAGAAATTATGATTGTACGTGGTAACTTAGATAGCCTTGATTGTGTTAATTTTGGGCGGTGGGGAGTATAGAATAAGGAACATCAGACATACAACACCAACGGGAAGGGGGTCTTAAAACCATCAAGGCCACCATGAAATCCCCATAAACCTCGACAACCCTGGTAAACTTTTCTAGTTAGTGAGGCTTTTAATGCAGATAAAAAAGATGTGTTGATCTGGTCACTCCAAGTATAGTGGGACATCTTCACTTGGTCGATCTTTGAGATGCCTAATATCTCAAAAACATGGGCTGTCATTGCCTCAATGTCAGCCTAGTCGCTCGGCCTGTGAAACAAATAATTCAATCATCTACCATGACATTAGTCAGACCAATTTGTGAACACCTATTATAGCTCAAAGAGTCAGGCTACATTAGATCGGTACAATACCTCTCTAAGGCATCCAACATGGTCATGATATAGAAATCCAACATAAAGTGGAGGATGTATGTGAACCTCACCAATTTGAACGTGGCTAGTCCAAAAGATGGCTACCCCCATACCAAGGGTTAATGCGCTGGTAAATTCTGCAGTCGGACATTCAGACATGAGTTTTATGGATGCTTTCTCCAACTACCATCAATCAAAATGCTCCCGCCGACGATTGAAAGAACATTTTTTTTACGAGCGAAGGGTTGTGATATTTTACTGTAATGCCATTTGTTCTAAAAATTGCCTACGCTACATACCAATGTCTTATAGATGTAATATTTTCTAAAAAAAAAAAGGAAAAAATATTTAGGTCTATATTTATGATTTTATAGTTAAAAGAAGATTGGATATAAGCGACTTAAAAAAATTTTTCAAATTCTCAACAAATATAATATGAAATTGAACCCGCTAAAATGCACGTTTGAAGCTTCAACCGGGAAGTTCTTAGGATTTCTCCTAATGCCAAAAGGTATAAAAGCTAAAATTGGGAAATTACAGGAACTCTTGGATATGTCTTCTCCCCGAAATGCCAAGAAAGTGCAAAATTGACCGCTGAATAGCAACACATAGCATATTTATTTCCAAATCTAGTGATGGATACACTACTCACTTTAAAGTATTGAGGAAAGCCAAGAAATTTGAGTGGTCGATCAAACGTGAGCAAGCCATCCAAAGATTAAATTATTTGCTAGTCTCGCCTTCGCTCTTGCAAAGCCTAAAACTAAAAGAGAAACTCTTGTGTATCTGGGAGTCGGGCCAGAAGCCATTAGTTTGGTCTTAATTCGAGAGGAGCTGATTAAATGATTCCACGCCTATTACATCAGTCGGTTTCTCAAGGGATCTAAGGTCAAGATCCCAATTATGGAAAAGCTAACATTTGCTTTGATTATTTTTTCTTACAGTTTCTGACCATATTTTCAAACGCATCTGATCAAAGTGATTACTGATCGTCTGCTCAAGTCTGTACTCACTCATCTAGAACACTCCGCTCACCTCCTGATGTGGGTTGTGGAACTTAGTGAGTTCGACATTAGTTACATAACCCTAACAGTAATTAAGGCTCATATTATAGCTGACTTCTTAGTCGACTTCTTCGGACCCGATGAATCAAGTGAAAGAGCAAAAACAGGCAAAAAAACATGAAACATGTACATTGATGGAGCCTCCAACCAAGCAAGTGCAAGAATCGTGATGGCTCTATATAGTCTAACTAAGGAGCATCTCTATCATTTAGTGCCCTTGATTTTGAGGTTACAAATAATCAAGTGAAATACAAAGTGCTAATAACCAGATAATGGCTAGCCCTTGAAATGGGAGTCCAACATCTATCGAGTAAGTAGGATTCTCAACTTGTTGTCAACCAAGTCAACAAAGAATTTAAGGCTCAGGATGAGATGACAATCAAATATTTGAACAAGGAAAAGATAAAGATATGAAAGTTTACGAGCTTTCAAATCAAATATGTCAGATGGGAAGAAAACCAAGTGGTCGATCTTCTGTTAAGAAATATTTGCTTTGGATAAAAGATGCCATGAAAACTTTTCTAACCTACCATAAAAGAGATAGAGGCAAAGGACGTGAAAATTGAGGGTATAAAATGTTGGATAGATATCTACGTCCATTATCTAAAAATTGGAAAGATCCTTGAAGAAGTTGATGAGAGATTTTTGTGCGTCACCACACATTATATTACTTTTTGAAAGACTTTCTATCTAGATGATTTGTCACAACATTTTGAAGAACAACAGACCTTTCCAATGGAAGAAAATGGTCTCATGACTTGGATGATAGAACCTTTGTCAGTCTATGAAACCAATTTTTTTATCTTTTAGGTGTAAGATAAGATTTATTTTAATTCTAGGATCATTTTCCGCACAAAAGTAAGCCCTCGTAGTTAGTTACATCTTTAGAGCCATGATCCCTGAAGAAAACAGTTGATTAATATAATGAGTCAAATCATTAGAAGTTGGACTTTCATGATTGAGGTAGTAAAGGATTTGAATTAGAAGAATTAAGCTCAAAGGAATGGGACATATAATCTGAAGATAATGAGTCATGAGAAAGGCCTGAATGTAGGGATTTGACCATTCAATGGAGGGGGTTTATACCTAAAAAACAATGATTAAATAATTTTGAAGAGGTTGTTTGAGTTTGAATTTATTAGGAGAAGATTAACTAGGGATATTTGATTTTGATTAACATAAGTGATTGGAAACCCTAAGCTAATGGTAGAGTTAGGGAAAAAAAGATTTCTAGATAATAAGTGAAATATTAGACTCTATATGGAATTTTAGGGGGTGGGCTAACTTAGACTCTGGGAATAACATCCATAGCTAAGATGCCCATGGCTTTTTGTTATCCCAAGAATGCTAATATTCATCAACTATGACCAACCTCATAACCAAGAATCCCCCTTAAATGTCATAGCATGGAGGATTCGTAGTTTTGAAGTACTTTAAAATTTTTTCATTAATAACCATGGGTTACTTTTTTTTTAATAACCCCACAGGGGAATTTTATTACACCAAATAAAAATTAAAACACATAGCAAGAGGAACCTACTACACACCCCATACAACTTATGAAAAAAAGAAAAAAACCTAAGGTTCCTCTCCCTAAAAAAGAGAAAAATACAACTTACCCCACTAAGGTACCCAAAAGAAAAAACACTTACGTCAATAAAACAACACAAGTTTATTAAGAGGCATAGGAACATATTTAAAAACAACAATAGTGGTAAGATAGCTTCCAAGCTTAACAGCTCAATTCACAACATTATTATCTCCTCTTTTGATGTGAGTCCAACATATACATAAATCCTTGGCTAAATCAACAATGTTCTTCATCTGATTGTTTATGGTCTAGTGGTGCTCCTCTCTTAACCTATAAGGCTTCCAAAATACAAGAGAATTCGTTTCTAAATTTTATATATTTCCAACCATATTTTTTGGTTATTATTAAAAAAACACCTATGCATGGCTTCAACAATTAATGCAGATCCAGGAACAATGGGCCCACAAACCAACAAATAAGAGTACCTAAAAAATCCACGCACACACCTCCAACACCAGCATTAGTAAGTTTTTAGCTACCATCAATATTACTTTTAATATAAGGTGCATGAGGTTTGATCCAATAAATAGGAAATTTTTTTTTAACCAAGTGACTGTTCAATTTTAAACATAGCAAATACCTCCTTAAGTACGTCACTATTTTAACTTAATGACTGTTTTTTACGACGCTACAATTTTCCAAGTTAGGTCTAATTACTTCAACTAAAATTCTCCAAAAAGTCAAGATCAACCATTAAGATCCCCAGCAACGGCACCAAAAACTTGATCCCTGATATGTATGCTTAAGTTTTATATATGAGTTTATACTTTATATTTCCTTTTAATTATATCTCTTTCTTTAAAACGACGCCAAAAACTTGATGTCGATGGAAATGAGAGTTTAATTGATATTATTATAAAATGGGATTTTATGCAAGTATACGTATCATTTATCAAATAATATAGGGCTTTCTGATTAAGCCCCGAATATCGATCCCACAGAGATTGAGGTTAATCACAGTGGCTTTCAATAGAAATTCTATTCTACAATAACACGCCCTAGCTTGGAAGGTTGATAAAGGTTTGATTTTAATTAAATCCTACAAATATTACTACAATACTACTTCTAAACAAAAATACTTAGTGAAAAATAGAAAGTGGGGTTAGATATCTTAAAAGTACCCTTCCTCATACAATGAAATTAGTAACATGTGTAAAAGTAAAATAAGTAGCGAGAGATATTGTGACAAATATGCGCAATTATATTCTTTACCATTACTAGATATGCTAAAAAGAACATTGGTTAATCTAAAGTTTGAATATTTCTGAAGACGGGCTAGGCAGGGAAGATACTAGCTCTCACTCTAGAGTTCCCTCTTATCCCTCCACCTGGAGGCTAACATCCCGCATCAAAACCTAAAACAATAGACCACATTAGGGGGTTTTAGCCTGTCACTCTAAATTCATCAAATTCTACACCCATCAAATTTTATCTCTCTATTTATTTGTACTCAATTATATGAATTATATTCTCATTCATACAATCTCATGTGATTCTTACCAAATTGTTGACTGAGACAATACCATACCGGTTCTTACATGTTCTCACAACAGATTTTAACATGCAAGTTGATCAAGTTTACATGTAAATGAAGAACAAAGTAAAATCATCCCAATATATTCTCACGCTACTCAATTTTATATCCTACACATGCATACAAATTCATTGTAAGAGGGAAGAGTAAAGAAAACTACTCACTACACATGGAGAAACAACAAGAACTTTTCATTGAATAAGACTTTAAAACCATGCAAACAAAGTACTAGATTCAAATCAAAATATAATGAAAATACTTATCTTTGATGGAAATAAAACTCTCCTTGTATATAAAAAGCAATCTCCTTACAATCCTCTCCAAGGACAAAGTGACAAGTAAAGAAGAAATCACTCACACTCTCTCTTTCTCTCTCACCTTGTCGCCCCACTTGGGGCTTTCGCCCAAGCCTTCTTCTTATTCTCCAAACCTTCTTCTTCTCTTCTAAATAGTTCCTCCAAACTTCAAGAGTTTAAAAGTTTAAAGAGTTATTTATAATTTCCCAAGAGTTGCTTAAGTGTCTCTTAAAAAGTGTCCATATTCAATGAATTTTCTAAAGGGTGCCTCAAGTGTCTATTCAATAATAACTCCTTATAACCACCCCAAATCCTTCTAGAAAGTAGATTTTATCATTTCAAATGAATTACCCAAGAGATGTAGAAAGAAATGCTTCAAAAATCATCTAAATCTGATATATATTCTAGACGATATGTCAAAAACCGTCATCGGCGCCTAAGCACCATTTCTGGGCGTTTAGCCGCCCTCTAGTGGCGCTTAAGAGCCATGTTTGGTGCTTAGGTGCCATTTTCCCATCGTGAATGGTGCTTAAGCATTTGTTTAGGTGCTTAGGCACCAGTTTAGGCGCTTAGGCACCACCCTGCGCACAACTCCACCGTTTCGCTCCATCTGGCTCCATTTCAGCTCCGGTTTGCCCCGTTTCAGTTGCGTTTTGCTCCTAACAGATGTACCTACAAGATAAATATGAAAACAACATTTCTTTAAAGTGTAATTTCATTCAAAAATATTTGATAAATTTAAATCAAATTAAGCATAGAAAAATATATCAAAATGTGTCAGGTCAGAATTTTCTTCCTTGCTCGTTTTGGCTCCAAATTACACCGTTTTTGCTTCATTTTCTCCAAAATTCCATTTCTTGTACCTGAAACTAAAAACATGCAAAATATCTTCATTTAAAGTGCAATTTCATTAAAATTCACCAAATATAGGCATTAAAGGTTTATGAAAAATTGAACATTTTTTAGGCGCATCAACGGCCAAAAAAGGGGTGTGCACAAAACTTAGAGGAAACTCTGCCCAATTATTCCCAGAGCAAATTACGACCTCTCTAAGCTCATCCCAACCACTTCCCTGGAATTTCCCCCTCTACCTGAGCTCAATTTTGAAGCTCAAAATCTTGTCGAAACCAGAACACATTCCATTACCACTCTACACTGAATAAAAATCAAATTAACTGTGCCCACACCTTCACAGCAATTCATGAGAAAGTTCCCCCTATCAAAGACCCATCACAAAGAGCTTACATACCAAACTTTGATCAACACCTGAAACTGGTTCTGGTCGAACTTGGGTCCAAATATTTAACCAGGGCAAAAGGCTTCATCTAGAGGTTCGTTGGGACCAATCGAAGATGCCACAACCATCTGTTTGAAGCTTCCTTTCTCAAACATAGGTATTAAACTCTCCCCCTTTCCAGAGCCATTTTCGATTCTCTGTGCATGTCGAGATGATTTCAGGGTAGTTTAACCATATAGATAGGTTTTTCTAGGTTAGATGAGTCCACATAAACAAACCCCAAGTGATTTGGTTGAGTCTAGCTCGAGATCTTAGAGTTTTAGTGTGGAAGGTTCTCTGTGCACACCGGTTGGGGATGAAGACTATCCACCATTGGATCGTGTGTACATCAAACAAACAGTCAGGATGGATTCAGAGGGGAACACAGTGCATAAAGCACAGACGCGTGAATGCCCAGTCAGATGGCGGCGTTGAACCCAGAAGCAAAGCGTGGACTTTCAGAGCTGCTGAGGTTGCGTTGGCGCCGCGTCACTTAAGTAGAAAATTTGGGATTTGATTCTCATAACTTTAAAAGTCTACAACTTGGTGTAGAAAAATCAAAATAATAAAAGAAAAATACCCTCTTGCTCAGTGAACAGAGGAGAACAATGTGGAATTAGTTTCAAGATTATTTGACCTATATTTTATTTTTAATTAATTAAATACTTTTCTGAGTATTTAAATTCTCCATTTTCATAGACATTTCACCATGGCTTGAAATTTAGAGATTTTCTTCTTTATGTCATGGGGGATCTTCCTTGATTTTTCCAAGTCAGGGGAGATCTCTATGAGGAGATCTCTATTTTTCAAGTTATTGTGTCTATTTTGATACAAAAATTATAATAATTAAAATATTGTTCAGAAAAATGCAAAGTAAAATTTGGTAGGTTAACTGTAACCAGAGGAACATAGGAAAAATGTAAACTTGATTTAACTCATTAATCATAACCTAATTGTAATTAAATCATAAATTCTAAAGAAAAATAAATTGGATTAAATATAAATGAAAATAACCTAAAAATTATTCTCCATTGTAATTTAAGGTCAGAGAAACTTACCATAAAAATTTCAATTCAAATGGAGTTAATTAGAACACTTAAATGAATTTCTTAAGCTAAATCACACCTTTGACATTTATATAAATTATAGTAATTAGAATACACTTCAAAAAATCACCAAATTATTTTTGGTAGTTTTCTGTGATAAGAGGAGTCTCTGAAAAATGAAATTGTAATTAAAATAAAATTTTCATTTTTAAACATTATTTTAATATTTAAATAATTAAAAATTAATAAAATCATAAAATTAATAAAAATGTTCCAAGTTGCCTCTGATTAGTTAGGAATAATTGGAGAAATTTTCCTAACTCTCTAAATAAAGATATTCAATTTTAAAGGGTCAAAACTATGTTTTAAAGGCTAAAATAAAATTTCCCTAATTTCTCATTAAAATAATTCTAATAATTAAAATATAAATCACAAAAATATGAAATTTGGTTGTCTAGGATCCCTGACCTTAGAGAGAGATTTAAAAAAATATATAAAACATAATTTTACAATTAAATAATATTTTATATTTAGTTAACACCCCAAAAATTGAAATGATTATTATAACTAAATTGAAGTTCAAAAAATCATGAAATTTGGTCCAAATGATTCTCCGGTCTCTGTGAACCTCCAGTAATTTTCTTTGGGACATGTTTCATTTTTACTAAGTTATTGAATTTTCTTTGAAAATCCTTATTTTACATAAAAATAATTAATTAAAATAATTTAAATTAAGAAAAATCATAGTTTCTCCTCTAATGCTTTAATTGACCCATAAGTGGGGTAATATAAAATTTTAAAGTCATTTGAATTAAATTTAATGAATTATGAAGTGATAAGGTCTTTAGGGGCAAAATGTAATTTTTAAGGTTTAACCTTAATTAAACATTTAGGCTATATTTAAGGGGTAAAAGGGTAATGGATAATTTTAATAAACATGTTTGAATGATTGAAATACATGTGGGGATAAATGGTAGAAACCCATCTCATTTTTATCACATTAAAAAATAAGCTTTTGATTTTATTAATCATGTTAATTTGGATGAAAATTAAATTAAATGATCCTTAAGGTTAGGGGTTGACTTTGGAAGTGGATAACTCACTAATTCAACCCCCTAGTTGATGATAAAATAATGATCCAAAACATTAACAAAAATTATGTTCTTGTAACTTAATTTTTCTAAAAGTTATAAATATACACACATAAGTCTTAAGGACTTGGTAGTGAGACTAGGCTTAATCCAATATTGATTAATGTGGTTTATAAAAGAAAACACAACTAATTTTAAACATATTTGAAACACTACAAGCCCATCAAATTTGATTAAACTCTTTCATAAATTAAATTTCCCTTAAAAGCCCCAAATACATAATATATAAATAAAATATCAAGTGGTAGTTACCCCACTTTTCAAGATGATTAAAACATCAATGTTTATTGAGCTTAATGATTTTTACCAGTTAGGAAGAACACCATTCCATGAATATGAGAATTTTGGTACTATGGATGCTAGACTGAATGAAGTGATTTCTTTTCTTACTGATGGAAAAGGGGAATGGAAGATTAAGCAAAGGCAAAAGATTAACTTCCCTGTTTCAATGTTTAATGTAGCATCTATGACCTGACATTATTTCATCTCAGCGAGGTTATTACCTTTTTATCATCACAGTGAAGTTACTAGAGACAGAGCTATTCTTAACTATTGCATTCAGAACATGAAAAAGATAGATATTAGGGCTAGTATCTATAAGAGTATCCAGACTATTGCAGAAGGGGAAACCACTGGTGGATTAGGACATCCTGCCCTGATTCATAAATTATGTGTACAATCTAGAGTGGAATTTCATTGCAATGAGGAGCTAGTCCATCCATTAAGGCTTATTACCAAGGCTAATATTAGTACTTATGAGTCACATGTAGGATGGAGAGGAGGAAGTAGGAGTACTAATATTCCTTCTGCTAGCTAGGACGTACCTTCTAATTCAGAGGCCCCTACTTTGTTTGATGTTATGGAACAGATGAGGATTCAGAATGTTAGTATTGAGAGATTCCATAGCATAGTTGATAGATTAAAAGCCCAAAACAATGCTAATAATGGTTATCTGAGGAGGAGAGTTGATTACGACATTGCCTACCATGATGCTCAGGTAAGATTCATGAGGGGAGACGCTGGAGTGTTATTTCCTACTTGCCCCAGCTATTTTCCTTACCGACCTGATTATGCAGAAGAGGCTGAAGAAGCTACTGATGATGATTGGTAGTTATTTGATTTTTGTTTTCATTTGTGTTGAGTAGTACTTCTATGTGTTTGTTATTTGTTTCTCTGTGATTGTTGTAACTTGTGATTGTATTTGTGTTAGTAATAAGAATGTAATGAACTCTGTGTTGTTTATTTAGTGATTTGGATTGAGACTGTGATGCTTATGTTGAATGTTTAAAGTTTATGTCTTTAATATTTATTCACCCTGCAAATTTTTAACATTATATATATAATTGTTTCATGTTGTGATTAATACCAGCATAGTTTCAGAAAATTTCAAAATCCCAACACAAAACGGTTAGTTTTCTTTCTGTTTTACTCTCTACCTTTACAAATTTATATGTAATGAAAAACTTAAGTTTGGGGGCTCTTATTTGTTCTCATTTAATATATTTTCAAAAATTACTAACATAACTTTTAGTAGTTGAACCTAACTTTAGATAACTAAATTTTTTATTTCATTTAAATATCATAGTAGATTTGAATGAAAGTTTTTAGTAATAAAGGTTAACTTTATGAGGTTAAGATATTTAGTATAAGAGGATCAAACCATAGTTAACTATTTAAAGTAAAGGAAACTGTATTTTTGAAATGTTATGTGACTTAGAGATTTATGTGAGAAGAAAGGATTGTGACTCTACGATGAATCATCAAACTAATTTATATCTATAAAGTAAAGAGGTGTGTCAAGTTCAAACTTTAGGAAGAGGAGAGTGAAGTATAAGATTATTAAAGGCTATCCAGATATAGTAATCCTCACAAGAAAAAGAAAAAAAAAAGAGAAGAAAAAAAGAGAAAAAGAGAAAAAGAAAAGGAAAGAAAATATATGTGAGGAGAAGTTTGAGGAGAAGCCTAATAAAAAATTGGCTTCACTTGAATCAACTTAAGGGAAGAGCTTAGTTACATTCCTGAATTTATATTTAAAGTATTAGCTACTTTCTAATAGAGTTTACAGGAGCTCTTTTTTATATAATCCTTCAAAGCACCCTTAATGTTACAAATTATGGTTAATCTTGAAATGAATAGAAAACTAGAACTCTTATTCTTGACTACTAAATGTTCTTACACCTGTAGTTTTAACCTGAGTTATTGAACATCTTTCTAAGAATCTTACTGTTATATTTATTTAAATAAAAAATTGTAGTATTCTTTAAGTGAAAGTTCATTACTATGAGTTATTGTATGTAGTAAAAGGATTACTTGAGGACAAGTAATGGTTAAGTTTGGGGGATTTTGATGCACCAAAAGTATGTTAGATTTTCATATATATTAATTGTACTCATTTTTTGTGATATTGCACTTTAAAGGAAGGTATTTTTCATGTTTTGTTACAGGTATGATGATTTTAGGTGTTTAGAGCAAAAGGAAGCAAAAAGGAACTAATTTGGAGTAAAAAGAGGCAAAATGACAAAATCAGCTTATTGGCGCCAATGACGCCAGAATGGGCGCCACTGGCGCCGAATTCCAGAGAGTTTATAAAATATTATGGTGGAGCAGCGCAGACGGCGCTCTAAATTTGTGGAGGCCAAATTCAATGTATTTTGACAATTTTTGAAGGATTGCTTGAGGAAACTCTTAAGGAATTCAATTCTAAACTATTTGAGAGAGAGTTGGACGCCAAGAATCAGATAGAGGAGAGGGAGAGAAGTCATTTTGGTGTGAGTAAAGTGTGTTAGGGTTTTGGAGAGTGAGTGTGTAAGTGTCTTAAAGTGTGTGAAAGTCTTGTCTTGTAAGGGATTCTTCTCTAAAGAGTGTAGAAGAAGGAGGAAAGTGAGAGTTTGATTCTTCCTTACCATTTTAAAGAGGGAATTGAGTGTTGTTGTGATGAGAGAAAAGAATTCAAGGGAACTTCAACGGATTTTCTTGGAGAAGAAATTGAGATAAGTTGTATTTACTTCTTGTAGTTTGTATGACTTTGTTTTTATATATAAAATCTATGTTTTGTTGTATCTTCCTCATGAATTCTGAGTAGATTTCTTTGTACATGCAATGAGATGTGGCGAAGAGATGATGTAGAATTGACGTGTCATTTAAATGTTAAGAAATTTTAATGATTTTTCACTTTGTACTTAATTTACTTTTCGATGTGGCCAATTGAATTGTTAAAACATGTTGTGAAACATTCAATCTGAGAGGACTAAGTGTTCTACAACAAAAGTAGAGAATTCATTTAATGTCCATGAATGAGTTACGTAGTTTATGGGGTTGAGTGCAAATAAATAGGGAAATATGGTTTGATGGGTGTCGAATTGGAGATTTTTGGGTGATAGACTGAAATCACCAATTTGGTCCTAGTATTTGGTAACTAAAGCTAGGTTTAGCTTTTAGGTGAAGGGAAGTGGGAGCTTTGAAGTAGAGCCATTATCCTCCCAGACTAACCATGAATTTAGAGACTAAGCCTAGGATTTGCCAATGTTCTTTACATAACTCTGAAGAGGGGGTACTCTAAAGAGGGTAAAGAATATGAAAAATACTATTTGGCACAATACAAGTTTATTGTCAATCTATATCATTCACTCATCATAGTATCATTGTAAAGGGGAAAGATGCTTTTCCATATTTGAACCTTTCAAAACAAAACTTCATCTCTTTTAGTTAATTCTATCTAGAAATTTAGAAAAAAACTTTAGTTAATTTAGCTTTTAGTCATAGTTACACTAGGAACTTTATAATTTCTTAAACTTACATTGTGAATTAAATATCAGATTTCATCTACATACTATAGTTTGAATTGTTCCAACCCTCCTCGTGGGATCGATAACTAGGACTCCACTAGAACTCTGTATTACTTGAACGATATGTATACTTGCGTATACGAGTGACTGCTTAATTATTAAATTAATCGTACTGTGAAATTGAACTAAACCTATCTTTTGAATATTTACGTTAGCAACAACGCACCAGTCAATGATGGAGGATCTATATTGCCTACAACATTTGTGCCCCAACATTCAAATGACCAAGATGCAACTGTTCGATGTAATACATTTGACAGTTGATTTAAGATCACCCATGTATCTGACATTGATGACATTTCCTTGTAGTTTCATGATATTCAATCATCATTGTTGGCCAGGGGTGCGACTTTTCTAAATTGCCAAAATTTATGAACTCAGATTTAGATATATATATATTGATTTAGTTTTAAAATGAGTCACACAATTAAATGCAAGTATACGTATCGCTCAAGTAATACAGGGCTCTAGTGGAGTCCTGGATATCGATCCCACGGGGAGGCTTTAATTTTATGGTGTAGCACAGAAATCACTTATCGAATCACAACACAATTGCAAGTAAGTTTAATTCTTAAAATAAATATAAACAGTTTTAATTACTATTTCTACCAAAGTACGTTCTAAACTCTAGCAAGTTAAACTAACACAAGAATAAATTTATAACAAAGTTCAGTTACAAGAAAGAGTCATCCTCCTTTCCAATCATAATGTGATGATTATTGTGACATAGATCAGCGATGCAAATGTATTGTGCCCAATAGGAGCATTCCTATTCTTTACCCATATTTCAGCGTATAAAGAACATTGGCTAATCCCAAGTTTTGTCCCCAAATCCGTGGTTAAGCTGGGAGGATACTGGCTCTCACTCCAGAGCTCCCACTTCCCTTCGCCTGAAGGCAAACTCTCGCTTCAGTTTCCAAACATTAGGACCAAATTGAGGATTTCGGCCTGTCATTCTGAAATCTCCAATTCTATGCCCATCAAAGTATATTTCCCTATTTATTTGTACTCAATTCCCATGAAATACAACTCTCATTCATGGTCATTGAATGTGAAATTCACTTTTGTTTTGAAACTCATAATCCTTTCAGAAAATATGTTTCTCAATAAGTTTTAATAATTCAATTGGCCAGATCAGAAAGTAAATGAAGTTCGAATTGAAAAGGTCATTACAAATTCTCCATAATAAATTGGCACATTATTTTCATATCACAACATCAACACATCACATGAAAAGAGAAATACAAAGAAAACTACCCAAGACTCATGAGGAAAAGATGACAAAACATGGATTTTATATATAAAAATAACGTCATACAAACAGAGTAAAGTAAAGACAACTTATCTCAAACTCTTCCCCAAGCGAATCTCAAGGAATTCCTTTGACTCCTCTTATTTTTTCACAACAACACACAATTCTCTCTTTAGATAAGTAAGTAAGAAGAAATCTCTCACATTCCCTCTCCTCTTACACTCCTTAGAAGAGAAAACACAAAACCTAGATTTCCTAAACAAAATGGAAAGACACACACTCAAAAGCCTAAACTCTTCTACCCTCTTCTTCCCCCCTCATCAAACTTGGCTCCAAAAGTGTTTAAATTCGGCCAAAACTGAATTCCCAAGAGTTTCCTCAAGCTACCCTTCAAAATTCAGCCAAATACATTGAATCTAGTTTAAAATCAGGATAGGGCGCGGTCCTGCGCTGGATAGGGCGTTGTTCGGTGCATTATTCCACTAATACAGTCACATCTCTCTATAAAATAGCGCGGTCCGGCGCTGGTGACAGAGCCGTTCAGCGCTAGTTCAATAAAATACACTTTTGTCCCTTTTTGCTCCAAATTTGCTCTTTTCACTTCCTTTTACTCCAAAAGCCTAAAATCATTGTACCTGCATGAAATCATAAAAAATACCTTTCTTTAAAGTGCAATATCATCAAAATTAGGTATGAAATGAATAGTGAAAAGATATCAAATTTTCAGTGGATCAAGATCCCCCAAACTTAATTATTACTTGTCCTCAAGTAATTTTAGTTAATACATAAAATAATGATCCACTCCAATGAACTTTTTTTTCTAGAATACCTTAATTGTGATTTTGATAAGTACAATATTAAGTTTTTTAGAAAGATCTTTGAATAATTCAAGTAAATTTTGCAGGTGTAAGACTATCTAGTAATCAAGTCTAAGAGTTCTAGCCTTCTATTCATTTCAAAAATGACTGTACATTGTCCTATTAAGGCACTTAAGAGGATTACATGAAAAGAAGTTTATGAGAACACTACTAGTAAGGATGCTAATCCACACATATAAGTTCAGGAAAGTAATAAAGTTTTTCCCTTTAGGTAGGTCCAAGTGAAGCTAATTTTTTATTAGACATCTCCTCACTTTTCTTTCTTTCAATTTCTTTTGCTTTTCTTTTTTTTCTTTTCTTTCTTTTTTTCTTTTCTTTTATTTTAAGTGAGGATTACTATATCTGGATAGTCTTTAATTATTTTGAACTTCACCCTTCTCACTCTAAATTGAAACTTACCACATTTCTTTACCTTATAAGCATTTCTTAAGCTTATTAAGGAATCATCATAGAGTCTCAATCATTTCTTATCACATAAAGTTTTAAGATTCTTAATATTTCAAACATACAGTTTTTCTTACTTTGAATAGTTGATTATTGTCTTATTCTCTTATACTAAATATCTTAGCCTACAAAATTACTTTTCATTACCAAATACATTCAGTCAACTTTACAAAATACTTAAATAAAATCAAAATACAGTTATCTGAAATTGAGTTCTATTACAGGAAATCATGTTAATAATTTTGACAATACTTTTAAATGAGAAAAATTAATAGTTAATTCTTTCCCTCCCCTAAACTTAGATTTTCGAATATCAATACAATTAGCATGGGAAGAAAGAAAAGATATAAACATATAACTCATACCTCAATATGTTAGGCTTTTCATACCTTCGAGTTTAAGCAGATTTTTCTTCATAAAGCAGTAGGCCTGCAATAAGTAAGACATTTCTATACACAAATATAGGTTAGAAATTTGCAAGGGAAGAAGTTTAAAAACATAAAACATAAACTATACACACAACATTAACATCCAACTCTTACTATCACAGATTAAACTAACAAACCAAACACATGAAAACTCTACTATAACATCACATACAACATAATTCAACATAAATCCTACTACAAGTATAACCAAATACACATTACATCACAGATACTAATCAGAAAGAGTCTCAGGTACATCACATATACAAAACACAAATAAAAAATAAAATGAAAATAAAACTATAAAACTACCAATCTTCATCTTCTATAGGAGCTCCACCATCACCAGGTTCTTCAGACTGGTATAGAGTATACTCAGAGTAAGTAGGAAATACAACACTAGTGTCTCCCCAGAAAATTCTCATCTGTGCATAATGATAAGCTATTGTACGGCTTATTTTTTTTAGGTTATGTTTTGAAAAGGGGGTAGCCTACAGAAATTGTCGATGAATTTTAGGTTTTAATTATATAATTTGAAAGTAATATTTGATTTTGAAAATAATTTTAAGTTTGAAAATTTTAAGATATGAAATCAAACTGATCTCACATTTCAAATAGTTTATATAAACGAGCACCACACCACAAACCGTGTATCTATCCCGAAGAATAGACACACTGCTTGATGATGGGGCCTGATTAAATAAACTAGAAGATTTGTGACATCTGTTTGGTTAGCGAACCAATTTTATAAGCCGACAAGTTCCCCTGCTTAATATAAAGGAATTAAGCAGGGTTTATATTACCTGGGTTCTTAAAGTTCCCTATAAGGGCAAGCCCCTATAGTTAATTACATCTTAAATGATGGGAATCACTTAAGAAAACTCTCGATAATGATCAGTGGTTTTGCTCTCAAGAATTTCAAAGTTTAAGTTTTTCAAAGGATTGAATTTTGGAATTTCAAAAGGGATTAGCTCAAATTTGGAACAATTAATTTCAAGGGTCCAAAGGAAGAGAAGTGGGAGAAGTTGAGGATCCAAGAAGAATCTTGGCAACTTCCCAAACTATCATATTGTTTGGCTTTAATTTAAGAGTTTATTTAATGTTGCAATCCTGACAATTTTAATTAATTAGGACTTATATTTGTATGACATAATCACACAAATAACCTCGAAGATGTGCGGGTTTATGTCGTATCAAACGACTACCTCGTAATCCTAAGACCGGTCAGGGCTTAATTTGCATAATATGATTATGCAAATGCCTAACAGAAAGTTGAGGATTTATGTTCCACTAGGCAAACTACCTCGAAATCCTATGGCTTGTTATTTAAAACTAGGAAAGATTTTGTTGATGTAGATTCCGAGCTTTGCCGACGACGATGGCCGTCTGCCTACTATGCTCCAAGCTCCGTATTGTTGCAGAGGTTTAGTTTTAGAAAGTGAAAATCAGGAGATGAGAGAAGTGTTTTGGTTCAGAAAATTCTTAAGGTCCAAATGTTTTTAATGTTTTAATTAAAACAAATCTTAAAGTTGGTTAAACATAACCGATTAAGATCCCACGGTTCCGTCATCCCGGCACTATTATTTTCATCGGATTCACTTAGTCCAGATGAATTTGCTAAACTCAACTGAATGAGTTCCACACTTTCATTTAGACCGTGGGAAATCCCGTTAGCAACAAGTGGGTTACATCATCCGAGGTATTCCCGATCATCCAACGAGACGTTTTAATTTAGTTGTAGTTTTGTTGTTCTATTTGTGATTAAATTTTGAGTTGTTTTATATTTTGAATGTTGTGGCCGTGAATTTTATCTTGTTGTGACTTTTATTTAGTTTTGGGTTTCAGTTTTGTGGCTATCCTAAAGGTTTCAGTTTTCATGCAGGGTGACATTCTTGTTCATCATGCAAGAGAAGTAAAGTACAGTGCAGGTAAATAAATTGCAATGAAATAAAAGCGTACCTAGTAAGCATTCCTATTTATTTTCTCCTGCATTTAAAACACATGTTAAAGCATTTATATAATTTACAAGAAAACACCTAGGTAAAGTTAAGGAAAGGCTTTGGTTGTCTACCAAAATCCTAATCCTATAGCTAGTCAATTCCGATGACGTCAAGGTTCTTATGTTTTGTTAAGGATGATTTTCTTCACCAAAGAACAATTAAATTCAGTTGTTCTTCTAAAACATTTCATCATATTGAGAAAGTGCTTAGGACGAATCCTAAACATCTTTTCAATACTTCTGAGATTATTTTGAGTCCAAATGAATTTTATTGTATTGGTAAATTAATCATCCAAGAATTCAGTTAAGTTTTATTTCTTGCTTAGTGAACTAGGGTGTTTGATTATCCTATGAGTGAAGTGACATTTCACTTAATGCTTTATTTAAGATTTATGATAATGAAAGCCTTCAGGGACAAATTAATTTGTTGAAGGTTTTAACAATCCTTAATTATAAAATTGGAATTTATGATTTAAAATGATTTGGTTTAGTTATAAAATTTTAATTAATGATTTTATGTTTGGAATAGTGTTCAAGTTGTTTCAAATCAATTAAATCTTTATATTTTAATGATCTTAATATTTCAAATTAGTTTTAATGTTTTAAATTTGTTTAATTTGAAAGAGGTGTTTAAATCATTTATTTTTATTAAATTTTAATGACTTTATTTGGATTAATTGTAATATTTTAGGTTGATTTTAATTAGTTTAATTTTTTTTTATACATTTTTATTATAAATTGTTTTGATATTGATTTTTTAATGTTTCAAATTTGTTTTAGGTTTGTTTTCAAATGATAAATTAATTTTAATGTTCTCAATTTAATTTAATTAGGTTATTAAATCACTTAATGTTTTAAGCTTTAATTTAATTAAGGGTTATTTTCTTTTTAATCATTAATTTCAATTATCATTTTAAGTTTAATTAAGAGTTAAATATTATTAAAGTGATTTGTTTAGGTATTTTAAATTCAGGAATTGATATCTTCTTAAGTCACACCCTAATAATCCAAAATTTTAATTATCCTCTCAAAATTTAAATGATTTAATTAATTAAAGTTCCATTTCGATATTTTCAAAGTGACTAATGGATTTCTACCCCTTTATTCCCTAAGTTTCAATCATCCAAGAGAAAGTTAAAATTAGATATTTTACCCTCCCTTTTGATTAGACCTAACCATTAATTAGGGTTGAAATCCTTAATTACCTTTATGCCCTTTTAAGCTTATTCAAGTCATAACTCACTAAATTGAGCTCAAATGCACTTGAGATTTTTATATCACTTCATTCACATGTCAATTAAGACATTAGAGTAAAAAATGTGATTTTTTCTGTTTTTAATTTAATTTATATATTTATTTTAGTGGAAAGTAAGGATTTTCAATGAAAATTCAACAACATGGCCAGGGTAAAGTTTCTGTCCTTAAGAAAATTATGGGATGTTCCTACTGACTAGAGGACCACTTAACCAATTTTGGTAATTTTTTGAATTATATTTTATTTATTATAATTATTTTCATTTTTATGGTATTAATTAATTATAAAATAAAATTAAAGTTGCAAATTAAGTTTTATATTTTTCTTAAATCCCTCTAACCTCAAGGAGTCTAGAGAAGTAAATTTTGGATTTTTTCTTTGATTTATTAGAATTAATTTGGTGAAAAATTGGGAAATTCATTTTTTAATATTAAAAAGTGTCTTAAGCCTTTAAAATTCAATTTCTTAACCTATAAACTTGAGAAAAATATTTGGTTTATTCCTAAGTGATTAGGAGGTAAAATGTGACATTTTTGTAATTTTTAATAGTTTTGTAATTTTTATTATTTTTTAATTATTAAAATATTAGAAATAAGATTAAAAATGAAAATTTTTAGAAAATTCTAATTTTAATTTTCATAGACTCCTCTAATATGAGAGAGTCCACAAAATCATTTTGGTGAATTTTTTAAGTGTATTTTAGGTTTTATGAATTTTTAAAGTTTAAAAATGTCCATACAACCTAAATGATCCATTTAGTGGGTTAAATTACTTCCAATTGACTTCAAATTTTTATGTGAGGTTCTCTGCATCCTAAATGATAGTGGAGAATTGATTTCAAGTAATTTTGATATGTGGTTACTTCTAATTAATTAGAATTCAATTTTAGGTTTTTAGGCTAATTAGGGTTATTCTTAAGGAATTAAACCAAACCATAACTTTCCCAGGGTCCTCTGGTCCTAAGATACTTCCCCTAATTTTCCTAGAATTTTCTAAGTAACATGCTAATTACTGGAATTAAAATGGCAAAACAGACACATAAATTTAGAAAATCAATATCTTGTCATAGAAATGGCCTCTGGCCTTGGAAAATTTAGGGAGTGTACCCAAGAATAGAGGCTACAAAAGCCCTATGGTCTCATGCCATGGTGAATTGTATGCATGCATGGAGAATTAAAACACTAAAATCAATAAATAATTAATCAAAAATAAAATACTTAGCAAAACAACATAATTCTTTTTTTCACATTATTCTCCTCTGTTCACTGAGCAAGAGAATATTTTTATTTCATTTTCGTGATTTTTCTACACAAAGATATGAATTTTTGAAGTTTTTGGTATTTAAATAAATCAAAAATACCCTATTTTTCTATTTAAACCAGTCAGCACCGCGTCAACCTCGGCAGCTCCGAAGCTCCACATGGCGCATTCCCATTCGGCGCCGACATCTGACTCAGAGCCACGCGGCCCGCGGTTCATGCCCCGTTTCCTGGTTCGACGCGATCTGGGCTGTTCATTCGATACACGTGCGAATGGATGGCATCCGTTCATCGTCCCCAGGCTTCCCAACCTGAGAGTCGTCCACCTTCTAGGCTTAATATCTCACTCGATACTTAACAAAATTAAACGTTCTTATGCTCTATGAACTCGTCTTGACAAGACGAACATATCTATATGCCTAACATGCATTGAAATTGATCCAAACAAAATAGAGAATTGTTGGAAGCTCGGGTTAAAAAGAAGTTCACATACCTTGGTTCAGGAGGTGAGGCCTCGACTGAATGTGCTCGGCACGTTTGTTGGAGCTGGAGGAGCGTAGGGATGAAGCCTCTGGTCCTGGTGAATTGTCTAGACCCGATTTCCACCAAGCCCGATTTCAAAGCTTGGCCGATAGAAAGAATGGCTGGTCTGGTGAGGGGGCTTTTGCTGGGGGATTTCTTCTCTTGGTCTGGTGAAGGTGTAGAGTCAATCAATTTGGGGATTGGCTCACTGTGGTGAAGTGTCCTGGTTTTAAGCTTGAAATTGAACTCAGAAATTGAGCTCATAGAGGGGAAATTAGGGCTGGATTTCAGTGGGGATCAAGTGCTCTATGCTAGGAGAAGGGTCTGGAATGATTTTGGCAGAGTTTTAGTATGGTTTGGTTCAGCACCTTCTTTGGCCGAGAGGTGGTGGTGTTTAAATAGACATGGCTGGAGGGCTTCCCAGGGGGAGTTAGGGCTTGGGATCAGCTGCTCTATGCAAGGGAAGAACAACCATGGAGTCTAATTGAGTTGGGACAACTCATCAAGGAAGAATTTGAATTTTTGGCTCACATGGAGCTCTCGGCCATGGCATTTTCCGGCGACCCAGGCGGCTGGCCGGCAGGGTCAGGTCACCCTCAGGGTCCGGCGAGGTCAGGGCTTGATGTTTGTGAGTTCAATTGGCTTTGGCCATGTGTAAAGTGGTTTGATTAAAATGGAAAGGGGGAGGGGCTATTTTGAGCTTGATTTGGTCAACCCATGGAAATGGGTTTGGTGCACCCACTAAGGCTTGATTTTGGGCTGCAAGAAATCATTTGGGTCAGCTAAGAGAAGGTGGTGAGGTCTCTATCCATGGTGAGGTGGCTAAGCTTGGTTTAGAGTGTAGCATAAATGGGGTTAAAAAGGTTTAGTGAAGGGTTAATAAAGAACCCCCTCCTCTTGCCATTTATGGCTTGGTGAGGTGTCAAGGCTCTCATGGTTTCATATGGCTTGTGAATGGTTTCATTTGGCTTGCACATGGCTTGGGAAAAGGTTGGCTTATTTTCATAAAAATGGGTTTTGGCATTTTTGATGAATTTAGGGGAGATTGGCATGTGTCTTGATTTAGAATAATTTGATGATTAATTGGAACTTAGGGATGGTTTTAATTGAATGCATGATGAAGAAGAGTGTCATATGGATTTTAGAATGGATTTTTGGGCTTTTTAAATTTGGTGAAGATGGGCTTTTAAAATGCTTTAGGAAGGTGGGCTTTTAGGTTTTTTAAAACAAATTTATGGATGAAAATTTGGTGAAGGGTTGTGTCAAATAAATGTTGCAATTGGTTTAAGAATGTGCCATGAGTAATTTGGAACAAGTTTGGGATGATTTTGAGTTGAATTAGATTTAATTTGGGTTTTTTTGGTAATGGGGCCAAAGTGGGTCATATTGGGCTAACTTGGGCTAAGGTTGGGCTAGTGTTGGTTTTGATGTAAAATTAATGTTGATAAATCTTTATGGTGGTGTGACAAAAAGTTTTTTAACTTTGGTTGGGTTTTGATCTTGGGATTTGGGCCAATTTGGGTTCATGATTGATGTAGGCCAAATTGGGGATTTTTGGTTTGGGTTAGGCTTGGGTGGAGTTTGGTTTCAAATTTGGGGCAAATCATGTTAGTGTTTTGTTTGTGGGGATATTAGAAAGGTTTTAGAAAATATTTGGGGCTAATTGGAGTTAAGTTGGGTTGGTTTGGGCTAAGTTTAGGTCATTGGCCAAAATTGGGCTTTAATCTTCAAATTGAAATTATATCCACATGTTGATAAAATTAAGTTTGTATTTGGTTTAAAATGATATTGGGGATATTAAATTGAAGTTTAGGATTGAATTGGATCAAAATTGAGGTCAATTGGAGTGGTTTGGTTGGACATTAGGCTCTCTTAGGTTAAAAATAGGTCAAATTGGGGGTTTTGGTAAAAGTGGACTAAATTAAAAAAATTGGCTTATGGTGTAGTTGAACAAAATGAAATTGGGAATATTTGGGATTTTCTGGGATTTTTTGGGAATTTTCTGAATTTTTGCAATTTTTGGGTTAAAAGGGTATTTTGGATATTTGGAGGGTATTGGGAGGTATTTTGAAAATTTTGGTATATTTGACCAAGGATGACCAATTTGAGTGGTGGGAAATGTTTAGGACTGATTTTGAGGAATTTTGGGTAATTTAGGCAATTTTGCAAATTTTGGGCAATTTCAAGGGCCTTTGTAGGCTTGGTGGGTTTAGGACCCCGGGGGGGCAAAAATTGAAATTTGGGGAAAATGAAGATTAATTAGTTGTGAGTAAAATGGGACCATTTTGGTTGAGCCATGAAACCATATTGAGCTCACAAGAGCCATGAGAGGACTCATTTTAGGCACTCAATATGTTGTTCCTAACCCTCTTAGCCAGGGGCTTAGGGGTTAAGGTCCATCCATATGAGTTTCCTACATGAGTCAGGAAGCCAAGTTGGGTAAGGGTGGTTTTAGGATTTGGAATGTGTGTGAGAGAGTGGTGTGTGCAAGCTTGTCCTCACCAAGACCAGGACATTCAGGGTAATCCTAAGGCCAAAGAGTCCTACAGGAACCTCATCCTTTAAACCTCCACATATTGATTTTAACCCTCCAAGTGGCCTCGGGGTTTATAATCAAACATGTGGGGTTTGAGGGGAGTCAAGAAGTGTTTTGAATTTCTAAGCAGTGGGACTCATTCTAGTCCTCTAGGATAGTCGAAGGGAAAACCTATGGCTATATCCTAAGTACAAAGGAGAGAGATCAGACCTCACCAAAATTGAGGTCAACAAATGGACCTCCAATAGGTGTATTGCGCTAACCAAGCACACCGCGCGTATTGGCGTTGACCGAAGAGATCAACAAAAACCAACACAGATGTCTAAGTGACACACTTAGAACAAAGCGTAGAAAATTTCTGCTGGGGAGTATCAGGTAAATTTCCAAGACTGAAGATTCCAGAACTCTCACTGGGGAAAAGGAGGTGGATTCCAAATCACAAGATCTGGGGAGATTTGATTTTAGATTCTTTTTTTTTCAAGTTTCAATTTCAAGTTTTAACTTTGGTGCTTGAGTTTTGATTTAATCAGAGTTCCGATTCCGATTGAATTTTGATTTATGATTAATTTCAAGGTGGATCTCGTTGAGATTCAGAATTTGGAATGAGAATTGGAACCTAGGTTCCAATCTCGGGATTGTAAAGAGGATTGGAAATTTAGGCTCCAGCCTCGCAAGTTTGAAAGAGAACTAGAATTTAGGCTCTAGCCTCAAGAAGAGAACTGGAAGTTAGGCTCCAGCCTCGAAAGTTTGAGAGAGAACTAGAAGTTAGGCTCTAGCCTCGAAGAGAACTGGAAGTTAGGCTCCAGCCTCGAAAATTTGAATGAGAACTAGAAGTTAGGCTCTAGCCTCGAAGAGAACCGGAAGTTAGGCTCCGACCTCGAAAATTTGAATGAGAACTAGAAGTTAGGCTCTAGCCTCGAAGAGAACTGGAAGTTAGGCTCCAGCCACGAAAATTTGAATGAGAACTAGAAGTTAGGCTCTATCCTCGAAGAGAGCTGGAAGTTAGGCTCCAACCTCGAAAATTTGAAAGAGAACTAGAAGTTAGGCTCTAGCCTCAAAGAGAACTGGAAGTCAGGCTCTAGCCTCGAAAATTTGAAAGAGAAAAAATTTTGAAAGAGAACTAGAAGTTAGGCTCTAGCCTCGAAGAGAACTAGAAGTTAGGCTCCAGCCTCGAAAATTATCTGTATGAAGAGGGACCCAGTCCCATGCCATCAGAACCAAATCGAATGAAGTTCGTGGCTCCGTGTTAATAGAACTAGTCGATCCTCTAACACACAGAAGAAAGAGAATTGAAGGAAGCAGGCAAGCGTATCAAGCTGAAAAGAGTCGACCTAGCAAAATAAGGTTGAGGAGGGAATTCAAATTTCAAAAAACATTCAAACAGATTTTGATTTGAAGGAGAGTTGAAAGATTCGAATTGGAAGATTCAGCTTGGAATTCAATTCGAGATTTAGATTCATATTGTTTGTTCTTAGTGACTCAATTTCATTTTTGTTCGATTAGAGTTCATGTTAATTTGGAATTCGTTTCGACATTCAGATTCTTAAGAAGAATTCTTATTCATTTTCTTTCTTTCTTTCTCTTTCGTTCTCATTTTCTTTTTATCTTCTTTTTCATTTTCTTTTTATTCAATTTTTTTTTTTAATTTCTCTCCGTTCTTTGTTCGAAGTTCATTTAACTTAATGGCGTTTCCCAGTCAATTTGTACAAAAGAGGTGAAGGCAAAACACGACACAGTCGTTTCCATTTCAGTTTGCTGAAAATACATCACATAGTCTGATCCAAAACATGAGAATACTTTCCTTAAAAAATAAGCATCTCATACAATCCACATAAATCCAAAGTGGATTGTGTAAAATTCTTCTAAGTTTCTTCCAAAAAGTATATGTCAAAATCCATGTCTGAATAGTAAGATACATGGACAATAACATCACCTTCCAAGCCATCCTTGGCAGGAAATGTCGTGCGGATGTGCATTGGAGGTGTGCTATCTCCCATGTAACTCACAGCTCATAGGGCCGGAGACTCTCTAGTTCTGGATCTGGTTGGAAGTGGAAAGGCATTTTTTTGTCGTCCATCCTCCTAAAAGTGACGGAGATCCGCTCCACAGGCACTCCTGGAATACAATGTTTTGCTATGTCCGCTCCATTTCCCTTCAACACCAAGACGGAACCTACCGGTAGTGGTATCTCCACCGGCCCTCGGAATTCTCCGGGGCCTGCTATCCGGAGGTCAGATCCGAACATGATATTACACTGGTTAACGAAAGACACCGTGCAGAAGGGTCTGACGAAGTCGTGATGATCTATGTGTGGCGGTATGCAATCGCCCTCTTTGTATATGTTAATGATGCAATTGTTGGGTATGCAATCTGTAGGCAATACCCTCCGTGTCACCATCCTTTTTACCATTCTCTTGATGATTCTCGGCATCGGATCCACCTCACTACGACGGAGTATACCTGGTGGATTTCCTTTTCTGTCATCTGCGAAGTTGTAGCAACACCCGCACAGAAATTTAACTCTTCCTTTCCCTTTCATCCATTTTCGGAGTTCGGAGTAGGTCTTCCCCATTAAGCGACCAGATCGGCCCATTTTCTGGAGCTCGATGACACAATCCACAATTTGCTGCTGCTCGTAAGCTGAGAACACATCTGTGTGCAACTCAAGGCCTTCTAAGATGTTGATCCTTCTGCCTCAAATTCTTTCAAAATATTCAATAGTTTTCTTCTCAACATTCTGCATCCTCTCCAGCTCATATTCCAGAATTATTTGCAATCGGCGAGGCCGGGTGATGTACTGGGGAATGTATGGTTCAACCCCAGCATGCTCTCCTGCATGTCTTGGCTCCTCGGGGATAGTTTCTGTCGGGACATCCTCCGGGGTTGCTTTCGCAACAAGACTCTTCAGAACTGGTGCATCTGTCTGGCGTCGTAGCACCGATTCTGTCTCTGACCTTCTCGGAATTTCTTTCATCTTTTCTGTTGTTCTTGGAGTTGATTTCCTCTTTTCTGGTTCCTGATGAACCGGTTTCCTCGGGATATTTGCATTGACGGTAACAACTGTCTCTTCATGCTGATCTGCTGCTAGCTTGGTTAGCATCTTGCGAATGCGACGGTTCTTGTTTCTTCATTGGGTAGGAGTGAGAGTAGCTCTCCTCACCTCTTGAACTCCTGTGGGCACGGCGCTGACAAGTCTGCCCTCTGCTGTAGCAACCATGGACTTAACCTTCTTGTCTTCTCCCGTTGCATGAGCGGTGTTTGCTTTTCTCTTCTTGCTGGTGGATCGCCGACTTAGGCCACCCAATTTCATCACTATCTGGCTGCGGAATTCCTCCCGGTCAACCGAGTCCAATCAGTTTCTTCATATTTTAGCCCGGCTGGTGTGAAATCAGAGTTGATCTCAATCACGGCTCCATCCTTTACCCTCTTTTCATCGAGTGCTAGACTCACACCATTTTTAAAGTTCATAACCAACCGCCCGTTCGACATTTCCCTGCGAAAAAAAGGAAAGGATCAGGGGTTGTCCTAAGAACAAGAACAAATAGGAGAAAATCATTTATTAATGGAAAATTTTATTCATTTCTTTTAAATTTTAATAAGAGTAGGAAAAGATGAGGAACGATCAGGAATGAGCTGATTTAAAAGGAAGGATCAACATTTTATTATTATGATTTTACATATTTTCTTTTTTTAACACATTTTTGTTAATGATTTTTATCATCCATTTTTATATTTTGGGTTCGAACCCAGTTACAAATGATTACTCTACCCGTGCTTCTAGGAATGAGACCTCATTTTTAAAGTTCATCCTTCGAAACATCAGGCTGCGTAATATTTCTTCAAATATCGTCCATTAATTGGAAGCATAGGCCGTTCTCCATGGCAATCCACCAGTTGGTAGGAACCCCCAGAGTAGACTGTCTCGACCACGAATGGCCCCTCCCAAGTCGGTTCAAATTTACCTCCTATCTTGCGGTGTGCAAGAATAGGCCTCTTGATAACTAGAACCAAGTCACCGACTTTGAACATCCTCGAGCGGACTAGTTTATCGTGGGCCTGGATCATCCTGGCTTGATACAATTTCAAATTCTGCTGTGCTGAAAGTCGCTTTCCTTCTAAGCTTTCCAATTCTTCTAGTCGTAATTTGGCATTTTCTTTTGTAGTGATCTTGTTCGCAACTGCAATTCTGAGTGAGGGAAGCTGTACCTCCAAGGGCAAGACGGCCTCGGACCCATACACTAGAACGTAGGGTGTAGACCGAGTAGGAGTTCTGAAAGTTATTCTGTAGGCCCATAAGACTTCTAACAACTTCTCGTGCCAATTTCTTTTGTTATCGTCCAAGGTATTCTTTAGAATTTGGACGAGAGTTTTATTAAAAGCCTAGGCCAGGCCGTTCTCTCATAGGTAGTAAATCGTCGAATCGCGCCAGTCTATCCCGTGCCTTCTGACAAAATTGTTGATCTTCGTACTTCTGAATGCGGACCCATTATCTGAGATAATTCTGTGCGGTACCCCAAAACGGTAGACGACCTGATTCTTAAAGAGTTGTAGCACGTGGTGTTCTTTCACTTCACTGAGCGGTACTGCTTCTGCCCATTTGGAAAAGTAATCTGTAGTTACAAGAATGAAGCGATGTCCTCTTGAAGAAGGCAGTTATATCAGACCCACTATATCTATGCCCCAACACTCAAATGGCCATGACACGATTGTCGGATGTAGCACATTTGGAGGTTGATGTAGAACCACTCCATGCACTTGGGACTGGTGACAACTTTTGGCGACCTTCATGCAGTCGGTCATCATTGAGGGCCAGTAGTACCCTAGTCTTTTAATCTTTATTTTCATTTTCGGACATGACTGATGAGCGCCACAAAGTCCTGAGTGTACCTCTTTAATGATCTCACGAGCCTCAGACCCGCTCAGGAACCTTAGCCACATCTGATCAAAAGATCTTCTGTATAACGTATTGTTTATTAATGCGTAAGACAGAGTTCCTTTCGTGATTTGATGGGCTAACGACTTATCGTCTTGTAGGTTTCCTATTTGCAGGTAGTCTATTAGCAGTTGACGCCAGTCTTCTGCATTTTATGTTACTGTCACAATTGATTCTTCTTCTTTTTCTGATCGGTGCATTACATCCACATCGAGTTGTGACAGGACCTGTCGTCCCTGAACTGTCATTTCAACTGATTCATCTTGTACGCAGGCAAATTCCTTTGCAAGGAGGGCTAACGCATCTGAGAGAGCATTTTCTCTTATGGGGATCTTATAGATCATTACATTCGGAATCTGCTCTAACAATTTCATCGCATACTGAAAATATTGCTCAAGCCATGGCTTCAGAATTCTGTACTGTCCGACGACCTGTTGAATGATCAACTGAGAATCCCTTAGATGTTGATGTCTGTTATCCCTATCTGAATAGTTAACTCTAATCTGGTTATAAGGGCTTCGTATTCTGCTTCATTGTTCATACACGGCTCTGTTAAATGGTAGGAATACCTTAACATTCCCCGCTCCGGTGTTATAAATATTAGTCTGATTCCTGCCTTACCGGGCACCGTCGTTTGCGATTCTTTATCTTTCTGTGCTGAAGATGCTCCATCAAAGTACAGCTCCTAACGTTGATCATCGGGGTCTTCTAGGCTCATTATCTGCTCGTCAGGCAAGTCGTCGTTAAGAGGCGATTCTGCCGTAAAGGGTGTGCTGCGAGGAAGTCTACTAGGACTTGTCCCTTTACGGCACGAAGAGGAACGAAAGTTATATCGAATTACAATAGTATCATCGACCACCTGGCAAGTCTGCCGGAAAGTGTCGGTCGGGTCATCAAATATTGCAACGGATTAAACTTCGAAATAAGGTTGACCTTATGAGAAAGCATGTAGTGCCTGAGCTGTTGAGCGGCGAAGATCAGGGCCAAAAATTGCTTCTCGATCGGAGGGTATTTTACTTCTGTTGGAATCAGACGACGACTTAAATAGTAGAGAGCGTTTTCATTTCCCTCATCATTGACCTGGGCTAGCAGGGCTCCAAGGGAGTCGTCTTAAGCTGCGGTATAAATTATTAATGGTCGACCCGAGACTGGGGCTGCTAAAACAGGAGGTGTCATTAAATATCATTTAATGTCCTCGAAGGCCTGCTGGCATTTTTCTTCCCAAATGAATTTGGTGTCCTTTTTAACTAATGCCGAGAAGGGCTGACATCTACCTGAAAAATTCGAGATAAAGCGTTGGAGATATGCCAACTTCCCTTGAAAGGATCGTAGTTGTTTCAAATTTTTGGGAGGAGGCATTTCAAAGATAGCTTTAATCTTCTCCGGATCGATTTTAATTCCACGATGTCAGACAACAAATCCTAAGAATTTCCCAGAGGTAACGCCGAAGGCGCATTTCAAGGGATTCATCTTAAGGTTGATTGCCTTAATCGCTCTAAAATAATTATCAAATCATACAAGTGATCTTCCTTCAGTTTGCTCTTGATGACCACATCATCCACGTAGCACTCGACTTGGTTGTGAATGAGATCATAAAAAATCCTTGTCATTGCTCTTTGGTACGTTGCTCCTGCGTTCTTCAATCCGAAAGGCATTACTGTGTAGCAGTATATTCCGATAGGCGTTCTGAAGGCTGTGAGTTTCTCATCTTCAGGTGCCATCTTTATCTGGTTGTATCCTGACGATCCATCCATGAAAGAGAAGACTTCATGTGTCGAAGCGATGTCGATCATCAATTTCGGAATTGGTAGCGGGAATTCATCCTTTGGACATGCTTTGTTCAAATCCCTGAAATCCACACAGATTCTGATCTGACCATTCTTCTTTCTGACTGGTACCACATTGGCTAACCAAGTCAGATATTGCTCTTCACGGACAAATTTAGTGTCTATTAGCTTCTTAACTTCAGGTATTACTTGTTGTTCAATCTCTAGACGCATTCTTCTGGGACCTTGTCTGACTGGAACGGCAGCGTGATCCACTCCTAGCTTGTGAACTGCAACCTCTAGAGCTAATCCTGGCATTTCATCATAACTCCATGCAAAATAGTCTTTAAATTCTATCAGTAGCTTGATCATGTTTTCAGAGTCTTCCTTATTGAGTAAGGAGCTAACAAAGGTCGGCCTAGGTTCTTGGCTAGTACCTAAGTTAACTTCCATTAACTCGTCTATTATGGATTTAATTTCTTCTTCAAACTCTGGCGGAGCATCTCTAATTGGTAGATCTTCGAGATCTCCTGAAGCTTCCAAGCAGTCTTCATTAGGCACGCAAGTGTCAACCAAGAAAAATCCCATGTCATCAACTGTTCCTACTGTGTCGAATCCGAGACCATGTTTTGAATTGGGAGGCCGACTGGCACTATTCCATAATTTTTCAAAGTGTTGTAATTGACATTTTGTCCATTGTCTAGGTAAGACACCACGTTGAATTAAATTCTGAACACAGGGAGAGTACCACTCAAAAGGCAATTTCATTAATTCAAAAGAAGTAACATCTTCAAATTGTACATCATTTTCAGTTTTGGAAGAAGAAGCACCACGGTAGAATTTGATCGGTTTAATACCGCCACCATGCACTTCCTTGACCACCATACCCTCGACCTTATTTGAATGGATCGGGGTCAGGGTCATGATATGTACATAGTGGTTAATCTTCTCGTACATTGATTTGTATTCTTCATTCTTTTCATCTTCGAGAGAGATCTTGAACTGGGGTTTCTTTTGATTTATTGTCGCTGCTTCTTTCTTGACTTCTTCTTCTTCAGAACTGTTCTCCCAATCAACATTTATGACCGATTTCTTCTGTTCAACTGTTCCAGTGTTTCTTCCACGACCTCATCCCCGGCCTCGACCTCGGGTGCGAGTTCTGGAGAAACCTTCACCATCTCGCCGTAAGGGAGTGGTGACTAACTGTTGAACAAGAATTTCAGGTTCTTCATCGTCTCGAACTTCTTTTGCTTCATTTGGTACGGTATTTTTGGAGAAGATTGTTTTCTTCGGAGGCGCGTAGTAGGCTGCATCTTCGTGAATTCCGATTTCATGCATGGAGAATGGTTGCAGATCACCTTTGATACACTGCTCTCCTCCTTCATAATATTTTATGCATTGGTGCAGAGACGACGGTACCATCCGGTTCTCATGGATCCACGGCCGACCCAGTAGAGCGTTGAACGATCTCTCATAATCAATTTTATGGAATTTTGCGGTTGTCTTTGCTAAGTCACCGGTCTTCATTAATAGTGTTATCAATCCGAGAGCTCTCTCTCCTTTCTGATTGAAGCCTCTTAATAACATCTTGTCTGCTTCGAGGTCGCGAGCATCAATTTCCAGATATGCTAACGTCCGAAGGCTCATTTTGTTGATTGATGCTCCTGGATCAACTAGCACTCTGGAGAGCGTAAACTTTTCAATAGTGACTGAAATGTATAACGGTCGATTGTCATATGCTGTTCCAAGTAGTAGATCATTGTCCGTGAAGGTAACACCACTATGTTCTTTTAACGACCAAACCTCGTCTGAGGAATTACCGGTCATTTGAGCTAAACAAATTTTTGGATCAAGTAAAGCCTTAATCAGAGTTTCTCTCATCTCCTTTGACAGGATCAGAGTGTCGTAGATGCTCAGTTTGGCTGGCAGCTTCCTAAGATGGGCTAGCACGTTGTAATCCACTTTATTACTAGGCTCTTCAGTCTCTACCCGAATGGGCAATTCTGTTGTTGGGGTTGGCTCTTCCTGAGCAGCCACCTGCTTTCCTTTATCCTTTGGACCCATTCTCGGGGGTAGAACTTTTCCGCTTCTCAAATTAATTTATGTTATTTCTTCTGCATCTTCCGGTGTCTCCTCTTGAATCGAAACGCTGGCTCTTCTGGAGTTGTTTGGAATCTGACGGCTCTAACTCTATCGCAATCGGAGCTCCTCAAAATTCACAAATAGAATTGTTGCTTGGCAAGCTTTCGTAGCCACCCTTGTGAACATCTTCTCCTTCGTCGTGGTTGTTGAGGTTTAGTATGATTTGAGAATCGTTATTCATATTTAAATCGATATCCGGGTTAGGTTGGTTGTCGCTAGTTACGTAATTGTTAGAAACAGTCAGAATGTAGCCAACGCCATAACTCTTATCATTATAAGATCCCGCCGGGGTGAGCAAATAATCATACAGAGTCAGTGGTCTGAGGAATTTCTCCCCTGAATCAGAAACAACCATCCTAGTAAAAGTAGCCCCTCGTCTAGCCTTTGGAGCCTCGGTCTTCTCTTTTTTTACGATCTTTTCCACCTTCTGGGGTGGTTCTTCAATCGCAAGCGATAGTGCTGGCTCGACAGGTTTCAAACTTTGAGTTGAAGCGCACACCGAAGCGGTCTAGATGTGACCCAAAATTTTCTTTAAAGACTTTGTCCGGACAGTACTCCATCCATCGTGGGTCGTGTACGGGTCTATTAGAACAATATAATCCGTTGAAATAACATTGATGAAACATCCTTTTTGGGGTTCTTTCTTGTATTCCTTTGGGATTCTTATGTTCCCTCTCCGGAGATTATCTTCGAGCCAATTTTTAAAAGTGAAACAGTCTTCAATCTTATGTCCAAGCATCCCGTGGTAAGGGCAGTAGTTCGGATGACCTTTCTTGTCGACTTCTTCTGGCCTCCTGGGCTATGGCAACTGAAAATCGGGTGTCTTCATCAAACTGCAAAACATTTTAGCCACTGCTTCAGTTTTGAAGGGGTAATCCTTGTTCAGAAGTTCCTTCAGGGGACGTGACGGACGAGGCAGTGGTTGATCATGCTGCCATGGCTGATAGCTCGGTCGAGGCTGTTGATAGTCCTGCTGAGGCTGTTGATAAATCTGTTGTGGTTGTTGGTAAGTCCGTTGCGGTGGTTGATAACTAGGCTGTGGCCTCTCTGGCTGTATTTGCACCGGCTGCTTACCTTTATCGACTGCCGCAACGTTCCCAGATTTCTTTTCGAATGCTTTCATGGGCTTCTGCTTATCAGTCTTGTCGATGAAACTAAGCTGTTTTGCTTCCTCTTGCAAGCTCCCGGCCTTGCTAAGAAACTTCTCGAAAGTCTTAATTGTAAATCCTTTAAGGAGAAGTGCTATCGGGTCATGAATACTCTTAAGTAGGATACCAACTGCATGTTGTTTCTGTAGCTGTGGTTCACACTTCATGCTTAAATTCCTCCATCGAAGTATGTAATCCACCAAAGATTCGTTCGGTTTCTGTTGCTCCACCACTAGATCACCGATAGTGATGTGGTGTCGAGCCCCGACAAACCACTTAATGAAGAGGTTTTCTAACTCTGAGAAGGTTTTAACTGAATCATTCGGCAATTCTGCGTACCAATCGAAGGCAATCCCTGACAAGCTGCTGACGAACTGACGAAAGAGTAAAGCATCGCTCCCACCGGAGTTGCAGCAACTAGCACGAAAATGTGTGACATGCTGTCGGGGGTTTCCCGCACCATCAAAAGTCTTGAACAGAGGTGGTACAAAGCCCTTCGGGTATTGGACTACATCAAATTCTTCAGGGTAAGGTCTACCCGTCTGAATAGATGCTCCGCTCTTAGACTGTGCTAAGGCTTCTCGCACCTGCTGTTCTACCATGTTCTTGATATCCTTCTCGGGAATCATACTTTGCGCAGAATCCTTCTTCGGCTGTTCATCTCCATTAATAGACGTAACCTCTTTCCCTCCATCTGCAATGTGAATGATCTCTGGGGGTGTCTCCTTTTGTGGTTGAAGCTAACTCTGGAGAGTGGCTAAGGCGGCAGCCATCTCTTCCATTTTCTTTGCCATCTGAGAAATTATATCATCTTTCTCATGAAGACGTGCTCTCATTACTTCTGGCTCATGTCTTTCTGAAGTTGGCAGAACTCCTTGCAAAGCTGACGATGCTCGGGTCTTAACCATGTTGATCTCGGCATACTCTTCATCCATAAATTCTGATAAATCAACTTCTGTTCCCAAATTTTCTCCTCTTTCTCTTGCTAACTGTCGGATGTCCGTTCTTAGCTTTCCTATAGCATCCTCAAGTGGTCTCTTCCAAACGGTTTTGCTGTTGTCACGTGATGACCGTTGAATTTCCTTTTCAGGAATTTCCTTTAATGCAGTAGCACTTTCTTCTGATTCAGGTCTCCTGATGAGATTCTTCTTCCCAGAACACTGCACCGGTATCGGTTCAGCAATAATAGGTTGCCACACCATCCTTCTTGCAGTAGAAGGCCTAGGACCAGATGGTCTGTCGGTTGTGCGTCGGTAGGTGGTGTCCTCCTTAATATGGTGACTGATATGACAACAGGCAAACTTCTTTCACTAGCTCACACCTTCTTCCTTGGTCTCTCTGGGGCAGTAACGGGGTCTACTCGAGGTCCAAGGCGGAATCTAGCTGGCACTTGTCCCATTCTTCTTAGGATCTCTGATACGAGGAATCTTTCTTTCTTAGCTAGTTTCTTTATCATAGCTTGCAGCCGGTTAAATGGCGTAGTCTTGACCCTCTTCCTCTTGCAGTCACTATAGTATACAGGTCGGGGTAATGCAGCGGCGATCCTCCGGACATCTTCCTCATCCGATGCAGCAAAGAGGGGGTGAAACCTACTTCCTTCCAACAGAGGTGAATACTCGGGCAATTCTTCCTCTTTCTCAGAAATCTATTCCAGGAAGGCCACTTCAGCAGCCTTGGCCTTCTCGATCCTGGCGATCTTTCGGCTTCTATTTCTCCTTTGAGTCCGAGTTAAGGGTGCAATTCTTGAACTGGACCCTATCTCGAAGACGGAAGGTATTGTAGCAACCTCTGTACCCTCCACGGTGACAGGCTCATCACAGATTTGGATTTCCTTCCCCTTTAGTTTGGTAGGAGCCGGGGTAGGTGCAGAGATGACTAGACCGATGGGGGTAGAGACAACAGTCCTCCTATGAACAGCAGTATTTCTTTCAGTTGAGACCCTTTGCAGGGAAGGGAATTCTATAGTCGACTTCAGGTTAAACTCAATCATAGGCTCCTCAGTTTCTGATACTTTGTTCATTAGGGTGAACAGAGTAACATTTGCGAACTTAACATTCGTATTGTCGAATCCTAGTCCAAAGTGAATGATCCCATTGTCAGGCAGCTCATCCTTGTAGACAGCCAAGTCTAGTCCATTGGTGAAGGAGAAAATCAACTTTGGTGCAGACATTTTCTGCAGGGTAGATTCTAAGCGTCAATTTCGATTTATGCTTCCTTTCGTCGGGACGAAGAAAGAGAGGAAATTCTTAAAAAGAGTCTAAACACAATACTATTTATCTTTTCTTTTCTTTAATTTTATTTACAAGGTATTTTAGATTCTGTCTTTATTCGTTCATTTGTGAAAAAGAGTTCATTAGAGGATTGACTCGTTAAGAATGAGATAATTAAAGGAAGAGGTTTAGGAAAGGTAAAGGACCCAATCCAGAACTTGGAAAGGAAGAGAAAGTCTCGTAAGACTTCTCAACTCGAAGGACCGCTCCTAAGCTAACACCTATTGGGGTTTACCTCGCATCTTTAGAGAGGTAACAAAAAGGAGGATTTCAGAACATCTCTATTTAGGGATGTCTAAACAGTGGCTCCAAAATCCAAGGGAGTTGATTATACCCGCTCAAGACAGAAATGAATGTGGTATTTCAACGGAAGAATGGTAGCTTGGTCTAGTGGGGTATGGACTCACTACAGATTTATGAAAGCAAAACCATCTGATCAAAATGGAGAGAGGAACTAGTCCCCAGCGGAGTCGCCAGAAATTGTACGGCTTATTTTTTTTAGGTTGTGTTTTGAAAAGGGGGTCGCCTACAAAAATTGTCGGCGAATTTTAGGTTTTTAATATATAATTTGAAAGTACTATTTGATTTTGAAAATAATTTTAAGTTTAAAATTTTAAGATATGAAATCAAACCGATCTCACATTTCAAATAGTTTATATAAATGAGCACCACACCACAAACCGTGTATCTATCCAGAAGAATAGACACACTGTTTGATGATGGGGCCCGATTAAATAAACTAGAAGATTTATGACATCTGTTTGTTTTGCGAACCAATTTTATAAGCCGACAAGTTCCCCTGCTTAATATAAAGGAATTAAGCAAGGTTTATATTACCTGGGTTCTTAAAGTTCCCTATAAGGGCAAGCTCCTATAGTTAATTACATCTTAAATGACGGGAAACACTTAAGAAAACTCTCGATAATTATTAGTGGTTTTGCTCTCAAAAATTTCAAAGTTTAAGGTTTTCAAAGGATTGAATTTTGGAATTTCAAAAGGGATTAGCTCAAATTTGGAACAATTAATTTTAGGGATCCAAAGGAAGAGAAGTAGGAGAAGTTGAGGATCCAAGAAGAATCTTGGCAACTTCCCAAACTATCATATTGTTTGGCTTCAACTTAAGAGTTTATTTAATGTTGCAATCCTGCCAATTTTAATTAATTAGGACTTATATTTGTATGACATAATCACACAAGTAACCTCGAAGATGTGAGGGTTTATGTCGTATCAAACGACTACCTCAGAATCCTAAGACCGGTTAGGGCTTAATTTGCATAATATGATTATGCAAATGCCTAACAGAAAGTTGAGGATTTATGTTGCACTAGGCAAACTACCTCGAAATCCTATGGCTTGTTATTTAAAACTAGGAAAGGTTTTGTTGATGTAGATTCCAGTTTTGCTGACGACGATGGCCGTGCTGCCTACTATGCTCCAAGCTCCATATTGTTGCAGAGGTTTAGTTTTAGAAATTGAAATTCAGGAGATGAGAGAAGTGTTTTGGTTCATAAAAGTCTTAAGGTCCAAATGTTTTTAATGTTTTAATTAAAACAAATCTTAAAGTTGGTTAAACAGAACCGATTAAGATCCCACGGTTCCGTCATCCCGGTACTATTATTTTTATCGGATTCACTTAGTCCAGATGAATTTGCTAAACTCAACTGAATGAGTTCCACACTTTTATTTAGACCATGGGAAATCCCGTTAGCAACACGTGGGTTACATCATCCGAGGTATTCCCGATCATCCAATGAGACGTTTTAATTTAGTTGTAGTTGTAGTTTTGTTGTTCTGTTTGTGATTAAATTTTGAGTTGTTTTATATTTTGAATAGTATGGCGGTGAATTTCATCTTGTTGTGAATTTTAATTTAGTTTTGGGTTTCAATTTGGTGGCTATCCTAAAGGTTTCAATTTTTATGCAGGGTGACATTCTTGTTTATCATGCAAGAGAAGTAAAGTACAGTGCAGGTAAATAAATTGCAATGATATAAAAGCGTACCTGGTAAGCATTCCTATTTATTTTCTCCTGCACTTAAAACACATGTTAAAGCATTTATATAATTTGCAAGAAAACACCTAGGTAAAGCTAAGGGAAGGCTTTGGTTTTGAACCAAAATCTTAATCCTATAGCTAGTCAATTCCTATGACGTATAGGTTCTTATGTTTTGTTAAGGATGATTTTCTTCACCAAAGAACAATTAAATTCAGTTGTTCTTCTAAAACATTTCATCATATTGAGAAAGTGCTTAGGACGAATCTTAAACATCTTTTCAATACTTCTGAGATTATTTTGAGTCCAAATGAATCTTATTGTATTGGTAAATTGATGATCCAAGAATTCAGTTAAGTTTTATTTCTTGCTCTGAGAACTAGGGTGTTTGATTATCCTATGAGTGAAGTGACATTTCACTTAATGCTTTATTTAAGAGTTATGATAATGAAAGCCTTTTGGGGCAAATTAATTTGTTGAAGGTTTTAACAATCTTTAATTAGAAAATTGGAATTGATGATTTAAAATGATTTGGTTTAGTTATAAAATTTTAATTAATGATTTTAAGTTTGGAATAGTGTTCAAGTTGTTTCAATTCAATTAAATCTTTATATTTTAATGATCTTAATATTTCAAATTAGTTTTAATGTTTTAAATTTGTTTAAGTTGAAAGAGGTGTTTAAATCATTTATTTTTATTAAATTTTAATGACTTTATTTGGATTAATTGTAATATTTTAGGTTGATTTTAATTAGTTTAATTTTTTTAATACATTTTTATTATAAATTGTTTTGATATTGATTTTTTAATGTTTCAAATTTGTTTTAGGTTTGTTTTCAAATGATAAATTAATTTTATTGTTCTCAATTTAATTTAATTAGGTTATTAAATCACTTAATGTTTTAAGCTTTAATTTAATTAAGGGTTATTTTCTTTTTAATCATTAAATTCAATTATCATTTTAAGTTTAATTAAGAGTTAAATATTATTAAAGTGATTCATTTAGGGATTTTAAATTCAGGAATTGATATCTTCTAAGTCACATCCCTAATAATCCAAAATTTTAATTATCCTCCCAAAATTTAAATGATTTAATTAATTAAAGTTCCATTTTGATATTTTCAAAGTGACTAATGGATTTCTACCCCTTTATTCCCTAAGTTTCAATCATCCATGAGAAAGTTAAAATTAGATATTTTACCCTCCCTTTTGATTAGACCTAACCATTAATTAGGGTTGAAATCCTTAATTACCTTTATGCCCTTTTAATCTTATTCAATTCATAACTCACTAAATTGAGCTCAAATGAACTTGAGATTTTTATATCACTTCACTCACATGTCAATTAAGATATTAGAGGAGAAAATGTGATTTTTCTGTTTTTAATTTAATTTATATATTTATTTTAGTGGAAAGTAAGGATTTTCAATGAAAATTCAATAACATGGCCAGGGTAAAGTTTCTATCCTTAAGAAAATTATGGGATGTTCCTACTGACCAAAGGACCACCTAGACCAATTTTGGTGGTTTTTTTAATTATATTTTATTTATTATAATTATTTTGAGTTTTATGGTATAATTAATTATAAAATAAAATTAAAGTTAAAAATTAAGTTTTATATTTTTTTAAATCCTCGTACCTCAAGGAGTCCAGGAGAAACAAATTTTGGATTTTTTCGATTTTTCTTTGATTTATTAGAATTAATTTAGTGAAAATGTTGGAAATTCATTTTTTAATATTAAAAAAATGTCCTAAGCCTTTAAAATTTAATTTCTTAACCTGTAGACTTGAGAAAAATATTTGGTTTCTTCTTAAGTGATTAGGAGGCAAAATGTGACATTTTTGTAATTTTTATTATTTTTAAATTATTAAAATATTAGAAATATGATTAAAAATGAAAATTTTTAGAAAATTCAAATTTTAATTTTCTTAGACTCCTCTGATATCAGAGAGCCCACAAAACCATTTTGGTGAATTTTTGAAGTGTATTTTAGGTTTTATGAGTTTTTAAAGTTTAAAAATGGCCATACAACCTAAATGATCCATTTAGTGGGTTAAATTACTTCCAATTGACTTCAAATTTTTATGTGAGGTTCTTTGCATCCTAAATGAGAGTAGAGAATTGATTTCAAGTAATTTTGATGTGTGATTACTCCTAATTAATTAGAATTTAATTTTAGTATTTTAGGCTAATTAGGGTTATTCTTAAGGAATTAAACCAAACCATAATTTTCATAGAGTCCTCTAGTCCTAAGATACTTCCCCTAATTTTTCTAGAATTCTCTAAGCAACATGCTAATTACTGGAATTAAAATGGCAAAACAGACACATAAATTTAGAAAATCAATATCTTGCCATAGAAAAGGCCTCTGGCCTTGGAAAATTCAGGGAATGTACCCAAGAACAGAGGCTACAAAAGCCCTATAGTCTCATGAATTGTATGCATGCATGGAGAATTAAAATACTGAAATCAGTAAATAATTAATCAAAAATAAAATACTTAACAAAACAACTTAATTCTTTTTCCACATTATTCTCCACTATTCACTGAGCAAGAGGGTATTTTTATTTTAATTTTGTGATTTTTCTACACAAAGATATGAATTTTTGAAGTTTCTGGTATTTAAATAAATAAAAAATACCCAATTTTTCTATTTAAACCAGTCAGCGCCGCGTCAACCTCGACAACTCCGAAGCTCCACATGGCGCATTCCCATTCGGCGCCGCCATCTGACTCAGCGCCACGCGGCCCGCGGTTCATGCCCCATTTCCTGGTTCGACGCGATCTGGGCTGTTCATTCGATACACACACGAATGGATGGCATCCGTTCATTATCCCCAGGCTTCCCAACCCGAGAGCCGTCCATCTTCTAGTCTTAATATCTCACTCGATACTTAACCAAATTAAACGTTCTTATGCTCTATGAACTCGTCTTGACAAGACGAACATATCTATATGGCTAACATGCATTGAAATTGATCCAAACAAAATAGAGAATTGTTGGAAGTTCGGGTTAAAGAGAAGTTCACATACCTTGGTTCAGGAGGTGAGGCCTCGACTGAATGTGCTCGGCACGTTTGTTGGAGCTGGAGGAGCCTAGGGATGAAGCCTCTGGTCCTGGTGAATTGTCTAGACTCGATTTCCACCAAGCCCGATTTCAAAGCTTGGCCGATAGAAATCATGGCTAGTCTGGTGAGGGGGCTTTTGCTGGGGGATTTCTTCTCTTTGTCTGGTGAAGGTGTAGAGTCAATCAATTTGGGGATTGGCTCACTGTAGTGAAGTGTCCTAGTTTTAGGCTTGAAATTGAACTCAAAAATTGAGCTCGCGAGAGGGAAATTAGGGCTGGATTTCAGTGGGGATCAATTGCTCTATGCTAGGAGAAGGGTCTGGAATGATTTTGGCAGAGTTTTGGTATGGTTTGGTTTAGCACCTTCTTTGGCCGAGAGGTGGTGATGCTTAAATAGACATAGCTGAAGGGCTTCCCAGGGGGAGTTAAGGCTTGGGATCAGCTTCTCTACGCAAGGGAAGAACAGCCATGGGGTCCAATTGAGTTGGGACAACTCAACAAGGAAGAATTTGAAATTTTGGCTCACATGGAGCTCTCAGCCATGGCGTTTTCCGGCGACCCGTGCGGTCGGCCGGCGAGGTCGGGTCACCCTCGGGGTCGTGGAGGTCAGGGCTTGATGTTTGTGAGTTTAATTGGCTTTGGCCATGTGTAAAGTGGTTTGATTAAAATGGAAAGGGGAGGGGTTATTTTGAGCTTGATTTAGTCAACCCATGGAAATGGGCTTGGTGCACCCACCAAGGCCTGATTTTGGGCTAAAAGGAATCATTTGGGTCAGCTAAGAGAAGGTGGCGAGGTCTCTATCCATGGTGAGGTGGCTAAGCTTGGTTTAGAGTGTATCATAAATGGGGTTAAAAAGGTTTAGTGAAGGGTTAAGAAAGAACCCCCTCCTCTTGCCATTTATGGCTTGGTGAGGTGTCAAGGCTCTCATGGCTTCATATGGCTTTTGAATGGTTTCATTTGGCTTGCACATGGCTTGGGAAAAGGTTGGCTTATTTTCATAAAAATGGGTTTTGGCATTTTTGATAAATTTAGGGGAGATTGGCATGTGTCTTGATTTAGAATAATTTGATTATTAATTGGAACTTAGGGATGGTTTTAATTGAATGCATGATGAAGAAGAGTGTCATATGGATTTTAGAATGGATTTTTGGGCTTTTTAAATTTGGTGAAGATGGGCTTTTAAAATGCTTTAGGAAGGTGGGCTTTTAGGTTTTTTAAAACAAATTGATGGATGAAAATTTGGTGAAGGGTTGGGTCAAATAAATGTTGCAATTGGTTTAAGAATGTGACATGAGTAATTTGGAACAAATTTAGGATGATTTTGAGTTGAATTAGATTTAATTTGGGTCTTTTTGGTAATGGGGCCAAAGTGGGTCATATTGGGCTAACTTGGGCTAAGGTCGGCTAGTGTTAGTTTTGATGTAAAATTAATGTTGAGAAATGTTTATCGGGGTGTAACAAAGAGTTTTTTAACTTTGGTTGGGTTTTGATCTTGAGATTTGTGCCCATTTGGGTTCATGATTGATTTAGGCCAAATTAGGGATTTTTTTTGGGTTAGGCTTGGGTGGAGTTTGGTTTCAAATTTGGGGCAAATCATGTTAGTGTTTTATTTGTGGGGATATTAGAAAGGTTTTAGAAAATATTTGGGGCTAATTCGAGTTATGTTGGGTTAGTTTGGGCTAAGTTTAGGTCATGGGCCAAAATTGGGCTTTAAGCTTCAAATTGAAATTATATCCACATGTTGATAAAATTGAGTTTGGATTTGGTTTAAATTGATATTGGGGACATTAAATTGAATTTTAGGATTGAATTGGATCAAAATTGAGGTCAATTGGAGTGGTTTGGTTGGACATTGGGCTCTCTTAGGTTAAAAATAGGTCAAATTGGTGGTTTTGGTAAAAGTGGGCTAAATTGATAAAATTGTCTTAAGGTGTAGTTGAACAAAATGAAATTGGGAATATTTGGGATTTTTTGGAATTTTTTTAGAATTGTTTGAGAATTTTCTGAATTTTTGGAATTTTTGGGTTAAAAGAGTATTTTGGATATTTGGAGGGTATTGGGGGGTATTTTGAAAATTTTGGTATATTTGACCAAGGATGATCAATTTAGTGGTGGGAAATGTTTAGGACTGATTTTGAGGAATTTTGGGTAATTTAGGTAATTTTAAAAATTTTGGACAATTTCAAGGGCATTTGTTAGGCTTGGTGGGTTTAGGACCCCAGGGGGAGGGGGGGGGGGCAAAAATTGAAATTTAGGGAAAATGAAGATTAATTAGTTGTGAGTAAAATGGGACCATTTTGGTTGAGCCATGAGGCCATATTAAGCTCACAAGAGCTATGAGAGGACTCATTTTAGGCACTCAATATGTTGTTCCTAACCCTCTTAGCAAGGGGCTTAGGGGTTAAGGTCCATCTATATGAGTTTCCTACATGAGTTAGGAAGCCAAGTTAGGTAAGGGTGGTTTTAGGATTTGGAATGTGTGTGAGAGTGTGGTGTGTGCAAGCTTGTCCTCACTAAGACTAGGACATCCAGCGTAATCCTAAGGCCAAAGAGTCCTACAGGAACCTCATCCTTTAAACCTCCACATATTGATTTTAACCCTCCAAGTGGTCTGGGGGTTTACAATCAAACATGTGGGGTTTGAAGGGAGTCAAGAAGTGTTTTGAATTTCTAAGTGGCGGGTCCCATTTCTAGTCCTTTAGGATAGTCGAAGGGAAAACCTATGGCTAGATCCTAAGTACTAAGGAGAGAGATCAGACCTCACCAAAATTGAGGTCAACAACTATCTCATATTCTCTCCACTGCACTTGATAATCATCATTTATCTTGTTCCTTACTTCTAGTCCCTCTACTCTGGTGTTCAACCTTTCCAACTGATCCATAACATCATGCAGAGTAGGCTCTCTAGATGTAGATGGTCTCTCATGACTGGAAGAAGGCTGATCAGCTTTCTTACTCCACTTCCATCCTACATGGGCTTCATAGGTTTTCAAATTTAGTTTAGTAATGGGCTTCAGGGGATAGATCACCCCATCATTATCTTCAATTGCTACACCTGACAGAATGCACAAGGCATGAATCAGGCTGGGGTGTCCTAGTCCACCAGTAGTCTCTCCTTTTGAACTAGTCAAAATACTTTTATGAATAATTGCCCCAATATTTATATTCTTCATGTTCTGAATACAGTAATTCAGAACAACTCTATCTATGGTAACTTTACTGTGATGGTTGGTAGGCAAAAGTCTTACATAAATGAAATAGTGTCAGGCTTTTGATACAATATTCAGAGTAGAATAGGGGAATTTAACTTTTAGCCTTTGTTTAACCTTCCACTCCCCTTTTTCATCAGTCAAAAAGTTTATAATCATATCCAATGCTTCATTCGTAATAAGAAAATTTTTGTATTCACAAGAAAAATGTGCTCTTAACTGATAAAATGCATTAATGCGAGCAGGGGTAAATTCATCCATTTGGCCTCTAACCAATATGTATTCACTCTCAGAATAATACATATTTGCATAAAACTCTCTAATAATACCCAGCATCACTTCAACAGTGAAATAACAGAAAATCTCCTATTGACGATTCGCAATAAGTTCTTCAAGCATACCTCCAGGATTTGCAAAAGGCATTCTCTTGAACGCATTTCTTATTGCTAATAAATTTACTAAAGCGTGAATAAGCCTTGAGATTCACAAATTTGCAAATTTTCTCTTCCCTTTCAAAATTCTTAGAGCCATTTGTCTAAAAATACCTAATTTATCCAAATTAATTTTAAAATTGCAATGTAATGAACTCCAAAGTAAATTTAAAAAGATAAGAACTGTAAATCCATGAAAAATCTCCAAAGTTTCTCCCAAAACTTCAAAATTTCAAATCTTCCTAATGTAGGAGATTTCCACGGTCAAAATCGAAAAATTTTAAGTTAAAGTGTAGCTCTTATCTAGAGATGAAATCGGAACTTTTCTGGCCACGAAATCGCTTCAAATCCAAATGCTAGTGAGCCTTAGGTGCGAAAATCGGCCTTGACTGGAGGTAGAAGATGATGGTTTGGGCAAAAATGGCTGGTCCCAGGGTTAAATCGTGAAAATTTGGAGTTTTAGGCCTTTTTCCTGGTCTAAAGCTATCCGGCGCTAGCGGCAACGCCGTTCAGCTCATTATTCTGCTCTAATGGCCAAACTCTCTGTCTTTTGGCACGGTCCGTCGCTGGTGAAAGTGTCGTTCGGCGCCAGTTCAAAAACAGGGCTTCCGATTTTCTTTTGCAATTTTGATCTTTTCAAGCCCTCTCCAACGTCTAATTAGTCTAATTAAGCATTGAATACATTCTAAAGCCATGTCAAATGATATTTTTTAACACAAACAACACAAAATATCACTTTAATATAAAATCCAAGTGTCAGACACATACACATAACACTAAACATTACACATCATCAAGCCATATAATTCTAAAATTCAGCAAAAATCACAACCACAATACAATAACGTTGAAAACTAAATAAGAAAGCAAGTCCAAATATAACATCCAAGCAAAGCAATCAAAGTAAAGAAATCAGATACACAAACACAGAAATACAATAATCAGGTCTTCATTCTTCCTCCGAACTATCATCAACTCTAAGATCTCCAATTGATTGAGCGTGAACGAACAAATTGTAGAATAAACAAAATAGAAATTCTTCAGTAGAATCCTCTTCAATCCAACCTTTCATTTTCATCAATCGCGTCAAACTTCCTTCAATATATCCAGAATGATCAAAGTGCTCCTTCATCCTCCAATACAGATGCTCAAAGAAATCAGATAGATTATTGATTACATTCATCAGTTGTTGTACTTCCTTCTCCAATTTCTTAATTTTCTTTAAGATAATCTGTGAACTTTCAGGAAAGTAAGGAGGAATAGGTGTTGACCTCTGAGATGGTTGATCTTCAATAATGCTCATGTCATTCATATCACCAACTGCCTGGTTACTATATGCATCTGCTGGGTTTATAGGCTTCCAAGGTAGAAGTACTCTTTCCCAGTTCTCATATGGCACTTGTGATTGACTGCAGAGGAGAAATATGGTGGAAGGATTTCCAAGCCCATACTTAGATCCGTGAACAACAATCCCAAAACAGATTTGACAATTATTGAACCAACATCAATAGGCATCCCCATTTGAGTACAGTAGTTCAGAATAGCACACTCCTTAGTTACATTACTGATTTTCATAGTTGGGAGCAAATTTGCACATATGAAAAAATGTAAGTGTTTCGATGTAGGATTTAGTAGTGTGGTCGAGAAACTTACATACTTGTTATCTCTCATCTCCCATTCATCACTTTCATCCGTCAGATATTTACATATATCATTCATATTGTCCTTCGTCGGGGCAAAATTTGAATAGTGGTATATTGACACATTCTCAATCATGTATAAATCATTAATCATTGCAGGAGTAAATGAGACAAACCTACCTTGCACATAGACTGATCATTGGTTTATTCCATGAAGATTTGCGTAGAGCTCCTTCACAACCGGGACAACTACGGCGGTAGTAGTATAACACAATACTGCCTAACATCTCTGAACAATAATTTCATCAATTCTAGTCGTAGGAGAATTCGTACCTCGATTCACAAAGCCTTGCTCCTTAATCAATCTTATTTTCTAGATATTTGTGTTGAATAGACGCTGCGCCTCAAAACTGACGAACTTTCTACGGTTGAAAGCTTCAAATCTTGAAGTTTCCATCTATTTGGAATCCATTTGGACGAGATTTGAGATCTTCCTCTTTGTTCCTTTAGTAGTTCCTGCGTCTATGGGCGGTTTTTGGAAGTTCTAATGGAAGATTTACCGCCTAGATCCGCCAAAACTCAAACTTAAAGATGAGAAACTGTTTTCTGAACAGCGGCACTGTTCGGCGCTGATAACAGCGTCATTCGGCGCTATTTCAAATTTTGCCAAACTTCACTTTATCCAAATTCTTTCCAAAATTTGGTTCGATTCATTTCATAAATGTTATTAGTGATAATTAAGGAAGAATAGGACTTAATTAAGTAACAAACAAACACAAATAACACATCAAACAAAGCAAACACGCATTAAAGCACTTAGTTTAACGTCGTCAGCTCGACATAACTTCCAGTTATTCAGGTTGATCCAACATTAAAACCTCTTTAAAATTAGGTCTATTGCCTTCAAAATATGGTTTTAATCTTTGGTCGTTAACTTTGAATATTCCTCCAGATTTAGGGTCTTTGATAATCACAGCTCCAAATTGATATATTTTTACGACAATGAAAGGTCCTGTCCATCTAGATTTCAGTTTTCCAGGAAATAATTTCAATCTTTTATTGCATAATAAAACTTTTTGTCATGGTTCAAATTCCTTTTTGACAATCTTCCGATCATGGCATATTTTTCTTCTTTCCTTATATATTCTATCATTATCATATGATTCATTTCTGATTTCTTCCAATTCATTCAATTGTAACAGTCTCTTCACACCAGCTTCTTTCAAATTAAAATTCAATTTCTTTATCGCCCAATATGCTTTATATTCTAATTCAACTGGCAAGTGACAGGTTTTTTCATAGATTAATCTGTAAGGGGACATTCCTATAGGAGCTTTATAAGAAGTTCTGTATGCCCATAAAGAAGTATCTAGTCTAGCAGACCAATCCAATTTCTCAGGATTAATGACTTTCTCCAAAATTCATTTAATTTCACGATTAGATATCTCTACTAAATCATTAGTTTGGGGATGATAAGCTGTAGAGATTATATGCATAATATTATATTTTTCCACCAATCTCTGAATCAGATTATTCTTAAAATGTGATCCTCCATGAGTGATAATTACTTTAGGCATTCTATATCTTGTGAAAATATTTTTCATTAAAAAACCTCAAAACACTTCTAGCATCACACTTAGGTAAAGCTATTGCCTCAATCCATTTTGATACATAATCAACAGCAATTAGTATATATATATTTCTAAATGAAGGTATAAATGGTCTCATAAAATCTAATCCTCATGCATAAAAAATTTCAATTTCCAAACTGAAATTTAGAGGCATTTCATTTCTTCTAGATATATTGCCTATTCTCTGACATCGATCACAAGTTTTGATAAATCTATAAACATCTCTGAAAAGTGTAGGCCAATAAAATCTAGATTGCAAAATCTTATGTGCATTTCTATCAATTCCGAAATGTCCTCCAAATTCATAATCATGACATTCTCGAATAATTATTTCAATTTCTTCATTAGGCACACATCTCCTAATAATAAGATCTTTACATTGCTTGTACAAATAAGGATCGTCCCAGAAATAAAACTTAGTATCATGTTTAAATTTTTTTTGCTGTTGCATTGTTAAATCATGTGGTAAAATATTACTAACGACGTAGTTTAAAATATCAGCATACCACGGTAAATTTCCTTCAGTAATATTGTATAATTGCTCATTAAGAAAAGTTCCAGTAATTTCCTTTTAAAGACATCTAAATTAGGTTGTTCAAGTCTAGATAAATGATCAGCTATTTGATTATCGACCCCTTTTCTATTAATGATCTCAAAATTAAATTCTTGCATTAAAAGCATCCATCGATTCAGTCTTGGTTTTGCATCCTTCTTTTGCATTAAATATTTAATAGCAAAATGATCAGTATGCACTATACATTTAGCTCCAATTAAGTAAGATTTAAATTTTTCAAAGGCATAAATGATCGCTAATAACCCTCTTTCAGTAGTGGTGTAATTAATTTGAGCATCAGTAAGAGTCTTACTATCGTAGTATATAACTTTAAACATTTTGTCATGTATTTGCCCTAAAACAACTCCAATAGCATAATCGCTAGCATCGCATGTTAATTCAAATGGTTTCTCCCAGTCAAGTGAAACTATTATAGGTGTAGCGATTAATTTTTCCTTTAATAGATCGAAAGCTTTTAAGTATTCATCGTTAAAATAAAACTTCCTATCTTTTTCCAAAAGTTGGCTTAGAGGCTTAGTAATTTTTTAAAATTCTTTAATATATCGCTTGTAGAATCTTACATGTCCCAAAAAGCTTCTTACCCCTCTCACAGCTGTTGGAGGTGGTAATTTTTCTATAATTTGAATCTTCGCAGGATCTACTTCCATGCCATATTCAGATATTTTATGCCTAAGCACAATTCCTCCTGCAACCATAAATTGATACTTTTCCCAGTTTATAACTTAATTTGTTCTTTCGTATACCTCTAAAATTATTTCTAAGTTGCATAGGCATGCATCAAATGAATCTCTGAATACTGATAAATTATCAATAAACACTTCTATTCCATCATATTTTAATTTGCTAAATATGGACGTCATACATCTTTGAAATGTTGCAGGTGCATTACATAATCCAAGGGGCATTCTTCTAAAAGCAAAAGTTCCAATAGGGCTAGTAAATGTAGTTTTCTTTTGATCCTCAGGAGCAATAGGTATTTGGTGATAACTGGTATATCCATCTAAAAAGCAATAGTACTTGTGTCCAGCAAGTCTGTTTACCATTTGGTCTAAAAATGGTAAAGGAAAGTGACCTTTTCTGGTGGCGGCATTTAATTTTTTTATAATCAATACATATTCGCCAACCAGTGACTTGTCTTATCGATATAATTTCATTTTGATCATTAACGTTAACAGTCACTCTTCCTTTCTTAGGAACACAATGAATTGGACATACCCAAACACTATCAGAAATATGATATATAATTCCAGCATCTAACCACTTTAAAATCTCTTTTTTTACCACTTCTTTCATTATTTGGTTTAATCTCCTTTGTGGACCAACTCTAGGTTTATGTTGTTCATTCAACAAAATTCTGTGCATATAGATCGATGAACTGATTCCTTTAATATCAGCTATGGACCAACCAAAAGTCTTTTTGTATCTTTTTAAGGTGTCCAATAATTTTTCTTCTTGATATTCATTTAAATTTGAAGATGCAATGACTGGTAAAGTAGATGATTCTCCTAAAAACATATACTTCAAATGATTAGGGAGAATTTTCAGCTCATCTTCAGGGGGTTTAATGATAGATGCAATTAAACTTTTATCCCCATTTTTCATAGTATCCAATCTTTCAAAATTTTCCTGAACAAATTATAACTTTTAATTCTTCATATCATCCAAATCATCTTCACTTTCACTTTCATATTCATCCTCACATTCCATATTTTCCTCAAATACTTCTTTAAAATGATCTTCTCTCAAATAATCACAGATTTTCATTCGAAAACACTCATCATCTTTTCCAGTTGAAGGGTATTTTATATATTTTAGAATATTGAAAGTTACCTCTTGGTCATTAACTGTCATATTAATTCTCCTTTTTGAAAATCGATCATAGCTCTCCCAGTAGCAAGGAATGGTCTTCCCAAATTAATTGGAATTTCTTTATCTTCCTTCATATCTAATACAATAAAGTCCACAGGAAAGATAAATTTATCCACATTTACTAATACATCTTCCACAACTCCTTTAGGATAAGTGATACAACGATCAGCTAGTTAAAAAGTCACAGATGTAGGTGAAATTTCTCTTATTCTCAATTTTTTGAAAGTTGATAAAGGCATAAGGTGAATACTAACTCCAAGATCACATAAAGCTCTTCCGAAAAATTTGTCACCTAAAGCACACGGGATAGCGAAACTACCTGGGTCTTTAGGTTTTTCAGGAGGCCTCTTCTGAATTATTGCACTACACTCACCGCTAAGTGCAATAGTCTCGTGGACTTTGAACTTTCTTTTCTTTTTAAGAATATCCTTCATAAACTGTGCATAATCAGACATCTGCTCTAATGCCTCAATAAAGGGAATATTAATCGTTAATTTCTTAAGAATTTCCAAAAACTTTGCAAATCTGTTATCCCTATTCTGTTTCTTTAGTCTTTAAGGAAAAGGAGGAGGTGGTTTTTCAACAGTTATCTTCATTGGTTCTAGCAGATATTCATCTAGATATATCTTATTAGAACCTTTCTCAATATCCACTTCCTCTCTTTCAACTTCTACTTCTTTTTGAACTCTTGGTTCTAATTCTTTTCCACTCCTTAATTAAATAGCCTTAATTTGCTCCTTATTTTGATCTTTTGGGTTGATCTCAACATTGCTAGGAAGATTCCTAGAATGTCTATTATTAAGCGCAGTAAAGATATGTCTCAATTGATTCTCAATGTTTTTCATTGCAACATTTTGAGCTTGAATCTGATTACCCATATTCAGAATCATTTCTTTAGTAGACAACTTATTTTTCTTAACTTATTGATTACTATTAAAACTAGGAGGATAAGAAGGTCTATAATTGGTATTTCCTTGGTTGTTCGGATTTCCAACTGGATTTATAGGATTGTTTCCCCATTGCGGGTTAACAACAACATTGGTGTTATTTCAGTTGAAGTTCGGGTGATTCCTCCAACTAGGATTATAATAATTTGAATAAGGATTATTGACTTTGTTATTTATGACATTCAAGGTTTCATAAGACATTTGAGAGTCTATAATCTGTCCTGATGAATTTTCTTCTAACACTGGGGGTGTTGTAGAATAATTCATTCCATATTGATCTATTTTCTTGGAAAGTGCAGCAATTTGAGAGATTATCATAGTTATCACATCAGAAGCATGAATACTAGCTACTCTCTTAGGATTTACTCGCTCAGAGGGAAATTGAAAATTATTAATAGTCATCTCTTCAATTAACGAATATGCTTCATCAAATGGTTTAGACATCAATGATCCACCAGTAGCAGCATCGATAATCGATCTCAAAGATCCCACTAATCTATTATAAAAGGTTTGAATTATTAACCAGTCTGGTAAAGCATGGTGTGGACACTTTATCAAAAGATCTTTAAATCTTTGCCAAGCTTCATATATGGATTTTCCATCAAACTGACTAAAAGATGTGATATCATTCCTCAGCTTAGCAGTTTTGGAAGGAGGAAAATATTTTGACAGAAACTTTTGTGAAAGCTCTCACCAAGTTCTGATAGATCCAGGTTCTAACAAATTTAACCATGCCGTAGCCTTATCCCTTAGTGAAAAAGGAAAAAGTATAAGTCTAACAACATCATTTGACACTCCATCATATTTAAAAGTAGCACACATTTCTAGAAACTAGCGAGATGTAAGTTAGGATCTTCATTGGGTGTTCCTCTAAATTGATTATTCTGTACTATTTGGATAATAGCAGGCTTAAGCTCAAATGAATTAGCAGCAACATCAAGGTTTGGATAGTTAAGTGAATTTCATCTGCTGTTGGATTAGCATAATCTCTTAAAGGTCTTGGTATATTTTTGTTTTGATTGTGTAAGTTGTTTGCCATTTTATGAGGATTTGCAGATTGTTTTTGTTGTTTTCAAATTTTTCTAAAAGTACACTCCAATTCAGAATCGTAAAGCACTAAACCTATAAATCTGATACTACGCATACAAACACAATAAGCACACTAACAATAAACACACACACAATTATGATTTGCAATTCAAATATAAAATTTCAAACACTACAAAATTAAATTTTAACAGTTACCTTTTTTACCTTGCCTCCCCGGCAATGACACCAAAAACTTGGTACGACTTTTTTACTTTGCCAAAATTTATGAACTCGGATTTAGATATATATATTGATTTAGTTTTATAATGAGTCACACAATTAAACACAAGTATATGTATCGCTCAAGTAATACAGGGCTCTAGTGGAGTCATGGATATCAATCCCACAGGGATGCTTTAATTTTATGGCGTAGCACAAAAATCACTTATCGAATCACAACACAATTGCAAGTAAGTTTAATTCTTAAAATAAAGACAAACAGTTTTAATTACTATTTCTACTAAAGTACGTTCTAAACTCTAGCAAGTTAAACTAGCACATGACTAAATTTATAACAAAGTTCATTTGCAAGAAAGAGTCTTCCCCCTTTCCAATCATAATGTGATGATTATTATGACATAGATCAGTAATGCAAATGTATTGTGCCAAATAGGAGCATTCCTATTCTTTACCCATATTTCAGTGTATAAAAAACATTGGCTAATCCTAATTTTAGTCCCTAAATCTGTGGTTAGGCTGGGAGGATACTGGCTCTCACTCCAGAGCTCCCACTTCCCTTCGCCTAAAGGCTAACTCTCTCTTCAGTTTCCAAACATTAGGACCAAATTGAGGATTTCAGCTTGTCTCTCTGAAATCTCCAATTCTACACCCATTAAAGTATATTTCCCTATTTATTTGCACTCATTCCCCATGAACTACGTCTCTCATTCATGGACAATGAATGTGACCTTCACTTTTATTGTGGAATTCATAATCCTTTCAGAAAATATGTTTCCCAACAAGTTTTAACAATTCAATTGGCCAGATCAAAAAGTAAATGAAGTTTGAAGTGAAAAGGTCATCACAAATTCTCCATAATAAATCGACACATCATTTCCATATCACAACATCAACACATTACATGAAAAGGAGAAAGACAAAGAAATATACTCAAGACTCATGAGGAAAAGATGAAAAAACATGCATTTTATATATAAAAACAACAACATACAAACAAAGTAAAGTAAAGACAACTTATCTCAAATTCTTCCCCAAGCGAATCTCAAGGAATTCCTTTAACTCCTCTTCTTTCTTCACAACAACACACAATTCTCTCTTTAGAGAAGTAAGGAAGAAGAAATCTCTCACTTTTCATCTCCTCTTACACTCCTTAGAAGAGAAAACACAAAACCTAGATTTCCTAAACAAAATGGAAAGTCACACTCTCTAAACTCTAAAATCTTCTCTCCTCTTCTTCCCTCGGCTTCAAACTTGGCTCTAAATGTGCTTAAATTTGGCCAAAACTGAATTCCCAAGAGTTTCCTCAAGCAACCCTTCAAAATCCGGCTAAATACATTGAATCTAGTTTAAAATCGGGATAGGGCGTGGTCCAGCGCTGAACAAGGTGCCGTTCGACGCATTATTCCGCTAATACGGTCACAACTCTGTAAAATAGCGTGGTCCGGCACTGGTGACAGCGTTGTTCAGCCCTAGTTTAATAAAATTCACTTTTGTCCCTTTTTGCTCCAAATTTGCTCATTTTCACTTTCTTTTGCTCCAAAGGCCTAAAATCATTGTACTTGTATGAAATCATAAAAAATACCTTTCTTTAAAGTGCAATATCATCAAAAATAGTTATGAAATGAATATTAAAAAGTTATTAAATTTTCAGTGGATCAGCTCTCGGCCGCATTTTTCTCTGATTTAATTTATTTATGTTTAATTTTAGTGTATATATATATATATATATAATTTTAAATAATTTGGAAAATAATATTTGATTTTTGAAAATATGAGTCCAAATCGATCCCATATCTTTAATAGTTTAAATAATTGGACACCGAACCATAAACTATGTGTTTATCTCAAGGAATAAACACTGCTTAATAATGGGGCTCGATTAAATAAACCAGTAAATTTATGACATCCGTTTGGTCTGCGAACCATTTTTATGTTGACTGATAAATTACCCTATTTAATACGAAAGATCAAATAAGGTTTATATTACCTGGGTTCTAAAGTTCCCTATAAGGGCAAGCACCTATAGTTAATTACATCTTAAGTGACGGGAGTCACTTTAATAAAACTCTCGATTAAGATCAGTGGTTCTGCTTTCAGGAATTTCAAGGTTTAAAGTTTCCAAGGTTGGACATTGGAAATTCAAAAGGGAATGGATCAAATTAGGAACAATTATTTTAGGAATCCAAAGGAAGAATGGTAGGGGATATCACGGATTCAAAGTAAAATTTGATGACTTCACAACTATCCTATGATTTGGCTTTGATTTAAGGAGATATTATTCGATGTTTTAATCTTGTCAATTTTAATTAGTTAGGACTTATGTTTGTGTGACATAATCATACAAGTAGCCCAGAAGCTATGAGGTTTTATGTCATAACGAATGATGACCTCAGAGTCCTAAGACGAGTTTAGGGCTTAAATTGCATGGTATTATTATACAAATGCCTAAAGGATGAAGTGAGGATTTATGTTGCACTACGCAAAATACCTTGAAATTCTATGGCTTAGTTGTTTATTTCTAAGGAAATATAAGCTAACGAAAATTCATTTTGTTGTTGAAGATGGCCATGCTGCCCACCATGCTTGCTTCGAGCTCCTTGTTGTTGCAGAGGGTTTAGTTTAAGAAGTGTAATTAAGAGATGAGAGAAGTCTTATGGTTTAAAGGTCAAGTTTTCTAGTGTGTCAAGTTCAATGTCTTAAGTTTTATTAGGGGAAATATTAAAGTTGATTAAGCAGAACAGGTTAAGATCCCTCAGTTCCATCATCCCGGCACCACTATTTTCATCAGCTTCACTTAGTCCAAATGAATTTGCTAAACTCAACTAAATGAGTTCCACACCTTCATTTAGACTGTGAGAAATCTCGTTAGCAACACATAGGTTACATCATCCGAGGTATTCTCGATCATCCAATGAGACGTTTTAATTTAATTACGTTTGTAGTGTTATTTGTTTGTGATTAAATTTTGAGTTGTCTTATATTTTGAATGTTGTGGCGGTGAATTTTATCTTGTTTTGATTGTAGTTTTTAGCTTCAGTTTTGTGGCTATCCTAAAGGTTTTAGTTTTCATGCAGGGTAACAATATTGTTTATCATGCAAGTTTGCAAGAAAGGAAAGTACAGTACAGTGCAGGTAAGTAAATTGCTATAAAATAAAAGCGTACCTTGCAAGTCTTCTCGTCATTTCCAACTGCACTTAAAACGAATGTTAGGGCATTTAAATATTTGAAATAAACACCTAGGTAAAGCTAAGGGAGGGTTCTGGTTGTCTGCCAAATCCTAATCCTATTACTAGTGAGACCCTAAGATGTGTTTGAGGATGATTATCTTCATCAAAGAACAATGAAGTTCAATTGTACTTCTAAAACATCCCATTGGGTTTAGAAAGTGCTTAGGATGGGTCCTAAACATCTTTTCAACGCTTACGGGATCATTTTGAGTCCAGATGAACTTCATTATGTCGATGAATCGATCATCCGGGGTATAGTTGAGTTTTGGTTCTTACTCACCGAACTTGGATGTTTGATTATCCTATGAGTAAGGTGATATTCATTTAACACTTCATTTAAGAGTCATAAAGATGAAAGCCTTTAGGGGAAAATTAGTCCATTAAGGAACTTAACCATTCTTAATTGAATTTGAGTTAGTAATTTAAAATGATCCAATTTAGTTATAAGGTTTTAATAAAAAAAGTATGCAAATCATTTTAATTCAATTATATTAATTTTAATGTTTTAAATTTTTTTAATTTAATTATAATATTTCAGATTAATTTTAACATTTTAAATTGATTTAATTTAGTTATGAATTATAAATTATTTCAAATTAACCTTAGTTTCTTAGATTTACTTTAATTTAATTTTAAATCATTTCAAATTAATTTTAATATTTTAAATTATTTTAATTTAATCATAAGATTTCAAGATTATTCTTCTTAATTCTTAATTCCAATTATCATTTTATGGTTTCATTAATGAAAGTTAGGTCGTATTTAATCAGTTTATTGGTTAGGGATTCAATTTTAGAGAATTAGAATCTTCCCATATCAAACCCCCTAACCTTAACAACTCATGCTTTAATTAACTTCCAAAGCTTAGTGATTTAATTAATTGAGATTTCTTCTTTAACATTAGAGGTGATTAATGGGTTTCTATCCCTTAGTTCCCTATGTTTAAATCATCCAAGAGGAAAATTAAGATCAAATATTTACCCTTCCCTTTTGGTTAAGCCTAAACATTAATTAAGGCTAAGGTCCCTTAATTACCCTTATGCCCTCTAAAACTTGTTCACCACATAATTCACTCAATTAAGCCCAAATAAATTTGAAATTTTTATGTCACCTCACTCACATGTCAATTAAGACATCAGAGGCAAAAATATGATTTTTCTAGTTTTAATTTAATTTATATAATTATTTTAGTGGAAAATAAGGATTTTCAATGAAAATTCAACAACATGACCAAGGTAAACCTTCCGTCCTTAGAAAAATTGTGGGAGGTTCCTACTGATCAAAGAACCACTTGGACCAATTTTGGTGGTTTATTGAATTTTAATTTATTTATTATAATTATTTTAAGTTTTAGAGTATTAATTAATTATAAAAAATTTGAAGGGGAAAATTAGGTTTTACATTTTTCTTAAATCTTTCTAAGGTTAGAGAACCTAGATAAACAAACTTTGTATTTTTATGATTTTTGTTTGAATTATTAGAATTATTTTAGTGAAAGGCTTGAAAAATCCATTTTTTAATATTAAAAATTACCCTAAGCCTTTAAAATTTAATATCTTTACTTAGAGACTTAGGAAAAATATTTTGTTGGTTCTCAAGTGATTAGGAGGCCAAATGTGATATTTTGGTGAATTTTAATATTTTTATGATTTTTATGATTTTTTAATTATTTAAATATTTAAAAATAGGTTAAAAATGATTTTTTTTATGAAAAATCCAATTTCATTTTTCTTAGACTCCTCTTATCTCAGAGAACTCCCAAAATTGATTTGGTGAATTTTTGAGTTATATTTTTGGATTTATGTATTTTTTAATTTCAAAATATGGTTATATCACTTATGTAATTCATTTAGTGGGCTAAATTAAGCCTAATTGATTTGAAATTTTTATGTTAGGTTCTCCTAATCATAAAGCACAATGAAGAATTGATTTCATGCCATTTTGATGTGTGGTTGAACCAAATTACTTTAATTTTAGTTTTGAAGGTTTGGTCAAATTAGGGTTATTTTTAGTGAATTAAATCAAATCATAATTTTCTTAGGGTCCTCTGGTCCTAAGATACTTCCCCTAAATTTTCTAGATTTTTATGAACAACATGCTAATTTCGATAATTAATTTTTAAGAAAATGGCCCCAAACTTAGCAAATAGACATCTCCCTCTAGACATGACCTCTGACCTTGAAAAAATCAATGAATGTTCCCAAGATCAGAGGCTACAAAAGCCCTATAGTCTCATGTCATGGTGAATTTTGTGTGTGAATGGAGAATTAAAATACTCAGGGTAGTAAATAAATGATTAAAAATTAAATATATAACAAAACATTTTGATTTTAAGTCCACATTGTTCTCCTCTATTCACTGAGCAAGATGGTATTTTTAGTTTATTTTTATGATTTTTCTATGCAAAGATATGCATTTTTAAAGTTCAGGCTATTTAAATAAATAAGAAAATCCTATTTTCCTACTTAAACAGCTCAGCGCTGATTGGATTCTACGGTGAATCGAAGCTCCACGCAGCAAGGTTTGATTCAGAACCACCATCTAACTCGGCAGCCACGCGTCCCGCTGTCTCGCCCCATCTCTTGGTCCAGCACAATCTGAGCCCTCCACTGGATATACGTGCAATCAGACGGTTCTCCTTCATCGTCTCTGTCTGGTTTGAACGCGCAACTGCACGTTTTCTAGCCCTAAGATCTCCCTCATTTCTCAACCAAATCACGTGGGGGTTAGTTCCTATGGACTTTTCTAAGTGAGGAGATCATATCCATACGGTTAAGATAATGAGGAATCGAAACAAGCTCGAGAGGAGGAGGAGTTCAATATATTTGCTCTGAGAGGTGAGGCCTCAATCAGAGATGCTCGGCACGTTCGTGGAGGTCCAAGGAGCCTACAGATTGAGCCTCTGGTCGTAGTGAATTGCCTAGACCCAAGTTCAACCAAGGCCGATTTGGAGCTCTGGCAGATAGCACGGATGGGTGGCCTGGCGATGGGGTTTTCACTTGGGAACTCCTTCTCTTGGTGTGGGGATGGTGTGGGTGAAGTTAATTTGATTTTGGTGGAGGTTTCAGAAGTGTCCTATTTCTGGCCTGAATTTCGGCTGAGAAATTGAGCTCAGGTGGTGGAGTTCAGGGCAGGAGAATGGTGGGGATCTTGTTCTCTTAGCTGGAACTGGGTCTGCGAGCAGTTTTGGAGAGTTTCATGGAGAAAATTTCAGCACCTATAATTTGGCCGTGGAGGAGCCAGTTTATAGAACTCGTCGGAGATGGGAGCTCAGGGCCAGGCAATGAGTGCCCTGGGCCGCTTAGGGTGAGGGTTGAGCAGGACAGCTGGGCAGTGAGGGGATTGCTCACTATCTTGGCTCAATTTTGGGTTTTAAGCCCATAAGGAGCGCTCAGGCGTGCCTATTCCTGTAGCTCTGGTGGCTAGCAAGGACTGGACAGGTGGCTGGCAGGCTGAGGAGGAGTGGGAGAGGAGCTCAGTGGCATTTAATTGGGCAGAGTTGTTGCTTAAGCAAGAGTTGGTGAAGGGACTTAAGCTTAGCCAAATGGCTAAACCAAATGGTCCAAAGTGGTGGACCTTTGGTCCATGACTCAAGGATCCTGGGTTGGGTTAGGTCAAACTAGTCCTAGGAAGACTAGGGTTGGCTGCCATGAATTGGGTTTTGGTCAAATTTGGCTTGGTTTGGTTCAAATGGAGTCATATGTCCAAATGGGTTGATTTGGGTTTAAGTTGGGCTAACTTGGGTTTAGGTTTAGTTTGAATCAAATTGATTGATCAACATGGCTTAAATGATTGTCAAAAAGCTTATGGAAGAGGGTTTGGGTGAATTTGCATTGATTTGGGAGGTGAATTTGGTGGATTTTTGTGATTTGGTCAATTTGGGTCATCATGGGTTAGTCTTAGGTTTAGTTTAGGCTAGAGCTTGGCTAGGGTTCAATTAATGGTTCAAATTGATGCATGTAATTGTCATGAAAGCTTTTGGATAGAAATTGGGTGGAAACTTTGGGGTTAGGGGATTCAATTTGGGGAATTTAGATCATGTGACAAATTTAGGGAAAATTTGGGAATTTTGGTTCAAAGGGATTTTGAATGAAATTTTGGTCAAAATTTTAGTCAAATAAATTTTTTTTTTGGTGTAGGAATGTGTTATGAAGATTTTAGAACAATTTGTAAGAGAATTTAAGTTGAATTGGATTGGATTTGGGCATGTTTGGGTTCATGGGTAATTTAGGGCAAATTTGGGTATTTTGGTTTAAATGGGTATTTTGGTTTAAATAGGACTTGGGTGAAATTTGAGTTTAAATTGGGGGCAAATTGATGTTGTATTTTCTTTATGGGGATGTTAGGAAGAGTTTAGGATCGAAATTTGGGGTAATTGGTTGACATTGGGTCAATTTATGGATTTTGGATCATTTAGGTAAAATTGGGGATTTTGGATTCCAAGTGGAATTGAATTCAAATGTGGGTCAAATTGGGCTTGGATTTGGTTTAGATTGGTATTGTAGATGTTGAATGGAAGTTTGGAATTGAAATTGGGCAATATTAGAGTCAATTGGGTAGACATTGGGTTTAATTTAGGCACTTTTGGGTTAAATGGGTCAAATTTGGGCTTTTGGTTAAATTGGTCTAAATTGATACAGTTGAGGCATGTGGTAGTTGAAGAAAATGAAATAGGGAATATTTGGGAGATTTTGGAGTTTTTTGGGAATTTTTGGAATTTTGGGCCAAGAGGGGCATTTAAGGTATATAGAGGTTATTTGGAGTGTATTGGGGTGTTTTGGTGGATTTAAGAGGTGGGAACTGTTTTAAAATGATTTTGAGGAATTTTGGGAATTTTAGGTAACCTTTTTTTTATTTTTTTGGAATTTGGGGAAAATTTAGGGTTTAGGGGGCAACTTGATCATTTGGGTGAATTTAGGGGCCCAAGGTCAAAATTTGAAATTTTGGAAAAATGAAGGGGACTTCAAATAGAGAAGAATGGAACCATTTTGGTGGGGTTAAGATTGAGTAGAAGTTATTCGGGAAGAAATTATGGTTTAGGAGCATGAGCCATGGACCTTAGCCAAGTCTAACCACTTTGGGACCAAGTCTAGCCAAATGGTAATGAAAATGGCATGACTCTGTAACAGTATATTCCAATGGGTGTTCTGAAAGTTGTATTTGGGTCACCTTCGGCAGAGATTTTGATCTGATTGTATCATGATGATTCATCAATAAAAGAAAATATTGCATGTGTAGATGCAACGTTGACCATCAACTCTGGGATTAGTAAAAAATTTATCTTCTGTTTAAGTCTCTGAAATCCACACAGACTGTGATTTGGCCATTTTTCTTCTTTACTGACACTACATTAGCCAGCCATGTTGGGTAATTTTCTTCTAGGATAAAACCATCCTCAATTAATTTCTTAACATTGACAATGACTTATTCAATTTCAACACGCATCCTTCTTGGAGCTTGTTTAAGAGAGATTGTAGTTTGTTTTATCCCGAGTTTATTAACTATGACTTTTGGAGCAAATTCAGGCATTTCATCGTAACTCCAAGCTAAGCAGTCTTTGTATTCGTTTAATAGTTGAATTATTTCCTTTGTTTCAATGTCGTTAAGGAATAAACTAATAAAAGTTGTTTTTGGGTTTTCTTCAATTCTTAGATTTATTTCTTTTAATTTATCAACTACCGACTTAATTTACTCTTCAAACTTTGGTAGTGCATCCTCAATTGGAGGATCAGATTTTTGTTTAGAATCAAATTTTTCGGTGATAGTTAGGCAAAATTCTGCATCATCTAGAGTTTCTTGGGTACCAAACCCAATACCTTCCTTAGAGTTAGGATTTTGTTTGTTATTATTCCATAATTGGTCAACCAAATATGGTTGATTTAATGACCATTGTTCAGGCATTAAACTATCTCAAATAAATTTTTTAACCCACGGAGAATACAGTTTAAAAGGGATTTTCATTGATTTCATAAAAATTTCATCTTCTAATTTTACTTCTGTTTCAGAACTAAAATAAGTAGAACCAAGACTAAACTTGATGGGTGTTTTGTCATCACCATATACTTCTTTGACCACTAAATTTTTAATTTTAGATGTAGAGATCGGAGTTAGAGTCATAGCGTGTATATAGTGATTAATTCATTCATACATTGACTCAAATTGTTTTTCTTTGTCTTCTCCTGTAAGAGGTATTTTGAACTGCGGTTGTTTTGGAATCACTGATGTTGTCTTCTCTTTTTTTTTCTTCTTCAGAGTCCAAAAAAATTATAAACTTTAATGGTTTATTCATTTTGACAATTGAGTTTTCTTTCTCCTGTCCTCATCCCCTGCCTTGATCTCGGGTGCGAATTTGATGAGAATTGTCCCTTTGCCTGTGTAGAAGAAGAATTTCTATTGATTTGTTTTTCATTTTCAGGGTATTTTTAATTTATTATTTTCTTTATTTTTTCTTTTGTATTCACCACTGCCTCTATGGAGAATGTTGTTTTCCTAGCATAATATGCAGCATCTTCATGTAATCCAATTTCATGGACTTACAATGGTTGCAGATCTCCTGTGATACAAAATTCGTATCGATTTTGTAGATATTTGATACATTGATGTAATGAAGAGGGGACTATCTTATATTCATGGAGCCATGGCTGACCAAGTAAAGCATTGAAAGAGGTTTCAGAATCAATGACATGAAATTTAGCCATTGTCACCAAGTCATCCATATTTAAGAGCAATGTAATCGACCCTAAAGCTTATTCTCCTTATTGGTTGAATCCTTGTAGCATCATTTTATCCCTTGTTTGTTTGAAGATGTCAATATCTAAATATAAAAGAGTTTTTAATAAGCACCCTTGAAAGTGTAGTGTCGTGTATGTTCACTGTGATGTACAATGGACGATTGTGTTCAGTAGTACCAAGCAAAGTCATTGTCAGAAAAAGTTATCTTAATTGGTTCTTCTAGTGAATACACTTAATTTGAAGATATACTAGCAAGTTGAGCTGAATAAATTTCTGGATCTAAAAGAGCTTTTATGAATGATTCCCTCATTTCTTTAGAAAGCATAAGGGCATCGTAGATACTCAACTTTGCTGGTAATTTTCTTAAATGGGCTAGCACGTTGTAGTCCATTTTGTTATGAAGACTGTCCTAATTTCTTTTAGATAATTATTGATGTACTGGAGAGATGATCTTTTTCTAGTGTAACTATTTGTTTTCTTTTTCTTTAGGATCCATTCTTGGAGGTAGGACTCTTCCACTTCGTAAGTTGACTTCAATTATTTCTTCTGGTTTATCGTCTGTCTCTTTTGTCTCTGAGTTGGAAGGTTCCAATTCAATAGAAATTGGTATTCCTTATAGTTTAAGTGTAACAGTTTCATCTTCATTTTCATCATTGTTAGAATCGTTGTTGCTATCATTATCATTTTGATTATCGTTGGACTTATCGAAATTGTGTACAATTTGAGGATTGTCTACAGGATCGAAATTGGAATGATCATTTTCAGAAGTGGTGTCAGAAATAGACAAATGTATGTAGAAATGGAAGTATTATTATTCACAGTACAGATAAATAGGAAGGCATACAAAGTCAACGGCTTGAGGGATTTCCTTTCTTCCTAGGCAACTATCCTAGTAAAAGGTAAAGGAGTGCGGGAACTGGAAGATACAAAATGAACAATGGTCTCTATATCTAGAAGACCTCTAACCCTTTTTGGTTCTTTCCTTTTATTTTTCTTTTCTTTCTTGGAAGATTTTGCAATTTGTAAGTCTGCAAAGGTCTTCTTAAGATATTTACCTTGAGTAGTATTTTCTTTGTCTTCATTATCAAGATGATTGATAGGAGTAAGTTCATCAACTAAAATCATATTGATTGAACCTTTTTCAAGTTCTTTCAGATATTCTTTTGTGATTACTATTCTCCCTTCTTTGAAGTTGCCTTCCAACCAGTCTTTGAAGACAAAACATTTTTCAATTTTATGTCTAAGCATCCTATGATAAGGACAATAGTTGGGATGATATTTCATATTAACTTATCCCGATCTATTAGCTTCAGGCAATTTGAATTCTGGAACTTTTAATAAGCTATTGAATATCTTTGCAACAACTTCTGTTTTGAATGGATATTCTTTGCTTATCCTCTCGGACATTGATTTCTTGTCTGTCTGTGATAAGGTTGATTATTGGAATTGTAACTATGTAGGTGACTGTGACCGGAGTTGACCTACATTCTATCATTGCTTCTTTTGTTCGGGTTGCACTTGCATTACTAGTTTACCCTTTTCTATTGTTGAGACATTTCTTGATTTCTTTTCAAACGTCTTAACCGGCTTTGTCTTCTCCGTCTTTTCTGTTACACTCATCTGCTTAGCTTCTTCATAAAAATTGGAAGCTTTGCTGAGCAATTTTTCAAATGTCTTTATTGTAAATCCTTCAAGCATGAATGTTATGGGACCATGAATATTCTTAAGAAAGATTTTGACTGAATGTTGTTCTTGAAGTTGTGGTTCATATTTCAAGCTAAGGTTTCTTCAGCTCAAAATGTAATCCACAAGAGTTTCCCCTTGTTTTTGTTTCTCCATTACCAAGTCTCCAACTATTATATGATGTTGTGCTCCAGCAAATCGTTGAATGAAGAGGTTCTCAAGTTCTGCAAAAGTTTTAACGGACCAGTTGGAAAGCTCTGTATACCAATCGAAGGCAAACCCTGTGAGGCTATTAACGAATTGGTAGGATAGAAGAGCATCGCTTCCCGCTGTGTTGCAACAGCTTGCTCTGAAGTGTGCAAGATGTTGATGAGGGTTACCAATCCCATCAAACATTTTGAAGAGAGGTGGAACAAAGCCTTTAAGGTATAGGAGAAAATCAAGTTCCTCTAGATAAGGTCTACTTTTGGAATTAATGATTCAGCCCTCATCTGAGCCTTTGTTTCTTTCACTTTTTGTTTCACAAGTTGTGTAATTTCTTTTTATGGAATTCCACTATGGGAGGAATCCCTTTTCTTTTGATTACTTTCTTTAATTTCTATTGGTTCTCTTCCATCTTCGAGCATGTGTATTGCCTCTGGCCTAATAATTTCAACAGCAGGTAGTGGAGTTGTTTGTGGCAGACTTTGTAAAGTTGCCATTATTTCTTCATTTTTTTTATTCGAGATAATTAATCTGTTCATCATGTTGTCGGATAATCGTTCGTAGTTCTTCTGTCTCTTTTTCTTTGCTTAATTCTCGTGCTACGGAGGTATCTCGTGTCTCTACCATATTTATTTCCGCAAATTCCTAACTTGGACTATTTGAAGAATTTTTGTTTCTCTGTATTGAGAATTGTTTAATATCAGCTTTTAACTTTTTTTTGTCTTTCCTCAAATGACTTAAGAGGATGTTTTTCACAAGTATTTTCCTAAGAACTATCTACAAGATTATTTACAACATCAGAGATTCCTTTCGACAGCTCACATTTCCATACATTATTTTTTAGTATACGATGAGATGCTCTAAGAAGTATATCATCATGCTGTGAGTAAGAACGGTTTCCTTTTTGTAATATTTGCACATGAGCTTTCATTTTATCATATTTCCCTTTTGCTTCTAATATTAATTTATCGTGTTTTCTTATATATTTTAAGATAGTCACCTCTTCTACTCCTGGCCCTAAACGGAGTTTAACTGGTACTCGGGTATATTAACTTTCTAATGGGAATGGTTGATCTATTTCTTAACAGGTAGGATTCTCTTGTGCAAGGACTTTTCTTTTCATAGTTGTAGAAACTGCACTTCTCATTTTGTCCAAGAGTCGAGAGATTAAACATTTGTATTTTTGTGGAAGTCTTTTGAATACAGAATATATAGTTCGTATTGACGGAGAATTTTCTTCTTGAAATGATTGAAATGTATTATCCTCATACTTAACAGGTACTGAATAAAAATTGTTTTTCTTTAAGAGAGAAGGGTTTCTGAAAACACTTACCTCAAATTCAGATGTTTCAAAATTATTGTCTTCATTTCACTTCTTTTTTTTTCTTTTAAGAGAACGAGTTTTATTTCTTCATTGGATACGAGTTAGCGGAACAGTTTTGGAACAAGATTCGACCTCATACACAGATGGTGACAAAATATCTTTTTCTTAATCAATACAAATTTTCTTTCCTTTTTGATCAACTTTTTATTCGATTTCCTTAAAAGTAAATTCTTTTATAGGAAGCTCTTGAGGTAAATCTTCTGTGAAAAGTAGAAAGTCTTCCTAGGGGTCCAAATTAAATTCCTCAAATGATTCTATGTCAGTTTGAGATTGACTACTTAATACAATTCAGTTTCATCAAATAGTCCAAAGTCATTATGGTAAAAGTAAGCAGCTTCATTAGTTTGTGAATTAAGATCATGTATATATGAAAAGGCTGAGTCTGGAGAATCCATTGCAGTTTTTCTAGAAATTTATAAGAATGAAATGTCAAAATTTATTGTAGACTCATTTTATAAACTAGGAATTTATTATTTTATATCATTTTCTTTTGTTGTTATGGAATGTCAGGAATAACTCTTAAAAGAGTTAGATTTGAAAGATATGGTCCTATCTGTTAAAAGATGGAATATCTTTAGAGAACGAGTGATTTAACGAGAGATGAGGAGAAAGAATGTCCCCAGTGGAGTCGCCATCTCTTGATGGCGTCTAGTGCTGACTCGTCGCTATCGACACTACTAATTCTCTCAAGTCATTGGAATGTCGGATGTCTATCAGTGTCGCTATCGAGGAGTCACCACTCTGTTTATCTATCATATCACCCTAATCTCCAAGTAATCTTATTCTTTTGGATCATGTAAAGGATCCTTAGATGTTAAAAAGCTTGGAGAAGAAAGAAAATGACTAATGAAAATAGAAAGCAGTAGAAAAAGGAAATGTCAGAATTGTGGTGAACACTACGGAGAAAACGCTGGAATGTCTAATTATGGAGATTCACGTATGAGGACGACCACATGGAAAATTTAACATCTAGAGATTTTAGGTATGATACCTATTCTGAGTTCTTTATTCTCTTATAGGAGCAAGCTTCTATAGTTAATTACATCTTAAACAGTCAAGACTGTCTAAGAAAACTTCTTATTAACGTTAAAATTTGTTCTCTAAAAAATTTTAACTGTCAAGATCAAGGAAAGAAACTTCAATTGTTTTATACAAAAAGTAATATGTTTCTAAGTGTCACATACTACCCTAAAGGTTAGGTTTTGTTTTTGTTTTTGACATTTTTGTTTTTTTTGTTGTTGTTTTGTTGTCATGTTGTCATTTTCATGTTGTCGTTGTTTGATTTTGGCTTGGATTTAATTTTATTTTGTTTTGATGTCGTTGTTTTATTTTGTAGTTGTTGTCTTGTTGTGGTTTTGGTTTTGATTTTATTGTTATTGTTTTGTTTTAAAGTTTATTTTCCCGTCTTCAGAATGTTGCCCTGTAAAATAGAGTTAGCACATCCAAATAACATGCAAAGTAAATCTAAAATGGAACTTGTCTTCAACTTACAAAAAAAGTGTCAAATTTATTTTAAAGCCATTATTGCAAAAGAAATTATGTTAATTTTATTTCTTATGTTGACGATTTAATTAGTTATATTTTAATTTTTAAACAACCTGGTCAAGATGTTAATGGCTCCGACATCCCAGGGTCGTCGGATGTCTTGATCTACTTAGTCTGAAAGGTGTTTAAACCAGGATCAGAAGACTCTTGTCAACAATCACATATTGCATCGTCCAAGAAATCTTCGTAAATCAAAACATGTTTTGTTTCAAGTTGTGTTTGGTGATCTTTGTTGATCAAGGTTTCATTTAAGTTTTAATGTCTTTTTTCGAATTTTAAGGTTTGAAAATTTTAGATTGTTTATGATTTATTAACTAATTAAATTTTGTGATTTTTGTCATTTATTTTTGTTTGGTTTGACCTGATTAAGGTCCATATGGTTTCATCACTTTGGATCGTTAATTTTGTGGTTTGATTAGTCACAAATGACTGGAAGATATTTTGTTAGCACCATGGGTTACTTCTTCCAAAAAATCTTCTCGAGCCTTGTTACATTTTTGGGTTTAAGTTTAAGTCTCAATGTCTTTTAAAGTGAATTTTATTTGTATTTTTGTCATGAATTGATAGGTCAAATGTGAATTTGAATTACCAATTGTGTTATTCATGTAGATTTAATTAAGCTTTAATTAGACTTAAAAGTTTTAGGTTCAATTTAGGTAGAACCTAAGCTATGAATTTTTAAGTAAAGCCCAAAACATAAAGTGATTTAGGTAGAACTTATGGTTTGACGTTGCTTAGATTTAATTTAGTTAGAATCTAAGGTATGATATCACTTAGGTTCAATTTTGGTTGAACCAAGGTTTAAAGTGATTTGATAAAACTAATGTTTGACATTACATAAATTCAATTTAAGTAAAATCTAAGATATGAGGTACCTTAGGCTCAATTTAGGTAGAACCTAATGTATAAGATGATTAAGATTCAATGTTGGTATAACCTCATGTTTGATGTTAATAGATTCAATATGTGTAGAATCTATAATTTAGTTTCAATTTAAGTTGAACCTAAAATAGTAGAAATTAAGTTTTAAGTTTAAGTTGCTATAGTTTAAACTAGTTTAAGTCCAATTTAAATTGAACCTAAAGTTTCAATTGATTTGGTTTATCTTAGGTTCAATTTCAGTTAAAACTAAGATTTTGGTTGTTTTAGATTCAATTTGTTTTACATCTAAGATTTAAGTTGATTTAGGTTCAATTTGGGTTGAACCTAATGTTTAGTTGTCTCAGGTTCAACCTATGTTGAGCCTAAGATTTATGTTGATTTAAGTTCAATATAAGTTGAATCTATGGTTTGTATTGACATAGATTCAATTTGGGTTGAACCTATAAGTTGATTTAGATTCAATATGGATTGATCCAAAAGTCTAAGTTGACTTAGGTTCATTGTAGGTTGAACCTAAGTTATATGTTGACCTAGGTTCAGTGTAGGTTGAACCTAAGGTATATGTTGATCAAGGTTCAATATAGGTTGAGCCTAAGGTATATGTTGACCTAGGTTCAATCTAGGTTGAACCTAAGGTATATGTTGACCTAGGTTCAACGTAGGTTGAACCTAAATTATATGTTGACCTAGGTTCAACGTAGGTTGAACCTAAATTAGATGTTGACCTAGGTTCAACGTAGTTTGAATCTAAGGTATATGTTAACTTAGGTTCAATGTAGGTTGAACCTAAGGAATATGTTGACTTAGGTTCAATGCAGGTTGAACCTAAGGAATATGTTGACTTAGGTTCAATGTAGGTTGAACCTAAGTTATAGGTTGGTAGGTTTTGTTTGAGATTAGTAGATATTTAAGTATAACTTGGGTTAAACTTAAGTAAGGTTTAAGGTTAATTAAATCTAATGTAAGTAAGACTTAATTAGGTTAAGTAGGGTGAAACCTAATTATAGTTTAGGGTTAATTAAACCTAATGTAAGTACGGTTTAATTAGGTTAATTAGGTCTAATTAGGGTTGGACCTAATTATGATTTAGGGTTAATTAAACTTAATGTAAGTATGGTTTAATTAGATTAATTAGGTCTAATTAGGGTTAAACCTAATTATAGTTTAGGGTTAATTAAACCTAATGTAAGGTTTAATTAGATTAATTAGGTCTAATTAGGGTTAGACCTAATTAAGGTTTAGTTTGTCTTAAACCTAATGTAATTAAGGTTTAAGAAGATTAATTAGATTTAATAGGAATTAGGCCTAATTAGAGTTTAATTTGACTTAAACCTAATGTGATTAAGGTTTGAGGAGATTAATTAAGCCTAATAGGAATTTGGCCTAATTAGGGTTTGATTTGGCTAAAACCAAATGTAATTAAGGTTTAAGAGGATTAATTAAGCCTAATAGGGTTAGGCTTAATTAGGGTTTAATTTGGCTTAAACCTAATGTAATTAAGGTTTAAGAGGATTAATTAAGCCAAATAGGGATTATGCCTAATTAGGGTTTAATTTGACTTAAACCTAATGTGATTAAGGTTTAAGGGGACTAATTAAGCCTAATAAGGATTAGGCTAATTAGGGTCTAATTTGGCTTAAACCTAATGAAATTAACGTTTTAATGGATGAATTAAGCCTAATAGGGATTAGGCCTAATTAGGGTTTAATTTGGTTTAAAACTAATGTAATTAAGGTTTAAGAACGAAGTGATTAACCTTAATTAAGATTTTTAAAGGTTTAAATTATGTTCAAACTTAACCTAACTAGAACTTAGGAAATCATCTAAGATTTAAAGTGATTTTAAACTTAGATATTAGGATTTAGTTAATCCTAATTGTCCCTTTTAAAGGATATAAATATAATTATTTCAATTTTACAATTTTTACCCTAAAAGACTAAAATGTCATTTCAAATTTTTCAAGAGTTAGAAGTTGTCATTTTGGGGTTCAAACTCATCACCCGAAAGATTCTAACCATTTTTTATTATTTTTTTTTATTTTCTGATTTTTATAATTTCTTTTGAAAATAATTACAAAATTTAATGAAAATTGATATATTTTCTTTTACGGATTTTTCCTGGCCTTGAAAAAGTCAAGGAATGTTTCCCAGGATGAGAAGAGTGATTCATGAAAATTTCATGATTTTTGGAACTATAATTAATTTTTAATAATTAAATTACTCCAGAGATTAATTAATTAATTAAAAATAAAAGATAATTCATTAATTATGATTTCATTTTTATAATTTTCTTTTCATTTTTTTGAATCCAGGGGTATTTTTGTCATATTATTGTGGTTTTTATATGTCAAGATATGACCTTTTAAAGTTTAATAAGATTTTCTAGATTTGATTAACTCCTAATTAAACTATTTTCCACGCGGCGCTGACACGAACCTCGGACAAGTCGATGTAACATGCATCACACTTTTATTGGATATTTGGATGCGCTTTATACGTGGGCGGCCATGTGGCTTGCTGTTTAATCTGTTTCATATGAACAGATTAGTAGTTCGACTTAATCAGAGCCATTCATTTCCGCTACACGGAAATGAACAACATCGGTTCATCGTTCCTAGTCTGTTATAATCCGTAGACCATCCATGTTTAGGACACAAGATCTCGCTCAAATCTCCATGGATTTTAGTGAAATTTGTTCCTAAAGCTTCATCTCGAAAAGACGAACACATCTATACAGTAATGTATATGTTTTAAAATGATCTTCTTCAGAATGGTGCAAACCTGAGGAAGAATTAGGTATAAGTGTTCATACCTGGCTTTGATGAGGTGAAGTCTCAATCAAACTTGATAGGAACGGACTCTAGGTTCTTGCGAAGCTCTTGCCTAGCTCAATTTGAAGTGAAATCATATCAAGGTATTATTTCACTGAAATGGGCTCACGGTTTGGTCTTGGAATGGGTTAGAGCTTGCATGAAAAGTCAAATCTGATTGGGAACTTCCTCATGTAGCTCAGGGATGGTGTAGGAGTGGTTAGTTTGAAGTTTGGAAGAGTTTTGTTTCGACCTAAAGAATTTTCCTGGTTTTCATGTGAGAAATTGGACTCTGTAATCGATTACAGAGGTCCAAACTATGGGGGATCATATGCTTAGGTTATGGGAAACAAGTTTGGTGTTGAAGGTTTTTGGAATTGGGGACTGATACATGATCCCCGACGAATATACGTGTGCTAATGATTTAGATATGAAAATTATGATTTTATAATATGGGATACTACGCAAGTATATGTATCATTTATCAAGTAATATATGACTTTCTGTTTAATCCCCGAGATATCGAACCCACAGAGAAATGTAAAAACTTTTTAAAGAAATAAGAAAATTATATTTTTTTTCATTTTAAATTACTTTTGAAAGTATGTTTTGATTTGTAAAGTTTGAAAATTATTTTTGGTATTTTACATAAAACTAAGCAAGAAATGAAAATTATCAGAACTTTAAAACACGATATAAAACACTAGGAAATAAAATATCTTTTTCTTTCTCTTATAAAGCAGTAATAATTATGAAAGTATTGTTGTGGAAGTATTTAAATGTGTTGTGACAAATAGGAGAAAATTTATTCTTTACCCTTACTTGGTTCTATAAAGAACATTGGTTAATTTGAAATTTTAAATTTTTGAACATGGTTAGGTAGGAGAGATACCAGCTCTCACTCTAGAGTTCCCTCGATTCCCTCCACCTGGGGGCTAACTTCTCATAACAAAATTTAAAATATCAAACCAAATTAGGGGGCTTTAGCCTGTCACTCTAAAGACCTCTAATTTTACTGCCCATTAAAAACATATCTCCTAATATATTTGCATTCAATTTTATGGACTACAATTCTCACCCATATAATTGCATGTGATTTTTACCAATAGTTGTTTGAGACAATACTCACCAAAAATGAAAAAAAATTGATTTTTAACTGTGGCGGTTAAGCGCCGACCAGGTGGCGCTTAGCCGCCAAAGTCCAATTTTTTTATTTTTTTCATTTTTTTGCTCCAAATTTGATCCAATTTTGCTCCTTTCATCATAATCACTCATTTTCATCATACCTGCAAGAAAAATACAAAATACCTTCCATTAAAGTGCAATATCATCAAAAATAGATATAAAAATGTGCATAAAAACACTATATATTTTAGGTGTATCAAAATCCCCCAAACTTAAAATGTTACTTGTCCTCAAGTGACTCTTAATCACAGAAAATTTTAGCATGCAAATTATGTCACGAGTTTCTTAGGAAGGTAACAAAATTTTGTTCTAGAAAATGAATGGTCCAATTTAGAAAAAAATTCAGTAATTAAGACCAACTTAAAGTTTAGAAAGTTTTTAGGTAAAGGATAATGTAAAATATAGTTTTTTATCTAATTCAGAAATACTTGTAGATTCTTCAAAATATAGGATTCATACACTTATTTTTCTCACTTAAAAATTTTTATTTGAAAATAATTTTACTTACTATATTATAACCTTAAGCTTTAGATTTTCTCGGAACTTATATCTTATACTTTAGGTATTGAACCAATTTTTGATTAGGCTCTTAAATCCTCAAGCTTCTCCTTCCTTTTCACATACTATTTTTCACTTTTTTCACTTTTCTTTTTCTTTTCTTTTCTTTTTTTTTTCTTCTTTTTTTTTATAAGGCAGGGATTACTATATCTGGATAGGCCTTTAATGATTTTGAATTCCACCCTTCCATTTAAAATAAAGGTCTGATATACATCTTTCATTTAAAAATTATAATAATAGTATTTGAAAATTACTCCTCAATAAAAGAAATTTAAGCTTTGAAGAATAAAAGTCAAATCTTTTATTTATCCAAAAATACAACATTTCTTACTAAAGATAGTTCAACTATATTTAACACTTCTTTACAAAGAAAATTTTAACTTTAAGTTTTTCATTATTACTATAAATTTTAACTAAATTCTCTTATTCATTTCTATATTCAAAATTTTTTTCCCCTAATATAACTTCATATACATAATTGTTTTCAATCAAAAATCAAATTAATTTTAAATATTCTTGAGAACAAATAAAATTTTATGTTTTTGAAAAATTTTCTTTTTTTAAAATTTCCCCATACTTTAATTTTTAGTTAAGATAAAACATTTAAGCATAAGAAATGATACATGGGTTAGAATTAAAAACTAACATAACATGCTTGCAGGAATCTTAATATCCTAAATATGCAAGTATAAAAATTTAAAAAAACAGGAGCAAAAAAAATTCAAATTCAATTTTTTCAGTTTTTCATTAAATAGAAATTTCAAATTTTCAAAGGACTTCTAAAATAGTGGAGGTTTTCAAAGAAAATACATACCAACTGAAAATAACTGAAATCACACCAATAATAGATAACAAATGGTAGTAGTAGATTTTGAAAAGTTTTAAACATGCAGTTTTTAAATAACAGTTTTTAATAGTGTTCCATATTCTCCTAACAGTTTTGGAATTAAAATACATACTATAAAAACTCTAACACAACATACACATTAAAACATTTACTACTACACATATATCACACAAAACAACATATAGAATATCAATCCAACAAAGATACATCTGAATATGCATGAAAAAAATAATAGTCCAACTATAATCAGCATATTACCAGATTTCACACCATAAACAAAATATCAAAATAAAACACAAGACATAACATACATCAGTACATCAACAATAACTCAGTAACACAAAAAAAAATCCACTAATAATCCTCATCATCATCATCATCATCTTGCTCGTTCCAATCTCTGGATGACACATAAGGTATATAGAATGGATGAAGGGGTATCTCAGCACTCATATCACCTCTAATCAATCTATCCAAATATTGCTGATAATTCTCCTCATATTCATCATATTTTACAATATATATTTCCATATTATCCATCTTACCATCCATGTCTCCAATATGGTGACGAGTAAGACTCACCTTCTTCAAAATCTTTCTTAACAAATCAATCTGTGAATCACTAGATGAGGAAACTCTCGAAGTAGTAGCATGGGAAGTGGAAGCAGTAGAAGCAGAAGCAGAAGCAGTAGAAGCCCTACCAAATCCTCCTCTCCAGCCAAACTCTGAAAGTATAGTGTAAGCTTCAACGTTTACACTAGTAATTGGTTTCAAAGGCTGAAGGACCTCTTCCCAAGTTTCAAATTTCACTCCAGATCGTTCACATAATAAATGAATCAAGGAAGGAAATCTCATACCTGCAGTAGTGGTAGATCTGGCACAATTCAAAATATAATCATAAATGAGTGCTCAAATATCTATGGGCTTCTCTTGCTGAATGCAATAGTTCAACACAGCTCTCTCCTTTGTAACTTCACTAGTATGGCTTGAAGGCAACAGCTTAGATGAGATAAAATAATGCCATGCTTTAGAAGTGGCATTTAACTTAGAGGCCTGAAAATTGACTCTTTTATCATTAGTGATCAATTTACGAGACTGTAGTGCATCGACGTATCGTTCCTCAACCCTTGCACTAACAAACTTGTCAGAATCAAATCTTATCTTTTCTTTCGCACACTTTGACTTTGGAGCCATTTCTAAAAATTCACGAAAAAATTACCATAAATTCCAAAATCATACTAAACTTGCTAAATTAACTTCAAAAAGTAATTTCCACTAAATCCAAGTAATTTCTTATACTTTTTCTCAAATTTTCACCATGAATAGTGATTTTAGAATTTTTCAAAATGTACTCAAAATACATGGCGAAAATAAAAAATTTTTACTTAGGAGTAGTGCTCTTACCTTAAGGAATCTAAATCTAACAATTTTTGTTGAGATCGACTTTCAAATGATCCAATATATTGATACCCTAGGCTCCTTTTTGCGAAAATTAGAGGTTGAAGACGATAGGGAAGTTAAAAATGGTGATATTAGAGTTTTTAACTGCTGAAAATCAATTTTCGCGAACCGGTGCTTAGCTGCAAAATCTGGCGCTTAAACGCCAGCACTTTGGCGCTTAGCCACCAGTGCCCAGATTTTCACAATTAAGAAAATGCACTAAACCACTTATTCAATCACCCTTAATCTTCTCAAAATAATTGTCTTTTCCTCTTAAATCTCTATTACTCCAATTTCAAACTTTAATATCCATCAATTCCAATCAAGTTTCACACAAACACAAACTTATATTCATTAAAAACAAACCACACATAATACAAACTAAAAGTTTTTATCCAAACACTTTGGATGAAATTCCCTAAATACAAAAGGAGTCAATAAACATAAAGATAGGTTTACATCATTAAGATGTAACAATCACACATTAAAGTGCAATAGATCACAAACATAAAACATTAAAAACTTAAAACATTCAAACACATAAAACATAAAATACACAAAACAAAACACAAGATCATACTAACATTTAATTCCACTCTCCAGTAGGCGGAATATATCCAGAACCATTATTATTCTGGAATATAAATTTGATAGAACGGTCGATGATTGAACACTCTTACATCTTTTTCTTCTAACCACTTGTTCTTCAGGAGCATCGCCTTATCCTCTTCTTCCACATGACTTGTATGACTGAATTGCATCTTAAGTTGTCATCCATATGCTCCAAATGTGCATTAGTTTCATTAATCTTTGTTTTGATTGAAGTCGCACGGGCTTCGATCTTTGCAATCTTTTCTGCAATTCCTTGAATACTAACGGCGAGAAATCCATTGAATAACTCTTTAGCACTGTCACTAATAAACTTACTCTTGTTAGAATCTTCTCTCTTCTTGATATCATTCTCCTAGGAAGACATGATGCACCCAAAACACTCTTCTTAAGACTCGAGAATGAAAATAGGACTTGGGGCAAGTGTTTCTCTTAATCCAGGGCCTTTTTATAGACTTTATAAGTGCATAACCCGCCCTTATACGTTTTAAAACTCCAAAATAACTTCAAAAACCACTTCCCCGTGATCTAGGCTTCTAGAACCTCATTTATCACTTGTTTCATAACTCCGGCGCCTAAGTGCCAACTAGGCGGCGCTTAGCCGCCAGTGCTTAATTTAGCACAGGTCTGTCAAATGTCCAAAATTTCATTCCGACTCCTCTGAGTCATAAAATAAGGTCAAATAAACACCATTATAACATAAAAAAACTCCAAAATACAACTACCAAAACATAAAAACAAACCAAACAAAGGACACAAAGAAAACATAAAGTAAAGCACACCGATAACTATGGGTTGCCTCCCATAAAGCGCTTGGTTTAACATCATCAGCCTGACATACCCAGAACTCATTCTTATGACCCAACATCAGATTCTCATCAAATTTAAGTTGATCAACTGAAAAATAAGGTTAAGTCTATGACCGTTAACTTTAAATAATTTTCCAGTCTTAGGATCTTGAATATCCACAGCTCCATAGGAATAAACTTTTATCACAATAAATAGACCCATCCACTTGGACTTAAGTTTTCCATAAAAAATTCTCAATCTGGCATTACACAGCAGAACATTCTGTCCTGGCACGAGATTTTTAGTAAGAATCTTCTGATCATGCCATAACTTTATCTTCTCCTTATAAATCTTAACAGTTTGATAAGATTCATTCCTTATCTCTTCAAGCTCATTTAATTGCAATAATCTCTTCTCAGAAGCATCTTTCAAATTATAATTGAATTCTTTAATAGCCCAATATGCTTTATGCTCAAGGTCAATAGGCAAATGACAAGCTCTTCCAAAAATCAGCCTATATGGGGACATTCCTAGGGGGGTTATGTGGGAAGTCCTATAGGCCCACAAAGCATAATCCAATTTGATTGACCAATCCTCTCTGTTTGGATTAACATTCTTTTCCAATATTCTTTTAATTTCACGATTGGATCAGCAAAACCACTTGTCTGAGGATGATAAGCAGTAACAATGCGATGATTTATATGATATTTCTTTACTAACTTATCAATAATCACATTTTTAAAATGACTTCCCCCATCTGTTATGATTACACTTGGTATTCCAAATATGTAAAATATATTATTTCTTAAAAACTTTCCAACACTTTGAGCATCACATCGAGGTAAAGCAATACCTTCAATCTAATTGGAAACATAGTCTACTGCTATCAAAATATAAACATTTCCGAAAGATGGTGTAAATGGACCAATGAAATCTAATCCCCAAACATCAAATATTTCAACTTCCAACATATAATTGAGGGGCAACTTATTTCTTCTAGAAATATTGCCTACACGCTGACATCTATCACAATTTTTAGTATAAGCATTCACATCCTTAAAAATTGTAGGCCAATAAAATCCAGATTATAAGATTTTATATGCAGTTTTTTCAACTCCAAAATGTCCCCCATAATCAGAATCATTACATTTTTAATAATTTCATAAGTCTCTTCCAAAGGTACACATTTTCTAATTATAAGATCCTTTCCTTGTTTATATAAAAATGGGTCATCCAAAAAATAAGTCTTAGTATCAAACAAAAATTTCTTCTTTTCCTGGTATGTCAAACCATAGGGTATAATATTACTGATAATAAATTTTACTATTTCGGCATACCACGGAACACGCCACTCATTAACAGTGAATAATTTTTCATCAGGAAAATGATCATTAGTTTCTTCAGCATCACAGAGAGATTTTTCATTTTCAAGCATGGACAAATGATCAGCAATTTGATTATCAGAACCCTTCCTACATACTATCTCAAAATTAAATTCTTGCAAAAGAAGAATCCATCTAATCAATCTCGGCTTCGAATCCTTCTTCTTCATTAAATATTTAATAGTAGAATGATCAGTATGCACCACACATTTAGTTCCAATTAAATATGATTGAAATTTATCAAAGGCAAATACTATAGCTAATAACTCTTTCTCAGTAGTGGTATAATTAATTTGAGCTTCATTAATTGTTTTACTAGAATAATAAATAACTTGAAAATTTTATCATATTTCTGACCCAAAACAGCACCAATAGCATAATCACAAGCATCACACATTAAATCAAAAGGTTTTGCCTAATTTAGTGAAATTATAACAGCTGCAATAATTAAATTTTCTTTTAATGTTTCAAAAGCTTTTAGGCAATCATCATCAAAATAAAAAATTGCATCCTTTTCCAGTAAACGACATAAAAGTTTTGTAATCTTTGAAAAGTTTTTGTGTAACGCCTGTAGAATTCAACATGTCCTAGAAAACTTCTAATTCCCCTTACATTGGTCGAGCAAGGTAAATTAGAGATAACTTGAATTTTTGCAGGATCTACCTCCAAACCTTTTTCTGAAATCCGATGTCCCAATACAATTCCTCCAGCTACCATAAATTGGCATTTTTCTCAGTTAAGTACTAAATTAGTTTCTTCACAGCGTTTTAGAACTTTAGACAAATGTTATAAACGTGATTCAAATGAAATTCCAAACACTGAAAAGTCATCTATAAAAACTTTAATCCCTTTTTCAATTAAATCACTGAAAATAGCCATCATACATCTCTGAAATGTAGCAGGGGCATTACATAAACCAAAGGACATTCTTTTAAAAGCAAACATACCATAAGGACTAGTAAACGTAGTTTTATCTTAATCCCCAAGAGCAATTTAAATTTGGTGGTAACCAGTATATCCATCCAGAAAATAAAATTATTTATGTCCAGTCAATCTATCCAGCATCTGATCCAGAAATGGGAGTGAAAAATGATCTTTCCTGGTGGCAAGATTTAATTTTCTATAATCAGTGCATATTCGCCACCCTGTAACTTGTCTTGTTGGAATCATTTCATTCTTTTCATTAACAATCACAGTTACTCCTCCTTTCTTAGGAACACATTGAATAGGACTAACACATGCCACTATACGAAATAGGGTAAATAATTCCGACATCCAACCACTTCAAAATTTCTTTCTTAACAACATCTTTCATGATAGGATTTAATCTCCTTTGGGGATCAGCCCGAGGTTTGCAATTATCTTCCATAAGAATTTTGTGCATATAAATTGAAGGATTGATTCATTTAATATCAGCAATTTTCCATCCAAAGGCTTTCTTGTACTTCTTCAAAATTTTAAGAAAACTCTCTTCTTTTTCAGTCAATTGAGATGAAATTCTAACAGGCAAGGTTGAGGATTCACCAAAAAAACATACATCAAATGATCAGGAAGCATTTTTAACTCAAGTTCAGAAAGTTTTTCAATTGACGGACCATAAGATTCATCTCTTTCAGTCATATCTAACAATTCAAAATTTTCATTAACATAATTTAATTCTTCCTCTTGAAAATCTTCAAAATGATGTAACTCCTCTTCTTGCTTATGTTCCAATTCTTCTTTTTCAGATTTTTCTTCATAAGTTGACTTAAAATGACATTCACTCAAATATCTGATAACATCCATCCTATAACATTCATCAACTTTACCTATTGCAGGATATTTCATCGATTTCGAAATATTGAATTTAACAGTTTGATCATTAACCCTCATCGTTAATTCTAATTTTTTTTCACATCTATCATTGCTCTGCCTGTGGCTAGGAAAGGTCTTCCTAAAATGATGGGTATCTCTTTATCTTCCTCCATATCAAGCACAATGAGATTAACAGGAAAGATAACAGGAAAGATAAATTGATCCACTTTAACCAAAGCGTCTTCTATAACTCCTTTTGGATATGTGATCAAACAATCTGCTAATTGCAGAGTTCAGTAGTTGGGGTTATTTCTCCTAATCCTAATCTTTTAAATATTGATAGAGGCATAAGTTTAATGCTTGCACCCAAATCACATAAAGCTTTTCCATAGAATCTGTCTTCGATTGCATATAGAATTGTGAAACTACCACGATCTTTAAGCTTTTCAGGAAGTTTCTTCTGAATTATTGCACTACACTCATCACTAAGTGCAACTGCCTCATTATCTTCAAACTTCCTCTTTTTATTGATAATATCCTTCATAAATTTCACATAGCTCAGCATTTGTTCTAAGGCTTCAGCAAATGGACTATTAATGGTAAGCTTCTTAAATATCTCCAAGAATTTTGAAAATTGCTTATCCAACTTTTGTTGACGAAGTCTCTGAGGAAATAAAGGTGGTGGCTTTTCCAAATCAACCTTAGGTGGAGAAATTAGTCTTTCCAAACCTTTCGGAGCATCCTCTTTTGATTCTTCAATCTCTTCTTTCTCTACTTCAGTTTTTTTCTGAACTCTACCTTCCAGATCTCTGCCACTTCTCAGTTGAATTGCTTTTACATGCTCTTTATTCTTATCTCTTGGATTCACTTCAGTATTACTTGGAAGCATTCCTTGAGATCTATTACTTAATGAATTTGCAATTTGCCCAAATTAATTTTCAATATTTCTGATGGTTGCTCCTTGAATTTGTAATTGATTTCCCATATGTGACACCACTTCTTCAATAAACAACTTCTTCTCCTTTAATTGTAAAGCATTGTTAAAACACCGAAGGATAGGTTAGTCTATAATTAATATTTCCTTGGTTGTTCCGAGTTCCCGATGGGTATACTTGGTGGTTCCCCCATTGTTGATTAATACCACCTTGATTATTGGTATTCCAGTTAAAGTTTGGATGATTCTTTCAACCTGGGTAGTATTAATTGAAATATGGGTTATTAGGCTTGCTTATAACATTCAAAGTTTCTGGTGTAGAATAGGAATCAACCATTTGGCCTAATGAATTTTCTTCAATCATGGAATTTAACTGAGAAAAATTCATCCCAAATTGGTCTATCTTCCTTGAAATTGCAACAACTTAATTTGCTAACATTGCAAAAGCATCATTTTCATGAACACTGACTACCTTTTTAGGATTTAACCTTTCAGAAGGCCATTGAAAATTATTAGTAGTCATTTCTTCAATTAATGTATAAGCATCATAAAACTATTTAGACATTAATGATCCACCAAGAATGACGATCGATAATTGATCTAAGAGATCCAACTAATCCATTGTAAAAGGTTTGAATTATTAACCAATCTGGTATCAAATGATGTGGACATTTCCTAAGGAGATCTTTAAATCTTTCTCATGCTTCACATATTGATTCACCTTCAAACTGACAAAAAGATGTAATATCATTTCTGTACTTTGCAGTCTTCGATGGTGGAAAATATTTAGCTAGGAATTTTTGTGCTAAATCACCCCAAGTTCTGATAAATCCAGGAGCTAACAAATTTAACCATATATTAACTTTATCCCTTAGAGAGAAAGGAAAAAGTATGAGTCTAATAGCATCATCCGAAACACCATCATGTTTAAAAGTAGCACACAACTCTAGAAAAGTAGCAAGATGCAAATTAGGATATTCAGTTGTTGCTCCCTCAAACTGATTATTAGACACCATTTGGGTAATAGCAGGTTTAAGCTCAAAGGAATTAACAGCTACAGCAGAGTGTATAATACTACCATGAAGTTCATCCATTGCAGGGTTAGCAAAATCTCTTAAAGGTCTGAATTATTGATGGATGCCAACATTTTGATTTTGATGATTTGCCATTTCTTGAATATTTTTCTCATTTTCAAAATTTTTAATTTTTTTGATTTTTCTGATAGTTCTTTCTAATTCAGAATCGTAAGGCACAAGTCTCTCAGAACCTGAACTACGCATATAACAATAAAATAAAGAACAACACAACACACTAACATAAACAAAGAAAAGTAAAAATTTAATTTTTTCCTAATTTTCTTTAAAATTCAGTTTTAATTAATTTCCCCGGCAACGGCGCCAAAAACTTGATCCCCGACGAATACACGTGTGCTAATGATTTAGATATGAAAATTATGATTGTATAATATGGGATACTACGCAAGTATACGTACCTTTTATCAAGTAATATAGGACTTTTTGATTAAGCCCCGAGATATCGAACCCACAGGGCAATGTAAAAAATTTTTAAAGAAATAAGAAAATTATATTTTTACTTTTTAAATTACTTTTGAAAGTATGTTTTCATTTGTAAAGTTTGAAAATTATTTTTGGTATTTTTGATATAAAGTTAAGCAGGAAATGAAAATAATCATAACTTTAAAACACGATATAAAACACTAGGAAATAAAATATCTTTTACTTTCTCTTATAAAGCAGTAATAATTATGAAAGTATTGTTGTGGAAGTATTTAAATGTATTGTCACATATAGGAGAAAATTTATTCTTTACCCTTACTTGGTTTTATAAAGAACATTGGTTAATTTTAAATTTTAAATTTTTGAACATGGTTAGGCAGGGAAGATACCAGCTCTCACTCTAGAGTTCCCTCGATTCCCTCTATCTGGGGGTTAACTTCTCATAACAAAATTTAAAATATCAAACCAAAATAGGGGGCTTTTGTCTTGTCACTCTAAAAACCTTTAATTTTACTCCCCATTAAGAACATATCTCCTAATATATTTGCATTCAATTATATGGACTACAATTCTCACCCATATAATTGCATGTGATTTTTACCAATTGTTGTTTGAGACAATACTGCATTGGATCTTACATAATCTCAAAAAAAAGTTAACATCTTAACTGGCCAAATTAAGAAGTAAATTAAGTTAATGGAATTAAATCTTCACAACTTATTCCAACTTTAAACACTTATACATTCCACAACTATCCTACATAATTTAATTACTTCTTCATTTAAGAAAGAAAAAGATAAAGAAAACTACTCATATCTCATGGAGGAAACACAAGCACACATTGATTTGAAAATAGAAATCATAAAGAAAACACAATAAGAAAAACTAAATATAAAAACAGAAGTAAACACTTATCTGAAAATCCTCTCTACAAGACTCCAGAAGTTCCTTTGAAATTTGACTTTCCACAGGACAACACTACAGAGGTTGGCGCCCAACTCTGTTGACTCCAACTCTGAATTTAGACTTCAATAAGAACTAGATAAATGGACGAAAGAAAATTGATGGAAAGAAGGTTTCACACCAACCCTTTCTCCTCTAAAACTAAACTAACTAAACTATAAACTATAAAAGACTGAAAGTAAAACTAGGAAAAACTCTTTGAAACTAGAAGATGACTCTGAAAATTAGAAAAGACTCTTGAAAATTAGACTCTCTAAAAAAACTCTTAGACTCATTACATGACATAATTTAATAATAATCCAAAAGGTGTCTTGGTGTCTTGGTGTCTCTTCAAATTATGTCCCGATTCAATGTATCCACCAAAAGACGCATCCCTTCATTCAAATTTGCCGCCCATGGGAAGTTAAGGAAGTCACCACCAAAAGTTGCTTCGAACACCCCTTGAAATTGGCGCCAAAAATGAAGAAAATTCGATTTTTAACTGTGGCGGCTAAGCGCCGACCAGGCGGCGCTTAGCCGCCAAAGTCCAATTTTTTATTTTTTCATTTTTTTGCTCCAATTTACTGAAATTTTTTCTAAATTGGACTATTCCAATTCTAGAACAAAATTTTGTTACCTTCCTAAGAAACTCATTACATAATTTGCATGCTAAAATTTTCTATGTTATTAAGAGTCACTTGAGGACAAGTAACATTTTAAGTTTTGGGGATTTTGCTAAAATATATTATGTTTTTATGAACATTTTTATACCTATTTTTGATGATATTGCACTTTGATGGAAGTTATTTTGTGTTTTTCTTGCAGGTATGATGAAAATGAGTGATTATGATGAAAGGAGCAAAATTGGATCAAATTTGGAGCAAAAAATGAAAAATTGGACTTTGGCGGCTAAGCGCTGCCTGGTCGGCCCTTAGCCGCCACAGTTAAAAATTGAATTTTCTTTATTTTTTGTGTCAATTTCAATGGGTATTTGAAGCAACTTTTGGTGGTGACTTCCTTAACTTCCCATGAGCGACAAATTTGAATGAAGGGATGCATCTTTTGGTGGATACATTGAATCGGGACATAAATTGAAGAGACACCAAGGCACCTTTTGGATTATTATTAAAATTATGTCATGTAATGAGTTTTTAGAGAGTCTATTTTTCAATAGTCTTTTCGAATTTTCAGAGTCCTCTTCTAGTTTTCAAGAGTCTTTTCTAGTTTTACTTTCAGTCTTTTATTGTTTATAGTAAGTTAGTTTAGTTTTAGAGGAGAAAGGGTTGGTGTGAAACCTTCTTTCCACCAATTTTCTTTCATCCGTTTATCTAGTTTTTATTGAAGTCTAAAGTTAGAGTTGGATTCAACAAAGTTGGGCGCCAACCTCTGTAGTGTTGTCCTGTGGAAAGTCAAGTTTCAAAGGAACTTCTGGAGTCTTGTGGAGAGGATTTTCAGATAAGTGTTTATTTCTTTTTTTATATTTATTTTTTCTTATTGTGTTTTCTTTATGATTACTATTTTCAAATAAATGTGTGCTTGTGTTTTCTCCATGAGATCTGAGTAGTTTTCTTTATCTTTTTCTTTCTTAAATGAAGAAGTAATTAAATTATGTAGGATTGTTGTGGAATGTATAAGTGTTTAAAGTTGGAATAAGTTGTGAAGATTTAATTCCATGAACTTAATTTACTTCTTAATTTGGTCAGTTAAGATGTTAAAATTTATTGTGAGATTGTGTAAGATCCAATGCGGTATTGTCTCAAACAACAGTTGGTAAAAATCACATGCAATTATATGGGTGAGAATTGTAGTCCATATAATTGAATGCAAATATATTAGGAGATATGTTTTTAATGAGGAGTAAAATTAGAGGTCTTTAGAGTAACAGGATAAAGCCCCCTAATTTGGTTTGATATTTTAAATTTTGTTATGAGAAGTTAGCCCCTAGGTGGAGGGAATCGAGGGAACTCTAGAGTGAAAGCTGGTATCTTACTTGCCTAACCATTTTCAAAATTTTAAAATTTCAAATTAACCAATGTTCTTTATAGAACCAAGTAAGGGTAAAGAATAAATTTGCTCCTATTTGTTACAACACATTTAAATACTTACACAACAATACTTTCATAATTATTACTGCTTTATAAGAGAAAGAAAAAGATATTTTATTTCCTAGTGTTTTATATCATGTTTAAAGTTCTGATGATTTTCATTTCCTGCTTAGCTTTTTATCAAAAATACCAAAAACAATTTTCAAACATTACAAATCAAAACATACTTTCAAAAGTAATTTAAAAAGTAAAAATATAATTTTCTTATTTCTTTAAAAAGTTTTTACATTTCCATGTGGGTTCGATATCTCAGGGCTCAATGAGAAAGTCCTATATTACTTGATAAACGATACGTATACTTGTGTAGTATCCCGTATTATAAAATCATAATCTTCATATCTAAATCATTAGCACATGTATATTCGTAGGGGATCAGGGAATGTAGCTAGGGTTCTCCTCTCCATGAGATTTATAGGCATGGAGAAGCCATGTATAAGCTTTAATTTGCTTGTGGAAGAAGGTAAACAGCCTCGTGATGCTAGAGATAAGATTTCAGCTTGAAGATAGCCATGGTTGAGCTTCCCCAAGTCCTTCATCATGAACTTCCATTAAGGCAAGGATTTGGCTATACTTTGGCTCCTTCCCATTGGATGAGGTATGAGGTCAATGGTGACTTCAAAATGAGTTTGTTATCCCCGTCACCAATGGTTTTGTAAAGGAATGACACCTCCTCCTCCCCTCATAATGGCTTCATGATAACCTTTGACTTAGGTCAAAAATTCTTGGCTTGGGGGTTCTAAGTAGGTCATTTTGTGTCATGGTGGGTATTAATGGGTTGTGTATGACCCAATATCAAAAGGCTATGAGTTGGTTTTAGGGTTTAAGTGCAAAGAATGGGTTTAGGGTTGCCATGGGTTTGTCTTGCCATGAGCTTAAACCATGATTTTGGACTTAAATCCTAGGTCTAATGATCTTTAATATCACTTTATTTAATTAATTAATTAATTAATTAATCAAGAAGATAAAATAATTTGATTAAAAGACCAAATTTTTATCATAAATGGTGAAGTTGACCAAGTTTGACTAATTTTAGGTCCAAAGTCGACCAGGATGACTTGACCATATCTTGATTTGATCAAATGATTAGGTTTGACTAATTTGAGTATTTTGGTTGACCAAATGGTAATGTTTGACCATTTGGTTCCTTGAGTTAATCAAGAGGTCATGTTTGATCAGTTTGGTGTTTGGGTTGACTAGATTGTCCATTTGGTGGTCCTTTAGGTCAATTTTTAACCATTTTGACCAGATTTGACCAAATGGGTTTTAGGGTTGACAAATGGTCCATGGGGTGGTTATTGGTCCATATTTGACTGTTTTGACCAAAATTTGATCAATTAGGTTTATGGTTAACCAAATGGTCCATATGGTGGTCATTGGGTCCATATTAGACCATTTTGACCAAAATTTGACCAATTATGTCTATGGTTGACCAAACGGTCCATATGGTGACATTTATGTCAAAGGTTGACCAAATCAGTGTTTTTCATTACTGATCAGATCATTTTGGGATGTCATCATGGTTTGATCTCTAAAAGGGTGTAATGGGGTCAATTCAATTTTTAGAATTTGAGCGAACCCTAGATGAGTTCAAAGGGGTCAATATTGGTAGACTTCCTCCTAGGATGAATTTAATGATCATATTGATCATTAGGTCTTTAAAGAGGTGTATGGGGATCTTGAACCAGTGCAAATGACTCAAGACTTGGCTTTTTTGTGAGTGTTAATTTGGGGTCCTCATAAAAGTGAGGTCACCAGATACGTATACTTGTGTAGTACCCCTAGTGTAAAAACCATTAATTTATATTGTAAAACATTTCATTTGTTCACACTAGCCGCTAAATATAAATTGGGTCAAGTTTTTGGCCAACTTCTGGGAATTTAAATAACTGCATAATTGCGGGTCGGGTCAATCATTTAATTCAAATGACATTATAATGCTTAAATGCTTAATAAATAATCTATTATTGAGTGAATTGATATAGACCTTACAACAGAGTATTTTAGATTTTTTGTTTATATATATATATATATATATATATATATATATATATATATATATATATCACTCCTAAAAATTTTGAATAAACCTTATTTTCCATATGAAAGGGATTTGAAATTAAAGAGAGATTAAAGATTAAAGAATTATAAATCCCTGCTCAATGATCAATGCAACAATAATCTTTGTCAAACTATCATCACCCAACAACTATAGTTTAATTGGCATTAATGATCATTATCATCTAATTGACATCGTCTAACCATCGTTATTTGATTATTATCACTTTACCATGATAGTTTGATTGCATTCGTATGATTGTCATCATCCAATTTTCATTAATTATTATTGTTTTATTATTCACATATGATTGATAACACAAGAAAGTCATTACTTAACTATTAATACCTAATTGATATCACCTGATGACTATCATTAAATCACTATCAACATATGCTAACTGTTGCTTATTTCTTGACCACTGTCATTATCCTACAACATGTTTTCCGCATTGATTATCTCATTTACTTGCATGAGTAAATTTTTATGCGATGCTAATACTAATCATCACATTGTTTTCAACAAACAATAAACCTAAAACATAATGAAATAATTAAGTAATATTATTCATATTTCATATAACAATAAAGATTATCATTTATGTATTGATAAAAAAAATGACTTCCATAGTAGGAGAGCACTTTCAGGAGTACCAAGAGTTGTTCCTTGAAATATTATTTTTTAGGTCATTTACAAACGCGCTACCATATTCCTATGTATTCAAATATATGATGTCACACCCTGGGTCCGAAAGATGATAGACTCCGATAAAGTAGAGCTAGATGAAATGAATTAAGCATATTTTGTATTTCCAGAAGAAAGATTGCATGCAAATAACAACTATAATAAATTAAAAATATAATATTTATTCCATAGTAAATAGTCCAATTATAGAACTAAAAGAAAAACATAAAATTGACCTAATCAAACTATAATAACAAAAGTGAACGACTACCCACACTCTGAAGGGAAATATATAATAACTAAAATAAATAATATGAGAAATACCATAACAAGAAGCCTAAAATTGTCAAGTCTACTCTGGTGGAGACGATCCCACTGTCAACTAGTTGTTGAATAGATTATGTTATGCATAATGTCAATGAGTGGGTTTGATATGCAAACTTAGTGAATACCAACTAATTATTAAAGTATAAATGACAAGAAAAAGGGATAGGTAGTATGAACAACAAATAAAGATGATAACTACATGAAGATATAACATCATAAAGCAACAAAAGAGTGGTAACCATCAAATTTACTTACTTATTATAATTAATATGCAATCATTTTATGTTAAGTTTCTTATTATGTAGATTTCCATTTATTATTTATATAGTCAGTTTTAACAGACAGCCTGAAACCAAAAATGTTAATACCAACCCAAACCAACCAGATAATATCTTATAGAGTCCTCACTCTGTGGGCCCGTTTGCCCCGCCTAGCTAATACCAAAAGAGGGTTTTGCCGACCTACATGTCATAACACAAGCATACCGAACTATTCATATGTATAGTATGTAAGTAAATATGCTACCTCACATAGGCTTGTAATACGACATAAATCTACATTTAATTTCATAAAAGTAGAGTAAGAAAAAGAAAAGTTATAAACTTAGGATTACTCAAATATACATAAAATTTGTAAAAATAAATTAAGGCATTTAGTGCTTCCATCATGAGTAATAATTGAAATACATAATAAGTGTAAAATTATGATTAAAGTTCAAGTGCATGACTGATAATCCTATAAAATAACTATTAATAGATTACAAATAATAACGATTAACACCCTTCGTAGGAAGGGTAAGTTTATCATCTATTAAAAAGAAATTACTTACCTTCAGGAGGCAGAACACGATCTGTCTAAGAATTCAACAGTTCAACTAATGATCATACATCACTTAGGGTGCGTTTGGGGCAGCTTATTTGGTGCGGTAGCATTTTGAAAACGCACCTGACCTGTTTGGGTAAACTGCATTTTGGCAGCTTATGCATTTTCAAAACGCAGAAAACAACTTTTTCACTCCGCACCTATCTAGGTGCGGTGGCGGCTTTCTAGCTAGGGTCTGACTTTTCCAAAAATAAATTTTTGTAATGACCACCGCACCTTGCTTATCAGCAGATTATTTTTAATCAGTTTATCAGCAGATTATTCAATAAGTTACAGCTATCCCAAACAGACCCTTAGAAAATAAAATATAAATGATTACACAATTAAACTTATTTATTCATTAGGTGTAACTTAATCAATATTATTATTATTATTATTATTATTATTGTTGTTGTTATTATTATTATAGTATCATTATATTATTATTATTATATTTTTTTAAAAGTAAAAAAATATGAACCCAATTAAATTTGACTTTAACCAATATTATTAAAATAATATTTTATTTTGATTGGGGAAATTCTAATTTCAGAACTAATATTTTTGGGGAGGATTTACATGTGTAACACTTAACTTAATAAACAATAAAAATGACATCTTCAAATCATTTAGGTTCTTAAATCCCTCTTCTCCCCTGGTTTGCCTTATCTATATGATTCAAAAAATCTCATTTGTGGGCTTTAGAGAAGCCTATGTGAACGCAAGCAGGTGGGACGAAGGGAAAAAAACCAAAGTTACCTTCCTCAATGGTTTTGTTTTGGAGCAGACAGATGGAGGAAGGTCGTTGCCTCTGCATGCCACGATCTCATTGCTGCCTTCTTGAATAGCACTAAGCGCAAGCATAAAACAATGGTTTCGGGCACAGGAGCATGCGGGAAGGGAACTAGAAGATGGATTTGAGCTAAATTGCGATACAAAAAATGAGGCAGCCATAAGGGCCAGTAAACAAGGGAAAAAAGGAAGGCGTCAACAAAACTATTACAAAAAGGAATAAATTAATAATGAAGCTAACTTCGCATTCCAATGTAATCTGATACTCCTTCATAACTCAGGTCTCCTCAAATCACCAATGGCTTGTATCATATGATATGAGAATCATTATGCACATAACACTGAAGCACAAAGAGATGTAAAAAGTATTTATGCAAGCCTTGGAGGAAGAGCCAAACAATATGAAACTCTATCGAATTTCTTGATCTCCTCGAAAGGATCAATGAAATGTGGTTGAAGCTTTCGAGTCTGGCCAAATTGTGTAACTCTACATATATGTGATACCTTCAAAAAATATAATCTTTGACATGTGTTTTTAGTAAAAGTACTTCTTTTGATGATCCTGGACTGCATGTAGTCGATCTCAAATATGACGAACCTTCTCAGTAGCTTGATCCACTAGTTGAAGTCTGAATATTCGTCTCTCACCGACCTCGAGAAAATACTAAGGGGATCTATACTTTCCGTGATAAAGTACTTTATATGGTGTCATACTGATACGAGCCTGAAAATTATTATTATAAGCAAACATTACCAATAAAATATAGTATTCCCAACTACCTCTAAAGTCCATAATGCAAGCAATCAACAAGTCTTGTAAGGTTTGAATGGTGCGCTCTGACTATCCATCTATCTGAGGATGAAAAGCAGTGTTGAAGTTCAATCTTGTGTCCATAGCATCTTGTATTTTTTTCCATAACCTAGAGGTAAATCTTCTATCTCAATTTGATACAATGATTGTTAAAATTTCATACACTCAGACAACGTTATTTATGTAGATCTTGGCTAATTTATCCATCAAATAGGCTTACTTGATTGGTAAAAAATTAGCTGGCTTAGTTAGTCTATCAACCACAATCGAAATAACGTTATGTCCTTCCTTTAAACTCAACAATCCAACCATAAAATCCATGGAAGTTTCCTCTTATTTTCTCTACGGAATGGGAAGGGGTTGCAATAGACCACAAATTCTATGATGTTCGACCTTAACCACCTGATATGTCAAACATTTAGCTAAAAATTCAACTAGAAAATTGTTCATACCCGACCACCAAAATAGTTTTTTTTTAAGATTTTGATGCATTTTAATGCTTCCCTGATGAGCCAAATATGAAGTATAATGTACCTCAAGAAGTAATCTTATCAAAATCTTTCCCGATTTGGAATACATAGTCAATCTTAAAATCTTAAAGTGTCATTTTGATTGATACTAAACTCAAGCTTCAATCTATTATTTTTTTTTTCACTCTAAGTTGTAGTGAGTCGGCAATAATCGTCTAAGCTGCACGAACACGGTCCATAAGTGTAGGTTGAAATGATAGCTGACATAATGTTGGATTAGCTCCTATCAGTACTATATCGAGCTGAAGTTGCTCCATCTACCATGCTAACATGTGCTTCTGAGTGATCATCCAAACTGCATTCGGCTTATCAGGGTAGTATTGAATCTCTAAATCACAGTCCTTCATCGACTCGAGCCATCATCCTTGCCTTAAATCATCTCTTTTTGGGTGAAAATGTACTTCAAACTCTTATGACCGATGATGACCTAACAACGATGCCTCTAAATACTTATTATAAATATAATTGTAGCTAACTCAAATTCATGGATAGTATAATCCCTTTCATGCACCTTGACCTGTCTAGAGGCATATGCTATAACTCTATGATGTTGCATTAAAACACATCCCAATCCTAGATGTGAAGAATCGTTGTAGATCTGAAATCCATCTGTGCTAGAGAAAACTGTGAGAATTTGGGTTGTCACCAAATAATTCTTGAGTTTCTAGAAACTCTCTTCACAAGCATCAGAGCATTCAAACTTAACGGCCTTTTGACTCAATCTTGATAGGGGTGCAACAATGTGAGGAAAGCATTAAAAAAGTCCATGATAATATCCAACAAACCCAAGGAAACTATGAACCTTAATTATAGTGCTCATCCTCGGTCAATCCATTATTGCTTTAATCTTTGTAGGTTTTAAAGAAAATTCAGCTCCATTAACAAAATGTCCGAAATTTCCACCGCTCAAGGTTAAAATTACACTTATGGAATTTGGCATAAATTTTGTTCTCTTGAAGAATATTTAATATTGGTATGAGATGTTGGGCATGCTCTTCTTCATCCTTGGAGTAAACCAAAATATCATCAATGAATACAACAATGAATTGATCAAAGTAAGGCTTGAAATTTCTATTTATTAAATCCATAAAGGTTACAAGGCATTAGTTAAATCAAAAGATATTACTAGAAATTCTTAGTGCCCATATCAAGATAAAAAAGAATCTTCAAAATGTCTTCATTCTTGATCATCAACTAATGGTAGCTATATAAAAAGTTAATCTTAAAAACACATAAGGACCTTGTAATTGATCAAAAAAAATCATCTATATGAGACAGTGGGTACTTGTTTTTCACAGTCAACTTATTAAACTCTCTATCATTCTTCTTTATAAATAAAACTAGTGCTCCCCAAGTTGAAACACTGGTCGGACGAGTTATGTATCAAGCAATTCTTGTAACTGGATTTTAAGTTTCTTGAGTTCCAAAGTAACCATTCAACATGGTGCTTTAGAAATTGGAGCAATCCCTAGAAGTAGGTCTATGATGAACTCAATCTCACGATATAGTGGTAAGGTAAGCAAATCTTCAGTAAATACATTAGCAAATTCTCAAACCGGTGAGACGTTATATAAGCTAACACTGGATTTCTCAGAATTTATCACATGAGCTAGATAACTAACACACTCATGGGAGATCAACTTATAAGCCTTAATTACCGAAATAAGACAAGAAATAGCTCATATACTATCCTTGAAGCAAAAAAGAACTAAGCTAAGGTATATATAAATTCACCCTTTTTTACAACAAACTATAAATGCATGATACATAGATAGCCACTCCATACCAAATGAGGTCAACAAGCTATATTATATTGTGAAGATTAATCGGTAAGGGGACATTCCTATAAGAGCTTTATAAGCAGTTCTGTATGCCCATAAAACAGTATTTAATCTAGCAGACCAATCTAATTTCTCAGGAATAATAAATTTCTCCATAGTTTGTTTAATTTCACGATTAGGTACCTTTGCTAAACCATTAGTTTGGGGATGATAAGCTGTAGAGAGATTCTATGCATAATATTATATTTTTCCACCAATCTCCGAATCAGATTATTCTTAAAATGGGATCCTCCATCAGTTATGATTACTCTAGGCATTCCATATCTTGTGAAAATATTTTTATTAAAAACCTTGAAACACTTTTAGCATCGCACCTAGGTAAAGCTATTGCCTCAATCCATTTTGATACATAATCAATAGCAATCAGTATATATATATTTCCAAATGAAGGCATAAATGGTCCCATAAAATCTAATCCCCATGCATAAAAAATTTCAACTTCCAGAGTAAAATTAAGAGGCATTTCATTTCTTCTAGATATATTGCCTATTCTCTAACATCGATCACAAGTTTTGATAAATTTATAAACATCTCTGAAAAGTGTAGGCCAATAAAATCTAGATTGCAAAATCTTATGTGCAGTTTTATCAATTCTAAAATGTTCTCCCAATTCAGAATCATGATATTCTCAGATAATTTTTTTAGTTTCTTCAAAAGGCACGCATCTCCTAATAATAAGATCTTTACATTGCTTATACAGATAAAGATCATCCCAGAAATAAAATTTAGCATCATGCTTAAATTTTTCTACTGTTTCATTATTAAATCAGGTGGTAAAACATTGCTAACGATGTAGTTCACAATATCAGCATACCATGGTAAATTTCCTTCAATAACATTATATAATTGCTCATCAGGAAAAGTTTCAGTAATTTCCTTTTCAAAATCATCCAAATTAGGTTGTTCAAGTCTAGATAAATGATCAGTTATTTGATTATCGACCCTTTTTCTATTAACGATCTCAAAATCAAATTTTTGCATTAAAAGCATCCATCAAATTAGTCTTGGTTTTGCATCCTTCTTTTGCATTAAGTATTTTATAACAGAATGATCAATATGTAATATGCATTTAGCTCCGATTAAGTAAGATCTAAATTTTTTAAAAGCATATACAATTGCTAATAACTCTCTCTCAATAGTAGTATAATTAATTTGGGTAGCAGTAAGAGTCTTACTAGCATAATATATAACTTTAAATATTTTATCATGTCTTTTGCCCTAAACAACTCCAATAACATAATCGCTACCATCACACATTAATTCAAATGGTTTCTCCCAATCAGGTGAAACTATTATAGGTGTAGCAATTAATTTTTCCTTCAATAGATCGAAAGCTTTTAAACATTCATCGTTAAAATCAAATTTTCTCTCTTTTTCCAAAAGTTGGCATAGAGGCTTAGAAGTTTTTGAAAAGTATTTGATATATCACCTGTAGAATCCTACATGTCCCAAAAAACTTCTTACCCCTCTCACAGTTGTTAGAGGTAGTAATTTTTCTATAACATGAATTTTCGCAGGATCTACTTCCATGCCATATTTAGATATTTTATGCCAAAGCACAATTCCTCCTGCAACCATAAATTTACACTTTTCCTAGTTTATGACTAAATTTGTTCTCTCGCATACCTCTAGAACTTTTTCTAAGTTGCATAGACATGAATCAAATGAATCTCTAAATACTGAGAAATCGTCCATAAACACTTCTATTCCATCATCAATTAAATTGCTAAATATGGATGTCATACATCTTTGAAATGTTACATGTGCATTACATAATCCAAATGACATTCTTCTAAAAGAAAAAGTTTCATAAGGGCTAGTAAATGTAATTTTCTCTTGATCCTCAGGAGCAATAGATATTTGGTGATAACCGGTATATCCATCTAGAAAGTAATAGTACTTGTGTCCAGCAAGTCTGTCTAGCATTTGGTCTAAAAAGGGTAAAGGAAAGTGATATTTTCTGGTGGCGGCATTTAATTTTCTATAATTAATATATATTCGCCAACCAGTGACTTTTCTTATCGGTATAATTTCATCCTGATCATTTACATCAACAGTCACTCCTTCTTTCTTAGAAACATAATGATTTGGGCTCACCCAAACACTATCATAAATAAGATATATAATTCCAACATCTAACCAATTTAATATCTCTTTTTAACCACTTCTTTCATTATTGGGTTCAATCTCCTTTGCGGATCAACTCTTGGTTTGTGTTGTTCATCCAATAAAATTCTGTGCATACATATTGGAGGACTGATTCCTTTAGTATCAGCTATGGACCAACCAAAAGCTTTTTTGTTTCTTTTTAAAGTTTTCAATAATTTTTGTTCTTGATATTCATATAAATCTGAAGATATAATGACTGGTAAAGTAGATGATTCTCCTAAAAACATGTACATTAAATGATTAGGAAGAATTTTCAGCTCAAGTTCAAGGGGTTTAATGATAGATGGAATCAAACTTTTATCTCCATTTTCCACAGTATCCAATCTTTCAAAATTTTCCTGAACAAAGTCTAACTTTTCATTCTTCATATTATTCAAATCATCTTCATTTTCACTTTCATTTTCATCCTCACATTCCATATTTTCTTCAAATACTTCTTTAAAATAATCTTCTCTCAAATAATCGCAGACTTCCATTCGATAGCACTCATCATCTTTTTCAGTTGAAGGGTACTTAATAGATTTCAGAATATTGAAAATTACCTCTTGATCATTAACCCTCATAGTTAATTCTCCTTTTTGGACATCAATCATAGCTCTCCCAGTAGCAAGGAATGGTCTTCCCAGAATAATTGGAATTTCTTTTATCTTTCTAAATATCTAATACAATAAAGTCCACAGGAAAGGTAAATTTATCCACCTTCACTAATACATCTTCCACAACTCCTTTAGGATAAGTGATAGAACGATCATCAAGTTGAAGAGTCACAGATGTAGGTGAAATTTCTCCTATTTCCAATCTTTTGAAAGTTGATAAAGGCATAAGATTAATACTAGCTCCAAGATCACATAATGCTCTTACGAAAAAATTTTCACCTATAGTGCACAGAATAGTGAAACTACCTGGGTCTTTAAGTTTTTCAGGAAGCTTTTTCTGGATAATTGCATTACACTTACCGCTAAGTGCAACAGTCTCGTAGTTTTTAAACTTTCTCTTCCTTTTAAGAATATCCTTCATAAAGTTTGCATAAGCAGACATCTGCTCTAATGCTTCAACAAAGAGAATATTAATCGTTAATTTCTTAACAATGTCCACAAATTTTGTAAATTTGTTATCCCTGTTTTGTTTCTTTAGTCTTTGACGAAAATGAGGAGGTGGGTTTTCAATAGTTATCTTCATTGGTTCTATTGGATATTCGTCTGGATATATCTTATTAGAATCTTTTTCAATGTTCACTTCCTCTCTTTCAACTTCGAGTTCTTTTTGAACTCTTAATTTCAATTCTTTTCCACTCCTTAATTGAATAGCCTTATTTTGCTCTTTGTTTTGATCTTTTGGGTTGATCTCAATATTGCTAGGAAGATTCCCAGAAGGTCTATTATTAAGTGTAGTAAAGATATGTTCCAATTGATTTTCAATGTTCTTCATCTCAACGCTCTGAGCTTGAATTTGATTACTCATATTCAAAATCATTTCTTCAGTAGACAACTTATTTTCCTTAAATTGTTGATTACTTTTAAAACCAGGAGGATAAGAAGGTCTAAAGTTGGTATTTCCTTGGTTGTTCAGGTTTCCAACTGGATTCATAGGATTGTTTCCCCATTGCGGGTTAACGACAGCATTGGTATTATTCCAGTTGAAGTTTGGATGATTCCTCCAACTAGGATTATAATAATTTGAATAAGGATTATTGACTTTATTTTGTATAGCATTCAAGGTTTCATAAGACATTTGAGAGTATATCATTTTTCCTCATGAATTTTTTTTTAACACTAGAGGTGTTAGAGAATAATTCATTCCATATTGATCTATTTTCTTAGAAAGTGCAGCAATTTGAGAGCCTATCATAGTTATCGCATCAGAATCATGAATACTGGCTACTCTCTTAGGATTTACCTGCTCAGAGGGCCATTGAAAATTATTAGTAGTCATCTCTTCAATTAACGAATATGTTTCATCAAAAGGTTTTGACATTAATGATCCACCAGCAGCAGCATCGATAATCGATCTCAATGGCCCTACTAATCCATTATAGAAGGTTTGAATTATTAACTAGTCTGGTAAAGCATGGTGTGGACACTTCTTCAGAAGATCTTTAATTCTATCCCAAGCTTCATATATGAATTCTCCATCAAACTGACTAAATAATGTGATATCATTTCTCAACTTAGCAGTTTTGGAAGGAGGAAAATATTTCGACAAAAACTTTTGTGAAAGCTCTCCCCAAGTTCTAATAGATCTAGGTGCTAACGAATTTAACCACGCCTTAGCCTTATCCCTAAGTAAAAAAGGTAAAAGTCTAAGTCTAACAGCATCGTTCGACATTCCATTGTATTTAAAAGTAGCACACAGTTCTAGAAAACTAGCGAGGTGTAAGTTAGGATCTTCATTAGGTGTTCCTCCAAATTAATTATTCTATAACATTTAAATAATAACAGGTTTAAGCTCAAATGAATTAGCAGCAACATCAGGATTTTGAATAGTTAAGTGAATTTCATCTACTGTTGAATAGCATAATCTCTTAAAGGTCTTGATATATTTTCATTTTGATTATTTAAATTGTTCGCCATTTTGTGGGGATTTGCAAATTATTTTTTTTGTTTTTGAATTTTTCTAATAGTGTGCTCTAATTCAGAATCGTAAGGCACTAAACCTATAGATCTTATACTACGCATACAAACACAATAAATACACACTAACAATAAACAAACACACACAACTATGACTTGCAATTCAAATATATGATTTCCAATACTACAAAAATAAATTTTAACTGTTACATTTTTTTTACCTTGTCTCCCTTTTAATCCGCAAAAATTAATGAACTCGCATTTAGATATATATATATATATATATATATATATATATATATTAATTTAAATGATAATGAGTCACACAATTAACGCAAGTATATGTATCTCTCAAGTAATATAGGGCTCTAGTGGAGTCCTGGAATATCGATCCCATAGGGAGGCTTTACTTTTATGGAATAGCACAGAAATCTCTTATCGAATCACAGCACAATTGCAAGTGATTTAATTCTTGAAGTAAAGACAAACAAGTTCATTTACTATATCTACCAAAGCACATTCTAAACTCTAGCAAGTTAAATTAACACAAGACTAAAATTATAAGAAAATTCAGTTGTAAGAAAGAGTCTTCCTCCTTTTCTATTCATAATGTGATGATTATTGTGACACAGATCAGTGATGCAAATGTATTGTGATAAATAGGAGCATTCATATTCTTTACCCATATTTTAGCGTATAAAGAACATTAGCTAATCCTAAGTTTAGTCCCAAAATATGTGGTTAGGCTGGGAGGATAATGGCTCTCACTCCAGAGCTCCTACTTTCCTTCACCTGAAGGCTAACTCTCGCTTTAGTTTCTAAACATTAGGACCAAATTGAGGATTTCGATCATTACATCGAAATCTCTAATTTTATGCCCATCAAAGTATATTTCCCTATTTACTTGCACTCAACCCTCATGAACTTCACCATTCATGGAATTTGAATGTGACCTTCAATTTTGTTGTGGAACTCATACTCTTTTCAGAACATATGTTTCTCAATAAGTTTTAACAATTCAATTGGCAAGATCAAAAAGTAAATGAAGTTCTAAGTGAAAAGGTCATCATAAATTCTTCATAATAAATCGGCACATCATTTCCATTTCACCACATCAACACATCACATAAAAAGGAGAAAGACAAAAAAATCTACTCAAGGCTCATGAGGAAAAGACGACAAAACATGAATTTCATATATAAAAACAACGTCATACAAACAGAGTAAAGTAAAGACTACTTATCTCAAACTCTTCCCCAAGCGAATCTTAAGGAATTCCTTTAACTCCTCTTCTTTCTTCATAACAATACACAATTCTCTCTTTAGAATAGTAAGGAAGAAGAAATCTGTCACTTTCCCTCTCCTCTCACACTCCTTAGAAGAAAAAAATACAAACCTAACTTCCTACACAAAATGGAAAAAACTCACTCTTTAAACTCTAAACTCTTCTCTTCCTTTCTTCCCCCCATTTGAAATGTGACTCCACAAGTGTTTAAATTTGGCCAAAACTGAATTCCTAAGAGTTTTTTCAAGCAACCTTTCAAAATTCGGCCAAATACATTGAATCTAGTTCAAAATCGGGATAGGGTGCTGTCCGGCGCTGGTAGGAGCGTCATTCGGCTCATTATTCCGCCAAAACGTCGTAACGCTCTGGAAGCTGGCGCTGTCCGGCGCTGGTGACAGCGCCGTTCGGTGCTAGTTCAATAAAATGCACTTTTATCCTTTTTCACCTCAAATTTGCTTCTTGTTGCTTCATTTTGCTCTAAAGGCCTAAAATCATTGTACCTACATGAAATCATCAAAAATACCTTCCTTTAAAATGCAATATCATCAAAAACATGTATGAAATGAATAGTAAAAAGCTATCAAATTTTCAATGGATCAAAACTCCAGAAACATTTTATGGTGACCTTTCAACAAATCATGAATTTCTTGAAGCACAGTGTTAGGACTACTCTGTTAACATGTCTCAGCACGTGTTGGCTCAGGATCAACATTGTAAGGAACTAAAGCAGCAGTGGCATCGAACGCCGGCGAATGTGGAATGGACTGACTCTCCTTTTGTGGGAGAGTCTTCTCACTAGTTGACTCGTCAAGTGGATGATCAAACAATCGGTGTTCACTATCTTTTAGTTGAAGAAAACAATCATACACCTGCAACGCATAACTTACAGTCAAGGTTAACTTAAAGTACCATGTTAACATAATAACTTTAAGGGAATAAGTAACTCACATCGACAGGCCTAAGCCTCTGAAAGGCTAATTGAATTTTTGCAGCGTTTCATTTCACTTTTGCTGGCCACCTCAACATCTGTGATCTAGCCTCGGGCAGTGCTGGGAGGACCAAGGACGTGTGCTCATAAAACCAGAGCTGCGGGAAACATGCAAAAATAAATTATGTATATGTCAGAATAACTGAATAAGCTTTTAAGATTTGTGTAAAGAAACAAACCGTTAAAATGAAAACAAAACCCGTTAGGTATCCCAGTTTCTCATTCGCTCTTGTTCTCAAGGCACTGACATTGAGTTGATCTGTTATAGATCACCAAACTGTAATGAGCCAATTATACAATGTACATGTAGCTACATCATCACATATTGAACACATGTCATTAGACACTCTGAAGTTGTTAGAGAGAAATAATAAATTTGACATTAGAAACTTAATGAGTAATTGCAGAAAAATTATGCGAGGATTCCACTGGTGAAAAGTTCAGCAGTGCGTTCTTAATTTGTTTTGCATCCATGCTACCGGGCGGAGCCTCACTCCAGCATGCAGGTATGCCTCTGCTGGGCATTCCAATCAGGAGTGCAACCTCATATGGATCAAATTGTCTCTCTCTCTCTCTCCCAATTTAAAGGCCTTGCGATCAATATCCCAAAAATTTATTATGTGCATTGTCAGCACATGATTCTGAGGGTAGGGAGGGAGTTTGAAGAGCTGAGCCAAATTTATTAATTCCAATTCATTCCATGTTGGCTCGTCGATTGATGGTCGGATCTTATCAAACACTCCTCTTACAATAGATGGACGACATCTACAATTCATTGATGTTGCGCTCAATAACCCGCAACAATAAAATAGGACACTTTAACATCAAACAAAAACAATGCACCAAAAAAAATAAACAATTAAACATTCAATTTGACCTAAGAAAAAAACCACCCTAACATTGAACAATGCATTGAAAGAAAAATAAACCACTTTGTAGTTAAACTTCATACCCTAAATAAATTCAAACAATAAATTGTAAAAACCACCATAGTTATTCTAATAGTAAATTGTAAAAAAAAAAAAAAAGCTAAACCGCTAAAACACAATAATACGAACAACATGCTTCAAGTATTCAAAAGCGAGCCCTAAAAATTACCTAGAATCGGGTTCTGACTTCTTATGATTGTTCTTCTTCTCCATACTCTTTGACTCTTGGGTCTCCAGCTTATTTGCCGCTTCATACTCGGAAACATTTGCCTCCGGCTTATCTGCCTCTTCATACTCCGAAACATTGGCCTCTTCCAACCGAGCGTCGTCCTCCATTATAATCTTCTTCTTCGGGGTTGCAACGTGAAACCCTAGTGCGAGAAGAGGAAGGGAACAAGCTGCACGCGAAGGTTTTTTTTTCGAAAGGCTCTTCAAAATTTTTACCACGGGATAAAAGGGTTATAAGTTAAAATTAATCACGCTATTTTAAGGTTAGAGGTGGGTTATTTAAGCGGTGCCGCGACGCAATAGAGTTACACAAAGGTTACATAAACGTTACAATCGCGGTACCGTGGCTGGCAGGTTAGAACGGGGTTACTCGAAGAGTACAACGTTGTTACTTCCGCTGTACAGCGGGTTGGAAGGTTACACCAAGCTTACGTCAAGGTTACGTACGCGGTAGTGCCTTACGGACCAGTTACAAGGGAGTTACGAGAACGTTATAACTGCGGTACAGCGGAGATGAGATTACACGTGGGTTACAGGAGGGTTATTTTTAGTGTACTGCTGCCTCCGCTGGGTGGTTATTCCCGGGTTACGGCGCGTTACATTAGCGTTACCGTGACCCTCCCGCGAGGGTTATACTGGCTATACATCCAGAGTTTACGTAGGTTACCGCCGTGGGCCGGGCAGTCGGATCAGCATATTTATTTCGCGAGTTAAAGGCCGATGGGACTGCAAATGGTAACGTGGAAGCATCGGATTAGCTGTCGGGCACAGTACTGCATACGCTGGCGGGACGCCAAAATTTTCCCCCTCATAAGAGTGTTATTACTGTTAGTAATGTTAATACTTAGCCCGAATAATACCCACTTGCATGCGCCAACGCTCGACTGACCTTATGGTCGCAGGCGACTC